>CAWUFW010000534.1:1660000-2312500 GCA_963921515.1 Calotriton arnoldi
CCCTTGACTATGGACATGATCTTCAAAAATGCCTCTTCTCTTTCAGATATTGAGGACATGATGCCCATCTCAGCCCATGTGTTTACGGCAAACACCATACAGCGTATCACCTGCCATCCGCCACGGGGACTGCCAGAGCCCAGTATCTGGTGGGAGCGGGAAGGGACCCGGATTGTCCAGCGAGACCCCAATAATGACAGCGATCTGAGAGTGTACCAGGATGGGAAGTACTTGGTTTTTAGTCCGAGTGAAGAAAAGGACGCTGGAACATACACTTGCCGTGCTTCGAACAAGGCCGGGGAGCGAAGGCAAAGTTTGACCATAACTGTGGCAAGTAAGTGAAAAAGTCATCAATCAGCATAAGGTGCACAAAGAGACAGATGCTGGTAAATACAGCTTTGGGATACCTTTAGACAAAGATAGGTGGGCCAGCCTGGCTAAGAGGAGCTTTGGGGTTCTGCCTAAGATCTGTCAGTGCGATGAAGCAAGTAACACCGGTGAGTACATTGATGGAAAAGAGTGTGGCAAGCAGGCAGTGTCGACAAATGTGCCATGACTTTTTAAGAGCTTGTCAGTCTTTTTGATTCTTGCACCGTCCTCCTTGCTTGTGTGAGGAAGGCTGCAACCAAGGCCTGCGATGCTGCACACGTGGGTCTAACCAAATTCCATCCCAGCCAGAGCTGAGCTGATCCTAAGCTCTGTTTCAAGTTAGCCTTCAGCATACTGGGCATAGGCAGCCCTTCTGGAGGTCTGAAATGTAATGTCCTCTTTCCTCTCCACAGCTATCCCCAAGTGGCTGGAGAAGCCCAAGGACAGCTTTCTAGAGGAGGGCAAGCCTGGGTATCTTCATTGCCTCACCAAGGCCTCCTCGAAGCCCCGGGTAGTGTGGTTTCGCAACGGCAATCCCATTTTTGACGTGAGTACCTAGAAAATCCTTTGTAAAAGAATACCATAGAACTGGTTGGCAGATCATACTGTTACATATTGTGCTGAACTCTTTCTAAATTCTGTTCCGCTGCTGCTTGGCTGATCCTGCATTTATTTCCTTTCTGGGGATAATTTATGTAATCCTTCCAAGTTCTTTAATGTCTACTGGGTGCGTGGATGCCACATGCCGAGGTTAACAATCGTATCTTGTTTCATTGAGGCTGTAAATGGATTTTACGTGGAGTCTTATTTTCAAATGTCTGGATTACTCGCATGCATGCCAGTGTTTCTGGTCTGTTGCAATGTACTGGGTTGAAGTAAAGTTGTACTGACTCAAAAAGACTCTTAAAATGGCTTTTCTGTCTTCCATAGGATTCCCGCTTTGAAATCTTTGAGAATGGCACATTGCGCATCAACAGTGTGGAGGTTTATGATGGGACTTCCTACAAGTGCATCAGCAGCACTGTCGCTGGGAGCATCGAGGAGCAGGCCCGGGTGCATGTCCTTGGTAGGTCCAAGCGTCCTTCATCTGCATGTGCTTATGCTTCAGATCTCGTGTCTCCTAGGGCTCTCCCCGGAAGACCATTGGGCAGGTGGTTCCCCGAAGCACGTCATTTCCTCTTCTTGACATTCCCTTTTCTTGACATTCCCTTGTGTGGGGAGCCCTGCACCTTCTCCTAACCAGGAAGTGGTATATAGATTCCTATCACGGACCACAGCTATAGGACTGTGCCAATGGAGCCACGAGCTATGATGCTGCTGTGTGAGCAGGGCTCATTCGAAGCGATTCATATAGGTAAGAGGATTCTTTGTGGTGGACAAGTGTTCACCTCAAACCGACTAAGGCCACCGCCTTCTAAAATAAACCTGTGCTCAGTCCCTGGTGCGGCTCGACTGTGCATTCACAGTAGAAAAAGCGATACTACTCAACCAATTTTAAAATAAAGAAACCGTTTATAAGTAAAATAAGACCAAAATGACAGTTCCATTAAAGGGAACTGGAAATGTGAATTTTTAAAGATTTAAGTTACAATAGAGCCAAAAAGTGCATTTACCAACAATAGTGAATGGTCCCAAAACCTAGTAAAATGTAAGGGCGACTGTGAAAGAGCCGGGATTGAATACACCCTGTGCTAGCCTGAGTAGGGGACAAAAGCTGGGGCCTTTCCAGGTGTCCTCTAAGATTTACTTGTGGCAGGGCGGGCCCTTGAATGTAAATTAGCTTCCTGGGCCACCCCAACGTCTGTCTGCAATGGGAAGAAAACTCCTGACCTCTCCAGCCTGTGATCTCTGCTCTGGTAGCAATGTTCCCACCTATTTCAGGCCAAGCACGGCTGGACAGTTGCCGGAGAGCTAATGTAAACTAGCCCCCAGAAGCTTCAGGCATGGTACCGGTAACATCCTAAAAGATACATTTACCATATATTGAATAAAAGTCTGCCTTTACCAATAGATTGTCTTTTTATTAACTATAAAAATAGCTCTTTTAATGGAGTCTGTAGCTGGTACAGGTCAAAAGTTATAGATTAAAGTGTATAATCTATACTTGAACTTTTCCTGTGCGCCAGCTACTGTCTGACCATTGGCAATGTCGTTTTAGATGTAGTCGCTGTTGGAACATGTTGTTTGTAATGTCCCACATGGTCCACTCTCAAATATTATGCACCCTGGCTTGTGGGCAGCAAGTTGTGTTTAGGTGAGACTTATTTAATAATTAAAATGAGGTTCTCCTGCTCGTGAAAAGGGTGATTTGTGACAGCTTTGCAGCGGGATTCAATATGGTGCCTATCCGGCTACATATGCAGGGCCTAAAGCCATCTTTCCTCTACAACTATAGAGGGTGGCACAGTGGGTGCTGCTGTCCACAAATGGCATTGAACTTTTGGCGTGGGTGTATTTCTCCACCAGGTACTGTGGCCTAATAGGAAAGTTAAATGTGCCAGTCGGGTTTTAAGCAATATTTGACATGTTTAGGGGTCATAGCACATACACTGGGCACTGGATAGCACTGTTCCAGTATAAGAATGCAAGATTTCTTCAGATGAGTCCTATAAAAAAATAAAAAAAATAAAAAGCTGGGGGTAGACCACCCAAAAAGGGTCCATTTGAAACAGTTGAAGTATGTATGTCACACCTTAATATTGACTGTAGAACTAGCCATGTTGAAGGACCAATTATCTCTGTCCCAAAGTGTTTTCCTTATACTTAACTGCTTCATTCGCCTGTCAATAAACATAACTTTTCTGCAAAACGTCTCTCATTCATAATTCACCCGCTGCAAACTCTGACAGGACCCTTACTCTAATTGTGGAAGGGAGAGTTGGAAGGAGGCAATAAGGGGCCCCCTATGACTGAGTGAAATGAAACACTACCCGTACATGCCACATATTCCCTTGCAAGTCCTGGTGTAGATCAGGGCCCCAGAGAGTGGATGAAGTACCATACCAACAGCTTGTCAAGCCCTCTTCTAATATCCCCGTGTGTAGAGGTTTACATTTAAAACGGTCTTTCTACGATGTCATGTAAGGTTGCCTTGTGGGACTTGGAGTAACCAGAGTCCTGTTCCTTTCAGAGAAACTGAAGTTCACGCCGCCACCCCAGCCCCAGCAGTGCATGGAGTATGACAAAGAGGTGACTGTGGTGTGCTCGGCCACAGGCCGAGAAAAGCCAACAATTCAGTGGATAAAGGCAGGTGAGTATGTCTTTGATAAAGTGGTATTTTCGTGTATGAGTAGCATCCCGTGTTGGTGACTTATCCTCAAAGTTTGCTTCTTGCCCACTTCAGTATCTTGCTTGGGATGATGGTGGCAGTTGGAAGATGGACTGAATTAAAAAAAAAAAAATTCTGTCTGGTTAATATGGCTTTGAACAGTTGTAACACCTTGTAAGAATTTTCAGAATTCCTCTTTTAGCCAGGTTAGTCTCTTGAGAAAGAGGGTTTGGAAGTCATTTTGGTCATTTGTAACCACTACGGCCACTACATTTTGTGCGCACACCATCGGCTTCTCATATTTAATTACTTTGTATGCTGAAATGAATGTTGCTGCCTCTTATGTTTACTTCTGGATGCCTCCCTTCTTCCACTCTTGAGTATACTTTAGTATTCTCACCTCAAGAATCATTCCTGATACACTTACCTTTTTATATTTCATTTGACCAGCCCCCTCCACGTTCTTCAGAAACACTTTTGTGTGGTGTGCCCTGATTTCCCCTTAATTCTTCTTTTCTCTGCATCATAGTGGATCCCCAGTTATAAGGGAATCTCTGGTCTATTTGTGGCTGGTTTTGTTTCTTATGTTTTGCTGGTTTTATTGTCTTCGCTGCTTGTTTGCAGCATACATCTCTTCTAGACTCACACGCTGTGCATTATTCTGTCATCTAGCGATTGGGCTCGGAAAGTTATTCAAAAGTACCTAAAAAGTTTCCTTTGTGTATAGCAGGAATTTCAGTGCTTTTGACCATAAGCACATAATGTCCCAGTACGTAGCCGCCATCTTCATAGCGTTTTTCCTGCCACTTGTATTTGAAAGCAAAATGTGGACGTTTGGTGCCCTACATCTTTGGGACGTGAGCAGCAGGACCCAGATTTGAGATGTATCGGGTGCTGAACAGAAGATGATGGATGAAGATGGCGGGATCAGGGCAGTGGCACATAGGCACCCAAAAGAAAGATGAAAGTTGAGGGTGAGAACACAAGGTGCTGGGACCGAGGCCGTACACTTAAAGGAGAGTTTTTCTTTCTGTGGTGTTTGGACCATAGGAGGGTTGGAAAATGTATTTCAGCAGTCTGGTGTAAATCTTAATCTCTTTTGGAACTCGTGGGTAGGATGGAATGGAATGCATTTTAGATTTTGCCCCAACTGCCACAAGTTGGCACAAAAGGACACACGTGTTGAATCTGAGCCTTCTAATGCATCTGCCATTTTACAAGTGTTGAGCTCTTGTCACATTCTACCAAGAACTGTAAAGACTTAAGAGAAACAGTGCTGACACAGTATGCCATGACACAAGCCAGGCAATGCTTCAATAAGGAATTGAGGTTGTTGGATGACTAACATTTCAGCCTAGTCGTGGAAACCGATGATGTTCAGTGGGCGTAATGTGAATCGGATGTTGACGACATGACGTCATCAGATTTAGAAGTTGCAACAAAGATGCTGAAAAATATACTTGGATGCTGAAAAGGCAAAGCCTTTCAGTGCGTTCGTAGGACCATACTTCATGAACGAAAGGGTTGGATTCAAAGACTAAAAGCGTCCTCAATGCGGATTGTTGGATGGAAAAGTCCTCCTTATGATAAGACATGTACCCCTGCCCGGAGTGCCCAACTGTACTGTTGTCTGGATCCCTAATGCTTATTTTTGTGTCGCAGTTAAACACGAATCACACGTGTGCGTCATGACATAGGCCTGTCTCACAGCCTGACTGTAGTCTTGTCTGGCCGAGAGGGGCGCCCAAGGCCCCTATCCTCATAGTGGTGGAAGGTTATCGCCTTCACCAGAAGTTAAGCAGAATGAATGGGGTGATAACAGCATACCGTGTAGTGCTGAGTAGAAGTGAACAGGTCCTTTTCACCCTGTCACTAGAGTGTGGCCTGCAGGCTTACCCACCTTTTTAAAAGTTCTGCTGCTGTGCCCTTAACTCATCCTTGGCCTACGTCAGGTACGTAGTAGAGTGCTGCGCATGCAGGAGTAGTGACTCTGTGATGGTTGTATGTGTGCCTGAGAAGGTTACAGTACAAACGTAGAGCGTAACTGTGTAGGGCATGTGGGATTAGTGCATGTGCTGAGTATATGTATGCCTGCTGGGAGCACATTACGAGATACTGTGCTGCGCTATGGAAGCATGTTCTGTGTGTTTGCATGAAGTACAATTCAAGAAGGTGAAGTGTTGCGCAGTGTGCATATGGTGAGCGTGTGGGTGGCAAATAGCACACCCTGTTACAATACATAAAAGCTACAGTACTGAACAGTGCACACAGAGAATGTATGTGTGTCTGTAGTGGCACAATGCAGGGAGGTAACAGCACTGGAGAGTATGTGTGCTGTGGATGTACACTGTGTGCAAGTGTTGCTTATGTGGAGGACCCTGGGTTCTGTTTTTGGAATCTCAGGTCTGCCTGATGAAAACAGGCGGAATAGAGGAATCGCCATCCCTCCGCCCCCCAACACCCAGAGAATTGTGGATTGCTGCATCTCTGTGAGCTGGGTGGGTACACACACACTGGAGGAGAGGAGGAAGAGACTCCCCCTTTACACTTCGAAAGGGTGCTCTGTGATTCAGAGAGATCACAATGAAGGGTCCTGGACACATCTCAGGAAGGAGATAGGGCTGATAAGGGAATCATAAAGGGGGTAGGGTTGGGGGTCTGGGATTAACCTTTTGATGCACATACCACTGTGGTGGACATCCAGCTGAGAACTCGGTCACTCCCATGAACTGTGTTGTGGGTCTATCAACTTCAGAGTCATCCCTGCTGTGATAGACAGCTTTTCAGGAGGAAAGAAGAAAAGGTAAAATGTACACTTGAAACAAAGTAGAACCCCAACATAAAACATCAGAATCGGACCCTAAAGCACAGTTGGTGTCTGGTCTGGAAAAGGACTATAAGAGGAGGAGGTTGACACCCCACACCTTTCATCTGTCAAGCTGCCAGACTGCTGTGTGAGAAGGGTAAGCTCTGCAAGACTTCTGGCTGTGACCTGGATTGGAGGCGAAGGCCTGCTAGTCTCCTTGCAGGGAGAAGGGTCATCACCCAGGGAAACCAAGAGCACCTGCCCTGGAGCACCAGTGCCTGCTTGCCAAGACCAGTGTACCCTGTGAGGAAGAGGAGAGTGTTGGAGGGAGCGAGGTCCAGTGGGGGAAGCCCAACCAAGAGGCTACCCTCAGTGCGTTGAGAGAACGGCTGCGCACCAGTCTGGTCATTGCTCATGTGCATAACCGATCCAACGATTTTCCATTCCCCCCCCCCCCATCCCTCCCATATGCCAGTAGAAGTCAGTCGTGACCGGAGCAGTGTCGTGAGCACTATGTGGGAAGCGCAAGGCGTGTACCGCAGGCAGCCCAACTTCGCCGAACAAGATCTGGACTTGGGAGCACCTCCGGAGAGGGCACTTGCTGCACTGCTGAACATTTATAAAGATTTTTGGAGATGCTGGCTCTGAAGGTGATGCTGATTGTTTGCTTGCGATGATAATGTTGAGAAATTGTTTTTGAGAGGGCATTGAAAGCATGTAGTGGTCGCAGATTGCTTTCACCTCCGTTGGTTGCTCATCTGGGGGGTGGGGGGTTGTCTGTGTTCTTGTTGAAGCCATTTTCTATCTTACACATTTTTTAGGTTCGTTCCATGGAGATTTTGTTACAGAAGTTTTGCGATTGTTAGACTCTTGCTTGAAGCCGTTCCTTTCTTGGAAGGTGGCCTTCCTCATTGTATCATTTCAGTTCGTATAGTTAGTGGACTCCAAGCTTTAACGGCAGAAAGATTGAAGTGCACAAAGATTGGGTTGTCTTTAGAGCACTGCCTTGTGTTCTTCTTAAGGTTGTCTCTCCGTTCCATGTCAGTTAAACTGCTAACTTGCCAAGTTTCCCCCACCAATCTGAGTTAGTTGCTGAAAGGCTTCAAACATATTAGAGGTTAGAGAGCCCTTTTATACTGCATTGCATGTACAACCTCATTTAGGAAGACCAAGCAGCTCTTTGTAGATTTTGGTCTCTCCCTCTTTGAGAAATCAGTTTCCACATTGGTCTCGTCAGATGGATTGTGAAATGTATTCAAGTTTGCTGTGCCAAAGCCAAATGCACACTTCAATCTGTATCTAGGGCACGTTCACTCTGAAAAAGGGAGCAACTCTGGCCACTTGCAGACACATGCAACACTGCAGAATAATCAACCACCCACACTTCAACCAAACATTGTTGTGTGGACATTCATGCCCAACAAAAAGCATACGTTAGCGCTTCAGGGAGAATGCATTGCTCTTCAGTCTATGCAAAGCATGTGATCCGCAGCAGCACATGCTGCAAACTGAAAAACACGCTCCTGGTGTATTGTGGGTTTCTGCAGCGGTATCACGAGTCACTTCAAAACAAACCCTCTACTTCAAACAAAACAACTTGAAAACGTTCGCTCCCAAAACTAGATGGCAGGAGTGTGAAAAGCTTGTGATTTACAGCATTACAAGATGCAGACTGACTGTTACAGGTAAGTAACATGTTCCTTCTCCCCATTCTGCAGTTTTCTTTTCTGTGCAGGGCTCACTAAGAGACCACTCAGCTTCTACATGCCACCCCACTCAAGGTCTGTGACTCTTTTCACCTGCACTCTGCTGTGCACTCTTAAGTGTTCACTCCACCTTTCCTTCATTCCCTAGCTGTCTTTCAAGCTGTGCAATGACCTGTACCTCTCCATGCTGCTTCCGGTCTACAGCCGAATATTTGTACATCTGTTGTACACCTCCTACCTTTAACCAATTTTTCTTATGTCCACCCACCTGCCATTATATTTAAACAAGCATTTGCAATGCAATAGGTCTCGCATTTGTGTGAGTTCGAGCTATTGACGTCGTAAATGACAACGTCTTTTACCCATGCGTTTTTTGTTTGGTGTGGATGTGGCTAGGTTGTTTTGGCTAACTCACTTAGATATGTAATTGATGGTGGTCGAGCAAAAGACAACTTTGTACTTGGAAGAGCAGTCTACATGCATCTGGCATGGGCTGGGGGCTATGTCTGTAGGTGCGGTCATATTGAGTATGATCAGCGTTGTACAAGCCAACTATTATTTAAATTTGCTGATCATATTTACAATCTCCCAATTTCGCAAGGGGCCCTCCAAGTAGTATAAATAACTTGAATAAACTTTTTAAAACATGCATTGAACATCTGCCATGCGGTGGACAGATTTGTCAAATATTTGTATGCTCTATTCCCACTGGATTTTGCTTCCTTGCAAATACATAGTTGCAATTAGCTCTTCTTATCGGACTTTATGATTTGAGAGAAGTAGGGCTCGGCCGCCAGCATATGGTGCTAAGAAACGTGTATGTGTTTGAGTGCGTGTGGTAGTTGCCTGCTTGGAGTTTAAGTGTTGCACAGTGAGAGGGCGCGAGGCGGGAACGCAAAATTGACAGCAGACTTCGGTCCCTTCTTTATAGTAGGGCAAATACAAGAGAAAACAGCACCACACCCCTTTGTAGAAGAAGCAGTTGTAGTTGCCCATAGAAGTAAAATCTGACAGCTGCTGGTTTCCATGGAGATGCCTTCTTCCAGTTCCGAAGGCCATTGTAGAGGGAAGGGGGAGGGGTTGTTGTTGGAAAAAATGGCGTACAGCCGCCATTGGCTGTTTCTCCAGGGGGAAAAAAAGGTGCGCGGCCGCTATAGTAAAAGCGTTTCGCGCTTGCAAAATAAACAATGCATAGAAAAAGGGACAAGTTCAGAATATTATAAAGGCGTGCTGCACAAATAGTAAGTGTGCCGCGCTTGCAAAATAAAGAAACAATGCATAGAAAAAGGCGCAAGTTCAGAATATTATAAAGGCGTGCTGCACAAATAGTAAGTGTGCCGCGCTTGCAAAATAAACAATGCATAGAAAAAGGGACAAGTTCAGAATATTATAAAGGTGTGCTGCACAAATAGTAAAAGTGTGCCGCGCTTGCAAAATAAACCATGCATAGAAAAAGGGACAAGTTCCGAAGAAAATAAAGGCACACAGCTGCTATAGTAAAAGCGTGCTGCGCAGCCAACTTAAAAACTAACGTAGATGAAAAGGTGCAAGTTGGGCCTATCGGTAATAAAAATGTAAAAGTGAGTGCCGTGCTGAAACCGTTGCGCAGTGCCTGGAGGCAAAGCGGGGACACTTGCAGGAAAGCACTTTATCCTGCAAAAGGGGAAATCATTAAAGAAAATAGTTCTCACAGACTGTAGATAAAACAGACCTTGTAACAACACAAGTAAAAAGTCCAGTCCTCATGGGAGGTTACAAATGCAGACAAAGCGGTACTAAGGAGGGACTACCAACCCTATTCATGAATCAGAAGCAACCATTCAGAAACAGTAACAGGAGCCAATTGAAAAAATTGTCGGAGCTTCAAGTCCATACCCGAATACAGCACGCCGCGCAGAGCAGCGCATGCGCTGCCCAGGCTCGACCTAAAAATGTTTGTAATTTAGCGTCATTTTGTTTGAAATGGCAGGAATACATGCGCTGGGGGGGTTGAAGGAGCACACGTCTTCTATAATACCTACTCTTCCCACTAAAGTGATCCATCTATCAGTCGGTCCTACGCCACATATTCCACTTTGATCCAGATCTTTGTATTAAATACTCGATTCTAAGTGCCTTTCCTATCTGTCTTGTCAACATTTGCAGATGGCAGCAGCATGCCAGATCATGTCAGCCTCAATGCAGGATTGTTACAATTTTACAAGGTGACGAGGAGCGACGCGGGAAACTACACCTGTATTGCTTCCAACAGCCTGCAAGGGGAGATCCGGTCCATTGTCCAGCTAACCGTGGCAGGTATGTTTCGAGGGATGTTCCGTCTGCACTAGTTTCGTACTGAAGGAAAAGTAGACTGTATGAAATGCAGTTACCCATCTCGTAAGGGCTGTTGTCTTTGCACCCGGGAGCAAAGTCAAGCGCCATGTGTGGGTGCTTGTGGTGTTTTGGGACAATTCCAAGTACTTACAGCGGGTTGAACCTGTGGGACTTTGTAAGAACTGGGCTGCGGTTGGTATGTTCTCTCCGGTGACCACCGTGCTGTGGTTTTGTTCAAGGCTTTTTCTAGCCTGGACCGCAGTCGCAGTACTTGAGTGAGAGCTACAATATGTGCTATATTAAAGGCCTGAATGCAATGTGGTGGTACTAGATTTTTAAATCAATGTACCTTGTGTGCATGTGTTTTTTGTTTTCCTCCTTCTGTTAGTATCTGTCCCGACACTCCTCTCCCCTGTAACTTTACTTCTTGTGATATGTTCATTTGTTTATTGTAGTTTACATCACCTTTAAGTTGGAACCAGAAAATACGACTGTGTATCAAGGACACATGGCCGTGTTACACTGCCAGGCTGCCGGAGACCCCACCCCCCAGATTCAGTGGAAGGGGAAAGATAGGCTGCTCGATTCTGCTAAATTTGGTCCCAGGTAAGAAACCACATGCGCACTCCGCATAGATCACCTGCATCCTCAATGTTGATCAAGGCGGATATGACTGAGAATTCTTTGAATAAGTGTTTACGCTTCACTTAGAAGCCATCACCTCTTCTCACACAAATCACTATTTCCGTATTTAGTTGCTTGCAGTGCTGTTTGAAACACTGGGCTTCTGTCTGTACGAGCCTGTCATATGAACCTCAATCAGTACACCATCAGACTTCAGTCTATTTGACGTTGTATACTCTCTCGATCTCTCTCTCCTTTAACAACTGGTTGTAAATCGCCTGTGGTGGCAGCAGGGCCAGAAAAGCTTCTAACAAAGAAAACTGACACCTTTTAAGAATTTGAAACCATCCATGTGTGTGTATCCCTTGTATATGAGCGCCCTTTTTAGGTCTCGCCTGGCGACGGAGCGCGAAAGCGCTGTCACTAGCGAGATCTATTGTTACTGACTTGCTTTGGAAGGGAGACAGGAGCTGTGCACGCGCAGGACGGACTGGAAATGTGAACGCGCCCGTGAACACGCACGTACAGACACGCGATGTGCACATCTCCTGTCCCCCTTCCGTCCTCGCAAGCCTCATGCAATATCACTTTTTTTTTTTTTTTAAATGCGCACGCAAGCTCCAAGCGCGGCGCGCTTTACACGCACAGCATGCCTCACCCCAGTTACCTGCTCTTGTGGGGACTCTGCGCTGCTCCTCGGCTGGTCTCCGTCTTCAGCCGGTCACTGCAGCAACACGCGGGGCTCCGTCTTGCTCCCAGGAGCCCCGCCTAAAATCCTGCTTTGGCCGCACCATGCGACATTCACGAAGGCGGGGTGGGCTCCCGCCGGACTTCCTGTACTGTTTTTTTGTTGCTTTGGCGGCCCCGTCCCTGGGCCGCACGAGCCGCGCAGCACTTATTGAAGTACGGCGAAGTCCGCAGGCGCCGCCACTGGGCACGAGCCGCAGGCCACGCCGATGTGCACGCTCACGGCGTGCCTACAACGCGCGCATGGCGCTCTTTGACTTTCCCTTGTTTACAGTCTGAGATCGGGGTGCAAAGCTGCGAGCTTCAGTTTTAGTTCTAAATAAGGAGTTGTATATTAAACCTCCACTGCCATCTTGTGGCAAAAAAACTAACTTTGTTGCCTGAAATAGATGCTCGTCGGAAGTAAAAGGGGATCAGTTTACGTCACAGTCCGAGCAATGGGCCTTTGTGAAGTAAAAGGTTGGGTTTGGGTGTGTTATTAAGGAATGGGAGGTGTAAATGAAAAAATACCATAAATTATGCACACAAAAATATCTGCTCATACTGACCTCAGAACTACCCCGCTTGTGGACCTCACACCACCCTCCCAGCCACGCGCACATCGTTCAGCACCGGGAGCATGCTTCATGGAAACGAGACTTGTGCAAGGCCCCCGAAAGGTTAGGTTTTTTTTCCAGTACCTAATCAGTTTTATTACATTGCAAGTACCAGCTGTGGCATCTGCAATCCTTGAGGATACCGGTTAAAAGGCTGAAATATTGCGTCATTCCTTTTAAAAAGTATTTTAGTGCATCAAAGATGAACACTGGATACTGGGGGCATCTTTCAAAGACAGGTTTCTAAACGCATCGTAAAGCTGGCCCAGCTGTTCACATGAACGCTGGGCCACTGGAATTGTGCAGCAGAGGAGGACCAAATTATGCGACAGGACGGACTAAATTATGCGGCAAGAAAAGGCAAATTAGGCGGCGTAATGCTGCACATTTAGTTATAGTATTACGTCATTATTTTGTCACTTTTACACCTGGCAATACTGTATTAGGAAAATAATTCACCTTATTGGTACCAATTTAGTAGCCAAATAAAGCAATAAGCAACTGAAAGATGACCAGTCAACCTTTGCGAAGGGCCTTCCGGTGTGCAGGAGCACGAGTAGTCATGTTTTTAGTAACTTTTGATCCGTCTGAGATAGAAAATTTTTGTTAACATTTGCAGATTATGCAACACCTGATGGATTATGTGACAAATGATGCAAATACATAATTATGTGAAAAACGTCGTGCCACAGGATTGGATAAGTCCTGTTGGCCCTGCATATATGTATGTTTGTGATCGACCTCCACGAAACAAAAACACGAATTATCCGTAGCCTAATAATTGTTGAAAGTGTTTAACCAATAAAGTGATGAAAAATGTGGCTCCTGTACCGCCCAGACCACATAAGCGAATCATATTATATTGTGTTGGAACGATTTAATAATTGTGTTTTTCACACGAACCGAAGTGAACGCAAAAATGCAAACTATAGGTCAGATTATATAAATAGCTCTGGTGGCTGGCGTTTTTGCAGCAGTGTCATTTGCTGGCCTGAATAGTGCTAAAACACTGCTTGCACCCACTGACCATCACAGACCGGTTGATCCTGGTGTGGTGGAAATGTTGGTGGAAACCTGGTGTTAGTAACATTACCACGCTTACCGGAATCTAACAGGTCACTAGGAATGAAGGCCTTCGACTCTAAAGTATTCAAGAGTGCAAGTGATTAAAATATCTCTCGGAAAATCCCTAACTCTGAGACATGTACTATGGCATTACCAATTAGCAATACATTGGAAACATATTGTAACAAAAATGTACAACATAATAACAAGCATTTGCAATGCAAAAGGTCTCGCATTTACGCAAGTTTGAGCTATTGATATTGTAAATGACAATGGCTTTTATTTATGTTTTGGTTTTTAAAACTTAAATAAAAGGCATTGTCATTTGCAATGCTAATAGCTTAAACTCTCGCAAATGCGAGACCTATTGCATTGCAAATGCTTGTTTTTAGGTCTCGCCTACGCGCTGCTCTAGGAGGGCCTTTAGCCATCGGTCTTCATTTTTCAAGCACTGCACTCGTGCTTGTGGCGGCATCCACTTTGCGGGAGCGAGCAGCGGTGCGCCACAAGCACGAGTGCAGTGCTTGAAAAGTGAAGAATGCGCGCGCACGCACCACTCCCGAAAACAGACCGCGCACGCACCACTCCCGAAAACAGCTGCTGCTTGTTGACAGAAGTAGCTGGAAAGCTTTCCGCAGGCTTCGTTTTCAGTACCGAGCAGCGAGAAATTAAAGATTTACTCAGGCTATGAGGCGAAGAGACCGACGATGCACGTGGAGCGTCCTCCTCTCCTGAAGGAGGCAATACTGTTGTTTGGCCGCTCTGGCTTCTGTCAAATGCAAAAAGAACAATTGATGGACAGAATGCAGAACAATGTCATACATTCACCCCAGTACAGAGATCTGGGCCTAAATCCATCGTTTTTGCTCACCATGCCATTCCAGTTTGGACCCAGCCATAAGCAAATCAGTCTTGACCCTGCGCCCAATGGGAACAGTCCAGCCCGAACTGCCAGGCCAGGTCCTCCCTGAACTGGAAACAAGCATCCTAGGACCGGTTTCGGGCTTTCAGCCCTCATCAGCCTGGATAGCTTGACTCCAGTGGCATGGAGAGCACGGGACCCACGTCTGGGCATACCCGTCCCACTCGGGGTGACAAATGCAAAAAGAACAATTGATGGACAGAATGCAGAACAATGTCATACATTCACCCCAGTACAGAGATCTGGGCCTAAATCCATCGAACGATGGATTTAACCCAGATCTTTTGACTGGGGGAGAATGTTTGCATTGTCAGCATTCCGTCTATCATTTGTTTGCTGTAACACTTTTTGCCCTAAGTGGGATGGGTATGCCCAGACGTGGGTCCCTTGCTCACTGTACCACTGGATTCAAGCTAGCCTGGCTGAAGAAGGGTGACATACCCTGAAACCGGCCCCAGGATGCTTGTTTCCAGTCCAGGGAGGACATGGCCTGGCAATCCGGTCTGGACTGTTCCCATGGGGCACAGGGTCAAGACTGATTTGCAGATGGTTGGGTCTAAACTGGGGTGGCGTAGTGGGCAAAAGAACGATGGATTTAACCCAGATCTTTTGACGGGGGGAGAATGTTTGCATTGTCAGCATTCCGTCTATCATTTGTTTGCTGTAACACTGGCTTCTGTCCAGTCTCGCTGGCACCCATGTGCGTCTATCTCGCTCTGCACGACTGCCGGCTCCTTAGGTTGTTGAGCGCCTCTGCACTTCGTTGGTTATCCGCCGTGGAATGTTTGAAGAGATCGTCTAAGCCGCTTGCACCTCACCGGTCTCGCACTGTGTGTGGGCCAACCCTGGGGCACCGCAGCTCACAGGCCTCAGACTCTGTCCCTGATAACTAACAGGCTCAGCGACTCAGCCGTGTACGCTACCCCTGCGCACTACACTACTAGTTGACATGCTAATCGTTTCTTCTTCCCAGTCCCCAGTTCCCAGTATCTGCCTTTCAACGTGAAGCCCACCCCTAACGGAACCGCAACTTTACCACACTTCACTGCATACTAACTTTATCTGTGGGGCAGGTAGAGGGTTAACTAACTGCTTGACAACTCCCTCGGGCAAAAATCTCTTCCTCTCAGAAGTGCCCCACCCTCTGACAAAAACCCTTTTCGCTACCCCCCTGATCTCCAACATACTTGTTACTTTCCCGTAGCTCTGTCGTCGCCCCGATGATGGCGCAAATACTGGAGTCCATCCTCAGCAGCCTCATGCAGCCTGACAACAGGTACCAGACTCTGGAGGGAGAGGGCTGTGGGTGGCCCTTTAGGGAAGATGATGCTGGGTTGAAGCTCTTACTTTTCTACAAGTTGGCGTAGAGTAGGGGGTGGGGTGGAGACGGGCGAGTCTGTACGTGGCATTTCAAATGTCAACATTTATCAGCTATGTAGATTTTTAGAAACAACAACGTACTGCTTGTGAACACTCGCCCATTTGCAAAGGAAATTTACCGTTCGCTTTAATAGACAATTGGCATCGAGACACGACTTGCGCACCTCAACCTTTTGAATGTTCCCATGCAAAAAGGAACTTAAATTCTCCCTATTTAAAATGCACTTTGGTAAAAGTTGGGATCGCTGCTCCCATCCCTGTGTTGACTTGATTCCTCTTGCACTGTTTGCTACTTGCTGCTGATTTAGTTAGATATTGTTATCCTTGCTCACACGAACAGCATATACTCTAGTACTCTAGTAATGATATGTCCTTCCTACCCGTCTCTGATTTGCCCCTACACATCTTCTCCTTCTTTCACTCGTTCTTTTATACCATTTAATGTAGTTTGGAAATTTTTTCTTTAGCATTTTTTCCTCATTGTCCACATTCGTTACTACCTTCGCTCTCACTATTAATCTGTTCATCTGTCCATTTTATCGCCGCTCGTAATGTTTCCCATTTAATACACCTGTCGCTTTTCCTTTGTGCCTGCTCATCACTCCTTTTCACTCAACCATCTCCCCATATACTCTACTTATATCCCTGCCTCCTTCCTTCCTATTCCCTGCACTATTCCTTCCTTTTGACTTCCTTTTTTTTCCCCACTCTATTCCTTCTTTTCGCCTTTCTTTATTTCCTTCCTTCATCTTTATCCCCACACTATTGCTGCTTTTCGTCTCTCATTCCTTCTTTTTTGTCCCTCGGACTATTTATATTTACGTCATTCTTTCCTTCATTTTTATCCTCGGCACACATCCTTCATTTCGCCTTTCTTTCAGTTGTTTGTGTTCATTCATTCATTCCCCCTTCTCTTCCACAGTTCTTATTTCTTTGTCTCTCCCTTTCGCGCTGTGTATTTTTTCTCCTCTTGTTTCTTTTCGCCGCCCTATATTTACTTCTACTCACCTTGCTTACTTTATTTCTCTTTTGCCTTTTATTCCTTTGTTTGTCTTTCGCTAGCCTTCGTTCTCTCTGTTCTCTTGTTCTCTTCTGTTGTATCCATTTCCGTCACTCGGTCCCTTTCTTTTCCTCTCCTCTTTCTTCCTCTGTCTCGCCTTATTTTTCTCTGCCTCCGGCTCTCTCCCACCCCTATTGCTGTCAGTGTCCTTCCTCCTGTGTATGCATGTGCTGCATGGCTAAACACTTAAAAGGTCCCAAAGGCGAGACCTATTGGCTATGCCAATACTTGTTTGTATGTGCATTAGAAAAAAACAGCACCTAATTTTTTATTTTTTTCTGGCCATCAAGTTTGACCCAGGGCAGAGATTTCCTTGGGGCTTTTGCAGTTTTGGGGTTTTTCCCCATTGTCTTCCTTACTGGACATGCCTGTTTTTATTTTCTATTGGTTTTCATTGAATCCGCCTGCTTCTGCCAGACATGCAGTTTGCGAGGATCTGCGATCAGTGCATCAAGGTCACCGAGAAAGCTGTTGATGCTCAAGAAGTTTGAACCCCAAGGAAACCCTGGACTCAACATTGGGTTGGGGACTTTTACAGCAGGATAAGAGATTGAAGACCGAGGTAGATCAGAGTTGGCAGCGCCTATTGCAGACAATCAGATAGTTTCCTCGTCCGTCCCTGCACACTCTGGCGACCATTCAGGAGCTGTGTTTTGCAGGGAAAGCACAGATCTGCTTTGGTGCCGTGTAACACCAAGCAGCCTTTCACAAATCCAATTAGTATCTCAGAGGGTGTTCCTGCCTCCGAGCAGGTGTGGATCATCCTAGGGGCTGAGGTTCCCAGCGCCAAATTCCCCAAATTTGTATCCTAATGACGTAGCAGGTGCCTGTATAAAAAGACAAAATTCCGATTCAAGCAGCAGCTCCTAGTGCTGTTTGAGTCTGAACTGCGGCCGAACCTTCCTCGCATACTAGCACTTTACCACATGGGGAACAGCTGGACTTGCTCAGCATTTAGAAAGAGAGTGGACACCTGCTCCTGTTTCTGATGTGGAACAGGAGCCTCTCCTTTCTACTATGCGTCTTCCAGTGTCCAAAGTCATGGAGACAGCTATTCGAAAACCTGCTTCTTTGGGTCTCTCATCCAGATTGGCTCCTTCTGTTCTGTGGAGCCTTTCCTTAAATATGGCCAGCTTAGATCAATCCGTTGATTGCGCCTTGCGCAAGATTACACTCACGTGTGACAGAATCGCCAGACGTGCAATAAAACACCCCACGCTGAAGAGTGGCCAAGGGTGTAATCTACGTGCTCAATCTGATGTGATTACTTCGACTCGAGGTCAATGGAAATGTCTGTCTCTTCGTCCATTGTCTGATTTGATGAAAAGAGCATGGGAACGTCTGGGCAAAAAAAATACCACAAGAAGTGCTGCCTCCTGTGTTGACAGATTAATGCTGTTTCAGTTATGAATTTACAGCGCCCCCCTTCTAGATCGACAAAGAGTAACTGGTTTGCCTTATTTGAGAAGC
The DNA here is from genome assembly GCA_963921515.1 of Calotriton arnoldi. Classification (NCBI taxonomy): domain Eukaryota; kingdom Metazoa; phylum Chordata; class Amphibia; order Caudata; family Salamandridae; genus Calotriton; species Calotriton arnoldi. The sequence continues at coordinate 1,678,327 of CAWUFW010000534.1, forward strand.
AAAGTCCTCTTGACTACAATTGCACATTAATAAAAACCTTTTGGAAACAACTGAAAACCCCTTTAATGGGTCTGTCCATAAATGAAGAACTGCCTACCTGTAAGCTTCTTCCCTTTGATCAGACATACAGGACAGTGGTAGATTTGCCTTTCTGATGACAACACTTACCTCATGTTGGAAAGTGCCCCTTTTCACATGGTTACCCCCTAATGTTTTGCCAGATACCTGATGCCAACTTGACTGAGTGTGTGCTGGGATCCAAGCCCCAGCACCTGTGTTCTTTCCTAAAACTGTACCTTTGTTACCCACAATTGGCACACCTCTAAGCCACCTGTAAGTCCCTTGTGAAAGGTACCCCTGGTACCAAGGGGCTTGTGACCAGAGAGGGCAGCATGTATTATGCCACCTTCAGAGAGCCCTCACCTTAACACCCCCACCCTGCCATTGAGACTGGGTGTTTTGGTACAGACACTGCCTGTGGCACGGGTAAGTCACCCCTCTAGCAGGCCTTACGGCCTTAAAGGCTGGGGGCACCATACCACAGGTGAGGGCATAGCTGCATTATGCCCATACAGGACCTGTGCCATTCACAGACATTGTGAGTGCAGTGGAGCCATTTTGAGTACATGGGCTGGAAGTTTGTCAACACGAACTCCACAGCTCCATGATGGCTTTACTGAAGTCTGGGAAGTTTGGTATCAAACTTCCCAGCACATTAAACCCACACTGGTGCCAGTGTTGGATTTAAAGAAAAATGCATACAGAGGGCATCTCAAACATGCTCCCTAAAAAACGACTAACTCTGGTGTGGTTCCTGACTGACTCCCAGCCATCTGCCACCACCAGACAGGTTTCTGGACCCCTGGGTCGAGAGCCTGCTGCTCTCTGGGTCCAGGAACAAAGCACATCCTGGGCAGAGGTGTCATGCCTCCTCCCCCAGGATGAGCAGGGTCTTCAAAGATGGAGCTTCAAAGGCCTGCTACCTTTGTTACCTACCCCCAGCCTTTTTTTATCAGCAACTGGCTCCCACCCATTCTGCCCCCCATTTTGGGAACGAGAACCGGCGGGAAAACGTAGCCAGGAAGGGAGGTGTGTCCACCTTTGCCAACCCCACCCCTCGGGTGAGGGAAGTGAGGTGAAGCCCACATCTCAGTCCCCGCCATCTTGTAGCTGAGGGGACCCCTCCAATCAGGAAGAGGCTTATGCCCCACCTCCCACTGGATGGTGGCATACTAGGTGGTGTAGACACCCCAGGGAAGGGACCCATTTTCCCAACCTGCAGACCCCTGTAACACCCCTAAATCTAGTATTTAGGGGCACCCCTGAACCTTGGCTCTTCACATTCGACGTGACAAGAAGGACCGAAGAGCCGTGCTGCAGAAGAGGGGGACAACTGCTTTGGCCCCAGCCCTGCCAGCCTGTCTCCTGCTCTAAACAGCTGTGAGCTGAACCCGGCATGTCCTGCAGCCAGCAGCCTCCAAGAACAACAGTGACTTGCCCTGCCTTCAGAAAGAACTCATCTCCAGTGGACTCCGGATTTGTCCAACTCCAACCCAAGCCAGGATCCTAGAGTCGGATCCAGGAGTCCTCACCACTCTGCACCCGACGCCCACGGCCCGAGTGGCCCAACACCCCAGCGAGGTCCCCCTGGCGATCCTGACCTGTGTGCCAGCGTTGGACGACCTCCACCGACATTCTCCTCGACGCCTGCATCCTCATCCTGAAGGGTCCCCCAACCACGAACGGAACCAGCGAGAAGAGCCCTGCTAGAAAGGACACCCCTGCACCGGCGGCTCCTGAGGTGCCCGACCGACAGTGTCGTGGTGTCTAGCAAGTCTTCATCTTCCTCCAGTTGTTGGTTTCCTTCGTCCAGTCTTCTGGCTCCAGTCTGCAGTCCTTTTCCGCCACTGACATCCTCCATTGAAAAGCATTGGGGCCCTGACACCACCTGAGCACCCTGCTCCCAGCCGCCCCTGCGCTGCTGGTGGTGTGGACTTGGTGCCAACCTGGGACCCCCTTTGCCCTAACCTTAACCCTCGGGGTTTGGCTCCTGAGACAGAGTGGCCTGCCCGGGAGCAGTCCCCCACCATGGTGACCCCTAGCCCCTATGGCTAACATTGGCACCCTGCACCCGGAAGCCCTAGTGCCGCTGGTGGTGCCCCTTGAGTGCAAACCTGAACCTTGAGCATACTTGGTTCTACCCTCCAGAACTCCAATCCTAAAACCGTTTTACTCACCTGCAAACTTAACTTTCGTTTTCTCCATAGGACTGAAGGGTGGGTTTTCTCTGAAAAAAAGTGTTGAACTGACTGGTACTACACAAAAAGTAACCTATCGCCTTCACAAGAGTTAACCTGCTTGCAAATGTCCTGTGTTGCTTAAACTGTATTAGGAGTGTGTTTCATACCAAACTAAAACAGTGATCTAAAAGTAATCCAAATGTAATTGAAAAGTAACTACAAGCATTTTTGAACAGCTTACAAATCGTTTTCTCAATTGAAAAGGTAATCTGTATGTTCCTGCAAATCCAGTTTTCACTGTCGTGCTGAAAGTAACCCTGTATGAAGAGAGTAATTTACCTGCTACTAAGTGAATCTTGGTTTTAGGAATAAAATAACAGAAGAATAACTATTTCTACAAACAATTGGTCTGGATTCAGTCTTTGAGTGTGAGACATCATTTCTTGCCTGATTGTCAACAACAAATGCTTAACACTACCCTCTGATAAGCCTCAACCACAAAAGAGAGTACGGTATTATCTACTTTAACCCCTGCTATACCTCTGGGGATCCACTGTCTCTGTGCACCCTACACCGTACTTTGGTGTACAATATGCAGAGCCAGCTTCCTACACCTCACCAAGTCATAGTGAAGCTAAATCAGAGTGCACGAACTACAGCGCATATGAAAGGTCATTTCAGTCTTTCCAGTCCTTTAATGCTTTCAAGGTCGAACAGGAGGCTTGAAATAAAGACGGGTCGGTCCAAGACTGAATGTGCTGCTTTGTTTACCACATTTCAAGATGCATTCAAGTAAAGCCGACATCCCCACGGGGCTGCAGTGCATCTCTGGCACACATGATGTATCCCAAATAGGATGGGAAGATTACATTGTGAAGGGCCAGAGGAGCCCACAGGAAGCGCTGAAACAAATGAACATCCCTGAGGTAAAAACAGTGTTCCCTGCACTTAAAGCTTTTCACAGACAGATCTTGGGAAGGACAGTACAAGTACGGAGTGCACAACAACCGTGTTTTACCTAAACAAAAGGGGAAGACCAAAGTCTTTCAACTATCCAGAGTGGCACAGGACATTTACAGAAGGGCTGTGCAGAGGAAGTTAACACTGCTGGAAATGCACCTGCGGGCATCCAACATGTGGAGTCAGACTAAGCAGACAAGAATGATTCTTCCTCGAATGGGAGCTTAACCAAGAAATAGCTTAGACAGTCTTTCCTAGAATGGGGCACACCAGACAAAGACCCATTCACAAAACACTAAATGCCTAAACTTTGTATCGAGCTCCCCCCCCACCAACAGTCCCAGGGGAATGTCCTGTCTATAGACTAGTTAGGGATATTTTCATTTGCCTTTCCACCATTGGAGTGGAGTTGGCAGAGGTGGGCACATCACCTATTCTCCTACTTTTTCCTGACGGTTTCCTGAGGGTGTAACGAGAGTGCATCCTTGACCCTGTGGGAACCCTTGGTCTATCCCCAGAAGCTCAACTCCAAAGACCGATTACTTACCTGGTAACCGTTAACTTCATTTCTCTCCATAGGAACCTATTGACTGTTTTTCTCTGAAAAATGTTCCAAGTGTGGAGTTGATTTGTATGGAAACCTGAAAAATAATTGTTCAAAACTGATTTTACTTACCTTTTCTCTAGGAAATGTCCCAGTGTGATATCTAGGCATATCACACTGAGTAGAAAAAGTAATCTCAGAAGTAATCTCAAAAGTAACGTAAAAGTAACTTACCTGTAATTTTCATTGCAAAGTATATGTACAGCATTTCACAGTATTGCATTACCAGTAATTCAAACTGTAACCATTTCAAAGTACATTTACTATTGCATTTCAAACTTTATATTTACTGCAAAGTATTTATCAACTTACCTGTGCCAGGCTTGCTTGGTTCTAGAAAATAAAATAACTAAAAGAATATTTTTATACAAAACCAATTGGTCTGAAGTTCAGTCTTTGAGTGTGTGAATTCATTTGCTGACTGAGTGTGTACAACAAATGCTTAACACTGTCCTCTGATACTGCCTTACTGCTCGACCACACTACCACAAATAGAGAGTGAGGTGCTATCTAACTTTACCTCTGCCTACCTTTGGGGATCCACTGGACTCTGTGCACACTATGCCTCACTTTGGTATAGCATATACAGAGCCAGCTTCCTACACACCCTGCCTGTGTGCCATGCCAGCCAGCACTGCCTGAAGGTATAGGTAAGTCACTCCTCTGACAGGCCTCCCCGCGCTAAGGCAGGGTGCACTATACCACGAGTAAGGGCATATTTGCATGAGCAGATCTGTCCCTACAGTATTGGGGTCCGTTCCTTAATATTGTGCCATGGAAGCTATAAAGAGTACATGGGCTGGAAACTCGACAACTAGATTTCCTGCGCACCATGATGGCTTCACTAAACACAGGAGTGTTTGGTACCAAACTACTCCTTTCAATAACTCCACACTGGCATCAGTGTGGGATTTATTGTACCATGTACTCAGAGGGCACCTCAGAGGTGCCCCCTGAAAAGCAAGCAACCCTGGTGTAGAGAGGCCTTGCTCTGTGGGACCAGAAATAATGCACTTCCAGGACAGAGTTGTCACACCTCCTCCCCCGGGATAGGCCAGTGCTCGAAGGGGAAGCTTCAAAGGCCTGCTGCCTTTGTAATGCGATCCTGGACCTCTGCTGCTAGTAGCAGGTGGCAGCCCCTGGTTTACACCCCCACATTGGGCGCGAATACCGTCAGGAAAACGTAGGAGAATAGGTGATGTGCCCACCTCTGCCAACTCCACTCCAATGGTGGGGGAGGCGAAGTGAAGCACATATTTCAGTCCCCACGATCCTGACCTCATGTCCAGTGTTGGCTAACCTCTCCTGATCTCCACGGCGTTGCCTACAGTGTGAATCCATAGGCTCCCCCGACTGGCTCTGGTAAGAAGACTCTGACATCAAAAGGGACTGGTGCGCCCAAAGCCCAATGGCCTTGGTAAGCTGAACCGACTGTGCCCTTATGACCCCCCTACATCTCTACTTACCTCTGCTGTCGTTGGTCTCTCTCCTGCAACCTCTGGTGCCACGCCTGCAGCCTGTTAGCCAAAAAAAGAATCCCCATTGAAAAACATTGGGTGCCCTACGTCAAAATTACACCCTGCATCCGGCCACCCATGTGCCGCCGGTGATGCGGCTTTATACCCCGGTGCTAGACCTAACCCCCAAAGCTTGGCCCCTGCAATCGATTTATGTACCTGCACACAGTGTGGCTCCAGGCACCTCCAGTCTCAATTGAACAGCATTGGACCAAACTCTGATTTTGACCTCTGCACTCGGCCACCCCTGTGCCGCTGTTGGTGCAGTTTTGGTACTCACCTGACCCTTGCCCCTTGCTGACTTTTGGTCCCGAAGACTGGAATTGTAAGTGCAGTACTTATCTGTTTAACTGTGATATTGTTTTCCCCATACAATAGCATTGAATGGTGCTGAAAAGTTTCTAAGTGTTCAAGTGAAAGTATTTTTATTTACAAATGTACTTTCCTTATTGCGAAGATCTTGGTCTTAAAATACAAACAACTAATATTTTTCTAAAATTGGTCTGGATCTCCTTCTTGAGTTGTGTCCATTATTGATTGTTGTTGTGCAATAAATGTCTTACACTCCTCTGTGTTAGGCCTAAGGCTGATCGCCCACACTACCACTAATAGAGCACTTTGGGTTTTCCATTGAGCCCTGTACACTTTTGGGAAACCCTTGGACTCTGTGCAAGGTATAACCACCTAGTGGTAATACCATATACAGAGCCAGCTTCATACACCCATTAATTCAACATGTAACCCTGTCCTCGCCAATGGGGCTACTAATGCCTCTCCAGAAAAAACAACAAATTGAGCTTTTTTATCGTTAGAACATGAATATTCATGTTCTGCTTTTTACGTCTCGGCTAGGCTGTGCTCGCGCGGTCTCTTCGAGACATACTGTATTCAAGTATGGACTTTAAGCTTTGCCCATTTTCCGCCCATCTTTTCAATTGGCTCCTCTTACTGTCCTTTGTAAATGATGACTTTTGATTTGTGAATAGGCTTAGTAGTCTCTCCTTTGTACCTCCCTCTCTTCTGTTACCTCTAATGAGGACAGCCCATCTTACATGTGTCCTTATTCTCTAGGTTTCATTAACAGTTAGTGAGCACTATTTAGTTAGTCTTGCTGGAGCAGGCACGACATGCTGCACGGGCGGCCACAGCATTTCATTTCCATGTATTTACTTTTGTAGCAATCGTGGAACGCTGCGCTCTAGCTTTTAAACATGTGAAGCTAAAGCGCAGCATCCTGGGATTGCTACAAAAGTAAATAAATAGAGACAAAACACTGTAGCCGCACATGCTTTTTTTCTATTTATTGACTTTTGTAGCCGAAAGGCTTTATGCATTCTTTTCTTGCACCTCCGCAGTGTTACATCTTCTTCCATGCTGCGCGCTGGAATTTCAGTGTGTGCATCATGGATTTCAGCAAGTTTGAGCAAGACAGCAGCAGCAGCAGGCTAAGCCCCACCGTGCTTCCTGTGTGTGTCAGCAAGCCCTTTTGCTTGGGAATAAATAAGGCGGGCCTGGACCCAGACCTGGGGATGAGTTGTATTCTTCATTATTGCAGGGTGCAGCACCTTATATGGCTAATGGAGGTCCACAGGGACACCTAGTAACAGGCCAAGGTACTGCACCCTTTTCTTGCTTCATGGATTTTCTTTTATTAGTTATGCTACTGCTAGGATATTTTTTGAGAAACATTTTCTAACAAACATTCTCATTTGCAACGCCAATAGATCTAAATGTAATAAATGCGAGACCTATTGCATTGCAAATGCTCGTTAATCTGCTGAACCCTGCCTTAGGAATCTATGGGCCTGCTGTAAGGGTGACTTAAACGCATTAAAAAGGGAGGTTTTGGCTTTGCCATTGTTTTAGATGGCAAAGTTGAGTTAGCAGTTTTTAAATTGATCTACCTGTCTGCAGTGGTAGGCTGGGAGACCCGTTTTACCTTTTCCCTCTCATGGTGGCACAACAAGTGTTGCAGGCCTCATGGGGCTAACTTAAAGGCCCTGGGTACTCCTGGTACCATATACCAGGGACTTATAAGTAACTTAGCTTATGCCAGTTGGCTACAGGCCAATCAAACATACATTGTTATGGGTCAGGGCACTGGCACAGAGGTCTTGTTGGCAGGCCTCAGTGCACTCTGAGTCGAAAAACCAGCAGCATCAGTCCAAATATGTGGGGGTGACCATGGAAAAAGAGGAATTTCCTTACAATGATCAGGAGTGCAAACAGGCAACTGTATCTTTCCCACACTCAGGCCACCATAAACGTACACAATGTAGACTTCACAATAAATACAGTCAAGTCTCACACTCAACTCCTCCGGGTCCAGCCCTTCCTGGGTGCAGTTATCAATACAGTCACTGGTAAGCTTAGCCCAGCCAAGCACCGCTCCAAGCTTTCCAACTGGTATTGGCTCTTTTTTACCCATATCGCCACCCGACAGAACAGCTATGCCCCGGCTGGACACGATGGCCTCTTGCATAGCCATAGTCCCCAATGCAAGATTACACATGCATCCTCAGGAAGAGAGCCTGGCAACACAATGGTCACATGGGATGATCAACGGGAAGATCTAGTATAGATATGGGCCAGCACCCATTGCGTTCTAGAAGAATGCCTGGCAGCACAGGTCACAGAGGGATGATCAACAGGAAGATCTAATATCCATATGGGCCAGCACCCATCGCGCTCTACAATAATGCCTTGTAGCACAATGGTCACAGAGGGATGATCAATGGGAAGATCTAGTATTGATACGGGCCAGCACCCATCTAGGTCTACAAGAATGCTTGGCAGCACAGTTGTTACAGGGGGATGATCAACAGGAAGATCTAGTATCGATATGGGCCAGCACCCATCAGGCTCTACAAGAATGCCTTGCAGCACAATGGTCACAGAGGGATGATCAACGGGAAGATATAGTTTCGATATGGGCCAGCACCCATCGCGCTCTGCAAGAATGCCTAGCAGCACAGGTCACAGGTGGATGATCAACGAGAAGATCTAGTATCGATATGGGCCAGCACCCATCGCGCTGTACAAGAATGCCTGGCAGCACAACCATCACTGGGATGATCAACGGGAAGATATAGTATCAATATGGGCCAGCACCCATTGCGCTATTCAAGAATGAGGAATGGTCCAATAAAAACACAGCATAAACCTGTGGGACATGCTGTGGGCCAACAATTACTCTTGTCCCACCAACTGTATTCAGAAAAACCCTGTTCATCCGTTCTACCAAGCCATTGGTTTGGGGTTGATATAGCAAACCTTTTTAAATGTTTCACTTTAGAACATTCAAGGAAACTCTCGATATCAAAACCAATAAACGGCACTCCATTGTCTGAAAAAATAAACTCAGAATAGCCCTATTTAGAGAATACATCGCTTAAAGATTGAACAGTTTTTTTAGAACTGGGTTTGGCCACAAATCTAACATCAGGTGGTTTGCTATAATAGTCAGTCATCACAAAAGCATAACGCTTCTGTAAATGGAGAGAGTGGAAAGCCTCTACCATATCTATTCGGACTATTGCCTGGCCTCAAGGAAAAATCAATCCGCTGTAGCAGCGATTTTATTAGTATTTTTTTAAAAATGTTTAATTTATTATTAAACTTTTGAAACTCTTCTCGTAACTTGTGCATATTGCTCTTTAACAGTCTTTTCTATATCCGTATCCATACTCTGACAGCACAATACTGACTGAACCCTGTTTTTTGGGGGTTTTCTTTGTTTTTTTTATTTGGTTTGTTAAGTTACGATAGTCCCTAAATGTCCCTCATGGCACTCTTGATTTTGATGTCACACCCCTCAACAAGCGGTAAAATAAATGCTTCTATACGTTGATTCTTCAACTTTCAAATGTTCCCACCATCTGTCAGACTGGATGTGGAAAATCCCTCTGTTAGCAGGTGGCATCAGTGGCTCTTCGTTAACATTGTTCTGTACCAGATGTGACGTGCATGGGCCTATACAGGTGCCACTTATGCGCACAGACATCAGTTTTGCAGCGTGAATCTTTCTGGATTCACTATGCTGTGCATTATTCCGCCATCTCGTGGTTGGGTCCGGATTCGTAGTCTTTTCCTTCTTCTTTTTTTTTTTTTTTTTTTTTTTGTTGGCCCAGGTGGGCGGCGACGCCCCCACCATTTGGTGACCTCGGTGACGTAGTCGCGCTTCCTGTGGAAGCTCCCACCTTTGGTCGCCATCTTCAGATTCTTTTTTCCGCCGTGGGGTCTGGATCGTTGACGAGAAGTTCCAGAAACTTTGGACGAAAAATCTCAAATTCAATCATCACCACAGAGGATCGTTTCCTGAGACACCGGACGAGGAGACGAGTACCGGAGGCGACGAGAAGGATGACGAGGTAGAAGGTCCACGACCAAAATCTCGACGCCTACAGAGAATGCGCTCACAGGGGGCCCCCTGAGTGCGGTTATGGACAAGACACCGTTTAAGTTTTGCCAAAACTGTCAACACAAGTACGCCCAGAAGGACCAGCACCCAGTCTGCAACCTCTGCTTGCCGCTCGACCACATCAGCGAAAACTGCAACGCGTGTTCGGCGTTCACCCCGAAAACCCTCCGGGTGAGAGAGAGGCAAAGAAGGGCTAACTACAACATGCAGGGCCACGGACCAGCTCCATCGCTCCGAGACCTGGGCCTCTCGAGTGGAGAGGAAGACAACATCGCAGAGGGACCGGAGGACTGCTCAGTCGTCGAGGTCCACAAGAAAATGTCAAAGGAGGTAAGGGAGACGTCGAACCCGAAGCACCCAAGCGACGCTCGAAAGAGTGAAGCCAAGGCCCCGAGCGACACTCTCAGAAGTGAAGCCAAGTCCTCGAAGGGAGCGTTGCCGCCGAAACACTCGACGAAAGCAACAGCATCCAAGGACAAACCGAGCGGATCCTTCGGGAAGGACTCCCAATCGGCAAAAGCCTCAGAAAAACCAAGGGCGTCGAAGGTAACCTCCGAAAAGGAAGCCTCGACGCCCTGAAAAGAAGGCCCGGCATCATCCTCGACGTCAGAGACCGCGAAGAGAGGTGCTTCACCCATCGACGCCGAAAAGGCCCACGAGATGGAGAAGAAAAAGAGAAGGCTCGAAGCAGAGATGGCGAGCATCCTGCAACGGAAAAAAGACTTCGACGAAAAAATGAAGCTATACGCCATTCTGTCGAAGCCATCACGCGAAGCACTCGGGGAGGGCGACACCGAAGACATCGAACCCCCGAAAACCCCCGAACCGCTCGACGAACAGGGCGAAGAGGACTACTACTTCGAAGGCGAAGAAGAGTTCCAGTCTTACCGGGACTCGACGCCCTCGGAAGCACAAGACTTAGACTGGCAAGACCTCGACGCAGAATCACCAGAAGAAGGGGTAGACTCTTATCCCTCGAGGCCTTCGCCGCCAGACGACATTGGAGTCTACAATGTGGTCGTCCAAAAGGCTGCAGCAACGTATGGCGTCGAAATGCAAGAGGAGAAGGCGAAGGCATGTTTCCTTTTGAAAACCCTACTTCCTCAACAAACCAGGTCCCAGTTCCTACCCATGCTTCCTAGCGTCCTGGACCAGGGAAGGGAGGCCTTCAAAGAACCGGCAGTCTGCAAGGCTGTTGCACCGAGGAGCGAAAAGAAGTACAAACACTCCTCAAAAGACCCTGCGTACATCCAAGGGTCAGTGCCAGCAGACTCCATTATCACGGCAACGGCCAGTAAAAGGGCCAATGTGCCCACTAACACAGGTCCACCTCCAGACAAGGAGAGCAAACGAATAGACCTCACAGGACGAAAGGTGGAGAGGAACGCAGCCTTACACTTGCGCATCGCCAACTCCAACGCCCTCAGCAGGCATGCATACCAGCATTGGGATGAAATGAGCCAGCTCGTAACACACCTGCCACAACAACACCAACAAAGGGCTAATCACCTAGTGGAAGAGGGCAAGGCTATCGCAAACACTTGCCTAAAATCAGCCTTGGACGCAGCAGAGAACTCCAGCAGGCAGATGATGATAGGGGTGACTGAAAGGAGACACGCATGGCTCAGGATCTCGGGTTTCAAACCGGAGGTACAAAGCAATATCCTGAACACGCCATTCGACGGCCAGAAACTGTTTGGCGCCCCAGTCGAGAAGTTGACGCAGCTTAAAAAAGACAACGAAACTGCGAGGTCCATGGGAGCACTGCAGTTCAGGGGGATGAGAAGAGGAACCCCCTCAAGGCGGCCCAATGGTAGAGGGGGCAATGCGCCCGCCACTTCCCACCAATCTCCCCAACAGGGATACCAGGGGAACAACCAGGGCCAAAGTCAACGGGGACAACAACAGCAAAATTGGCAGTATCAACCCAGAGGACGGTCCTTTCGAGGACGCGGGTACGGACGGGGACAGTCCCGAAGAGGGGGTCAGCAGCCCACCTCAAAGTGACTCCGCAAAGAAACCAAACCCTCCCCTATCACCACCAAGGGAGAGGAGAAGTCAACAGAAGGAAAAAGTAAGAAACACACACAGCAAACAAATGACCACCGAGCATACAACCCCGGTGGGGGGCCGAATAGGAAACTTCCTCACACAATGGAGAGAGATTACCACGGACAAGTGGATACTGAACATCATACAGCACGGATACTGCATAGAACTTCAAAAACACCCCCCCGGGCAGAAGACCAAGACACCGGCCACTCCCCGCAAGGGAGCTCGCCCTCCTACGTCTAGAAGCAGAGGAGCTGCTAAAAAAAAAAGAGCAATAGAACCAGTTCCAATCAACGAAAGGAACAAGGGAGTCTACTCAACGAAACACTAAGGTAGACGAAACACTAAGGCCAATACTGGACCTCAGATTCCTGAACAAGTTCGTAAGAACTCAAAAATTCAAAATGACGTCACTTCAGGAAGTAATACCCCAAATCCAACAAAGGGGACTACATGGCGACCATAGACATGAAAGACGCATATCTGCACATCCCCGTCAACCACAAACACAAACATCTACTAAGATTCGTGATAGGCCAGAATCACTACCAGTTCACAGTGCTAGCCTTCGGGCTCAAGTCCGCACCAAGGGTGTTCACAAAATGCCTAGCAGCAGTGGCAGCGCACCTACGGAGAAAGGGCATACATGTAAACCCCTACCTCGACGACTGGCTTGTGAAAGCAGGATCATACAGGCACTGCAAAGATCACATCAAACAAGTCCTACAAACACTGTCCAGACTAGGTTTCTCAATACATTGGGAGAAATCATCAACAGAACCGCAGCAGATCAAGATATTCTTAGGGGCACAGATCGACAGCACACAGTCCAAAGTGTTCCCCAGCGAGGAGACAACTATAGCGCTCCTGAGGGAAACACGTCATTACCGCAAGGGGCAAGTTCTGACAGTGAGGACGGTGAGCAGACTAATGGGGATGATGGCATCAGGCATCCACCTAGTCCCAAATGTCAAGCTACACATGAGACCGTTCCAAGAATGGATACAGCAACAGTGGTCACAAGCAACCGGGAGTTGGGAAGATCTAGTGGTTGTCACACACGCAGTGCAGCAAGAAATAGCGTGGTGGAAGGAAGAGAACATATTACAGGGAAGCCATTCACACAGCCAACTCCAACAGTGACCATCACAACAGACGCCTCACAGCAGGGCTGGGCGCGCACATGGACAGACTCCGCGTCAGGGGGCTGTGGTCACAACAAGATGCAGTGAGACACATCAACTACCTAGAACTAAAAACTGTGTTCCTAGCCTTAAGAGCCTTTCAGAAGCAGCTTTACGGCCAGAGAGTGCTGATACAAACAGACAATACAACCACCATGTTCTACATCAACAAACAAGGTGGAACACAGTCAGCACCGCTATCAAGCCTGGCACAAGAGATCTGGAGATGGGCCATCCCTCTAAGGATAGACCTGCTGGCAATACACCTTCCAGGAATAGACAATGTAGAAGCAGACCGACTCAGCAGGCAGACGTCTGCGTCCCACGAATGGGAACTCAACCAACAGGAGGTGCAGCGGCTGTTCCAGAAGTGGGGTACACCACGGATAGACCTGTTTGCAACACTCCAGAATGCAAAATGCCAACATTACGCATCCAGACAACCGGACCAAGGGTCCCTAGGGAATGCGCTATGGATAAGTTGGTCAAACGAATTTGCATACGCTTTTCCCCCGATACCACTGTTACACAAGGTACTCAGCAAATGCAGGAGCAGCAGCATGACACTCATACTGGTGGCACCTCAGTGGGCCAGACAGTCCTGGTTCTCACAAATAATGGAAATGGCACAGGAACCAGCGCACAGGTTCAGCAGAAGGAAAGACCTCCTGACAATGCAAGACGGAAAAGTGCTCCACCCAGAACCAGAGAGCCTCAGCCTAGCAGCATGGCTCCTGAGGACCTAAAATTCGCACACCTCAAGCTACCACCAAGCACTATGGCAGTACTCTGAGAAGCAAGGAGACCCACTACAAGGAAGTGCTACATTGCAAAGTGGAAAAGGTTCTCGCAATGGTGCCTTAAAGAGGGACTGCAATGAAAGGTCACAAAAGAATCAACGGTACTAAAATACTTAACGCAACTACTACACAGCGAGCTGAGCTACTCGTCACTAAGGGTTCACTTAGCAGCCATAGTGGCCTACACCAGGGGAGAAGCGGGGGAAAGTTTCTTCACCTCCCAGGTGGTCAAAAGATTCCTGGAGGGGCTAAAAGAATAGCCCCCCAAAAGGATGCCAGCCCCAAGCTGGAACCTCAACACTGTGCTAACACAGTTGATGAAATCACCATTTGAGCCCATACACAAGACTACACTGCACATGCTCACACTAAAGACGGCATTCTTGGTGGCTATCACGTCACTGCGAAGGGTCAGTGAACTGCAGGCTCTTACACTACAAGAGCCTTACTTGCAAATACACAAGGACAGAATTGGACAGAATTGTCATGAGAACGGACCCACACTTCCTGCCAAAGGTGGTGTCGCGGTTCCATATTAACCAGACAATACAGATACCAAGTTTCTTCCAAAAACCATCAACGCCCACAGAAAAGGCGCTACACACACTGGACGCCAGAAGGGCAGTGATGCACTACATAGAAAGGACGAAGGAATGCAGGAAAACAAAACAACTCTTTGTTTCCTTCGCAAGCAGTTTCCTGGGACGGCCAGTAACAAAAAATACCATAGCACGATGGATTGCACAAACAATACAACTCTGCCACAAGCAGGCAGGACAAGAATTAGAGGGAGCCGCCCAGGCTCACTCAACAAGGAAGAAAGGAGCAACGGTTGCGTTCCTAGCGAACACACCTATCCAAGACATTTGCCAAGCGGCAACATGGTCTTCCGTGCACACGTTCACCAAACACTACTGTGTGGATATCCAGATGAACAAAGAGGCACAAGTAGGACAGAAGGTCTTACAGCACATTTTCAGCAACCAATGCTCATCTTCCACCCAACCACCGCAATGACAGAAAACCGCTACAAAGTATGCACAGCATAGTGAATCCAGAAAGATTCACGCTGCAAAACGAATAGTTTCTTACCTGTCGGTGTAGTTTTGCAGCTTGAAGACTTTCTGGATTCACTAGCGATCCCACCCACCTCCGCCAGGAAGATAACATAGGAGGTTAAGGGTAAAACTAGACTACATACAGAGTTTAGAGGGATCAAAAGGAAAATAGGAGGATAAAAGAAAAAGACAGACGACAAAACAATAGGAAAAGAAAAAAGAATCCGAAGATGGCGACCAAAGGTGGGAGCTTCCGCAGGAAGCGCGACGACGTCACTGAGGACACCAAATGGTTGGGGCGTCGCCGCCCACCTGGGCCAACAACAACAACAAAAAAAAAAAAAGAAAGAAAGAGAAAAGACTACGAATCCGGACCCAACCACGAGATGGCGGAATAATACACAGCATAGTGAATCCAGAAAGTCTTCAAGCTGCAAAATGTCACCGACAGGTAAGAAACTATTAGTTCCTTTCTTTCCTCATCAATAGGCACTGATCCGAAGCTATCCCTCGTCTCCTTAACTCAATTGCGAAAACATTCTAAAAACAATCCAGTGTTGGCGGGATTCTGCTCAGGAACAGAAGTATGCTAGGGACCATAGAACATCAGTAGTAGGGGCTGAGTCACCGTACCTCCTCAGTACCATGAGTGTCTCACTTGCCCTCCTACTCATACCCAGAGGAACAAGTGAATTGACACCCCAGAACACAGCACTCCCAACCCTTCTCAGGGATTGCGGTGAAAGGACACTCCCTTTCGCTCACACGCACTTACTCGTCCACAATAAGATATGAAGAGATACATAGGAAGTTTGAAATGTTTTTTTAAACTATTGTGCTCTAAAATGCAGTATATGTGCCACAATTAGAAAACAACTACCTAGCAAACATACCATCCGCATTGTCAATAAACCGTATATTATGAAAAGCCCTGTCATATGACAGTATAGCCTGACCCCCTTCCCCAGAAGCCAAACTGATTATACAGCATAAATCTCTGGGTTTATCAGTGGACCCCGTACCTTAGCATACACAGAGGAATGTATTATTTCTCAGATACAGCCGTGATCTTTGAGAGATATATATATATATATACACACACATATATATATATATATATGTGTATATATATATATATATATATATATATATATATATACACACACACAATACTGTGCATACCAATGAAATGAAATGAAATTCGTACTTGTAAAGCGCACTGCTGCCCCCAACAGAGGCGTCCTGGCGCTATACGCATACCGCTGTGGAACCCTTCCTGGCTATTCCCTGTGAGATGTCCACTCCTGGGCACCCCCAAGGTGAATCCAGGCATCCCAGCGCTGGTGGGGCCGTTGTGGAGATTAAGCAAGCTATTGCCCAGAGTTGCAGAGTGGGACCCATGATTAGAATAGGCACCGAGGCGAGAATTATCAGGTCCGAGGAAATTGAGCCCAAGACCCGCCGAGGCGGGAATTGAACCCTGGTCCCGGGCCAGATCTCTGCATCAGGGTCTGCCGCTCTAACCATTGAGCCACACTTCTCTATATGACAAGGTTCACATGTTCTTAAACAGCAGCTGAATTTGTGTTGGCTAGGTGCGAGTGCCTGACCAGAACATAAAAAACAAGGGACTTACCCATCATCATTTGCCAGCATCCAGGCTCTGTAGTGGAAAAGTTGCTACATGCTCAACACTACACACGTTCACCAAGCACTACTACGTGGACAACCGAGCCCGCCAGCAGTCTTTAGTTGGCCAGACTGTATTAAGAACCTTCTTTCCAACATCTGCGCCCACTACCCACCGCTTAGGAAAAGAACTGCTTTACAGTCTATGCAGAGCATGTTTATCTACAGCCACACATGCTGAGAAAGCAACATGTTACTGTCCCTTCATATCATGTAGTGCTGTAGATGTACACGCACCCATCCTCATCCCCGGAAGCCAGCAGGGATGCTCTCAACAGTCTTTTCTCTTTTTACAATGAACAGTGGCTTCTACTCTGCCTTTGACACTACGCTGCACTCACACTACTTACCCGCTGAGTGGAAAACAAGGCGAGGCGGTGTGGACGAAGGGCAGAGTCTTATCTAGTGATTTGAAGAAAAACTTTGAATAAAAGCAACTTGCCTACTTCTGCCCTCAACACTAGATAGCAGGAGTATGCAGAGCATGTGAATCTACAGAACTACTCGCTACAAACAGATGGTTACAGGTTAAGTAACATTTTCCTTTCCATTTGCGCTTCTTGATCTGCATGAATGTCTACACAGTAATGTTTAGTGAATGTGTGCGTAGTACACCGATGAACCTCTTTACATGTCTGCTGAAAGTATATTGTCTAGGAAGGCAATGGTAGCCCTTTTTTCGTCTACAAGGGGCCAGAGCATGTGGCCTCAGTGTGACACATTGGAAGGCATTTTGCAATTCACCAGCCTTGAGATTGGGTTACCAAGGTGAGGCTGTGCAAAAGTACAAAGCAAGTGAATCTACAGCTCCTCAAGCTCAAACCAAATGTTACAGATTAGTAACATTTTCCTTTTGCAGCTTGAAGCTCCTCTAAATTCAGGTGTGACCCTCCCCGCCTCTCTGGTAAAGGGGAGTTGATCCAAAAGAAAAATTAATGGGGAAAAAAGTGAAGGTTCCATCTAGGTACTGGAAGATTGTAGGAATAAGTCTCAGTGAGTCATCTTGAGATTTTTAGAATTATACAGAGCTTCCACACTCAGCCAATAGATGGCAGAATAACGCAAGTATCCATCAGGGAAGATTGTTTCTGAAAGTATGTACTTTGTTCCTTTGTGAAAAAGATATCCTGAGATCTCACAAATGCAGAGAGACAGACTTCATTTTATGAATTCAGAGAGAATATCCAAGGTGAAGGATTTGGATTACAAGTAACTTTTCCACTTATTTGCTGCCTGTTGAATGCCTGGGTTGTTTGAGTGAAGACCGAGGCAGTACCCATTCTCACGTTATCTTCAGTTTCTTGCATCTCCAAAAGACAAGCTACTTGTAATACATCATCGGTTGTTCATTTCTTCTCCACATTTAAAGATGCTGAGTGAGCACATCGTGGTGCTTTAGCGGCAGATTTTTTTTTCCCTTACTCTCCGTCTTGCTCATTCGTAACTTTAAATTTAATACTTGTAAAATTTCAGTCTGCTTTTATTTCCAGACCTTCATTATTTTCCTCATTGAATGCTTTTTTTTCTTCAGAATTGAGGTCATGCCTAATGGATCCCTCGTGATCTATGACGTCACTAGTGAGGATTCTGGAAAGTATACGTGCATCGCCGGAAACATGTGCAACATCAAACAGAAGGAAGTTTCCCTGTATGTTGTAGGTAAGACACAGTCCCTCCATAAGTTGGATAGTTGAAGTAGAGGTCTTGTGCTGCTGTCATTTGGACAAGCATGTCTCATGTCAGCATATGTTGCTTTACATCATTTCTAGGTTCTTTACTCCAGTTTATTGACTGCACATATCCTACCCGCATGTGAACCTCCTAGGAGTATTTTCCATAGTAATGTCTTCTAACAGCTGGGTCTGTAGCGGTCAAGTGAGAATGGGGGTTGGGAATGTAAGTTCTAAAAGGTTATGGTGTGAGAGCATCCTACCCAGATACATTGTATGGTTGACATTGGCCTGTAGGGATTCAGTGCACAGGATCCTGTCTAGGCGTCCATGTCATTCATGAGGGGATGAATTGAAGTACTTGCGCATTCCGGCGTTTCTGATCCGCCAGGCATCAGACAGGGCCCGTCCTGTCATCCATTCTTGCAGGGCCTTGGTCTGCTTGGCAGAACTTGTGCCGGGGAGGGTTAGAACGATCTAAATTAACAGCGAGAACTCTATTGAAGTCGTCCCCACCCCCCAACCCCCTCCCCCCCCCGGCCCCCTCTTATGCCCCTCTTCCCCATCACCAAAGGATACTGTTCCCAGTCAGTTAAAACAGTGGATAAATGTGCCAGGAATACATCCTGTTCAGTAGGGCATAGGCACTGCCCTGCACCACCAGCCTCCCATCTAGTGTTCCCCTAAAAAAGACATAGTGGCCTTTAGTGTCAATGTTGGTGCCTGAGACTGCAAAGAACACTCCCACACTCAGCCTGACCGCTGCGTCCCATGCAAACGCTGAAAACGATATAGCAAACAATTGTCCCCTCCACCTCTTGTGCAACCTCACAGCCTCCGCAGCAGAAGATGCATCTCCTGCAAAGAAACTATTTGGGCTTTATGGCGGTTGAGCTGTGGTAGGATGCGGTGCCGCTTCTGAATAGATCCCATGCCCCCGACTTTCCAAATTATTACATAGCTGCTGTACTAGACCGCCGTCATAGTACCAGGTAACATGCAATAAACACCCAATTTCCACACATTGTCATCACTACTTACCTGTTGGTATAGGTTGTTGTATTAACACTCGAACAGTTCCCCAATACTTGGTCCAGCAATAAGCAGGCATTATAACAGGGTTGTGGAGTGTGCAAGCGATACAGGGGCATATAGGCCAGAACACTTGTCCAAATGGAAGGCAAGCAAAACACAGACGACTTTACGGCTTCGGCTGCATAGCCCCAGTCTCTATATTGTACGGCATGTCCAGAGGTAGCAGATAAGCATGAGAAAAAGGCAACAAGGGTCCGGGGATGTCAAAAGAGTATATTTACAATTGTGGATAGCTCCTACAGTGGATGGGGTTCCATATCTTAATATAGCGACATCCGGGCCCAACCGGACAGGGGGTCTGTCAGCAGGGCATCACCTTGAAGAGAGGCACAAAGATGATGCCTGGGCTGGCAGCCAGTAGTTCTCCACTCCCTTCATCCACACCACCCTGACAAGGTCCATTATAGTCTACCAAAGAGTCAACCTGGATGGTGAGTCGAGAGGGGGCGCAGTGGCTCAATAACCCCTGCAAAGCAAGTGTGTAGTAGTCTCTCCTTGTGCTTCCCTCTGTATGGAATGCTCACCTCATGTGATTACTTGGTGTGAGCATTCCACAACAGAACTTAGAACTTTGGGGTTTGAATGCTGGGCAGTTTTTTTCTTGTGCCTCCCCGGAGCCGGCTGCTGCGCAGTCCCTGTCTGGAATAAAGCTTACCTGCTGGTACATTTCTTAGTCTGCAGCGAGTCATTTACTACATTTTGTATGGCGACGACTGACAGGTGACTGCAGAACCCATGAGGAACTTCGGGAACTTCTGGAGTCTCTGTACTTTTGAAGGCTTTTGGAACCACCTCTTGTCACGGCTTGTCTCCGATCAGCCATCGTCTTTTCAGGAGATGCGGCATTTAAAGGTACTGTTTGCGCAACGCGCTTGCCCCGCAGCAGCAGCCAAATTCACGTTGTAGTACTTGCGACCTCAGGATTACGTCACTTCAGCCGCCATTTCCTTGTGAGGAGGAGTTGTTCTTTGTACACTGCACGCACCACACGCAACATCGCGGCCATTTTGTTTGGCCACATCAGTCAGCGTTTTAGTTTGTGTACAGTTCTTTGCAACTGCAGCGCGTCGTATTCACGCATTCCACGCAACGTCGCGGCCATTTTGGGTTGGCCACACCAATCAAGTTGTTTTATTACGTTCTAGCCTTTCTTCTCAACTGGTTCAGCTCAACGGAGTGGCTAGTTTGCTGTTGGGTGTTTCGTTCACCTTTAAGTTGGAACGTTCGTTGGAAGAGTTTCTTCAGAAACATGCCTGGGTTGCAGGGTAGGCCGATTTTCACAAGTTCGGTGACACGCACACCTTGCGTGTCAACGTGTGATACTGGTCCTTCATCGTCTACTGTATACAGTTAGTACCTGTGACACGCACACTTTGACTATCGTTCGCTGTTACATTTACATCAGCATCATTGTGTCATGCTTTTCAAGTTCTAGTAATCTCCAAGTTGTGTTGGTGACACTCACACTTCGTGTGTCATCTGTTTATTACAACTCAGCTATTTATGGTGGCACGCTCCTGCCTAGACAACTCTTTGTTTGTTTGTTTTTTTCGTTTCTCAAAGGTTATTTGTTTCAACTGCGGTGATACGCACACCTTGTGTGTCGCAAACTTCTGTTTGTAAAAAAAATGAGAACCTCATTCACAGTGACATGCACACTTGCAATTTTATCCCTACAGCTGTCCTTTTGCGGTTCCAGAGACATTTGCAACTTGTTTCTTGTTAATTAATTAACTTGTTTTTGCTTTACAGGAGAGTATTGTTCAACATATTTATTTTTTTATTTTTTTTAAGGTCAGCTTTAAACATTGTTAACTTTAAGTACTACAATGCAGTCCGTATCACCTCCACCTCCTTTTCTCGAAGTGCCTGGTAACCCACCAATAACTTGGAAAAGTTGGTATGATGCATTCATTACTTACTTAGGTGCCATAGGAGCGTCTCGTTATAGAGCTGAAAGAAATGTCTCCTTCATTCTTTAGGGTTCAAAAGTAGGTCGATATTCAAACACTTGCCAGCTTTGGTATGAGCCCAAAATGCAGAAGACATTGATGAATACGTAGAGGCAGTAAAGAAGTTGGAGTTACGTTTTGATGTTCAGCCCAGTCTGGTAGTAATCAGGCACAAGTTCTTCAAACGGAGCAGAGATCTGGAGAAGATGTTGACGCTTTTGTTTCTGCTCTCCTCAAATTGAGTGCTGATTGTCAATTTGAAGTGTTCACGGAGCAATTAGTCAGGGATCAGTACATTTGTAAGTGTTCTGACAAGACTATCCAACAGAAGTTACTGTCCATGTGTGAGAAAGTGCCCTCTTTCTGAATGGTATGCCCTGGGCTCCTGCTAATCAGGTGCCCAGGGCCCATGTTCCTTCCCTAAAACTGCATTGAAGCCTAAACCCAATTGGCATCTCTGGCCACATGTCAGCCCCTGGTAAATGGTACCACAGGTACCCAGGGCACTGTGACCAGAGAAGGCCTCTAAGGGCGGCAGCACTTATTGTTCCTCCCTTAGAGGCCCTGTACCCTGACACTCACACACTGCCTTTGCAGGCTGCGTGTCTTGGTGCAGAACAAAGTGAAGAGTCGACATGGCACACATCCCTGTGTGCCATGCCCCTAAACCACTGCCCTGGCATACATCAGTCACCCCTCTATCTGGGTGCCCTATGCCAGTGGTGAGGGTACAGGTGCATGAGCCCTGTACCCCTACAGTGCCCAAGTCCATTCCTGGGCTCTGTAAGTGCAGTGCTGCCATTAAGAGTATATGGTGCTAGGAGTTTGTCATTATGAACTCCACAGCACCATGATGGCTACACTGAAGACTGGGAAGTTTGGTATCAAACTTCTCAGCCCATTAAACCCACACTGATGCCAGTGTGGGATTTAATGTAAAATGCACCACAGAGGGCATCCCTGAAACTCGACCAACTTCTAGTGACCTGACTGAGTGGCTGCTTAGGCTGCCACCAACAGACATGTTTCTGGACCCCTGGGTCGAGAGCCTGCTGCTCTCGGGGGGCCTGAAACAATGCACATACTGGGATGAGGTGCCACGCCTCCTCCCCCAGGATGGGCAGGGTTCAGGAAGGAGAAGCTTCAAAGGCTTGCCGCCTTTGTGAGCCGCTCCAGACCATTTGCTGCTTTCAGCAACTGGTCCCCACTGGTTCTACCCCCCACTTTGGGCGGGAGAACCGGCGGGAAAAACAAGTGAGGAAGGGAGGTGTGCCCACCTCTGCCAACTCCACCCCTCAGGTGGGGGAGGCGAGATGAAGCACAACCTCGAGTCCCCGCCATCTTGAGGATGGGGGACCCAGCCAACCAGGGACAGGCTCCTGCCCCCTCCCACTGGAGAGTGGCAGAACAGGGGTGTACCCACCCCAGGAAGGGACCCATTGGTCCCTGACCTTTACCTACCTGTAATGCCCCTAAATTTAGTATTTAGGGGGCACCCTGAACCTTGCTTCCTCAGATCCAGCAACAACAAGAAAAGAAGATAAGGAGCGAAGAGCCGTGCAGAGCTAGCACGAGGACGACGCCCACTGACTTGGCCCCAGCCCTACAGGCCTGTCTCCCCTTGAACCTGCTCCTGTGAAATCCCGGTGTGTCCTGCAGCCAGCAACCTCAAAAACCCCGGAGGACCTTCCTGCCTTCACTTCAAAGACTGAATCTCCCGTGAACACCGGACTTGTTCAAACTGCAGCTTCTGGCTCCGGCCGGACACCGCGAATCCAGCCCACTCTGCACCCGCCAAACCCGGCCCGAGCTCGAGTGGAAAAACACCACGAGGAGGTCACCCCGGCGATCCTGACCCGAGATCCGGCGACTCCTGACCTGCCTCAAGCCTCCAATCGACGCCTACAGCCTCAATCCAGAGGATCCCCTCTACCGCGACCAGAGTGGGTAAGACTTTCCGACGTCCCAAGGCACCCCTGCACCCGACGCCCCACGGCCTTGTGTGCCCAAACCAACGGTGCCTAACCAAGCCAAGACATCCCAACTTACCCCTCGAAGTGGTGGTCGCACCCAGAAGATCCTCGTCCCCGAGCCTGCAGTGTTTCTTCTAACCGGAGGCGCTCCATTGAAAACAACAGGGCACCCGACCTCAAAACAGCACCCTGCACCCGGCCGCCCTAGTGCTGCTGAGGGTGCATCTTTGGTGCTAATTTGGTTCCCAATTTGCCCTGTCCTAAACCCTAGGAGCTTTGCTCCCACAACCCAGTGGCCTGCTTGCCAGCAGCCACCAACCGGAGACACCCTATCCTCCTTAGGATAACATTGTAAATAAAAATCCGTATTTGTAAAGTGCTAACTACTCACCCTTATGGGTCTCAAAGCCCTGGGAGCCGTCGTGGAAATTAAGTGAGCTATTGCCCAGAGTCACATGGTGCTGAGCTGAGCCGCCGCCGGAGCTGGGGATTGAACTGTGAGCCCTGTGCTCCGAAGTCAGCTGCCCTGGCCGCTGCACCACACCTCTCCACATTGGGCCTCAACACTCTGCACCCGGCCGCCCTAGTGCCGCTGAGGGTGAAACAAAAGTGCATCACTGACCCTGGGGGACCCCTGAGTCTAACCCCAGAACCTTAACTCCCACAGTCGTTTACTTACCTGCAAACCGATAACCTGTTTTTCCTCCAAAGGATAACATTGACAATTTTTCTTCCAAAAAACGACTGTGTGGAGTTTTGAAAACTAAAGATATTCTTTAAAAATCGTACAAATAACCAAAACTTGTTTTCTCACCTGTTTGCAGGAAATGTCCCAGTGCTGAATACAGGCATCCAGCACTGAGTTAGAAAAAGTAACGTAAAAGTAACTTACCTGCAATTTTACTGACAAAGCCTATTCATTCCAATGTACTGTATTTGCTAAGTGTTGCATACTACTGCTCCCCTGTAAATCAAACAAAGTACAATTTCCATTGCATTTTTAAACTGTTCGACATTCAGTAACTTATTACTGTTTAGTATTTAATGCTTACCTGTGCCAGGCTTGCTTGGTTCTAAAATAAAACAACAATATATTTTTATACAAAAACAATTGGCCTAGAGTCCAGTTCTTGAGTGTGTGAATTCATTTGCTGACTGAGTGTGTACATCAAATGCTTTACACTGTCCTCTGATACTGCCTTACTGCTCGACCAAGCTACTACAAGTAGAGAGTAAGGTTCTATCTAACTTTAACCTCTGCCTACCTTTGGAGTCACCTGGACCCTATACACACTATACCTCATATTGGTGTAGTATATATAGAGCCAGTTTCTTACACCATGGGAAATCCTTCTCTTGAAGAGACTATTCGCACAGCAAAGAGCATTGAAATGTCTAAATGAAAGAGTTAGAGGACAAATCCAATGAACTGGTGGGGGCGGTTAGATCCAGGGATGTTAAAAACAATGTCACCTCAGGTTCTGATAATGGGTTTTTCAAACAAACTAATGTGTTTTCGTTGTGGTAATTTTTCACATACCAAGATGGGCAGAGGGTGCCCGGCCAAAAATGTTATTTGCAGGGTGTGTGGGAAACTTGGGCACTTTGCTAAGGTTTGTCAAAGTAGTAAACGTAGTGGGGTGTCCTCTCAAGTTGGCAAACAGGTCACTACTTCTTCTGTTGTTAATGTGTCAGTTGCGGAATGTGTTGATTCTGATAGTTACCACAGCATCCAGAACGAGCTGAGAGATATGGTTTGGTTGTTTGTGAGGAAAATGTTCTTAAAGGTGATATCGCTCAATTTGTGGATCCATATGTTGAAATTGGCATTGGAGATAAAAAAGTGTGTTTGGTGGATTCTGGTGCAAGAATAACCATGATCACCCAGGAATTGTTTAGTGAAGTGTGGGGTTCTCGTACGTTGGAACCTCCTGACAGGTCTCCTGTTTCATATGAGGGGCGGAGGATAGAGCTGGCAGGTTATTTTGAGGACATTATTGAATTCAAAGGTAGGAAAATCCTTGGGAAGGTGTACGTGGCAATCAAGGGGTTGTCCATTCTAGGATGGTTTCACCAAGGTCTTTTTCAGATGATGCTTAGACCTGGAACAAAGGAACCGGTTTCTATTGTCAGCTCTAATGATTTTGCTGATGACCTTTTTGGGCGTTTTCCCTCCGTGTTTGGTGGATGGTTGGGTCAGATTAAGGGCTTTACCCATCAGATTAGAGTTAAGGACGACGCCATTCCGATCAAGCACAGACTCAGGAGTGTTCCCTTTAGTGTCAGGGATCAGCTGGAACACGAACTTAATGGCTTATGCCAGAAAGGCATTATTGAGCCTAATGAGTCCTCTCTGGCTTTCTCCTTTAGTTGTGGCCAAGAAGAAGAATGGGGATCTTCGCGTTTGTATTGACTTACGCAGCCTCAACAAAAACATCTGGGTTGATTCTCACCCCCTTCATAAGATTTCAGATATGTTGTCCATGATCAATGGATCCAAATGGTTCAGCAAGTTGGACTTGGCGTCGGCTTACCACCAGGTGGTCTTGGATCCTTCCTCAAGGCATCTCACAGCATTCGTGTCATCTGTGGGTGCTTTTCAATTCTGTCGGATGCCTTTCGGTCTTGCCTCTGCGGCGGCAGTTTTTCAAAGGATCATGTGCTTAATGCTCAAAGGGATCAGAGGTTTTGCCGTCTTTCAAGACGATGTTTTGATCCGTGGTGCGTCTAGGGAGTCGCATGATGAATCTTTGTATCGTGTTCTTGATATCATGCAAGAGAAGGGTGTTCTTAAAAAAGAAAAGTGTATTTTCATGGTACAGAAGGTGGAGTACTTGGGTCATGTGTTGTCAGAACATGGTGTGGAACCGAGGCCTGGTCTCGTCAGGGCAATAGTTGACAGCTCTGCTCCTACTGATAAGGTTGGTCTGAAATCTTTCATTGGTCTCTGAGTTTTACTCACGGTTTGTGCCTGATTATGTTTCTAAGGTGCAACCACTAACCAACATGTTGAAGAAGAGTTTGGCTTTTGTCTGGGATGATCGCTGGCAGGAAGTTTTTGAATGGATCAAGTCCCAATTGGTGGGACCGAACATTCTTTACCCTTTGATCCTAATGTTATGTGCACCATCACGGGGAATGCCAGTGGTGTTGGGTTAGGTGCCATTCTCACTCAGACCATAGACGGGATGGAGAACACTTTGGGTTATGCATCAAGAGTGTTGCGTGGACCAGAGTTGAATTTTGCTGTTATCGAGAGAGAGCTTTTAGCTTGTTGGTGGGCCATCAGAAAATGTCATCCATACATTTGGGGTAACCATTTCCGGCTTCGCACTGATCACAGCCCGCCGGTCTCCATTCTTTCTGGGGACAAAATCAAAGAGCATACTCCCAGGATCGCCAGACTGTCCAACAAGTTGCTTCAATATGATTTTGAAGTTTCCTATCTTCCAGGTAACAAGAATGGCAGAGCAGATTTTTTTCTCGAGGTTTCCTGTACCAGACATTGGTTCACTTCCTTGTGACGATGATAACTGTTTTATTGCTTCCTTGGTTCTGGGTGATGTGTGCTGTGAGTGAAGGTGAATGGAGGGATGAATTGTCCAAAGATGCTTTACTGTGCCAGGTCATTAAGTGTGTCAAGAATGGTTGGCCCAAGGAGAAGAACGCACCTTACTCTATACAAACTTTTGTAAAAATCTCCATGGAGCTCTCCGTGGAAGATGGTGTCTTGGTGCGTGGTGACAGGTTGGTCCCTCCAGAAAAACTGAGGGGCAGATTGGTCAGTGGTGCCCATGAAGGGCATTTGGGAAAAACGTTCACCAAGCGAAGGTTACGCGAGTGTTTTTGGTGGCCCCTTATGGACAAGGACATTGATGTTTTTGTTGGAGAGTGTCGTGTGTTCCAATGCTGAAAAAGGTCTGAAAGTGAGAACTCCTCCCCTTCTACCCATTGATTTTCCAGCCAGGCCCTGGGAAAAAATTGGTATTGATTTGGTGGGTCCTTCCAATCTTCCACCTTCCGGTTTGCTGTGGTTGCCATAGATTACTATTCAAAGTGGCCTGAGGTCCGTTTCTTGGGTGAACCGAACTCCAAAAATGTCATTGATTTTCTTAAGGATATTTTCCTGCTGGAGGGTTTCCCTTCCACCATTGTTTCTGACAATGGAGTACAGTTAGTCAGTCAGGAATTTCAAAATTGCCTAGTTGAGGGTGGAATTACTCACTCCAAGAGCTCACTCTATCACCCACAAACCAATGGTCTTGTGGAACGAATGAACAGTGTTTTGAACAACTGTGTGCAGTGGGCGATAGCTAGCAAGTGCAATGTTCAGAATGCTGTGCGGTCCATGCTGTGGTTTTACCGCACCCCACTCGTCTACAAAGGTTTCCCCTTTTGAACTGTTGCGGGGGAGGAAGCCTTGTTCCAAGGTGTGTCCCTGGTGGTTGTCTAAGTGGGTGAAAATGGATACCATTGTGTATGTGGATGATCTCGTGAGGAAGAACGTTTTCCAAGCTCAGTTACGCCAAAAATCCTATTTTGATGCTAGGAAAAGATCCGTTGCACATACATTTGTCGTTGGTGACACAGTGCGTGTGAAGATTCCTGTGCACAGCAAGAAAGGGGATGCCAAGTTCTCTGATCCCATGGTTGTGGATAAGGTTTCTGGAAATGCTGTCAGGGTGAACAACAAACACTGGTGGAACATGTCCAGAGTTGTTAAGCTGTCCGGACATGTTCCCAACAGTAGCTCTTATTGCTGTCCTCCTGATGTGTCCAATGGTTTTCTCTCTAATGCTCCTTCACCTGTGAGACTGCGTAGGAGCAAGAGACAACATTCTGTTTCAAGTAGATTTCGCTAATCTGTTCGTTTTACCTTTTTGTGAGCTCGCTCTCACTGGCTGTTCCTGGTTATGCTTTTCCATTCTTTTCTTCCTTGCTTGTTCTGCTCCTCCCCTTTTTCTTTTCCTTCCGGTTTCTCTTCTGCTGTCCCGTTTCCCAGTTATTTTGTTAAAATGGAGTTAGAGGGGGGAAATAATGTAGTCGTCTCTCCTTGTGCTTCCTTCTGTATGGAATGCTCACCTCGTGATTACTTGGTGTGAGCATTCCACAACAGAACTTAGAACTTTGGGGTTTGAATGCTGGGCAGTTGTTTTCTTGTGCCTCCCCGGAGCCGGCTGCTGCGCAGTCCCTGTCTGGAATAAAGCTAACGTGCTGGTACATTTCTTCGTCTGCAGCGAGTCATTTACTACAAAGTGGTTTATGGTGCGATGAGCCGCACCCCATAAGGCATATCAAGAGTTCATCAGATGTTTGTGGGGTGACCAAGGGGAACAGTGCTACCCTGAAGGCGGAGTCAGTGGCTTCATCCGCCGACGAGCTGGAGCCAAGGAGCAGTCTTGATTCCCTTATGGAGTTCGAGGCAGTGCCATCCCTCCTGCTGTCCAGTGTCTGCTTCGGGGAGGGGGCAGCCCCCGATGGCACACTGTTGGGGGCTGGCGGGGGGCACCTCACGACAACGCAGTCGAGGAGGATGCCAAGGCATTGGTGCCAGAGACCCAGATACAGCAGCTTTTTGGGAGTCGGGGAAACTTCTGCTTCAGCCAATTCCATGCAGACTCTGGTGTTTCAAAGAAAAGGGAGCGTTGATTATGGGTTATCTTCAACCTGGCCCAAAAGATGAGCGCACACACTAGGCCCTCCGCCCTTAGCTGCCTTCTGCCTCCTGGAAAGAGGCACTCTGTAGCTGAACTGTTAGCCGGGAGCCGTAGGGTTGGAGCATTCTTTGGTGATGGGCGAGTTTAGCCTGGCACTCCGGAGGATGGCATTGCGCTCTCTGAAGCGGAGTATGCGGGCCACGTGCCTAGGGACTCTGTGCAACCTCCCGACCGCAGGAGAGGCTGGGGGTCGCTTTACAAAGGCTGCAAGGCCTTTGAAGCTCCCCTGCCACAGATGGCTCTTCCTGGCCTGGGGTAGGTGTGAACACCTCCGCCCAGGAAAGGCTTTGTTTCTGGGGTCAGGGAGCGAAGGCTCCCACCCCAGGGGTCCAGAAACATGTCTTGTGGTGGCAGGCTGGTGTGTACCAGTCCGGGAACCCACCAGACGCTGGTCGTTTTTCAGGGGGCATCTCTAAGATGCCCTCTGAGTGCATTTTTCATTAAATCCCACACTGGCATCAGTGTGGGTTTAATGTGCTGAGAAGTTTGATACCAAACTTCAGTTTTCAGTGCAGCCATTATGGTGCTGTGGAGTTCGTAATGACAAACTCCCAGCACCATATACTCTTAATGGCATTACTGCACTTACAATGTGTAAGAATTGCTTAGACACTGTAGGGGTACAGGGCTCATGCACCTGTACCCTCACCACTGGTATAGTGCACCCAGCTAGAGGTGTGGCTGACCTATGCCAGAGCAGTGGGTTGTAGGCATGGCACACAGGGATGTGTGCCATGTCGACTCTTCACTTTGTTCTGCACCAAGACACGCAGCCTGCAAAAAAAAAAGGTGTGTGTGTGTGTGTCTGTGTGTGTGTGTCTGTGTGTCTGTGTGTCTGTGTGTCTGTGTGTCTGTGTGTGTGTCTGTGTGTGTGTGTCTGTGTGTGTGTGTCTGTGTGTGTGTGTCTGTGTGTCCTCGAAGGGTGGCACAATAAGTGCTGCAGCTCTTAGAGGCCTTTCCTGGACACAGTGCCCTTGGTACCCATGGTACCTTTTACAAGGGACTGACATGTGGCCAGAGAGGTGCCAATTGGGGGTACAAGGTACAGTTTTGGGAAAGAACACAGGCCCTGGGAACCTGATTGGCAGGGACCCAGGGCACATCAAGTCAAAGTGCATTAGTAGTCTGGCAAAAAGTGGGGGGGTTACTGCAACAGAAACCCAGCTTACTCCAGTATTGGAACTTTTATAGATTCCCATGCTTGAATCATTCCCCGTCATCGAGATGGGAGTCCCCGGTATACATAAAATAGCAATAGAAACCATTACAAAAGAAGAAACTAGGCCTAGGCCCATTCTAGTTTTGTAACCTATCCACCTCTTTTTGTAAAAGAGACCAAATAAAATGAACAACCAATCAGATTAGCCTCATGCTATAGAACCCTCCTGAGAGAGCCTCAGATTTTCTACCGCACGTTGTGCAAGGGAGTCTCCACTGAGCTCTGCTCAGTTTTTTCCTGTTAACCTTACTTCTACAGTTTTTTCACCTGTTTTTCTTCAAGACCTGCTTGGACTTCGTGTCAAAATGTCTGATAAGGAGAAAAAAGCCCTCTTTAAAGCTTGTGCCACTTGTGCTAAGAAGAGGTTATATTTGGAGGACAAACACAAGGACTGTATTTACTGTTTGTACCCAGACCATAAGGCAGCAGACTGTAAAATATGCCGCACTTTTTCTTCTAAGACTCTGCGAGACCGTGAGGGGCGTCTCTTGACCTGGCTCCAGAAGCTCAAGTCAAGGAAGGAAGCAGTCTCCAGTAACAGTGAGGACACATCCTCTGCTACATCTTCCAGAAGGTGTGTAAAAAGGGGTAGAGCTTCTCCTTCGCCTTCTGAAGAACGTCCTCTTAAGGCCTTAAAAAAGACCTCTCATAGGTCTGAAGGGCTTAGTCCTGGCGAATCTCCTCACCGAGGTGTAAAGGAGAGGGAAGGACTGTCAACAGGAGTAATATCTGTAAAGAAATCCAGCTCTGTTCCTCCATCTTCCCCTCCAGCGGCTCAAAGAACTTTCAAAAAGCCCTCATCTCTCTCTTCTGAGGTGAAATCTGTGAAGAAAGTTCACTCGTCGACGACGTTGTCAACGACTCCGTCGACGAAATCAGCAGAGGTACAGTCTAAGTCTTCTCCTTCAACTTTGGCTCGGTCGACGGTGGTTTCCTCGTCTCCGGCGCTTACGCTTCAGGGTTCCGCGTCGACGACTTCGACGCCGGTGGTGGCGATCTCGTCGACGAGGATGTCGACGACGATGGTGACGACGGCTGTGGTGATGACGGTCTTGACGATGGCTGCGTCGACGAGGTCCATCTCTTCGTCGACGATTCTCACTTCGTCGTCGGGTTGTCGACGAAGGAAAAAATTACCATTTCTGTCAGGAAGCGCCACATTACACCTGAGATGACTTCCCCCAGGGGGGTGACTCCTCTACCTCCTGCACTCCTCCTCGAAGAAGCGGGATCTGACCAGGATGATGGACCGTTTGGCTATGCGGATAGCCGCCCTCAATTGCATGTCAAATGTCAGGACACAGACTCTGATGGGGAATATGTGGAGGAACAGCAGTATGATCCTTCCTCGGATTATCAAGACGACTACCAACAGGAGATGGTCTCTATGCCTTCCTCCCTACTAGCGGACTTGCAGTCTATGCTTTTGGACTATGGGAGGAGATTCGCAACACAACCTCCAGCTCCGGTTGCGGTGCCAGTTACAGCTGTTCCGCCTGCTCGGCCTGCTACCCCTCAGTTGCCACCGCCTCAGCCAATACCGGTGGACCAGGATGCACCGCCTATCGTGCCTCTCATTCAGGATGACACCTCTGATGAGGACCAGGGCAACATCACAATACCAGATCCAGACGCAGAGTGGGATGACTGTCATTCCTGATCCGGCTTCTCCTTCACCAGCACCTGTTGATTCTCCCCCCGCAGACATAGGGGGTTTCCATAAGTTGATGGAGAGGGCCGCTAAGAGATTTGAACTGCCCATGCCCACAGTGCAGGCTGAATGCTTCCTTTATGACTTCAAGGAGCCTTACAAGAAAACTGTTCGGTCTATTCCTATTGTTGGTCACGTCTGGGATGAGGGGTTGAAAGTGATGCGGAGTCTAGCCACGGTAGTTCCGGTGCTACCTCGCCTAGAGAAGAAATATAAGGCTCCGGACGAAAGCCCGGCCTGCTTGGTCAGCCAGCCTAAACCGGACTCTGTCATCTCTCAAGCTGCCCAAAGGAAGTCTAGAAACCCGTCTGCTCCCCTCACGACTCCTCCAGATAAAGAGGGCAGACGCCTCGATAACGCGGGCAAGAGGTTTTCCTCCATGTCCAGCCTGTTGGTCAGGGCTGCGAACGCCTTAGCGATACTTGGTCGCTACGATGACCAGATGTGGTGCGACCTTTCCCCCCATCTAGACCAGTTGCCGGAAGATGCGAAAACAGAAGCGAGGAGGATTCTTAAAGAGGGTGAGATGACATCTGCTGAAGTCATTGATTGTGCAATGGACATTGCAACAACTGCGTTCCGCTCCCTTGCGTGCGCTGCTGTCCGTCGGCAAGGCTGGCTGCGGGCTACATGGTTTCGTCCTGAGGTCCAAAACAAGATCTTGGATCTTCCCTTTGATGGGGAGGCGCTCTTTGGAAAACATATTGTTGATGCGCTCCAGGATATTAAGAAAGACACGGAAACCGCAAAATCATTAGGGACTCTGCAGTACCGCAATGTCCCCTTCCGCGGAGCCAGAGGCAGAGGTAATGCCACGTACAGAGGAGGATACCAGCAACAACGGTATTCCTCATATGGATCAAACTCGCAATCTTACCGGCCTAATTATAACCAGAGGCAAAATCAATCATCCTCTTTCTCTAGATCGAACAGAGGGAGACGAGGACGCCAGGGGAGGGACTCCTCTAAGCGTCAATAGCGGCTTGCTGGCTCTTACTGCTGTCCCTTCTCCTCCTGTAACATCAGTGGGAGGCAGAATTTCAAATTACCTCCACAACTGGCAACAAATAACATTGGACCGTTGGGTGCTGAAGATCATTCAATGCGGCCACACTCTGGAATTTGTCCATGCACCACCTTCCAAGCCCCCTCGCGCCACTCCATCAAAACATCTCCGTCTTCTACGGTTGGAAGTCCATCAAATGCTCCTCAAAGGAGCGATGGAGCCGGTTCCTCTCTCTCAGCGGGGAGAGGGTTTCTACTCCCGGTTCTTCCTGGTCAGGAAGACTTTAGAAAAGTGGCGCCCTATTCTCGATCTGAGGGAGCTCAACACCTATCTCATCAAACAATCGTTTTGGATGGCTTCTCTGCAGGACATCCTTCGTCTTCTCAATTCGGGGATTTTATGGCCACATTGGCTCTAGAGGACGCATACTTTCATGTACCCATACATCCAGCCCACAGGAGGTTTCTGCGCTTCACAGTAGCCAAGAGCCACTTTCAGTTCAAGGTCCTGCCTTTTGGACTCAGGTCTGCTCCGCGGATCTTTACAAAGGTATTAGCTCCCGTGGCAGCTTTTCTGCGAAAACAACAACTTCAGGTTTTCCCTTACCTGGACGACTGGTTGCTAAAGGCTCCTACCAAGCACGCGGCACAGGAATCAGTCGCGGCGTGCACACGCCTTTTCGACAGTCTCGGTCTGACTCTCAACACAGAAAAATCCTCTCTGTCCAGCCAGAACAGCTCGATTCCTGAGAGCCATTTTGGACACGTCCCTCAACAAAGCCTTTCCGACCCTGGAGAGGCAAGAAAAGCTGATGGCCATGTCCCGTCTGCTGTTAAGAAGACAGTCTTTCAGTTCGCCTCTACAAGTCCCTCCTAGGGTCCATTTCCTCCTACATGCCTCTAATCCCTCACTGCAGGTTGCGGATGCGCCCTCTTCAGGAGGAGCTGGACTTGCAGTGGCGCCAAGTCGACGGATCCTTCGAAGACAAGATCTTCGTCACCGTGTCCATGAAGGACGCCGCATCATGGTGGGCGAACGTGGACAATATTTCTCAGGGTCTATCCTTCAGGATCACCCCAGCTCCTCGGATAATAACTACAGACGCCTCGCTGGAGGGCTGGGGAGCGGTCTTGCAAGACCTTTATGTAAGCGGACGTTGGCTACCCCAACATAGTCTTCTACATATCAATCTTCTGGACCTCAGAGCGATTCGTCTGGCATTGCAGGCTTTTCTTCCGCGAATATAGCAGTCTGCAGTTCTAGTACGTACAGACAATACGACGGCCATGCATTACATAAACAAGGAAGGCGGCACGAGATCTCGTCTTCTGTCACAAGAAGCCCAGATGATTTGGGAATGGGCTATCCAGCAGGGGATATCGCTCAAAGCGGAGCACCTTCCAGGCGTTCTCAACGAGACGGCGGACACTCTGAGCAGACTAAAATCAGTCAGCCACGAATGGGAACTGGACCAGTCCACTCTGGAACAGGTTTTTCGCCTATGGGGCAGGCCTTCCATAGACCTCTTTGCCACTCCGGAGAACAAGAAATGCCGGTTTTACGCAAGCAGGCTTCACCATCCGGGATCATTGGGGAATACGCTTTCGATGGCCTGGTCAGGTGCATTTGTTTACGTTTTTCCCCCCGTTCCACCGATTCCCAGGCTTCTCAGGAACTCAAGGCGGAACCTTGCAAGATGATCTTGATAGCTCCTGCGTGGCCTCGACAGTTTTGGTTCACAGAGCTGCATCTCCTCTCCCTGGACCTTCCACTTCCGTTGCAGCCGATTTCTTCGCTGCTGACTATGTCCCAGGCCCAGGTCTGGCACCCGGATCCTCAATCCCTGCAGTTGTCGGCATGGCTCCTGAGCACCGAGAGTTTCTTGGTTTGAACCTTTCAGCAGAATGTAGGGATGTACTTTCTCAGGCACGAGCCCCATGTACCAACAAGACATACCTGTTAAAGTGGAAGCGCTTCTACGTTTGGTGCCAACAAGAGAGTATCAATCCTCTTTCTTCTGAACCGCATGAAGTTCTTCCTTACATTCTGTCATTAGCAAAATCAGGGCTCGCTCACTCATCCATCAAAGTTCATCTTGCAGCCATTTCCCGCTTCAGACGCACGTCTTCTGGTCCTTCCCTCTGGTCGGCAAGGATAATTAAGCAATTTCTCAAGGGCCTTTTCAGAGTCTTCCCTCCAGTCAAGCCTCCGCCTCCTCTCTGGGACCTTAACTTGGTTCTCACCCAGCTCATGAAGCATCCCTTTAAACCTGTTCACCGGGCGGACTTGAAATTCCTCTCCTGGAAGGTGGCTCTTCTGCTGGCTTTGACTTCTGCTAGGAGAGTGGGGGAATTGCAGGCTCTCACTATTCAGGAACCATTTCTCCAATTTAAAAAGGGGACAGTGATACTCCGTACCAACCCAAAGTTCATACCGAAAGTGCCTTCAGACTTTCATTTGAATGAGACGGTCATACTCTAAACTTTTTTCCCTCCGCCTTCTACTCCGGCAGAAAAGGCACTCCACTCGCTGGACATTCAGAGGTGCTTAAAGTTCTATCTTCAACATACTAAGGACTTCAGGAAGTCTCCTCAACTATTTGTATCTTTCAGCACCCCCGTAAGGGTTTTTCCCCTTTCTAAGCAGGGGATTGCTCGTTGGATTACCAGCGCTATCCAGTATTGTCACACAGCAGCGGGCAAGCCCCTTGAGGGTCGAGTCCGTGCTCACTCTACGAGGGCGATTTCTTCTTCGACAGCCCTCTTTGCAGGAGTTGCTATCCGGGAGATCTGCAGGGCAGCAACCTGAGCAGTACTCATACGTTTACAAGACATTACTGCCTGGATTCTTCAACGCAGAGTGACACGGCAGTGGGCCAGGCAGTCCTGAGGAACCTCTTTCATTGAGTGGTGAGCTTTCCCTTTCTTCCCTCCTTCCGTTTTTTTCTACTTATTCTCTTTGCACATTTTTGAAATATATATTTACTTGTTTCCTCATTGTTTTTCCTTATGCATATCAATGTGTTTATTTTACCATTGACTTTGAGGTTAATACTTATATTCATGGAATAAGGAATCACAGTTCAAAAAATCTGCTCATAACTGCTAGCTACTCTGATTCAAGCATGGGCATCTATGAAAGTTCCAATACTGGAGTAAGGAAACAAGTTACTTACCTGTAACTTTGGTTCTCCAGTATTGGAAACTTTCATAGATTCCCATGCGACCCACCCTCCTCCCTGGGAAAGCTCAGACTTCAGCAGTTTAAGTTATTCTTTTACACTACGGCTACGAAAATCTGAGGCTCTGAGGTTCTCTCAGGAGGGTTCTACAGGGTGATGCTAATCTGATTGGTTGTTCATTTTATTTGGTCTCTTTTACAAAAAGAGGTGGATATGTTGCAAAACTAGAATGGGCCTAGGCCTGGTTTCTTCTTTTGTAATGGTTTCTATTGCTATTTTATGTATACCGGGGACTCCCATCTCGACGACGGGGAATGATTCAAGCATGGGAATCTATGAAAGTTTCCAATACTGGAGAACCAAAGTTACAGGTAAGTAACTTGTTTTCTTCCTACACCTATAGATGATAGATCTACATCATAAGTGCTGTCTCTCTTCTCCCTGGAAAAGTCCCTCTCCAAGTGTGTGTCACCTATTCGTGTCCCCCATTAAAAACCCAAGTACGCTGTCCAAACAGCTGCATCGGTATGTTTTGTCTAAGGGCTAAGGACTGCCCAGAACAAAATAACAAGGGGCATTGTTGTTCGACCTTGCACATAATGTTCAGTCAAAATCCCAGGAACATGCAGAGAGCGAACACAGCGATGAGTTCTCATGTGAAAGCAGTCTTTGAAATTATTGCAAAAAATAAAGATGTGTAGTAACGTGTGCAAAGCAGCAAGCGAGCTGCAGCGCGCTCATGCTTAGTGAAAAACGACAATGTCCCCATGGGCCACGTGACACCTGAGAGAGTGCACTTCATGGCCAGGGCTTGTGTACCTGGACTACTGGGCTACTCATTTTATATTTGTGACAATGCTCTTTGCATATTGATTCTGTTTGCACAAAACAAACACATATTGACTTTGCCAGTGCTTGTCTCCTTACTTCCACTGGGCTTTGGAAGGAATGGGCTCACAACTCTGCAGTGGTTTTATAGATCAATGGGGATCCCCTGAAGCATAAGGAAAAGTTATTGACCCGTTCTCCGAGTCCTCCTTCCATGCTATTGCCACAGACATTGAAGTCAAAGCATTTCTCCTTCCGTTTCGTTGGAAAGAAAGAACTGAGGCGTCTGCCGCTGACACTACATTAAGGAATACTTATGGTCTGTGCGTCCTTAAAGGAGCAGTGTTAAGCCTATGGAAGCTGTCTTGCTAATATGTCCTGAATTCTTCCATGTTTTATTAAAAAAAAAAAAAAAAAGTTTGATTGGAATGTTCTGGTCACTTGTTTTAAACTAGTGTTGCAGGGATTCTGCGGAGTCACATAATTACGCTTGGGATCCTAGAACCTTAGCAGGCAGGGACTGAGTCATCGTACCACCTTAGTACCCATAAGCCCAGGACCGACTAGCTATAGTGTCTCATTTGCCCTCCTACTCACAAAGGAACAAGTGATTAGAACACAACACTCCCGACCCTCTGAGGAATCGCGGTTGCAAGACCCACCCTTTCGCTCACACTCTTTTACTTGTCCACAATAAGATCTGACAGACACGAAAAAGTTTAAAATGTTTATTTTAACTATCGTGCTCTAGTATGCAGTATACTTGCCACAGTAAGTAAGAAAATGTCTAACACAAATACGGTCAGCATGGTAAGTAATCCATCAATCATAAAAGGAGCTGTCATTCTATAAGACAGCGTAGCCTAATCCTCTCCCCTTCTACAGAAGCAATGTGGTTTTATATCACAAGATCTCTGGGTGTTAGCAGCAGACCCCGTACCTTAGTATACACAGATGAAAGTTCTACATCTCAGGTGCTGTCACGATCTCTTCTCTGAAAGATCCCTCTCCAAGTGTGTTGGTGCCTATCTGTGCATAACTATATGACACATGTACTTGTTCCCAAACAGCAGCTGCATTTGCATGTTTTGTCTAGGTGCTAGTGCCTGACTAGAACAGAATAACAAGGGGCATTGTTGTTCGAACTTGTCTGCATGTTTAGATTAAATCCCAGGAAAGAACAGAACGCAAAAACAGAAGCTCTGTGTGAAAGTACAGTGTGGCACAAAGCAAAATATGTTTGTAGAGTAACGTGTGCAAAGCAGAGGGCAGTCTGCAACGTGCTCATGCTAACATAGAGAAAACGACAATGGACCTGCACGGGGTCATATGACACTACCGACATTTTGGAACTAGAATTGACTACCTTTCCAAAGAAAAAAATAATTTTGTGAAAAATGCATGTATATCTTATGACCTCAAAGAATGGTCAACTGAAAGGAAGTTAGGCTTACAGGTGAGTAACTTATCTTTTATATGCCATGGACTTTTTCATCTTTAGAAAATAACTGTGCCCACTCAGGTGTAGCATCAAATTGTTGTATTCCTCTTAGGGTGTCCATAAACGGGCTTTCCAGTATCATGTCCTTATATAGGCACAATTCACCCTGCCCTTATATAGGCATAAAATCCCAGCCCTTATTTAGGCATTAAACCGTGCACTCCAAATACAGGCATGGTCTCTGACATCCGTCCACCCTAACGTCACAACGAGTTCATGAAGAACAGACCCTTAGGCTGCGGGAGTTTCCCTAGTCCAGGACTATTGATTTCTTCAAGGACTCATATATTATGCATGAACCATTATTCCTTAGGGGTTCATTCATGACATCTTCCGCTGTCCGATCCACGTCAATGCTAACATTCTGAGGTACCTCTCAGGTATAAATATACCTTCCCTAGCCCTTGTAAACTAGAGGAGACCTCGACTTCAGAGGAGCCCGTTTCCCGGCCTGACGCACTGAGAAGACGCTGTCATCCCTGCACGCAGAGAGTCCAGCTTCCAGTGATCTGACTTCCCTTGCAGGGTGTTGGAGTTCGAGTCTGGCAAAGAGATTCCAACCTCTCTCATTCTTCAGGTATGGAGCTGACTAGAACCTAGAGGGACTCTTGGCATACTAGGCATACTGGGGTTAGCGTACTCTTAGTATACCATAGTAAGGAATACTTCACCTACTTCATACCTCGTCCTATACCTAGGTTAGGTTAGGTACATTGGGGTAGAACTAGATTAGAAACGCATCGTATGAGTACTCGCATTTTTAGTCTGTTATTTATGTAATAGCATATGTACTAAAAGATAATGCTCTTGCAGTATTATTTATTTTTACTGCTCACACTGTACATTATTTATCTCGCATACTGTCTTGTGATCGTAACAGCACATTTTACTTACACCAGAAACAAGACTGTTCAATAAATCTTTTATTGAAACGCCCGTCTATTTCTTTCTGTGTAACTTGGAGAAAACTAAGCATGCACGACTGAGCTGAGTGAAATAGTTATCTATTGTTTCCACGACTCTGGGACACATTCTGATTCTAAAGGGAAACACAGTGGTCATGTTTTGCGGCTGCCAGAAACGACTCCCTTCTTGTTGTCAAGGAGTTTCTAGTGGCCTCTGAGCTAGCTGGCACAAGTAATTAAGTTTAATATACTCGATAGGGACATATACTGACCTTAGTCCTATGTCAAACCTATAGGATATATTATTCCAATGCGCAGAGCCTATTAGGGAAATAGGAGCTACACTACAAAATCAATCTATGCTTTACTACCACAGAAGTAACTGATTGATCATGATGTTTTTTGGTGTCTTTTAGAGAAACCCAGCCCTGGGGTGGACCCCACAAGTCCCACACCCTACAAAATGATCCAGACCATCGGGCTGTCAGTTGGAGCAGCAGTGGCCTACATTATCATTGTGCTGGGCCTCATGTTCTACTGCAAGAAGCGTCGAAAGGCGAAGCGGCTGCACAAGAACCCCGAGGGAGAGGAGCCCGAGATGGAGTGCTTAAATGGTGAGTTGCACTGCACGTTCCACGGCAGATCTGGTGCTTCCTCTCTAGTCTAAGCGTCTCTGTACTCACACTGATCCCAAATCCTGATGTTTCTTCATCAGTCCTCACACCGAGCCAGTCCAATGAGGCCTCTCTAGTCTGAGCGTCTCTGTACTCGCACTGATCCCAATCCCTGATATTCATTCATCAAGCCTCCCATTTAAACCTCTTCACCCAGTCAGGAGTGGGATTAATGATGAAATCTAAAGGACGGGCGCACTGTTTAGGGGAAACAGATTATTCAAAATAGCGTATATGTATTTAAAAATATGTTTGTAGCAATGTCAATTTAATAATGCAGCAATATTAAGAAAGGACAGTTAGCTGTAATAATCCGCAGATGTAGGTGTAGGAAAGTGGGTTTCTGTTGCAGTAACCCCCCCACTTTTTGCCTGATAACTGATGCACTTTTCCTTGGTGTGCCCTGGATCCCTGCCAATCAGGTACCCAGGGCCTGTGTTCCTTCCCTAAAAACTGTACTCAGCCTAAACCCAATTGGCATCTCTGGCCACAGGTAAGCCCCTGGTAAATGGTACCCTAGGTACCCAGGGCACTGTGACCAGAGAAGACCCCTAAGGGCTGCAGCACTTATTGTGCCACCCTTAGAGGCCCTGTACCCTGACACACACACACTGCCCTTGCAGGCTGAGTGTCTTGGTGCAGAACAAAACAGAGAGTCGACATGGCACACATCCCTGTGTGCCATGCCCACTAAACACACTGCCCTGGCATACCTCAGTCACCCCTCTAGCTGGGTGCCCTATGCCAGTGGTGAGGGCACAGGTGCATGAGCCCTGTGCCCCTACAGTACCCAGGCCCATTCCTGGGCACTGTAAGTGCAGGGCTGCCATTCCGAGTATATGGTGCTGGGAGGTCGTCAGCACGTACTCCACAGCACCATGATGGCTGCACTGAAGACTGAGAAGTTTGGTATCAAACTCCTCAGCACAGTAAACCCACACTGATGCCAGTGTGGGATTTACTGTAAAATGCACGTCAGAGGGCAACTTAGAGTTACCCCCTGAACCTAACCTACAATCCACGTCTTGTCTGAGGGGCTGCCTAGGCTGCCACACAGCAGACATGTTGCTGGACCCCTGGGTAGAGAGCCATCCGCTCTCCCGGGCCTGCAACAATGCACGTCCTGGGTGAGGTGCTAGGCCCCCTCCCCCAGGATGGGCAGAGGGAAGCTTCAAAGGCATTCCGCCTTTGTGAGCTTCCCCAGACCACTTGCTGTACTCAGCAACTGGTCCCCACCGGTTCCTCCCCCATCCTGGTGGGAAGACTGGAGGGAAACACCAAGGGAGGAAAGGGGTGTGCCACCCTCTGCCAACCCCACCCCTCAGGTGGGGGAGGCGAGGTGAAGCACATCTCCGGGCTCTCGCCATCTTGAAGATGGGGAGCCCTGCCCAATCAGGACTAGGCTCCTGCCCCCTCCCACAGGAGAGTGGCAGGATAGGGTGTGTACCCACCCCAGGGCAGGGACCCATTGGTCCCTGCCCTTTACCTACCTGTAACGCCCCTAAATCTAGTATTTAGGGGCACCCTGAACCTTCCTTCCTTAGATTCCCGCAACCTAAGAAGAAAAAGGACGAAAGAAGACGCCCAGCAGAGGAGACTGCAGAGAACAACTGACTTGGCCCCAGCCCTACCGGCCCGTCTGCAGTTTCCAGAGATCCTGCGCCAAAAATAGTCTTGTCCTGCAGCCAGCGACCTCCAGAACCCCAGGGAGGACTGACTGCCTTCAACAAAGACCGGATCTCCTGTGAACAGCAGCTCTGTTCAAAAGAAACACCAAACAAAGACTCCGAGCCTGCTGAGGAGAAAGAAACCCGACGCCTGGAACCACCACTGCACCCGTCGCCTACAGCCCGAGTTCAAGTGGCCCACCGGTCCCAGCGAGGTCCCCCAGCTCTCCAGAGTCCGAGTCCACCGTGGGTTGACCCCTCCAGGACTCCCCGACGTCGCCTGCAGCCTCTGCACGGAGAACCCCCAACCGCGAGTGGCCCGGTAAGGTGAAATCCGACCTCAAAAGACACCCCTGCATCCAGACGCCCTGCGCCCTGGAGAAAGGAACCCGAGGTGCACCTACGTCCCCGAGCCCTCCAACTTACCTGCCCAGCTGTTGGTTCCTCCTGGAAGTCTTCCTGGACCGAGCCAGCAGCTGAAAACCAAAACCGAAAATTTCCATTGAAATCAACAGGGCACCCGACCTCAAAACAGCACTCTGCACCCGGCCGCCCTAGTGCCGCTGAGGGTGCCTCTTTGGTGCTAACTTGGTCCCCAACGTGCCCTGAGCTTAACCCTAGGAGCTTTGCTCCCACAACCCCGTGGCCTGCTTGCCAGCCGCCACCAACCGGAGTCCCCCTATCCTCCATAGGATAACATTGGGCCTCAACACTCTGCACCCGGCCGCCCTAGTGCCGCTGAGGGTGCAACAACAGTGCATCACTGACCCTGGGAGACCCCTGAGTCTAACCCCAGAACCCTAACTCAAAAGACCGATTACTTACCTCGAGACCGATAACTCATTTTTCCTCATAGGATAACATGGACACTTTTTCTTCCAAAAAGTTTCTAAGTGTCGACTTTTGAAAACAAGAATATTCTTTAAAAATCGTACAGACTACCAAAACGTAATTACTTACCTGTTTTAAGTAAATGTCCCAGGGCTGAACCTAGGAGTCCAGCACTGGATTACAAAAGTAACGTTAAAAGTAACTTACCGGCGAATTGAATTTTCTTACATAGGGATCCATTGACTGGTTTTCTGTGAAATTTCTTCTAAGTGTCCACTTTTGAAATACCAAAATATTGCTTAAAAATCACAACAGTAACGAATTCCGAATTACTCACCTACTATCAGGAGAGACCTCAGTACTGCATCTTTTAGTCCAGTACCGACCATGAAAAGTAATTTTTACCGTACTTACCAGTAACTGGAAATTCCTCTCATAGGATATCATTGCCTGCTTTTTGTTGAAAAAGTTTCTAAGTGTCAATTTCTGAATCATACAAATATTCTTTAAAAATCGTACAAACTACAAAAACGTAATTACTTACCTGTTTTAAGTAAATGTCCCAGTGCTGAACCTAGGAGTCCAGCACTGGATTACAAAAGTAACGTAAACATACTTTGCTTGCAAACTGTATTTCCTTCCCTAGGATAACATTGGTAATTTTACCCAGAAAAGTTTCTAAGTGTCAACTTTTGAAATACAGTAATATTCCTCAAAAATCACTACCATAACCAAAACGCTTTTTCTCACCTGTTTACAGGAAGTGTCCCGGGACTGAATCCAAGATCCAGTCCCGTGGTTAGAAAAGTAATCCAAAAAGTAATCTATTGCATTTAACCAGAAATTTCCATTGAGCTCAATGTATAATTGTGTTTAAAATTGTGTTGCATATTGCAACAACTGTAACTATTGCATTCAAAAGTCTATTGCCAATTGAACAGTAGTTAACTAAAGCATCTCATTCTGAGAAAGTATATTTTGACACCCATTGTTGGTTCTAAAATAAAACAACTATATTTTTATATACAAACCATTGGCCTAGAGTTCAGTTCTTGAGTGTGTGGCTTCATTTGCTGACTGAGTGTGTACAACAAATGCTTTACACTGTCCTCTGATACTGC
The DNA here is from genome assembly GCA_963921515.1 of Calotriton arnoldi. Classification (NCBI taxonomy): domain Eukaryota; kingdom Metazoa; phylum Chordata; class Amphibia; order Caudata; family Salamandridae; genus Calotriton; species Calotriton arnoldi. The sequence continues at coordinate 1,721,902 of CAWUFW010000534.1, forward strand.
CTTACTGCTCGACCAAGCTACCACTTTAGAGAGTAAGGTTATATCTAACTTTAGCCTCTGCCAAACCTCTGGGGACTGTGGACTCTGTGCACACTGAACCTTACTTTGGTGCAGTATATACAGAGCCACTTTCTTACATTGGTGGATCAGCGGTGGGATACAAACTTGCATTGTTGGACTACTTGGTTACCATCTGATCACACGACAGAACTCTTAAATTGCCTTTAGAATTCTGATTTTTTCAAATTGGCATTTTTTACCAAATTACTAAAAGTCTTGTTAGGGCCTTGCTTAAGTCCCTTTAAAATTGTAGAAAATAAAAAGTCACTATAGTCAAGGGTAGAGGGGTTAGAACTTTTTGTTAGAATGTCTCAAGAAAACAACCCAGCTATTAGTGAAAATAATAATGACATACAGGACATGGTTGAGGAGCTCGACCTCACCCCTTATCTTCATTTGTCTTTCAAAGAGATAAGGTCCTTATGTAAACTTAAAAATATACCAATGGGCCAGCATCCAACCAAACAAGGGCTCCAGGAGCTCCTGGCTGAGTATGCTAAGGCCCACCCCTCTGAGCATGGTGATGACCACGCAGAGGAGGAAAGGAGTGAGGAGGATGGGGATGGTAATCCACCTCCACCACTTCCTAGGGAAGACAGGGTCACTGCACCCTTATTTCCAAGAGTAAACCTCTGGGGACCTAGGGGCCACCTAGGTGGTTCAGGTCCCAGAGAGGACACTGAGGATAGCCTTAGTGAGGAGGACCACCTTTTAGCAAGGTTGGCCAAAAGACTGGACCTAGAGACCAGACTCCTGGCTCTAGAGAAGGAAAGACAGGAGATGGGTTTAGCACCCATCAATGGTGGCAGCAATACTAAAACTAAGGATAGGGAGGAAACTTCTGATCCTAAAATCCCCAAAGGGATTGTCCCTAAATTTGAGGAAGGTGATGACATCACCAAATGGTTCACAGCCTTTGAGAGGGCTTGTGAAATAAGAAAAGTAAAGAAACCTCTCTGGGGGGCACTCCTGTGGGAACTGTTCTCTGGTAACTGCAGAGACAGGCTTCTGACCCTCTCTGGGCCAGATGCAGGGTCCTATGACCTCATGAAGAATACTCTGATTGAGGGATTTGGGCTCACTACTGAGGAGTATAGAATTAGATTCAGGGGGCTCACAAAACCCAGACCCAGTCCTGGATTGACTTCGTAGACTACTCAGTAAAGACACTGGATGGTTGGTTAGCTGGACATAATGTGCAGGATTTTCCTGGACTTTACAATTTGTTTATGAAGGAACACATACTAAGTAATTGCACAAACGAAAAGTTGCATCAGCATTTGGTAGACCTAGGTCTAATTTCTCCCCAAGAATTGGGAAAGAAGGCAGACCACTGGGTCAGAACAAGGGTAACTAGGACATCCACTGGGGGTGACCAAAAGAAAGGGGTCACAAAGCCTCCCCAGAAGAAAGATAGTGAACCCCTTAAGGATAAAAGTAAGGAGTCCCAGGCAGCCCCCAAAAACCTGTCCAGGAGGGTGGGCCCAAAGACACCTCACAAACTAAACCAGGGTACCAAGGTAAGAATTGGGATCCCAACAGAATATGGTGTCACAACTGTCAGAAGTCAGGACACCACACCAAGGACCCTAGCTGTCCTAAAAACAAGATCCCTAGTACAGCCCCAGGGGTGACTAGTGTAGCCCCAGGAGTTGCCAGTGTAGCTCTGGAGGAAGGGTCCTCAGATGAGGAAGTCCTCCTAGCTTTCAACTGGAAAATGGGCCCAAGAGGTAAGCTGGAGATCCCAGAGGGGAGTAGACACTTCCACCGCCTACTGGTGAATGGAATCCCAGCCACTGCCCTGAGAGATACCTGTGCCAGTCACACTGTGGTGCATGACAGGTTGGTACTCCCACACCAGTATGTCCCAGGGGAATCAAGGAGAGTAAGGGCTGTCCCAGGGGAGTCACTGTTAGGCCTGTGGCTGTAGTGCCCCTAGTCATAGCTGGGTCCCTTAGATGGAGAAAGGTGGTAGTCAGTAAAGACCTCCCCCTTGATTGTCTCCTGGGGAATGACCACTTAGAGGTGGACCTGAGCCAAAGAGAGGCACTGGCCCAATGCCAGGCCTCACCCAAGAAACCTGGGGGGCTCAACCTGCAGTCAGTGCAGCTGAGCCCCAAAAGAGTAAAAGGAACAGGGTAGGAAAGGTGGGCAACTGTTAGCCACAGTCCCAGAGGGCCAGGGAGATTCTATCCCAGTGAGGGAAAACTCCAGAAGTGGCCCTGGTAAAGCCCCCTAGCCAACAAGAAGACCTGACTAGTCAGGCAACTGTCCAGCCTGAGTTGGTGGCTCCTCAGCTGGCAGAACAAAGGGTGGAGGAAGGGTGCTCACTACAAAGTTTAGTGACCCCCCACCCTAAAGCAACAGGCAGACAGCCAGGACCCAAAGAGACCTGTAAGATAGCCCCTTCACTTGCCAGACAGGAGCTAAAGGTGTGGTTCTGGGCACTGACAGCTGTCAGCAGCCTCTGCTGGGTGTTAGCCTTCATGGCAGCCCTATCCTTGGCATGGTGGCCTAACCCCCTGCCAAATAACAAGCTAGGCCCCCTGACCCTATTGGTCATGGTGGGGTTGCTCAAACTGTGGGTGACCTCTGTGGGTAAGCTGGGCTTTGCCCTGGCTAAGTTAGACTTTGCAGAGGTGGGCACCTCTGAACCCAAACTTAAAAGATGGGGTGAAGACACTAAAGAGCAAGGAGAGGAGCTTTGGGAATTAGGTCCTGAAACTGATGAGGTAGGCCAGCTCCCCAAAGGGACTGACCTGGACAGAAGGATATAAGGCGGAGTAGGCCCTGCAACTTTCAAACCACTTCCCCAACTCTTCCTCGCCTGAAAGACTAGACAGGCTCTCCCAGCGTTGGCTGAGTCTCCTGGCCTTTGGGCTGGGGGGGCTTGTGTAGGAAAGTGGGTTTCTGTTGCAGTAACCCCCACTTTTTGCCTGATAACTGATGCACTTTTCCTTGGTGTGCCCTGGATCCCTGCCAATCAGGTACCCAGGGCCTGTGTTCCTTCCCTAAAAACTGTACTCAGCCTAAACCCAATTGGCATCTCTGGCCACAGGTAAGCCCCTGGTAAATGGTACCCTAGGTACCCAGGGCACTGTGACCAGAGAAGACCCCTAAGGGCTGCAGCACTTATTGTGCCACCCTTAGAGGCCCTGTACCCTGACACACACACACTGCCCTTGCAGGCTGAGTGTCTTGGTGCAGAACAAAACAGAGAGTCGACATGGCACACATCCCTGTGTGCCATGCCCACAAACACACTGCCCTGGCATACCTCAGTCACCCCTCTAGCTGGGTGCCCTATGCCAGTGGTGAGGGCACAGGTGCATGAGCCCTGTGCCCCTACAGTACCCAGGCCCATTCCTGGGCACTGTAAGTGCAGGGCTGCCATTCCGAGTATATGGTGCTGGGAGGTCGTCAGCACGTACTCCACAGCACCATGATGGCTGCACTGAAGACTGAGAAGTTTGGTATCAAACTCCTCAGCACAGTAAACCCACACTGATGCCAGTGTGGGATTTACTGTAAAATGCACGTCAGAGGGCAACTTAGAGTTACCCCCTGAACCTAACCTACAATCCACGTCTTGTCTGAGGGGCTGCCTAGGCTGCCACACAGCAGACATGTTGCTGGACCCCTGGGTAGAGAGCCATCCGCTCTCCCGGGCCTGCAACAATGCACGTCCTGGGTGAGGTGCTAGGCCCCTCCCCCAGGATGGGCAGGGGGAAGCTTCAAAGGCATTCCGCCTTTGTGAGCTTCCCCAGACCACTTGCTGTACTCAGCAACTGGTCCCCACCGGTTCCTCCCCCATCCTGGTGGGAAGACTGGAGGGAAACACCAAGGGAGGAAAGGGGGTGTGCCACCCTCTGCCAACCCCACCCCTCAGGTGGGGGAGGCGAGGTGAAGCACATCTCCGGGCTCTCGCCATCTTGAAGATGGGGAGCCCTGCCCAATCAGGACTAGGCTCCTGCCCCCTCCCACAGGAGAGTGGCAGGATAGGGTGTGTACCCACCCCAGGGCAGGGACCCATTGGTCCCTGCCCTTTACCTACCTGTAACGCCCCTAAATCTAGTATTTAGGGGCACCCTGAACCTTCCTTCCTTAGATTCCCGCAACCTAAGAAGAAAAAGGACGAAAGAAGACGCCCAGCAGAGGAGACTGCAGAGAACAACTGACTTGGCCCCAGCCCTACCGGCCCGTCTGCAGTTTCCAGAGATCCTGCGCCAAAAATAGTCTTGTCCTGCAGCCAGCGACCTCCAGAACCCCAGGGAGGACTGACTGCCTTCAACAAAGACCGGATCTCCTGTGAACAGCAGCTCTGTTCAAAAGAAACACCAAACAAAGACTCCGAGCCTGCTGAGGAGAAAGAAACCCGACGCCTGGAACCACCACTGCACCCGTCGCCTACAGCCCGAGTTCAAGTGGCCCACCGGTCCCAGCGAGGTCCCCCAGCTCTCCAGAGTCCGAGTCCACCGTGGGTTGACCCCTCCAGGACTCCCCGACGTCGCCTGCAGCCTCTGCACGGAGAACCCCCAACCGCGAGTGGCCCGGTAAGGTGAAATCCGACCTCAAAAGACACCCCTGCATCCAGACGCCCTGCGCCCTGGAGAAAGGAACCCGAGGTGCACCTACGTCCCCGAGCCCTCCAACTTACCTGCCCAGCTGTTGGTTCCTCCTGGAAGTCTTCCTGGACCGAGCCAGCAGCTGAAAACCAAAACCGAAAATTTCCATTGAAATCAACAGGGCACCCGACCTCAAAACAGCACTCTGCACCCGGCCGCCCTAGTGCCGCTGAGGGTGCCTCTTTGGTGCTAACTTGGTCCCCAACGTGCCCTGAGCTTAACCCTAGGAGCTTTGCTCCCACAACCCCGTGGCCTGCTTGCCAGCCGCCACCAACCGGAGTCCCCCTATCCTCCATAGGATAACATTGGGCCTCAACACTCTGCACCCGGCCGCCCTAGTGCCGCTGAGGGTGCAACAACAGTGCATCACTGACCCTGGGAGACCCCTGAGTCTAACCCCAGAACCCTAACTCAAAAGACCGATTACTTACCTCGAGACCGATAACTCATTTTTCCTCATAGGATAACATGGACACTTTTTCTTCCAAAAAGTTTCTAAGTGTCGACTTTTGAAAACAAGAATATTCTTTAAAAATCGTACAGACTACCAAAACGTAATTACTTACCTGTTTTAAGTAAATGTCCCAGGGCTGAACCTAGGAGTCCAGCACTGGATTACAAAAGTAACGTTAAAAGTAACTTACCGGCGAATTGAATTTTCTTACATAGGGATCCATTGACTGGTTTTCTGTGAAATTTCTTCTAAGTGTCCACTTTTGAAATACCAAAATATTGCTTAAAAATCACAACAGTAACGAATTCCGAATTACTCACCTACTATCAGGAGAGACCTCAGTACTGCATCTTTTAGTCCAGTACCGACCATGAAAAGTAATTTTTACCGTACTTACCAGTAACTGGAAATTCCTCTCATAGGATATCATTGCCTGCTTTTTGTTGAAAAAGTTTCTAAGTGTCAATTTCTGAATCATACAAATATTCTTTAAAAATCGTACAAACTACAAAAACGTAATTACTTACCTGTTTTAAGTAAATGTCCCAGTGCTGAACCTAGGAGTCCAGCACTGGATTACAAAAGTAACGTAAACATACTTTGCTTGCAAACTGTATTTCCTTCCCTAGGATAACATTGGTAATTTTACCCAGAAAAGTTTCTAAGTGTCAACTTTTGAAATACAGTAATATTCCTCAAAAATCACTACCATAACCAAAACGCTTTTTCTCACCTGTTTACAGGAAGTGTCCCGGGACTGAATCCAAGATCCAGTCCCGTGGTTAGAAAAAGTAATCCAAAAAGTAATCTATTGCATTTAACCAGAAATTTCCATTGAGCTCAATGTATAATTGTGTTTAAAATTGTGTTGCATATTGCAACAACTGTAACTATTGCATTCAAAAGTCTATTGCCAATTGAACAGTAGTTAACTAAAGCATCTCATTCTGAGAAAGTATATTTTGACACCCATTGTTGGTTCTAAAATAAAACAACTATATTTTTATATACAAACCATTGGCCTAGAGTTCAGTTCTTGAGTGTGTGGCTTCATTTGCTGACTGAGTGTGTACAACAAATGCTTTACACTGTCCTCTGATACTGCCTTACTGCTCGACCAAGCTACCACTTTAGAGAGTAAGGTTATATCTAACTTTAGCCTCTGCCAAACCTCTGGGGACTGTGGACTCTGTGCACACTGAACCTTACTTTGGTGCAGTATATACAGAGCCACTTTCTTACAGTAGGGCAATAATATGTAAACTCCACCCTTATAAACTGACCTTCTTAACCAAAGTATACTGGCATCTTTTCTAACATAAATATAACGAGGACCCGAAAATATAGGTTTGAGGCATGTGTGCTGTAGATGCACACTCCTGCCATCTAGTGTTGGGCCTGGATGTTTGCAAGTTGTTTTTCTTCGAAGAAGTCTTCCCTAGTCACGAGTTAAGGTGAGTCCTCCTTTCGGTGATCGTGTGCATGGGCATTGACTCCATTGTTAGATTGTTTTTTTCCGCCATCGGGTTCGAACGTGTATTGCTGCGGTTCGAAACCGCAATCCTCTCTACCCTCGACTGTATTCTTTCCGTACGTGTTTCCACTTCTCCGCGAATCGTTTCGATATCGACCTTCCATCGGAAAGCTTTGTGCACGGCCTTTGAGGCCTAACCGCGCCCGGTCAGCTCCCTGTCAATGGATCGTATTCAATTTAAATTCTGTCCTCTGTGCCACGCGTAGTATCCGCGCACCGACTCACACGAAGTGTGCAACTTGTGCTTATCTCCTGAGCACAAAGAAAAAAACTGTGACGCTTGCAAATCGTTCCGGTCAAAAAAGACTCTCCACCACCGTCGGGCTCGATGTCGAGACATGCAGCGTCAAAGCATTGAAGACACGCCAGACATCTTCGGTGAGTACTCAGGTCCAGAAGACATCGAGATATCAGCGGCAGAAGAGGAGGAAGCCTTCTCCGACCAAGACTCTAACTCTGAGCTCAAGATGGACCTCAACGCCGAAGAACTGCTGCAGGCACATGGTGATGTGAGTACTGAAGACCCCTTGCCCCACAAACACCGAAAAACACAAGGCTTTGGCACCACCTCCACCATCTGGCCAAGGTCGGCACCGAGACGACGTTTCCGACGCCTGCTTTTGGGCTCGACTCCAAAACAGCCAGTCAAGCCTTCCGGCTCCGTACCTGGTTGCCAAAAGTCTTCCTCGGAGCCCAAACCCTCCGGTTCGAAGCATAAGTCAGGTTCGGAGCCAAAATCCTCCGTGCCAAAACCCAAGCAACCTTCGGAGCCGAAACCTTCCACGCAGAAAGGCCAGCCTCCGTCGGCACCGAAAACACCGGCACCGAAACACAAAGAGTCCCCTTCAGATCCGAAAGTGGACACTATTCGTTAACACCAGATCCAAAGCAGAAGAGGCTACACATTAACCCCGATGGTAATATTTACACCAAACCACCTCACAAATGCAAACTTCAAGATGAGGACATTTCTTACAAGATCCCCTTGAAGAAAAAATCTGTAGCTACAAGTCCTTTCCATCTTCCATCACCTCCTCCAGCACCTCCGTCTTCCACCTAAGAATCCTTTGACTATTACACCTCCGGATTCCCCATAATCACACCGTGACGATGCAGATGAGGGGGGGTTGAATATCCCAATAGATCCATGGACAGATTACACAATTGATCCCTCAGGTGATACTGATCCAGACCTTTACCCAGCCAAGCCATCTCCTCCAAACGACAATCCATCACACCAAGAACTCATTGCCAAGGCTGCACATTGCCATGGGGTTGAGGTGCACAAAGAATCACTAGAAGATTTTTGTTTGAGACCTTAGCATCCACACACAGGTCATCACAATCACTTCCAATGCTTAAAGGCATGATGCGACACGCTGATGAGATTTTTAAAGACCCAGCCAGAGCATGCATCTTGACTCCTAGGGTGGACAAAAAAATATAAGGCCTCTCCTACAGACCCTATATTTATCAAGGGATAATTGCCATTAGATTCCCTAGTAGTATCTAATGCTTGTAAGCGGGTGAATTCTCAGATATCAGGGGATGCTCCTCCGCCAGATAAAGAGTCAAAATTAATTGATGGTTCTGTCAAGCGCATAGCCGCCTAGGCAGCAAATCAATGGCGCGCTGCAAATACCCAAGGCCTTTTAGCCAGATATGACCGAGCACACTGGGACGAAATGGAACAACTTCTCCAATATCTCCCAGACGAGCATAAGGCTAAGGCACAAGACTTAGTGAATGAGGGTAAGCTCTCTTCTAATTCCTCTACACGATGTGCTCTAGATGCTGCAGACACTGCAGCTAGAGAGGTTAACACCAGCATCCTACTCAGGAGATACGCTTGGTTAAGGATTTCAGGTTTTAAACCTGAGGTCCAACAATCCATCCTTACCACACCATTTGATAAAGAACACCTATTTGGTTCTAACGTAGACCAAGCGTTAAAGAAGATGAAGAAGGACATCGAGGTAGCTAAATCTATGGGAGCGCTTCAGACGGCATCCAACAGAGGTTCTTTTCGTCGCTCCTCGTACAGAGGTGGGTCAAAGACACCATCCCCAGATCAAAATACCTCCACTTCCTAGGGTAACAACCAGTCCTCTCCCTCCAGAGGGTTTTTTTGAGAAGGTTATAGAGGCAACAACTTAAAGGGTAGGGGTAAGGGCAACACACCCCTTAACTTCCCTTCCCCCAACAAACAGTGACTTGCCCATACTTCCCCCCCCGATTTACACCACACCTGTTGGGGGAAGACTTCAACAATTTCTCCCCATTTGGCATTCTATAACACCAGACAAATGGGTGCTTGGAATTATTCAACATGATTATTGCCTGGAGCTTACCAGCAATCCTCCAAACATTACACCTCGATCTCACAAGCTGTCTACCGAACACATACACTTGTTAAAACAAGAGGTCCAGTCCCTCTTACTAAAAGTGGCAATAGAGCCAGTTCCCATACAGTACAAAGACTCAGGGGTTCACTCTCTGTACTTGCTCATCCCCAAAAAGGACTGTTCCCTAAGACCTATTCTGGATCTCGGAGAGTTAAACTGTTATACTGTCAGAACACTTTCACACGGTGACACTTCAACAGGCACTCCCACTTTTACAAAGAGGAGACTTTGTCTACCCTAGGACGTGTATTTTCACGTTCCAATTCATCCGGCTCATCGCAAATACCTCAGATTTGTGATAGCGAACAAGCATTACCAATTCAAAGTGCTTCCCTTCGGAGTAACTACAGCGCCCAGTCTCTCTACCAAATGCCTGGCAGTAGTCGCCGCTCATCTCAGAAGACAACAAATTCACGTCTTCCCCCTATCTAGACGACTGGCTTATCAAAGCCAGCTCTCACCAGAACTGTCTAAATCACACACCATACTCCTGCCATCTAGTGTTGGGTCTGGATGTTTTCAAGTTGTTTTTCTTCCAAGAAGTCTTCCCTAGTCACGAGCTAGGTGACTCCTCCTTTCGGTGATGGTGCGCATGGGCATCGACTCCATTGTTAGATTGTTTTTTCCGCCATCGAGTTCGGACATGCGCCCACCCGCCTCCCTGGGTACCTGTAGTTGTTGCAGTTCTTTATTATACATACATATGCATGGACATCTATATACTACACTTAATCCATTCTCACCCTCTTGCGGGAAACTAATCTAACAATGGAGTCGATGCCCATGCGCACTCTCACCGAAAGGAGGAGTCACCTTACTTCTTCAGTAAGAAAGACTTCATCTAAGAAAAACAACTTGCAAACATCCGGACCCAACACTCGATGGCAGGAGTATGCAAAGCACGTGAATCTACAGCATACATGCGAAGAACAGATGCTTACTGGGTAAACAACATCCTTCTAACCCCTTCTTGGCTGTAAATTTATTTTTTCTTCATCCTCACATTATTTTCACTTTAATATTTTTCTTGGTGAGTTACTGTTGTTTAGCGCTTCTGCTTCAGGACCACAGTACTCCCACTCATTCCCTTTGGACTCTCAGGTCGCAAGATTGAGCGCTCAGAGCTGACCTTAGTGTGTGTGTTGGGGGGGGGGGGGAGCGGCATTCAAACATTAGAACACTTAGGCTAACCAAAAGGTACCCGAGGGGATGGCGCCTTCCATGAGGGAGGCAAACCTCAAAATATGAATATTCCCTGCATTTCTCATAACTTTGATTCTGTGGTTGTTAACTCTTGTAGCTTCCAGAGCTTTCAGGTCTGTCTCTTACAGGAACCTAGTTACAGAAAGGTTCTAGGTGTGCAGGAACTGACCCCCAGCTCTGTTAATCAGTCACTCTAGGATACCTTACTGCATATTCTCAAACCCAGCTGCTGAGTTTCCTATACCTATGGTAAAAATAAAAGGTAGCACTCGAAAAAGTGAATGACCCAAAAATCCACTATCCAATCTCCATTAGCTGTGTTGGTGCGTCGACATTACAGGCTCACCCTCCGTGATTACAGGCTCCCCTCAGTGCTCCCCCTCGGTGATTACAGGCTCCCCCTCGGTGATTACAGGCTCCCCCTCGGTGATTACAGGCTCCCCCTCGGTGATTACAGGCTCCCCCTCGGTGATTACAGGCTCACCCTGTTTGGGTGTCCAACACGGACAAAGCTAACCTTATCGAAGGGCAGTATGCAGAAGGGGTGTAAATGCACCCGAGCTGATTGTCCAGTTCATTGGAGAAAATACTAAGCTTATTCCAGAAAAAAACAGAGTTGGATGGAACAGCTTTTACAAGCAGTTCAGAGGATTTTCACCCCATGCCCCTCCATCACTCCAGTCCACGCCTCTGCAAGCTGAAGTCCTCCAAGGCAGTATGCACAACCTTTCTTTAATTATTAATGTGCCTAGCAGCGTGCTTGGGGCAGGAACTCCTGCAAGTGTCGCCTAAAGCAAGCCATCCTGTTGCCTCCAGCCTGTGCACTCGCACAAAGCCCAGCTTCCAGTGCTAGGGCGAAAGAAAACCCAAGAGTATGCAGATGGGTTTGGTAAGCTCACCAGTTCATCCAGACTCGGATCTCAAGTGTGAGGGCTGCAGCTCAAGCCTTCTTTGTGGCAAGAAAGGTTCAGGGAAGGCCAGTGAGAGGTTTGGTGTACTGTGTGTGAGAAAGTGCCCTCTTTCTGCAGGGTTGCCCCCACTTTTTGCTGAATTGCTGATGTGCTTTGACGGAGTGTGCCCTGGGCTCCTGCTAATCAGGTACCCAGGGCCTATGTTCTTTCCCTCAAACTGCATTGAATCCTAAACCCAATTGGCATCTCTGGCAACAGGTCAGCCCCTGGTAAATGGTACCACAGGTACCCAGGGCACTGTGGCCAGAGAAGGCCCCTAAGGGCTGCAGCACTTATTGTGCCACCCTTAGAGGTCCTGTACCCTTACACTCCCACACTGCCTTTGCAGGCTGCGTGTTTTGGTGCAGAACAAAGTGAAGAGTCGACATGGCACACATCCCTGTGTGCCATGCCCACAAACCACTGCCTTGGCATAGGTCAGTCACCCCTCTAGCTGGGTGCACTATACCAGTGGTGAGGGTACAGGTGCATGAGCCCTGTACCCCTACAGTGTCTAAGGCCATTCTTAGACATTGTAAGTGCAGTGCTGCCATTAAGGTATATGGTGCTGGGAGTTTGCATTACGAACTCCACAGCACCATAATGGCTACACTGAAAACTGAGAAGTTTGATATCTAACTTCTCAGCACAGTAAAACCCACACTGACGCCAGTGTGGGATTTTATGAAAAATGCACACAGAGGGCATCTTAGAGATGCCCCCTGAAAACTAACCCACCTCTAGTGTCCAGGCTGAGTGGCTGCTTTCAGCTGCCACCAGCAGACATGTTTCTGGACCCCTGGGATGAGAGCCTGCTGCTCTCTGGGGCCAGAAACAATGCACATCCTGGGACGAGGTGCCAAGCCTCCTCCCCCAGGATGGGCAGTGTTCACGAAGGGGAAGCTTCAAAGGCTTGCCACCTTTGTGAGCTCCCCCAGGCCACTTGCTGTACTCAGCAACTGGTCCCCACTGGTTCTGACCCCCACTTTGGGCGGGAGAACCGGCGGGAAAAACAAGTGAAGAAAAGAGGTGTGCCCACCTCTGCCAACTCCACCCCTCAGGTGGGGGAGGCGAGGTGAAGCACAACTCTGTCCCTGCTTCTTGCAGATGGGGCGCTTAGCCAACCAGGGAAAGGCTCATGCCCCCCTCCCACTGGAGGGTGGCATTATAAGGGGTGTACCCACCACAGGGAAGGGACCCATTGGTCCCTGCCTTTTACCTACCTGTAACGCCCCTAAATCTAGTATTTAGGGACACCCCTGAACCTTGCTTCCTCAGACAAGAACCTGCAACAATAAAAGAAGGACCGAACAGCCGTGCAGCAGCTAACAAGAGGAAGACACCCACTGACTTGGCCCCAGCCCTACCAGCCTGTCTCCACCTCGAACCTGCTCCTGCGAAATCCCGGTGTGTCCTGCAGCCAGCAACCTCGAAAACCCCGGAGGACCTGCCTGCCTTCAAGCACAAAGACTTTGTCTCCCGTGAACACCGGATTTGTTAATCTGCAACCTCTGGCTCCGGCCGGACACCGCGGATCCGCCCCACTCTGCACCCGCCGTCCACGGCCCGAGCGGGCAAACACCACGAGGAGGTCCCCCCGGCGATCCTGACCCGAGATCCGGCGACCCCTGACCTTCCTCCAGCCGACTCCTGCAGCCTAAATCCAGAAGGTCCCCCCAACCGTGACCAGGAGCTGGTAAGAAGATCCGACCCCAAAAGGCACCCCTGCACCCGACACACCACGGCCTTAGGTGCCCAAACCGACGGTGCCTAACCAACCCTTAACTTCCCAACTTACCTCTCAAAGTGGTGGTCGTACCCAGAAGACCTTCGTCCCCAAGCCTGCAGTGCCTTTGCAAACCGGAGGTTCCCCATTAAAAACAAAAGGGCGCTACGTCGAAACCGCACCCTGCACCCGGCCGCCCTAGTGCTGCTGAGGGTGCACCTTTGGTGCTACTTTGTTTCCCCATTTGCCCTGAGCTAAAGTCCAGGAGCTTTGCTCCCACAACCAAGTGGCCTGCTCGTCAGCAGCCACCAACCAAAGGCCCCCTATCCCCCATTGGATAACATTGGGCCTCAGCACTCTGCACCCGGCCGCCCTAGTGCCGCTGAGGGTGTAACTGGAGTGCATCCTTGACCCTGGGGGACCTCTGAGTCTACCCCCAGAACCTCAACTCCCACTACCAAATACTTACCTTAAAACCGTTAACACTATTTTCCTCCATAGGATAACATTGACTGTTTTTCTTGGAAAAGTTTCTAAGTGTGGAGTTTGAAAACCTAAAGAAATTCTTTAAAATTGCACTAACTAACAAAAACGATTTTACTTACCTGTTTGCAGGAAGTGTCCCAGAGTAGTATCCAGGTATACTACTCTGTAAGAAAAGTAATCTAAAAAGTAACTTACCTGTAATTTTACTGAAAAGCCCATGTGAGAAGTTGGCCTGGCATATGCTGTCCACTAGTTATAGTGGGCACCTTGACCCGTCCAAACGACCCTTATTGATGATAGGTTTAAAGACAACCTTTATTGAAAGCTATCCTAGTGGTAGCTATGGAGAGCAGCCTTCAGGCTAAGTCTTGAAGGAGTGTAAAGCATCTTGGTTTACCAGATTATAACCTCTTGAATGACCAAATGAAAGGAGAACCACACCAGGTATATATATAAAATATATGTATTTATTTCTAAACACTCACTACTAATCTCTTTATGACATTAGAGTCCAAGATACACAATGTCACAGTATTAAAACGACAGTAAATAGCACAATACACAGTTGGCTCCAGGGGGAGACCAAACCATATACTAAGAAAGTGGTATAAGAACCACGACTTGACTAGACACGTAGAATCGGTGGGACCCCAAGGAACCACCCAAGGTAGTGACACAGACCCACGGGGGACGTGTGCAGTGTGAGAACACAGCCGCGAGCGCCGTAGGATTCTATGAGGAAAGTCGCGGTTGGAATTTTAAAGCAAAAGGACACTTGGGAGAGGACTTTGAGCAAACCCCTTTAGACTTAAGGGGTTCTAGGGCCAACACCCACTGGAGCACCGTAGTACTCGAGTTACCTCACCCAGGGAAGCCGGGTGCATAGGTGGCAAATGGTGTCGGGAATCGTCGTTGATTTCAATGGCGATCTGCTGCAAAGTGCTGCTGCCGTGAAGAAGAAAAGTGTCCGGGATGATCCAAGCCTGGATCGAAGATGTGAAGAACCTGAAAGCAGAGGGGACAAAGTCTGGGTCACTTCACGTGACCAGGAGCGGAGCAATCAAATGCCCACCGATGTCGGGTGCTTCAGGTGCAAAGAGGTGAAGCGTGACTCTGCAGCCACGGGGTCCAGGAGATGTCGAGGACGACCAGGAGCCGGATTCAAGCTGTCCCACGAAGGATGTCGAGTGCTGGTGTGTCGGTGCTCGGATTGAACCCAACAAGCCTTGGCAACAGCAACCCACGCAGCAAGAGTAAAGATGCTTTGGTGCGGACCAGCAAGGTCCGGGGGGCTCCCCAAGCGATGGAGAGTCAGGGCACGTCTGGAGCAACCAGGGTAGCCCAATTAATCTTAGTGTTGCCTTCACAGGGACCCACCAGTCGCTGGACCAGGGATCGCGAAGGGACCTCGAGAGAAAAAATGAAGGGCCAGCTCACGGAACACTCGTGGAGTGTAGGTTGGCAATCTTCGGTGGAATTGCTGCTCAGGGTCAGGGCTACAAGTAACCCAAAGCTCCGCCTCAGAGGTCGCCTCAAAGCTGATTCTTCTGCAAAAGGTCGCCGTGTCCAGGGGTTCGGGTTGCACGGTCTCCATGAGGGATACAGGCCTCAGACGACTTTCTGAGCACACAGATCGACCTCAGAGACCACGGGAACCCACCTCCTGTGTGGCAAAAGTCTTCGGAGTCCTCAGGAGCTTTGGAGATGCCAACCGGACAGATGCGTCTTTAGTGCCTGCCAAGCAGGGGAGTAACTCCTTTACTCCAAGGGAGATTCTTCGGTCATCCAACGTTGTGTAGATAGTTGAAGTTCTGGGATTCTGTAGCAGAGTTTCGTCCAGGTAAATCTAAAGTCCTGTAGTCAGGGGTTCCTACTTTATACCCAAGGAAGGGGTGGGACAAACTCTGGGGACCCACCTATGGGAGGGTCAGGAAAGAGGGGTGGCTACACCCATTTCCTTTGTCCAGTTTCGCGCCAGAGCAGGGGCTGGTAGCCCCTGCAACCGGTTTGAGCTGGACTATGCACAGGGACACCAAATGTGCCCCCAGTGCAGACTTCAAAGCACTCTGAGAGTGCACCCACCCAGCCCCAATACACTAAAGCCTGTCTGGGAGGTGGTCACACCTCCCTGTGACAGGAAACCTATTGTCCAGGCCTCCCCTGCCGGAGTTTCGTCCAGCAGCAGGAGGGCAAACTAGTGTCTGTGGCTGCAGCATCCATTTTGTGATGCCAGGGTTCTGTTAAGCTGGTACCGGGTGTACCTGTGGTGCCATGTTTCTCCCTCTAGTAGGGTGGAATCATACCTCCCACCCCAGTTACTGGGTGGAGGTATGATTCCAAGGTGTTTGACACCAAACACGACATGTTTCCATGCAGCCATTCTCAAGTTAGCATTTACCGTGAGGTTATAATGCACTTAAGAGTATATGGTTTGGCTGCATCACAAACAACCCCGGAATGAAGATTCCGAAAGCTGCAGAGGGGCCCTGCTCATGCATGGGCACCCTCTCACATGAAACCCAGCACCGTGCCTTCAGGATTGTTAAGGCCTGCCATAGGGGTGACTGATCGGTTTACATGTGCAGTGATATGGAGAGATATAGGGAACCTATATCTCAGTAAGGGGTTCATACACCACCTTACACAGGCTGCTGTAGCAGACCTGTTGTGTCATTTTGGATGGCCTCTCAGGGGTGGCATAATACATGCTGCAGCCCCTGGTAGGCCTCTGGGGTACCTATGCCCTGGGTACATAGCATACCATATAGTAGGGACTTATAAGGGTACCCCAGAATCCAATCTGGAGTGTACCTAAAGTACATGCAATCAATTTAAAGAGGAAGCAGATAGGCTGGGGTCCTGAATAGCAGGATCCCAGCCAAACTAAGTCGAAAACCAGCAAAACACCAGGAAAAAAGTGGGGGCAACCATGCAGTCAGATTCCACCTTCCTACAGCCCATTCAAGTCTTTGTACTGTATTTACAAAGTATTGCATTTCTCTGAAACCATACTGTAAGTCAAAACAAAGTGCATTTACAATTTCAATTCAAACTGTTTACAAACTGCATTACTACTGTAAAGTATTTATTGCTTACCTGTGTCAGGCTTGCTTGGTTCTAGAAAATAAAATACCTAAAAGAATATTTTTATACAAAAACAATTGGTCTGAAGTTGTCTTTGAGTGTGTGAATTCATTTGCTGACTGAGTGTGTACAACAAATGCTTAACACTGTCCTCTGATACTGCCTTACTGCTCAACCACACTACCACAAATAGAGAGTGAGGTGCTATCTAACTTTACCTCTGCCTGCCTTTGGGGATCCACTGGACTTTGTGCACACTGTACCTCACTTTGGTATAGTATATACAGAGCCAGCTTCCTACACTGTGGAGCAGTGTTCATCCCACCATGGATTATCTGCTGAGAGAGTTATTTCCTCAACACTTCCGAAACACCACTTCTAAAAATGACACTCCTTCATTATTCGTTGTAAAAATAAATACTTTGACACGAAAACTCTTCCCAGTGTCTGTTGCAAAGATGTATTAAATAACATGGAAAGTCTGAAATGGATTAAAGGTGTTGAATTTGGGTTTAGGGTGTAGTTCGTAAGTGGTTAAGGTTGTGGCGATGGAGGTTAAGCGTATGAAGTTTGGGATATAGTGGTACAGGTTAGGCACTACAGATAATGGGCATGGGGTTAACGGTTAAATGTCTGGGGTTCAACAAAGTGTGTCGTATTTGTTGTCAAAGGTATAGGGTTAGGCTTTAATGGTATGGTTTTACGGGGTTGGAGCTAGGGATTTGCGGAATAGTGCTACTGGTTTGGTGTGCAGGGTTATGGTTTATAGGTTTAGGATTCAGGGAATAAAGCTTATGAGTATGGGTTTGTAAGTTTATGGGGGTTGGCATATAGAGTGAATGGGTTCGAAGTATGGGGTTAATGGTTTGATGATCTGAAAGAGACACGTTAGTGACAGATTCCTTACCTTAGAATATCCCCAGGCGTCAGGCTGGATCCGGAAAGTTTTTTGCGTAGCAGTACCCTTGCGCGTCGGTAGGCGGCGTCGTGCGGCTCCGCGTCCGTCGTCAGCGTCGTGATCGCCGGGATGACGTCGCGGGCAGTATTTAGACGCCGCCCCTGCGCGCTGACGTCAGTTCTTCTTTTTCCGCGCCAGTAAGCGCAGATCCGGGAAGAGCAGTGCACTAGTCAATTTTTGACTAAATTTTTGGTGAATTTTTCACTGTTTCTTTTCGAGTCTTCATCGACTCTAGGTGTCAGTAGGGATGCCCGGCTTCAAGCCATGCGGTGCCTGTGGTCGAATGATGTCGATCACAGACCCGCACTTAGAGTGTCTCTACTGTCTCGGCCCTGACTGCCGGAAACTCCACCCGAAGGCTTTGCGAGAGCGGTCTCGAAAGCTCCTCGAGGTCCGGCAGTCTGCTCCGCGCTGCACCAAGCCCCGGTCTCGTGAGAGGTCGAGGGGCCGGTCGCGGAGCCCCCGCCGGTCGTCGGAGTCCAAGTCTTCGCGCTCCTCGGGTAAGTCGAAGCACAAAAAGTCTAAGAAGCATCATCGCTCTAAGAGTTCGCCTCACCGGTCTCGCGACTCGGCTGAGGCCCCTGTCGGCACCGTCCCCGCGGCCCCGGACGTGCCTGTGGAGCCACCCCCGCATTACCCGTCTTTTCCGGGTTCGGGGGCGACTCCGGCCGAAATACAGGAATTCTTGTCGGCCATGGCCCGCCTCTTCGGGCCTCAAGGTCCCTCCGGTGCGCCTTCGGGCCCCGCGGGCCCTGATGGGGTTGCACGGCTCCGGTCCCGGCGTCGCCTGTCCCGCCAGCACTGATCTCGGCCTCGATCCCGGCTCCGGTGGTACCGCAACCCCGATCGACGCCGGTTGACCTAACCACGCCTCCGCCGGTGCCGTTCCTGACGCCGCCCGGGGCTCCGGGCGGCGTCGTTCTCCGGTTCTCTCCGGTTCCGGACATGGAGCCGGACCGACGTCGCTCGACGCCGGCTCCGGCGCCGATGAGACCTTTGGTCCCAGATGTCCCTCCTCCTCCATATTTTGAACCGGAGGAGGACCAGGAGAGCTGGGAGGGGTCGGAAGACCCTCTCACACAGCAGTGCGAGTATGATCAGGACTGGGCAGAGGAACTTGGGGATGCCAGTGGTCTAGACACTTCCCCTGACACTGGCATGCTATCTCCTCCAGTGGCTACGGAGGAGGGAGCCAATTTCGCAACGGTGTTGCGTAGAGCAGCTGGAGCCTTACACCTCCAATTGCCTACTGTGGCTGTCAGGACTAATCTCCTGACCGAAGTGCTTCAGCCGGCAGCTTCCTCTTCGGAGACTGTGCTGCCGTTTAATGATGCACTATCTGACGTTCTTTTGGGCACCTGGTCCAAGCCCACCACAGGGGCTCCTGTGGATAGGAACGTGGCCCGACGCCATCGCCCTGCTCCGGGCGACCCCTTGTTTCTCTCTCAACATTCCACCCCCGAGAGCTTGGTTGTCCAAGCCTCTGCCTCCCAAACCGCCTTCCCTACCGCCCCTCCGGATAGGGAATCCAAACGCCTGGACCAATTTGGGAAGAAGGCTTTTTCTTCCTCCAGTGCTGGCTTGCGGTCCGTCAACACCGCTTGCCTTTTGGGCCGATATACCCACTCCCTGTGGGATTCGGTGGCGGCTGTTTTGCCCCAGTGTTCTGAGTAGGTCCAGACACTGCTTACCCGCACCATTGCGGAAGGTAGGGATGCGGCAAAGTACACCATACGATGTGGCCTTGATACCGCCGACTCGCTGGACAGATCGCTTGCAACGACGGTGGCGCTGCGTCGCCACGCCTGGCTGAGAACAACTGGTTTCTCGGGTGATGTCCAGAATACACTTATGGACATGCCCTTTGATGGAGTCGGTCTTTTGGGTTCCAAAGCAGACCATGCGCTGGAGCGTTTTAAGGACTCACGGGCTACTGCCAAGTCCCTGGGCCTTTCTGTTGTGCGCCCTCCGCTAACCTCTGCTTTTTGCCCCTGTCGTGGCCACGGAAGGGGCGCCCAGTCACGTCCGCAGCCCAGCCACCGGCCCGCGCAGCAAGCGTCTTCCTGTGGCCGGGGACGTGGCTACCGCCGTGGCGGTTCGGGCAACCAGCGTGCGGGTCAGGCCACCACCTCCGCCCCGTCCGCGGCCTCCAAGCCCTCCTAGTCCCTCCTTTCAGGTGCACAGCACGCCAGTAGGGGGCAGGGGTCCGCCATCACCTTCACCACTGTCGTGCCATCATCTCGGACAGGTGGGTCTTGGACATTGTCCGAAGGGGCTACTCCCTCCCCTTCGAGACCACCCCCCCAGCCATGCCACCTCAATTCCACCGCATGTCAGAGGATCACTTGGTGCTTCTGCAGAAGGAAGTCACGACCCTCTTGGCCAAGAGGGCCATCGAGCATGTTCCGACCCAGAAGTAGGACATGGTTGCTACTCCCACTACTTTCTGGTGCCCAAAAAGGACAAGGAGGACATGCGTCCTATCTTGGACCTCCGGAACGTCAATCGCTTCCTCCGGAAGGAGAAGTTCAAGATGCTCACCCTAGCTCAGGTCTTGACTGCCCTCGACCCTGGAGACTGGTTGGTAGCGTTGGACTTGCAGGACGCTTATTTTCACATCCCCGTCCTGCTGGCCCACCGGCGTTACCTTCGGTTCACGGTAGGCCTCAAGCATTTTCAGTTCACCGTGCTCCCCTTTGGCCTCACAAGTGCCCCTCGGGTGTTCACGAAAGTGATGGCGGTGGTCGCAGCTCATCTGCGCCGGGCAGGGGTTCCAGTCTTCCCCTACCTCGACGACTGGCTGCTGAAGGCGGGCTCGTCCCAGGCAGTCGTCTCCCACCTCCAGACTACGGCCGAACTCCTGCACTCGCTGGGGTTCTCCATCAATGTGCCGAAGTCGCATCTGATTCCTTCTCCACAGCTCCTTTTCATCGGAGCAGTTCTGGACACGACGCAGTTTCGGGCCTATCCTCCCGAACGGCGAGTCCGGGATATTCAGGCTATGATTCCGATCTTTCAGCCTTTATTCTGGGTTTCGGTACGGATGACCCTGAGGCTGCTGGGCCTCATGGCCTCCTGCATCCTGCTGGTCGATCATGCCAGATGGCATATGCGGGCTCTGCAGTGGGACCTGAAGTTCCAGTGGGCGCAGCACCAGGGCAACCTGTCCGATCACGTTCAGATCTCGGAGGAGACTGCAAGACAGTTGCAGTGGTGGCTCTCGAACCGGCAATGGGTCATGGGCAGATCACTCTCCCTTCCCCAGCCAGAGCACACAGTTGTGACGGACGCGTCCCTTCTGGGATGGGGCGGTCACATGGGAGAGGCGGAGATCAGAGGCCTCTGGTCTCCGGCGGAGTCCCGGCTCCATATCAACCTTCTGGAGCTCCGGGCGATCCGACTTGCACTCAAGGCATTCCTTCCCTCTGTCAAAGGGAAGGTAGTGCAGGTGTTCACAGACAACACCACCGCCATGCGGTACTGCAACAAGCAAGGCGGGGTGGGGTCGTGGACCCTATGTCAGGAGGCTCTGCGCCTCTGGACATGGCTGGCACATCAGGGCATTTTCCTGATGGTTCAACACCTGGCAGGTTCCCTGAACGCCAGGGCGGACGAACTCAGCCGCAGGTGCATGATGGATCACGAATGGCGTCTTCACTTGGAAGTGGCGCAAGGACTCTTTCTACAGTGGGGAGAGCCTTGGTTAGATCTATTCGCCACCGAAGAGAACGCATAATGTCATCAGTTCTGCGCGTTGGAATTTCCAAGGCAGCACTCGCTCGGCGACGCTTTTCGTCGCGAGTGGAGTTGCGGTCTGTTGTACGCTTTTCCGCCTATACCACTTCTACCCAGAGTGTTGAAGAAGATTCGGCGCGACCGGGCCCAAGTCATCCTTGTGGCTCCGGACTGGGCTCGAAGAGTTTGGTATCCCGAGCTACTCAGTATGAGCGTCGATCCCCCGATCCGTCTGCCTCTTCGGGAGGATCTTCTGTCGCAGCAGCAGGGGACGGTCCTCCACCCGAACCTGTCCAGCCTCCACCTGCTTGCGTGGAGATTGAGCGGCGGCAGTTGATTCCTTTCGACTTGCCTCCCGAAGTTTGTGATGTGATTCTGGCAGCCAGGCGTCCCTCCACTAAGGTGGTATACGCCTGCAGGTGGAACAAGTTTGTGGCATGGTGCACAGCAAAGGCTGTGAATCCCCATTCTGCCCCTCTTTCTGAGGTTCTTCTGTTCCTTCTTTCCCTGGCCCAACAGGGTTCTGCCCTGGGTACCATCAAGGGCTATCTTTGTGCCATCTCGGCCTTCCTCAGGCTTCCTGATCAGCCCTCCCTTTTCAAGTCCCCTGTTGTTAACAGGTTTCTGAAAGGCATTACACACCTCTTCCCTCCTGTTCCGTTTGTCATGCCTCAGTGGGACTTGAACTTGGTTCTTACCTTTTTAATGTGCACTCCCTTTGAGCCTCTACATAACTGTCCTCTTCGTCTTCTCACTCTGAAGACAGCTTTTCTGGTGGCCATCACCTCCGCTCGGCGGGTGAGTGAGCTCCAGGCTCTTTCGTGCAAACCTCCCTTTCTGTCTGTCAATCCAGACAAGGTTGTTCTTAGGACGCGTCCGTCCTTCTTGCCAAAGGTGGTTACTGCCTTCCATATTGGGCAGACCATCACTTTGCCTACCTTCTTTCCGCCTCCGCATCCTTCCAGAGAGGAAGAGAGGCTCCACCGTCTGGACCCGAAACGTGCACTTTCCTTTTATATCAACCGCACACAACACTTCCGGGTGGATGACCAGCTCTTTGTTGGCTACGTGGGCGCCAAAAAAGGTCGGGCGGTGCACAAGAGGACCATCTCCCGCTGGGTAACCTTGTGTATCAAAGCCTGCTATTCTTTGGCTAAGAAGGAGCCTCCTGTTGGGCTGCGTGCCCATTCCACCAGGGCAACGGCTGCTACCACGGCTTTAGGCCGCGGTGTTCCGCTGCAGGATATCTGTCAGGCAGCTACGTGGGCCTCGCTGCACACATTTACAAAGCATTACTGCCTTGACAGTCAGGTCCGGAGGGACGGCTTCTTTGGCCGTTCTGTCCTCCGGGACTTCCTTGTCTGATCTTTGTTCGCAGACCCACCACCGGGGTTGGTATTGCTGGGGTATCTATTCTAAGGTAAGGAATCTGTCACTAACGTGTCTCTTTCAGATGCACAAGTTACTAACTTGTGTAACGATATATCTGTAAGAGACAGTAGTTAGTGACAGATTCCTACCGCCCCACCCATCCTCCCGTTCTGATTTCTAGGGTTAAGGACATCCCTTTCAGGGCCCTAGTATTTTTCAGACACCTATGTCAGCTTCTTGCATGGCTCTGCGTTCCTGGCGCGGAAAGTCGTGTACAGAACTGACGTCAGCGCGCAGGGGCGGCGCCTAAGTACTGCCCGCGACGTCATCCCGGCGATCACGACGCCGACGACGGACGCGGAGCCGCACGACACCGCCTACCGACGCGCAAGGGTACTGCTACGCAAAAAACTTTCCGGATCCAGCCTGACGCCTGGGGATATTCTAAGGTAAGGAATCTGTCACTAACTACTGTCTCTTACAGATATATCGTTACACAAGTTAGTAACTTGTGCTTTAGGTTTTAAGGGTAAAGGAGTTAGGTTTTTTGGGTTGTAGAGTGTAGTAGTTAGGTGTAGACATTGTGTTTTTAGTTAACAGTATAAGAAAGAGTATAAGGCTACTAGGTTAGGGTTACATGCCAAGTGTATAAGGGTAAGGGCATAGAGGTAAAATGTTTGTGTGTAGGGTTAATAGCGTGAGGTATAGGACTAAGGGTTTATATGTATGGGTTAACCCTTATGATTGCATTTTTTAGTGTCGTAGTTGGAAATATGTTTAAGATGTGTAGTGTTAGATACTTATTGCCTACCTACATAAATTTAAAAAAATCAAGTGTTGCTTTTCACTGTAACACTGCACTTATGTAACTTCAGTGAAACACTTTAATTTAAAAGTGATGCAAGTAGAAGTTTTAAGTACAAACTGATGCTATTTCCAGCTTAAAAAATAATCGAATTACAAAGTAAAGACTTGTAGTTTGCTCGTGAACAAATTTACGCCCGGTTTGTTTCAGTTGTCTTCCTAGCCCACCTTTAATATGCACCCTTTGCTTCCTAGGTGGCACCCTGCTTCAGAATGGACAGACTACTGCTGAAATACAGGATGAAGTCCCACTCACTAACCTGGGCCCCAGTGCCTCAGCCAGCAAGCGGCACAGCACTGGTGATAAAATGCACTTTCCCCGCTCCAACCTGCAGATGATAACTACATTGGGTATGTGGACACAGCGCCTCCATTGTGGAAAATTGCGCTGAGTTTCCGGAGGCCGGTGCATGGTGGGAGACAAAGATGGAATTGGCTCTTTTCGAGCGTGAATGTGGATGGCAGCACTTCTGTTTAGTGTGTGACCAGAAGATGCTTCTGGATATTAATGGCGGATGTTATAGGAATCCCAGGCAGCTCGAGTGCATAAGGGTTGTGTGACGTAGGAAGCCCCATCGCTGGGAATGGCCGCTACAACATGATTGGGGGGGGGGGGGAGAGGGGGTGTTAAAGACAGCATTCTGTACCCTTGAACTGTAAATGTAGAGTGTCCGGCCATGTGTGAAGCGTAGGCGCTCTCTGCTGTGGCGAGTGTGATTGCACCTGTCGCAGGAGAACAGAATGGAAGGGTGTTTTGTAGTGTATTTAGGTCATGCACTAATAAAGACTGAGTGTATGAAGATTAAGCTGGTCCCCCCCAGATGTTTGTTCACATCTGTATCTTTAATAATGATTTTACATTAACTGTTCTATTATTTGAAATTTTCAGGAAAGAGTGAATTTGGTGACGTTCTCTTGGCCAAAGCTACGGGACTTGAAGACTGTGAGGGAGAAACTGTAGTGCTTGTGAAGAGCCTGCAGGCCCGGGATGAGCAGCTTCAACTCGATTTCAGGCGAGAGTTTGAAATGTTTGGAAAATTGAATCATGCCAATGTGGTGAGGCTCCTGGGGCTGTGCCGTGAGGTGGAACCGCACTACATGATCTTGGAGTATGTGGACCTGGTACGGTAACACCCATCAGACTACCTGATTCAGTCTTTGTTCTGTGACTCCAGGGCGCAGTCGCTGCTGCAGCAGTAGCATCCCACTGATTTAGTTAGGCCGTTCAGAAGTGCACTCGCTGGTGGGACTGACTCCTCCCTGGCCATAAACTTGTATGGTTTGCTTCTGGGAATGGCAGAGCACTGGGCCTTCTCCAATAATGTCACTCTGTATCTGGGCAGACCAGATGTGGGCAGTGCTTTCCAGGGATCACATAGCACAGTTTCTCGCCATTCTCCCATCTTTCTTGTGTTTCTTTAATTACACAGGAACCCAAGCCCAAAGATATTTTGTTGGCAGCATCACATGCTGCAGTAACCAATGTCTTTGGCGTATTGTTGAGATTCTTCTCTTTGAATACATCACGCTGAAAGCGCAGCGGGGCCTCTTAGTATTATACGTAAGGCTGGTCTTGTACTGTAGTAGGGTTGTGTTTAGTGCTTAGATGTGGTCATTCGAGCCAATAACCGCTACGGTCTGCTCCTGGTATCTGCTTTCACCACAATAATTCTTCAATCAAAAGAATGACCAATAGCTCCATGTAATAGTTTTTGGGGACATCTGGATTGATCCTACCCCAACTTTGGATAATGCAGGCTAGGTTTGGGCACTTGTTGTCCCAGCATTTATACAGACTCCGAGTCATGGTATGGTCATGGCATACTTCACCAATACATAGTAATTGACTTCACTAATTAAAGATTTTTACAGTACCATTTTATGATTATGAGAAACTGATTATTTTTGTTTTTCAGTCAACTCTAACTCCAAAAACTGTGGCTTTAATTCCAGAAAATGTAAGACTATCATAACACACACCATGTCCAACTGTGTCAGGTCTTTGTGCTCTTATTCATGTTCAGGTTCACCATGAAAGGATCATGAAATGAGCCACCAACAATAGCTCCAGTATAAGCCATGCATCTGATTCATGTGACCATGGATAGCTTTTGTAAGAGGCCACTATTCACAGTCCGGTTATTCACTAAGCTCGATCGGTCTCCTGCATTGGATCTTTCATAGATTCACATGCTTGAATCATTCACCGTCATCCAAGTGGCAGTCCCACGATACATTTAAAAAAAGTATAGGTTATGCATAGCCCATAAAAGCTAAAAGAAACGTTCACTTCATTAAAGTATCTCAATCATTGCAAAACAACCAAGCTCCATCCAATCAGGCGACAGCACCCTCTAGAACATCCCCCCCAGAGGCTTCACTCCCCCCAGAGGCTTCACTCCCCCAGAGGCTTCACTCCCCCCAGAGGCTTCACTCCCCCCAGAGGCTTCACTCCCCACAGATTTTCTACCGCACGTCTCCCTGAGTCCTGCTCGGTTATCCATTCTGCCAGAAAACAGATATATAGAGGTATTTTCAGAATTTCTTAATTGGTTAATCAAAAGTGATTAGCTGAAATGTCAAGCAAAAAAGGTTTTTTCAAATGTTATTGGACCTGTGGCAAGAAGAGACTGCAGTTTGATCCTCACAGGGACTGCATTTACTGCCTCTACCATTCTCATAAGGTAAAGGACTGGAAATTTGCTGTACTTTTTCATCAAAATCTTTAAAGGATAGAGAGTGGAGTCTGCTGTCATGGCTTCTAAAGCTCATGACCAGAGATGCTCCTCTATCTGAAGAGAAGGATGAGGATTCTTCTAAGTCCAGGATGTTTCAGAAGAGCAAAGGAGAGAAGTCTGAGGGACATATGTTTTGTGAACCACCTAAGAAAGCTCTCCAAAAGACTCATAATGGGTCATCTGAGGAACATGTTTTGTCTGGTTAGCACTTGCATAAGCATTTTAAAGAGGATGTCTCTTCAAAAATATCAAAGTCCGAGCCTTCAACACCTTCTCCAAGATTGTCATTACAGTTTAAAAAGCCTTCATCAGCGCCATCGACGAGGAAATCTGCTCTACAAAAAAAAACATTGGCGGTAATGACATTATCAACGAAGGTGACTTAGTAGTCAACGAGATTAGCCCCGACGACATCGTTGACAGTGATGGTACCATCGTTGTTGGTCACAGTACCTACGATCTCACCTTCGTGGCCATCGTCGACGAAGAAACAGTCAACAGTTCCATCAATGGCGAAAGAAGCAACGCCGTTGACAGTGAAGACACCAATATTGTCTATAAAGCATCGTCCGCTATACTGTCGATGAGAGAATCTGAAAGAGACACGTTAGTGACAGATTCCTTACCTTAGAATATCCCCAGGCGTCAGGCTGGATCCGGAAAGTACTGCCCGCGACGTCATCCCGGCGATCACGATGCCGACGACGGACGCGGAGCCGCACGACGCCACCTACCGGCGCGCAAGGGTACTGCTACGCAAAAACTTTCCGGATCCAGCCTGACGCCTGGGGATATTCTAAGGTAAGGAATCTGTCACTAACTACTGTCTCTTACAGATATATCGTTACACAAGTTAGTAACTTGTGCATCAGTTCATTCTCCACTAATTCCAATCATGCCTAGTCATCCATCTCTGAGCAAGGTTTCACCTCTTCCACCAACTCACTTATTTGATGTGGAGGATTCAGAGGATGATGATACTTTTAGAACAGCGCATCATGCTTCAGAACTTCACGTCAAATATCAAAAGGAGAGTGAGGAATATTGTGGGGAAGATTATGATTCCTCAGGAACGCAATTTATGGATAAGTCTACTTCTTATATGGAAAAAGAGCAGATGATGGACGCAATGCAAACATTCACTCCCAGTCAAGAGATCTGGGTTTAATCCATATTTTTTTTGGCCACCACGCCACCCCAGTTTGGACCCAGCCATATGCAAATCAATTTTGACCCTGTTCCTCATGGGAACAGTCCAGCCCGAAATGCCAAGCCAGATCCTCCCTGGACCGGAAAGAAACATCTTGGGACCGGTTTCAGGGTATCACCCCCTCATCAGCCAGGCAAGCTTGAATCCAGTGGCGCAGTGAGCACGGGACGCACGTCTCGGCATACCCGTCCCACTCGGGGAAGACAAAAGCAAAAAAAAACAGATGATGGACGGAATGCGGAGCAATGCAAACATTCACCTCCGGTCAAGCGATTATAAACAATTTTTAGAGCTCCCTCGGGCTACATCACCATCACAAACAATTCTCTCTCCTCTAATTCAACCTCCTACTCACACACTGCATAATTTACCAGCAGTGCACACCAAAAAGAATGCTGGCTTCAAGCATTGCCGTTCTCCCTGCCGATGTTCCATCTTCAGATGAGGTATGAGCAGAGGGCGAAGTACGTAGTGTGTGTACTGAATGGGATGATTACCTGTTACCGGCTCCTTCACCTTCCTCATCCGGTCGACTCCCCTCCTGCTATTGGGAGTCTCCATACTCTGATGGAGCGAGCAGCAAAACGATTTGATTTGCCAATGCCATTGAAACAATCAAATTGGTTTCTTTGTTTTTAAAGAGACGGCTAGAAAATCCGTTGGACCCATCCCTGTTGTAGACTATATCTTGGAAGAAGGTGTAAAAATCCTAAAGAATCCAACAGCAGTGTCTGCTGTCCTACCCAGGTTGGATAAAAAAATATAAGGCGCCGGAAAATTCACCAGCCTGTTTGATAGGACATCCTAAACCACTCTATTATAATGCAAGCCGCTCAGCACTATTCCAAGAATCCCTCTATGCCTATATCAGCACCGCCAGATAAAGATGGTAGTCGTCTTGATAACATAGGTGTGAAAAAGTGCCACTTTTGAAGTGGTTAGCCCCCCACCCCCACTTTTTCCCTGGAAAATGATGTGGTTTCGATTGTAAGTGCACAGGGTCCCTGCCAAGCAGGTCTCCTGTGCCAGTGCTCCTTGCCTAAAACTGTACCATGATTGGCACAATTTTAGACCTCCTGCAAGTCCCTAGTAAATGGTACCCTTGGAACTTAAGGCATGGGGACCCAAGAGGGTCTCCTATGCACCCCTCCCCAAGGCCATGCCACTGCAGCTTGCAAGCATTGGTGCAATGAAAAACAACAAAGTCGACATGGCACACTGCCTGTGTGCTGTGTCCATCAGCACTGCCTAAGGTATAGGTAAGTCACCCCTCTAGCAGGCCTTACAAGCCCTAAGGCAGGGTGCACTATATCTCAGGTGTAGGTGTGTCTGCATGAGCAGAGATGCCCCTACAATATTTGTCTGTTCCTTAATATTGTAATTGCCAGGGAAGCCATAGAGAGCACATGGGCTGGAAACTCAACAACTCAAGTTCCCACGCACCATAATGGCTTCACTGAACCCAGGAGTGTTTGGTACTAAACCACTCCTCTTAATAAACCCACACTGATGCCAGTGTAGGATTTTTTAAAATATGTACCCAGTGGGCACCTCAGAGGTGCCCCCTGAAAACCTACCAACCCTGGTGTGGTCACTGACTGGCTTTAGGCAGCCTGCCACCACCAGACAGGTTCCTGGACCCCTGGGTCGAGAACCCCTGTACTGAGGCCAGAATTAAAGCCCATCCTGGGAGGAGGTGTCACTCCTCCTCCCCAGGATAAGCACAGTACATGAGGGGGAAGCTTCAAAGGCCTGCCGCCTATGTAATGCGACCCCAGCCTCTGCTGCTAGCAGCAGATGGCTGTCCTCGGTTCAAATCCCCCACATTTGGCGGGAGAACCGGTGAGAAAACCAAGATAGAGTAGGGGGTGTGCCCCCCTTCGCCAACTCCACCCCTCGGGTTCTGGAGATGCAGTTAAGCTTATTTTTCAGTGCCCACCATCCTGAAGATGGTGGGGCTCATCCAATAGGTCTAGGGCTAATCCCCCCCCCTTCCACAGAAGTGTAGACACCTCAGGTAAGGAACCCGTTGGTCCCTACCTGTTACTTCTCTGTAACACCCCTAAATTTAGGATTTAGGTGGCTCCACCAGACCCTGAAGGCAGATTCCTGACAACCTTAAGAAGAGCCGGACACTACAGCAGAAAAGACTGCAGTCACCAACTGACTTGGCCCCAGCCCTGCCAGCCTGTCTTCAGCCCTCGACGGTCCTGTGCCAAAAGATGACCCGTCCTGCAGCCCAGCGACCTCCAAAGCATTGGGAGGTCTGCCTGCCTTCGACAAAGATCAAGATCTCCAGAGGACAGCGGACCTGTCCAGAAGAAATTAACTTCGGCGTCGAGAGATCACCTCGTGGATGATTTGTGCGCCTAATAAATATAAAATTAAAAACATAAAAAGAAAGCCTCTCCTCTGAGGAACGGCGAAACCACTGCCAGATCACATCTGCAGCCCAAGTGGCCCACGGGTCCTGTGAAGGTTCCCCAGTGCTTCTGAGCAAGAGTCCACCATGGGCTGTCCCCTGCTGGACACCACCGCAATGCCTGCAGTCTCAACTTGAAGGCTCCCACTGACCGTGACCTGCCCGGTAAGACCTTTCCGACGCCTAAGGACACCCCTGCACCCGAAGCCCCTGGGCCTCGGGGAGCGCGACTGACTATGTCCCTACATCCCCTAGTATCTCTACTTACCTGGGCAGCTGTGGGTTTTCTTCTTCCGGCCTCCTGTCCCGAGCCTGCAGCCTTTTTGCAAAACCGAACTCACCCACTGATTGGTTTGCATTGGGTGCCTGATGCTGTTGGCAATCTGCACCTGGTCTCCCCTGTGCCACTGAGAGTGTAAGATTGGTGTTGCCTTGTGCCCCCCCCCCCTGTGCCTACTCTAACCCCCAGAGACTGGGATACCAAACCGCTTTACTCACCTGTGGGCAGCATCTCTTCGTGTACCCCCTTTCTCCATTGGATAACATTGGCACCAGATCCCGAGTTCGAACCCTGCCCCCGGCCGCCCCTGTGCCGCTGGAGTTGCAGATTTGCTGCTTACCTGAACCTTGTCTGGTGCAGATTCTTAATCTTTAAAACCAAGACTGTAAGTTGTATACTTACCTGCAAAACCGCAGTCTTGTTTAACTCCCATAGGTTAACATTGCAAAGCCTGAAAATTGCACTAAGTGCCCACTTTTTAAAGTGAATTGTATTTTTCAAGAAAAACATTTGTACCTTTTTTTACGTATTCCTTGGTCTTAAAATAAATCTTGAAAGAAGCTTATGTTTTTAAAATTGGTGTGGATCTCCCTTTTGTCGTGTCATTTATTAATCACTGTGTGCATAACAAATGTCTTACACTCCCCTGTGTTAGGCCTGAGGCTGCTCGACCACACTAGCACAAATGGAGCACTTTGGGTTTACATTGAGCCCTGTACACTTCTGGGGGTAATCTCTGGACCGTTTGCACGGTATAGCCACTCAGTGGTATATCATATAAAGGCCAGCTTTCTAAAATAGGAAAGAGATTTTCCTCGATGTCGGCTGTAACAGTGAGAGCGGCAAATTCTCTGGCGATTCTTGTCAGATACGACCATCAGATGTGGTCTGATATCGCTCCTTCTATAGATCGGTTACCAGAGGATGTGAGGACAGAGTCAAGAAAGATTCTACAAGAAGGCGAACAAACTTCTTCAGAAATTATCGACTGTCTAGTGGATTTCGCCTCCACAGGCTTACGGCAATTGGCAGGTGCTGCTGTATCCCGCAGGCAGGGTTGGATTAATGCTATGTCTTTCAGACCTGAAGTTCAGAGTAAAATTCTAGACATGCCTTTTGACAGAGAGGCACTGTTTGGAAGACACATTGATGAGGGGCTACAATCCATAAAAGACACGTACACTGCTAAATCATTGGGTTCGCTACAAATGAGGCAAGAGGCAGGGGTTTGTTCTCATATAGGGGAGGATACCAAAGTTATCGCTCACAACAGTACCGGCCTGTTCAGCAACAATACAGGCAACCACCATCAGCGGCTTACAGCAAGCAAACTGCAAGGACGAAACAAACTTCCCTGGGAAGAGATACAAGTAGGAAACAGTGACAGGACGAACTTGCCAGTTACTCACAAGTATGCACCAGAAACATTTGGGGGCCGAATAACAAACTATCTGCATCATTGGAAGTTAATCACAAAGGTACATGTGAGTTTTAGATGTAGTCTCCTATGGCCATACATTGGCATTTACAATGAGGCCACCTCAGACGACTCCAGCAGGGTCTTCACCTCTCCATCTTGCACAGCTACAAAGGGAAATACCATGCACATCAAGGGCGCAATAGAAAGAGTAGCACGCAATCGGAGGGAAAAGGGGTTTTATGACTGCGTCTTCTTGATCAAGAAAAAGATAGGGGAGTGGGGGCCCATTTAGACCTGTGGAGGGTAAACAAATATCTAAAAATCCAGTCATTTCGTATGGTTACTCTCCAAAATATCCTGCAGTTCCTGAACCATGGAGACTACATGACGACTCTCGACATTCAGGCTGCCTAATTTCATATTCCCATTCACCCAAAGCATTGACAATTCTTGAGATTCAGAATAGCCGGCATTCTTTATCAATTCAGAGTCTGCCCTCAAATCAGCGCCCCACATCTTCACAAAATGTGTAGCTTCAGTGGCAGCTCACGTAAGGCAGGAGAGGTTATCAAATATTTCCATACCTCGACAGCTGATTGATAAAAGTCCATACATGCCAGGAAGCGATCAAAGGGACAACGGCCTGTCTAACTCTATTCAAGATCCTAGGCTTAACTCAAAACCCACAAAAATCTTCGCTTCTTCCATCAAGGACTGTAGGAAGCTGGCCCTGTGTATATACTATACCAAAGTGAGGTATAGTGTGCACAGAGTCCAGTGGAACCCCAAAGGTAGGCAGAGGTAAAGTTAGATAGCACCTCACTCTCTATTTGTGGTAGTGTGGTTGAGCAGTAAGGCAGTATCAGAGGACAGTGTTAAGCATTTGTTGTACCCACTCAATCAGCAGACTCAAAGACTGAACTTCAGACCAATTGTTTTTGTATAAAAATATTCTTTTAGTTATTTTATTTCCTAGAACCAAGCAAGCCTGGCACAGGTAAGTGATAAATACTTTGCAGTAAATATACAGTTGTAATACAGTTTGGATTGTAATTGTATATGCACTTTGTTTTGACTTACAGTATTGTTATTGAGAAATGCAATGCTTTGTAAGTACAGTACATATACTTTGTATAGGATTTTTAGCAAAATTACAGGTAAGTTACTTTTGAGATTACTTTTCTTACACAATGCAGTATGCCTGGATACTGCACTGGGACATATCCTGTAAACAGGTAAGTAAAAGCTTTTTTGTTAAATAGTACAATTTTAAAGAATTTCTTTAGGTTTTCAAACTCCACACTTAGAAATTTTTCATAGAAAAACAGTCAATGTTATCCTATAGCGGAAAATAGTGTTATCGGTTTAAAGGTAAGTACTTTGTTGTGGGAATTGGGGTTCTGGGGTTAGACTCGGGGGGGGTCCCCCAGCGTCAGGGATGCACTCTTGTTACACCCCTAGCGGCACTAGGGCGGCCGGATGCAGAGAGCTGAGGCCCAATGTTATCCAATGCGGGATAGGGGGCCTGCGGTTGGTGGCTGCTGACGAGCAGGCCACAAGGTTGTGGGAGCCAAGCTCCTGGTGTTAGGCTTAGGGCAAAGGGGGATCCGGTTTAGCACACAAAGTGCACTCGCAGCGGCGCAGGGGTGCTGGGTGCATTGTGCTGTTTTGGCGTTGGGCGCCCGGTTTTCAATGTGGATTTTCGGTTTTGGTTTTCAGCTGCAAGCTCGGTCCAGGAAGACTTCCGGGAGGAACCAACCGCTGGGCAGGTAAGTTGGAGGGCCCGGGGACGTAGGTGCATCTCGGGTTCTTTTCTCCAGGGCGCAGGGCGGCTGGATGCAGGGGTGTCTTTTGAGGTCAGATTTCACCTTACCGGGCCACTCGCGGGTGGGGGGGTCCCCGGACAGAGACTGCAGGTGGTGTCGGGGAGTCCTGGAGGGGTCAACCCACAGTGGACTCGGACTCTGGAGCGCTGGGGGACCTCGCTGGGACCGGTGGGCCACTCTAACTTGGGCCGTAGGTGACGGGTGCAGTGGTGGTTCCAGGCGTCGTGTTTCTTTTTCCTCAGCAGGCTCGGAGTCTCTCTTTGGTGTTTCTTCTGAACGGAGCTGCTGTTCACAGGAGAACCGGTCTTTGTTGAAGGCAGTGAGTCCTCCCAGGGGTTCTGAAGGTCGCTGGCTGCAGGACAAGACGGTTTTTGGCGCAGGATCTCTGGAAACTGCAGACGGGCCGGTAGGGCTGGGGCCAAGTCAGTTGTTCTCTGCAGTCTCCTTTGCTGGGCGTCTTCTTTCGTCCTTTTTCTTCTTAGGTTGCGGGAATCTGCTTTCTTGGTTCAGGGCTGCCCCCTAAATACTGTATTTAGGGGGTGTTTTAGGGGTCTCGGGGTCAGTAGCCAATGGGCTACTGACCTTGGGGTGACTACACCCTTGGTTTGCTCACCCCACGTGGGGGAGTGAGCTCAATCCCTAATCCTGATTAGGGAGTGCCTGCCATCTGCAAGATGGCGGGCACTGAAGAGTGGGCTTCACTTCGCCTCCCCCACCTGAGGGGTGGGGTTGGCAGAGGTCGGCACACCTTCTGGGCTGGCTAATTTTTCCCGCCTGTCTTCCCGCCGAAATGGAGGGGAGACTGGAAGGGGGCCTGCTCCTGATAGCAGCAGAGGCTGGGGGTGCATTACAAAGGCTGCCAGGCCTTTGAAGCTCCCCTGCCACAGATGGCTCTTCCTGGCCTGGGGAGGTGTGAACACCTCTGCCCAGGAAAGGCTTTGTTTCTGGGCTCAGGGAGTGAAGGCTCCCACCCCAGGGGTCCAGAAACATGTCTCATGGTGGCAGGCTGGTGTGTACAAGTCAGGGAACCCACCAGAGGCTGGTCGTTTTTCAGGGGCATCTCTAAGATGCCCTCTGAGTGCATTTTTCATTAAATCCCACACTGGCATCAGTGTGGGTTTAATGTGCTGAGAAGTTTGATACCAAACGTCTCTGTTTTCAGTGTAGCCATTATGGTGCTGTGGAGTTCGTAATGACAAACTCCCAGCACCATACACTCTTAATGGCAGCACTGCACTTACAATGTCTAAGAATGGACTTATACCAAAGGGAGTCACCGTTCCTGAGTGGAGATGGAGAGGAGGGAAGTACGGGGTACTCTTGTCATGTACTACTCTGCTTGTGGGAGGCAGGGTGTCCTCATCTTGATGCCCTCACACACCCCGAAGGATGTCATGCTTCATCATTGGGCTTTTGCTACTCGTCGGGCTGGCGCTGCAATGCCCTACGGGTCCCCCGAAGGGTCTCTTTTTCGGAGATCTTTTGATGAAGCCGTATGGGTGCGTGGGTGTAAGTGGCAGTGATGTCCTAGAAAGTGTATTAAAAAATGGCTGGAGGGAGAGTGATTAATTTTTAATAAAGTGATCCCTCTGTCATTATTAAAACAAAGTGTATGGAGCTGCTTTAAGGGGTATTATGTCCCTTGGTAGCTGGGTGATTATATGTCCCTAGTGGGCATATTTTATGGTCAACATGTTTCGCGC
This sequence comes from Calotriton arnoldi, assembly GCA_963921515.1. Classification (NCBI taxonomy): domain Eukaryota; kingdom Metazoa; phylum Chordata; class Amphibia; order Caudata; family Salamandridae; genus Calotriton; species Calotriton arnoldi. Next base: position 1,756,956 of record CAWUFW010000534.1, read on the forward strand.
TTCAGTGGTCTCAGGGGGAGATCCAGGGCGCTTCGTCAGGACCGAATAAGAAATTTATCTCTACAGTGGCCCGAAAATTTCGGTGCCCCCGGATAAATGAAAGGAGTAGAGATTCCCTTAGTAGGTAGGGTAAGATCCCATGAGATCAGGGAGGGTCACTTGAGAGGGTTCTCTTGGTGCATCTGGGCTGTGTCACCTGTGTGCCTCTCGTTGTCTCCGCCACTTATTGTGCCACCCTTAGAGGCCCTGTACCTTTATACACACACACACACACACACACACACACACACACACACACTGCCATTGCAGGCTGCGTGTTTTGGTGCAAAACGAATTGAAGAGTCGACATGGCACCCATCCCTGTGTGCCATGCCTACCACCCACTGCCCTGGCATAGATCAGCCACCCCTGTAGCTGGGTGCCCTATGCCAGTGGTGAGGGTACAGGTGCATGAGCCCTGTACCCCTACAGTGTCCAAGTCCATTCTTAGACATTGTAAGTGCAGTGCTGCCATTAAGAGTATGTGGTGCTGGGAGTTTGTCATTACGAACTCCACAGCACCATAATGGCTACACTGAAAACTGAGAAGTTTGGTATCAAACTTCACAGCACATTAAACCCACACAGATGCCAGTGTGGGATTTAATGAAAAATGCACTCAGAGGGCATCTTAGAGATGCCCCCTGAAAACGACCTGCCACTAGTGTCCAAGCTGAGTGGCTGCTTTCAGCTGCCACCACCAGACATGTTTCTGGACCCCTGGGTCGAGAGCCTGCTGCTCTCCGGGGCCTGAAACAATGCACATCCTGGGACGAAGTGCCAAGCCTCCTCCCCCAGGATGGGCAGGGTCCACGAAGGGGAAGCTTCAAAGGCTTGCCGCCTCTGTGAGATTCCCCAGGCCACTTGCTGCTTTTCAGCAACTGGTCCCCACTGGTTCTGACCCCCACTTTGGGCAGGAGAACCGGCGGGAAAAACAAGTGAGGAAGAGAGGTGTGCCCACCTCTGCCAACTCCACCCCTCAGGTGGGGAAGGCGAGGTGAAGCACTACTCTGTCCCTGCGATCTTGCAGATGGGGGGGACCCAGCCAACCAGGGAAAGGCTTAAGCCCCCCTCCCACTGGAGGGTGGCCTAATAGGCGGTGTACCCACCCCAGGTAAGGGACCCATTGGTCCCAACCTTTTACCTACCTGTAACTCCCCTAAATCTAGTATTTAGGGGCACCCCTGAACCTTGCTTCCTCAGACAAGAAACTACAAGAAGAAAAGGACCGAACAGCCGTGCCGAAGTTAACGAGGAGGATGCCCACTGACTTGGCCCCAGCCCTACCGGCCTGTCCCCACCTCGAACCTGCTCCAGCGAAATCCCGGTGTGTCCTGCAGCCAGCAACCTCAAGAAACCCGGGGGGCCTGCCTGCCTTCAATCCCAAAGACTCTGTCTCCCATGAGCACCGGATTTGTTCAAACAACAGACTCCAGCTCCGCAAGGATCCGCAAGTTTGCACCACTCTGCACCCGACGGCCCGAGTTCGAGTGGCCCAACACCAAGAGGAGGTCTCCCCGGCGATCCTGACCCGAAATTCGGCGACCCCTGACCTGCCTCCAGTCGACACCTGCAGCCTCAAACCGGAAGGTCTCCCCAACCGCACGACCAGGAGCTGGTAAGAAGATCCAACCCTAAAAGGCACCCCTGCACCCGACACCCCACGGCCTTGGGTGGCCCAACCGACGGTGCCTAACCAACCCCCAAGATCCCAACTTACCTCTCCAAGTGGTGGTCGCACCCAGAAGACCTTCGTCCCCGAGCCTGCAGTGCTTTTGCAAACCGGAGACTCCCCATTGAAAGCTACAGGGCTTCCGACGCCAAAACAGCACTCTGCACCCGGCCGCCCCAGTGCCGCTGAGTGCATCTTTTGTGCTGGCCTAAACTCCCATTTGCCCTGAGCTTAAGTCCAGGAGCTTTGCTCCTACAACCCAATGGCCTGCTCGTCAGCAGCCACCAACCGGAGGCCCCCTCTCCCCCATTGGATAACATTGGGCCTCAGCACTCTGCACCCGGCCGCCCTAGTGCCGCTGAGGGTATAACAAGAGTGCATCCTTGACCCTGGGGGACCCCTGAGTTTAACACCAGAATACCAACTCCCACAACAAAGTACTTCCCTTTGAACCGATAACACTATGTTCGAGGCATATGAGCTGCAGATCGTACACTGTGCATTAGATCGCCATCTGGTGTTGGGCTCGGATGCTTGCACTTTGTTGTTGTCTTGGAAGAGTCTTTTGTAGTCACGAGATAGGTGACTCCTCCTTTGGACGATAGTGCGCATGGGCATCGACTCCATGGTTAGATTGTTTTTTTCCGCCATCGGGTTCGGATGTACTTTGCTGCGCTCCGGATCGACACCGATCGGTTCCCCTCTCGACGCGCAGAAAACTCCCACCGTTCGACGGTATTGTTTCGACCGCGATCCTCTCATCGCGTCTCCACTCCAACACTGTTTCGAGTCCGGTCGCCGACGTTGGACCGTTGGGCGAGTCGACGCACTCATCCAGCATATGGAAAGGACTCCATTTAAAAAATGCAAGTGTGGGGCTAAATTACCACACACAGATCTCCACGAGGTCTGTAATCTTTGCCTCTCTCCGGAACACGAGAGTCGACACTGCCAGGCCTGTGACTCCTTCAGGTCCAAAAAGACCATCCGTGATCGCCGGGCCCGACGACACGAAATGTCCAGGTCAGCCGCTCCCGCACCGGACGACATCTTCGACACAGGCTCCGACAACCCAGACACCGGAGATCTGCAAATCGACACCTCCGGAGCCGAAGACTCGGGGTCCGACGACCAAACCCTCACGCCGGGCCAACGTACCGTGAGTACTGACGTCGATGCCCCTCTCCCGAAGAAACAAAGGGCTTCGGTCACACCTTCGCCTTCCGGCCTAGGTCTGCACCATCACAAAGCTTCAGGAGCCCCGCCTTCCGGCTCGACTCCGAAGCACCCAAAGCCTTCTGGCAGCTCGGGATCGAGCCAGCCACATCCCGGTGCCGACAAACACCCATCGGCACCAAAGCACAAGGACCCTTCGGCGCCGAAGACCAAGGTCCCCGACGCCTCGACACCGAAGCCTAACAAACCTTCGGAGTCGGCGAAAAAACTTTCGGTGTCGAAAACTTCACCAAAGGACACCAAACAACCTCGCAAGCATAAACAACACTCGGAGCCCAAATCTTCGATGCCGACAAAACACGCTAGCACTGAAGAACTCTCTGTTCCCATCGACCCAAAGCAGAAAACTCTGCACATTGACCCCACTACCGGACAGGTCCAATCCGTAATACCTCACAAAAGGAAGCTACAGGAACCAACAACACCTGAGCCACCTCTCAAGAAAAAAGACTCTTCCACATCACCTATAAGGTCTTTTTCTCCACCTCCACAACACTTTAGCCCTATTCACTCCCCGCCTCACTCTCCCCTACCTTTCTCTTCACCACAAGGGGATACAGACGGGGATGATCATGATGATGACATACAGTCACCTCACAACACAGATACTGATGACGACCTTCACAGTATCCCACCCCAGGACCCCTGGGACAATTATGATCTCCCAGATATACCCGTCCCTGACCCATACCCTCACCCCCAGATGATACTATAGGGTTTGCACAGGTCATAAACAGGGCAGCACAATTCCATGGTGTCAAGTTACACTCAGACCCCCTGGAAGAAGACTTTTTATTAGAAACTTTTAGCCAGCCTCAAAAGTCTACACATACTCTCCCTATGCTTAAAGGCATTATTAAACATGCCCCTGAGGTCTTCAAGGACCCCGTTAGAGCTAGGGTTCTTAACCCAAGGATTGAGAAAAAATATAAGCCTGCCCCTTCTGACCCCACTTATATTAAAGGTCAACTCCCTCTGGACTCTTTAGTAGTTGCTAATGCACGAAAAAGGGCAAACTCGCAAACTACTGGTGAGACACCACCACCAGATAAAGAGTCCAAATTGCTCGACGCATCTGGCAAGAGGGTTGCGTCTCAAGCAGCTAACATGTGGCGCATCGCCAATTCACAAGCCTTACTGGCGAGATATGACCGGGCACATTACGATGAGCTCGAAAAGCTCATTCAGTACCTTCCAGATCAGCATAAGACCAAAGCTAATCTCATACAGGAGGGCAAGCTTGTCACAAACACCTCAATAAAGTGCGCCCTTGACGCAGCAGATACAGCATCACGCGCAATAAACTCAAGCGTTTTGCTACGCAGACACGCGTGGTTACGCATATCAGGCTTTAAGCAGGAGGTACAATCTACCATCCTCAATCAACCCTTAGACCAAGAACACCTGTTTGGGCCTAATGTGGACACTTCTCTAGAAAAAATGAAGAAGGACACAGACACAGCCAAAGCTATGGGAGCCCTGCAAGCTACAACTAGTAGAGGTTCCTTTCGTCGCTCCTTATACAGAGGCGGCTCCAAAACTACTGCCACAGACACCACCTCTGCTAATTATAAAAATACCACCCAAACCTCCTCTAATAGAGGTTACTCCAGAGGTAATTACAGAGGTAACAACAACAGGGGTAGAGGACGCGGGTTTAACACACGCACCTCCCCTACCACCAAACAGTGACTTCCCTCCGTTTCCCCCGATCATTCCACTCCAGTCGGGGAAGACTATCAAAGTTCCTACCTGCGTGGAATTCCATCACCACCGACAGGTGGGTAAGACAAATTATCCAGTATGGTTACTGCCTGGAACTCACTTCTACTCCTCCCAACATACCACCCAGACAGCGTCCCATGTCCACAGAACATCTAACGCTCCTCAAACAGGAGGTTCTCTCTATGCTCCAAAAGCAAGCAATAGAACCAGTCCCTCTACAACATCACGGCACAGGGGTTTACTCACTGTATTTTCTAATCCCCAAAAAGGACGGTTCCCTCAGGCCCATACTGGACCTCAGACCCCTCAACTATTACATTCACTCAGATCATTTCCACATGATCACTCTTCAACAAATACTTCCACTACTCCAACAAGGCGACTTCCTTGCCACACTAGATCTCAAGGACGCCTATTTCCATATTCCCATTCACCCTGCGCACAGGAAATACCTAAGGTTCACAGTGGACGGACAACATTATCAGTTCAAAGTCCTGCCATTCGGGGTGGCAACAGCACCAAGGGTTTTCACCAAGTGCCTAGCAGTAGTAGCTGCGCACTTGCGAAGACAACACATTCACGTGTTTCCGTATCTAGACGACTGGCTAATAAAAGCCAAGTCACACAATCAATGTGTACAGCACACATTCCAAACAGTTCTGCTACTACACAATTTGGGGTTCACAATAAACCATACCAAATCTCATCTCCATCCCTCCTACATACATCAGTACCTAGGAGCCACAATAGATACCTCCAGAGCTCTCGCATACCCCAATCCCACCAGGATAACAAGTATGCAAGCCCTCATCAAAAAATTCCTACCTCAACACTACCTTCCAGCTCGAGTGTTTATGCAGCTCGTAGGAATGATGGCCTCGTGCATCTTTATTGTCCCTCACGCACGACTTCAAATGCGTCCCCTGCAAGAATGCTTAGCACGTCAGTGGAACCAAGCTCAAGGCCAGCTTACAGATCTGGTGTTGGTAGACAGCCGCACTCATCGCTCTCTGCAATGGTGGAACAAACAAAACATTTCCAAAGGGCGGCCGTTCCTAGAGCCAGTTCCACAGATAGTGCTCACAACAGACGCATCTCTCACTGGGTGGGGAGCTCACCTCCTTACCCACACAACGCAGGGCAACTGGACCAAGTCACAAAAACTGCTCCACATCAACCACCTAGAATTATTAGCAATATTTCTAGCGCTAAAGTCATTCCAACTGCATCTTACTCACAAAACTGTCTTAGTCAAAACAGACAACATGACAGCAATGTACTATATACAAAAACAGGGGGGACACACTCTCTGCAGCTGTCTCGCCTAGCGCAAGACATATGGAGATGGGCCATTCCTCAAAGCATATACCTCCTTGCAGAACATCTTCCAGGAGTTCACAATCACCTTGCAGATCTGTTAAGTCGACAGACACAACAGATTCACGAATGGGAACTGCACCCGCAAGTTCTGAAACCTTTCTTTCAAATGTGGGGCCATCCACAAATAGACCTGTTCGCCACACAAGAAAACACAAAATGCCCAACCTTCGCCGCCAGGTTCCCACACCCGTCGTCCAAGGGCAATGCAATATGGATGAACTGGTCAGGCAGATTTGCATACGCTTTTCCGCCTCTCCCACTCATTCCCCTAGTGGTACGCAAACTCAGGCAACAGTCTCTAACAATGATCCTAGTTGCTCCCACATGGGCAAGACAACCATGGTTCACAACACTTCTCGAACTCTCGGTGGTTCCACACCACAAACTGCACCTCTCTCCACACCTCTTAACTCAGAACCATGGAGAGATCAGACACCCCGATCCAGGTCAACTGAATCTGGCAATATGGCTCCTGAAGTCCTAGAGTTCGGTTACCTTAACCTCCCACCAGAATGTATGCATGTCATTAAGGAAGCCAGACGTCCCACTACCAGAGCTTGTTATGCAGCAAAATGGAAGAGGTTTGTTATTTATTGTAATAACAATATCAACCCACTGGATGCCTCCATACAAAACATTATCTGTTACTTGCTGCATCTACAAACATGTAACCTTGCATACTCATCCATCAGATTACATCTTGCTGCTCTAGCCGCATACTTACAAAACAGACAGCATTTGTCACTGTTTAGAGTACCTGCAATTAAAGCCTTTATGGAAGGCCTTAAAAGAATCATTCCCCCTAGATTGCCACCCTCTCCAGCATGGAATCTAAATATTGTCCTCACCAGGCTCATGGGTCCCCCATTTGAACCTCTGCACAAATGTGAGTTACAATTTCTTACATGGAAAGTAGCCTTCCTAATTGCAATCACCTCTCTCAGAAGAGTCAGTGAGATTCAGGCTTTAACCATACAAGAACCTTTTTACAAATCCATCGTAATAAAGTAGTTCTCAGACCAAACCCCAAATTCCTACCTAAAGTAATTTCTGCTTTTCACCTTAACCAATCAATAGAGTTACCTGTCTTTTTCCAAGACCCAGACTCTGTAGCAGAAAGAGCTCTCCACACACTAGATGTCAGAAGAGCCCTACTTTACTACATTGACAGGACCAAACCTTTCAGAAAGACAAAACAATTATTTGTAGCTTTCTCCCCACCACATAAAGGTAATCCCATCTCAAAAGCTGGCATTGCTAAATGGATAGTCAAATGCATTCAAATTTGCTACCAAAAGGCTAAACGCACCTTAATAATTCCCCCTAGGGCACATTCCACACGTAAACTAGGGGCTTCTATGGCATTTTTAGGGAACATCCCCTAAATGACATATGTAAAGCAGCAACATGGTCTACACCACATACCTTTACCAAACACTACTGCGTTGATGTACACGCAAAGCAACAAGCTGCTGTGGGCCAAGCTGTTCTTAAAACACTTTTTCAAACTACTGCAACGGATACAGGTGACCACCGCTAGGGGAGACACTGCTATACAGTCTATGCACAGTGTACGATCTGCAGCTCATATGCCTCGAACGGTAAATGCTACTTACCAGTATGCATCTGTTCTTGGCATGTAGAGCTGCAGATTCGTACACGCCCACCCGCCTCCCCGGGACCTGTATCTGTTCCAGCATAATCTTAATTAGATACATTCACATGGACATCTTTTTCTTCTTACTGACTCCATCTTTTCCCATCATGGCGAAAAACAATCTAACCATGGAGTCGATGCCCATGCGCACTATCGTCCAAAGGAGGAGTCACCTATCTCGTGACTACAAAAGACTCTTCCAAGACAACAACAAAGTGCAAGCATCCGAGCCCAACACCAGATGGCGATCTAATGCACAGTGTACGAATCTGCAGCTCTACATGCCAAGAACAGATGCATACTGGTAAGTAGCATTTACCTTACCTCTGTAGGATAACATTGACTGTTTTTCTATGAAAAGTTTCTAAGTGTGGAGTTGGAAAATCTAAGAAATCCTTTAAAACTGTAATTAAATAACCAAAACACTTTTACTTATCTGTTTACAGGAAATGTCCCAGTGCAGTATCCAAGTATACTGCACTGTGTAAGAAAAGTAATCTAAAAAGTAACTTACATGATATTCTGCTAAAAATACTATACAAAGTATATGTACTGTATTCTGAAAAGCATTGCATTATCAGTAACACTACTGTAATCAAATCAAAGTACATTTACAATTGCAATTCAGACTGTTTACAAACTGCATTACTACTGTAAAGTATTTATTGCTTACCTGTGCCAGGCTTGCTTGGTTCGATAAAATAACTAAAATAATATTTTTATACAAAAACAATTGGTCTGAAGTTCAGTCTTTGAGTGTGTGAATTCATTTGCTGATTGCGTGTGTACAACAAATGCTTAACACTGTCCTCTGATAAAGCCTTACTGCTCTCCCACACTACCACAAATAGAGAGTGAGGTGCTATCTAACTGTACCTCTGCCTACCTTTGGGGATCCACTGGACTCTGCGCACACTAACCCTCACTTTGGTATAGTATATACAGAGCCAGCTTCCTACAGCACCTTAGAAGTGCCCCCTGAAAACCTACCCACCTCTAGTGTGCTGGCTGGTGTAGACCATCCTGCCACCAAAAACCTGTTTCTATCCCCCTGCAGGTGAGAGCTTGCACTCTGAGGCCAGGAACAATGCCTACTCTGGAGGAAGGTGTTTACACCTCCTCCAGCAGGATGGCTAGGGAATCTGCATACCAAGGCCAGGGACTTTAAAGCCCCTGCCGCCTTTGATATGCGACCCCATCTTCCACCAGACCTGGGAGATGCTACTCCCTGCCCTGAGGCCCATTTGTTACCATGACAGGTGGGAAATTGAACATGCAGCAAGGCGTGTTGCAATACCAGGCCAGTCGCATCTCTAAGGTGAGCTACCTGATGTGCTCCCTAAAAGAAGGGTTCAACCATTCTTGATTTTGGTCTAATTAGGAACTCTGGGACGGGGTTATGCCACTCCCCACAGGAAGTGGTCTTTCCGGAGGGTTTAGTGACCTCTAGAATAGGTAGTCCATTGGCTACTAACCTTCACTCCTTTTAACACCCCTAAATTCAGTATTTAGGTGGCCCCATGACACCAGGAACTCGGATTCACCTGACAAAAGGAGGACAAAGAACAGCCAAAGAAGAAGCAACAACTGTGAACTACCGGTGGACTTTGGTGCCAAACCCTGCCTGCTCCTGTTATGACAGTCGCGACAACCTGACTTGGCCTGCAACTGTGCATCCTCTAAAAGCCTCGGAGGGCCACCAACACTTCGACAATCCATCATCTCCCTTGAAGTGTAGGAGTCACTTCCCTGCAACCTGCAGGCGCTGAATGCAACGTCCAGTATACCGTTCTGCTGACCATCGGGTCCACCGACGCAGCAGCCACCCAGGAGGAGGTCACTGTGCTCCCAGAGGTCAGATTCGTCTCCCCACCATGTTTGAATGAAATGAAATGGGGTTTTTTATAGAGCGCATGTATGTCATGGCGTCTTAGCGCTTGCTGTCCAAATAGTATGTACCGAAAGAGCAACTAGCCAATTAGTGCAAGTGGAATAACCAGGTTTTAAGTTCCTTCCTGAACTGTAGCAGATTGTTTTGATTTCTAAGATGCAGGGGCAGGGAATTCCATAGTTTGGGGGCTAAGTATCTGAAACTTCTGCCACCCCACTTCAAAGTCTTTATTCTCGGCACCACAAGCAGTGACGCCGATTCCGAACGAAGGCTTCTCTGAGGAGTGTAACGCTTGATGTATTGACTAATTTGGGCAGGTCCTGCCCCATACAGAATCTTATGCACTATACACATAGATTTAAACTGAATTCTCGCCACAATTGGTAACCAGTGCAACTGTTCACGGGTAACCTGACTTATAGGGCTGAATTTACGACGATTTAGTAGTAGCCTAGCGGCAGCATTTTGCAAAGGTTGCAGTTTGTGTCACAGTTTTTTTTGCTCCAAGATAGAGCGAGTTACAATAATCGATTTTTGACAAAATCAAGGCGGTGACAGGATCCTAAGGATTCGCCCTGCACCAATACTCAGGGTACCTGACCCCTTGCTGCAACGAACGTTTGAAGTCTAATTCGGACTCAGACTTTACAAAGACCAAAAAGTCGACGAGAGACATCAGCATTGCAGAGGCCAGCACTGAGTAGCCCAGCTGTCTTGTTTTGTCCCCCTTTGCAGGTCTGACTGAGAACTGTAGGTTCCTTTGACGCACGGGCACCAGCTGACCAAAACCCTCTGCACCCCAGCTCTCCGGCCCGGGTCCACAAACCGACTGTGCCCCCCTTGCTCCCAGGACCCCCCCAAGAACTGAGCCCCTCATTGGGAGCTCCCGGACGTGTCCCCAAGCCCCCATCTGCAGCCTGTTTCTAGGCGCCCCTCCCACTTAGCCTGCGTTGTAGCACGCAAGACTACCAACCCGTCCAGCACCTCTGCACCAGGTCACTACAGGACAGGTAAAGCAGAACTGCAGGTGTATCTTGTGACCTTGCCCCATACCACTTTCAGTCCTAAAGAAGACCCCCGAGATACAATTGCAGATACCTGTATGCAGTATGTTTCTATCTCCATAGGAAAGCATTACCAGGTAAAAATGCATTTGTTATATTTTTGCTTACCTGTAAAAATTGATAATTCGAAAAGTACTTACCCAATAACAAATTTCTTGGTGTTAAACAATATATCAAAATAACTGTTATTTTTCTAAGTTGGTCTTGAGTTTCTTTTTGAGTGTCTCATTTATTGACTGTGTTCAACAAATGCTTAATACTACCGTCTGATAAGTCTTCCTGCTCACCCACACTACCACCAAAGAGTGCATTTGGGACGGTTAATTTAAGCCCTGTAAGCCAATAAGGGTCGTCTGGACTTTCTATATAGTTTACATCGTTTTGGTATACTACATAAATGGCCAGTGTCTTACAAGTGCCATTTTACTGTTCATGTTTCTCATGGGTGTTTTCCTGAGGTCAGCATATGAAAACATGTTTTGTTTATGGGTTTCAGACCTGTCTGTTTAAAAAAAAAAAAAAAAAAAAAAAGACCACAGGCATAAAGCATTTGGAAATTCCCATGCTCTTAGTTGTTCTTCCGCTTAGAAAATGCATATCTTTGTGGATTATGTGGTGTCTTAAACTGAAGATTTAGTATCCAGTAAAAACATATCTTCATATCTGAAATTGGGAGGAGGAACGCACCTCTGAAGGCAAATTCCAACAAGCAAAGGGCTAAAGCAGGGTTGCGTCCTTGCTCCCACTTTGTTTAATCTGTTCAGAGCCGACCTGGCGCTGGCACTTAACACCTGCAACTCCCATGCCCGAGGGTAGGGGGCTTGGCGCTGTCGAGTCTCATGTACGCTTACAACATAGTTTTAGTCAGTCATACAAAGGTAGGCTTACAGCGCCTTCTCAACACTACACAGGAATACTCTGATAAAAACGGATTAACCGTCCGCTTCGACAAAACACGTACTATGACGATCAAATCAACCAACATAGTTCTGGGGGAATTAAGCGAATTCAGTCCGCCACAGACTACAAATACCTAGGGGTGATCGTGGATAAAGCAGGCAACTTTGTGCAACAAAGGGACACTATAAAAAGGAAAGACCTGGGACAAGAAGTGTCACTAAAGAGCTTAAAATTAAATGGGCCATCATTTGCCCCTCTTCTCCGGGTGGTGCACGCCAAACTGATGCCAACATTAACATACAGCAGTGAGCTCCAAAGAGGTAGGATGCTAAAATCCTAGACGGCACACAAGTGAAAGCATACAGGATCATCTTCTGTCTACCGAAGTACACTTCATCAGCAAAAATCAGGCTTGAGTTTGGCCTCCAAAAGCAGTTCCTGGTGAGGAGCTTCCTTCAACCTCTGGGGCAAAATCAGGAAAGCTGCTCCCGGTCCTCTTAACCACTACCTATGGCAGGAACTCCAATAGAGGGACTCGTCACCTGCCAGAGTTTATTTGAAGGAATCCCTGGCCAGGATTGGGTTGCCCCAGTTATGGGAAACACCAACCACCCGTCCTGTGTTAAAAAAAGAATCAGTGTGGAAATCAATTAAAATCCTCTCTTTGGTAGAAGGCAAGGTGGAATTCTCAGCCAGAGCACAATCCTGGATGTCATTAAACACTTACACCGCACCAGCACCCCAGAAGTACTTCAGCCTGGGCTTCCCTACATCCATCAAAGAGCGATTCTTGAAATACTGTCTCGGGTTGCAACCATGCATATACCATCTTCCCTATTGGCTGAGAGAATCCATAACAATCATCTGCCGCTTGTGTGGTACTGACATTGAGGACATACCGCACTGGCTATGCACCTGTGAAAATCTGCTGAGGAAAGAAGATAAATGCTGAAAACTCCATTTAACCCAAGAGGTATCATGGAGACAGGCCGTGTTGGCCTGCTTCGCCACAGACTGTCCACAGCTGGACTGTCGATTGGTAAAATTCCTCGCATTGGTGCGTAGGAAATTACCAAAGGGCATAATACGCTGAGAAGACTTTCCCTCTCTTGGCACCTTACATTCACGAACTACTGGTGCTCTCAGCACCTTTTGCACATGGGCTGGAGCGGGGACGCTGGGAGAGGGTCTCTGGTTCCAGGCGAAGACCTGCCCAACTCTGAATCCCTGTTTCTGCACATAGCACTTTCTGATCTCCTGCACTTTCTGCAGATGGGTACTGATCCCAAGTCAGGCAAGATTTCTTTTCTGGTTCTCATTTTATGTGAAGCTGCCTCCTACCAGGTTTCACCTGACATTCAGTCTCGGCATATGCACACGGCACTTTCTTCATTCCTCACCTTCATGCCTACTCCCCTTCCTGTAAGGGCTCATTTGGCTCCTCCTGCACTCTCACTGCGTCCTATGCTTGTTGTATGTGCAAAGTATGTTTTAATATTTTCATTTTATGGTAACTCTAGCATAATTACTACAATACCTTTTTAAGTAATTTTAATTTGTTTTAGCATATAAAAAGCTTTTATCCTAGCATATGAGAAAGAGTCTACCTTAGCATGTGTGTAACACAGTAGTGTGTGTATTCAATGCGTTCTTGCTGGTATTACTGCAGTGGTTTTAAGTAACTATGCAAATAAAATAAGCTTGAAACCCTCCATACTTTTTCCATTAGTGGAGCAGGTCATCTGCATCACCGAACGTCAGCAGTGACCTGTTTTCAAGAGGGTGCAAGTTGCAGTCGCTGAGCTAAGATGCATACGTCTCTGTTGAATGTTCCTCCTTTCTCATTGCAGGGAGACCTAAAGCAGTACTTGAGGATATCCCAGAGCAAGGATGAGAAGATGAAAGCACAGCCAATCAGCACAAAGCAGAAGGTGAGCTTCAAGATGAAGGGATCCGATGATATCTGGGATATATTTGCCTATTTCATTCAGACTCGATCCCCACTATATCCTAACATGTTGCCATTATTCAGATTCATAAAGCGTACCGGATAACTAAAATGGTCACGTTGAAGAGGTGTGATGTTCCTTCACAAGCCACATAGTCAACAAATACTTATGCAGCACAATCCAACTTCTGTGATTCCCTCTACTTCTTAATCATAGACGTTCCTTCTGCTTGGACTGTTACTTTGCGCCTTGAAGTGGCCGTTCAGTGCCATAAAATTTTATAAAAGCCTTACATCATGTAGTGGGCAGAGGCCTAGTCGTGTCTACAAGGTGTGCACAATTGGAAGGCACATGATTTGTAAGACTTGTGTGATTATTGACAGGGGCTGGCACAGTGTTTTCCATGTGAAGGGCAGTGCCAAAATGTTGTACTGTGTGAAGGGGTGTTTTACAGTTAATCGGCACTCTTGTTCCAGTATGTATAGCCTCCCCTTGCAAGGTCATTGGTCTCCATAATCTCCCCTTGCCGGGACAATGGTCTCCATCATCTCCCCATGCCAGGTCATTGGTCGCCATCATCTCCCCTTGCAAGGGTATTGGTCTCCATAATATCCCCTTACCAGGTCATTGGTCTCCATAATCTCCCCTTGCCAGGTCGTTGGTCTCCATAATATCTTCTTGCCAGGTCATTGGTCTCCATAATATCTCCCTTGCCAGGTCATTGGTCTCCATAATATCTCCCCTTGCCAGGTCATTGGTCTCCATAATATCTCCCCTTGCCAGGTCATTGGTCTCCATAATATCTCCCCTTGCCAGGTCATTGGTCTCCATAATATCTCCCCTTGCCAGGTCATTGGTCTCCATAATATCTCCCCTTGCCAGGTCATTGGTCTCCATAATCTCCCCTTGCCAGGTCATTGGTCGCCATAATCTCCCCTTGCCAGGTCATTGGTCGCCATAATCTCCCCATGCCAGGTCATTGGTCGCCATAATCTCCCCTTGCCAGGTCATTGGTCACCATAATCTCCCCTTGCCAGGTCATTGGTCGCCATAATCTCCCTTGCCAGGTCATTGGTCGCCATAATCTCCCCTTGCCAGGTCATTGGTCGCCATAATCTCCCCTTGCCAGGTCATTGGTCGCCATAATCTCCCCTTGCCAGGTCATTGGTCGCCATAATCTCCCCTTGCCAGGTCATTGGTCGCCATAATCTCCCCTTGCCAGGTCATTGTTCGCCATAATCTCCCCTTGCCAGGTCATTGGTCGCCATAATCTCCCCTTGCCAGGTCATTGGTCGCCATAATCTCCCCTTGCCAGGTCATTGGTCGCCATAATCTCCCCTTGCCAGGTCATTGGTCGCCATAATCTCCCCTTGCCAGGTCATTGGTCGCCATAATCTCCCCTTGCCAGGTCATTGGTCGCCATAATCTCCCCTTGCCAGGTCATTGGTCGCCATAATCTCCCCTTCCCAAGTCATTGGTCTCCATAATCTCCCCTTCCCAGGTCATTGGTCTCCATAATCACCCCATGCCAGGTCATTGGTCTCCATAATCACGCCAGGTCATTGGTTGAAATTTTCCAGTAATCTTTTTTAATTTTCATGTTTTACTGTGAAGTCTCAAAGTGGGTTTTTACTGTATCTTGGAAATGCTGTCCCCCAATTCTATTTCTTGAGCTCCCATTCCAGGTGTTGAGAAAGAGGATCCATAACTTTCTTGCTGCTTTTGACAGGGCACTCTTTTGGTTCAGCTCTGGGCATTTGATGGAAGATCCATTGACCATGGAGCAGGGGATCTTTCTATCTTTGTTCTGTCAGCTTGGCAGACTTCCCTAGACAGAGCTACAGAAAGAGGCAATGACACCACAATCATCATTTCTTCCATTCTACATCGAGGTTATCAGCATTAGGTAGAACTTTGCCACGTATTCACCATCAAAGGCCTGTTCAGTATCCAGGAACTCTACGTCGATGAGTCCTAGACCACAAACGCTTTGGGATTCAAAAGACTTATTATTATTAATGAATTTTTATAGAGCGCACGGCCAACCAAAATCGGGCTTCACAGCATATCATCTACATATTTGAAGTTGAGGCACAGGATGCCAAGGAAACCCTAAACTATCATCTTCATGGGTACGGAAGCTGAAATCCAGAGGTCTTCCTCCAACCCCTGATTCATAGCACTCAAGGGCTTATCCTCCAAAGATGTGCTGTCAGATTTGTCTCCTTCATGTAGAGTTCTGCAGTGATACTCACCGATTTCACCTAGGAGGCCTTTCTACCACTCCACCAGCTGCACCTGCACAAGCGGTGGTTAATTCTCCATCTCCAAGGCCTTCTTCATCAGCACTGACTCCTACGTGCAGCTTTCTAATTCTTCCTACACCAGTGACACCTGTTCCTAGGGGTCCACTACAGCCAAAACGATCTCATTGTCATGAAAGGCACAGTTCACATCGGTTGTCATCAAGAAAACATTCTCACAGAAGATCTTTACGGAGGAGTCGCTGCTCTAGACTCTGCACACATCTTGTTCTCTTAATGCATCTTCTCAATCAATCCATCACAATTTGTAAAGCTTGGCTTATCACCCAACAGGGTATCCAGGTGCTTGCAGGTACCGATGGCTCCTTTGAACAGCCAGGGAGGGTATTGAGGGCCCTTCTTAATTCTGGAAGTGAGGTGGTGGGCTCGAGTTGCGTTGGGAGGCTACACAAAAACGGGAGAAAAAGCAAGGAGAAACAAGTGAAAGCAAGGAGAAGATGCACAAAAACAGGGGAAACGCAGGAGAAAGCAGTGAGAAGAGAAAAGCAAGGAGAAGGCACACAAAAAATGGGGGAAAGCAAGGAGAAATCAGTGAAAACGAGAGAAAAGCAAGGAGAAGGTGTGGGGAAGTTACCCTTTTGGACATTGTCACGCCCACGTTTTGCCTGGTATTCGATGCAATTTTGACAAAGTGCCCTGGGTTCCTGCTATCCAGGTCCCCAGTGCCAGATCTTTCCCTAAACTGTACAGTTGTTCCCCAGTTGGCAATACCTTTAGGGCCCTCTGTAAGTCTCTAGTAAACGGTACCATTGGTACCTAGGGCATGGGTACTAAAGAGGGTCCCTAAGGGCTGCAGCATCTATTGTGCCACCCGAAGGGACCCCTCACATTAGTCATACAGACTGCCATTGCAGGCTGCGTGCCTGGGTGCAGACCAAAGTGAAAACGCCGACATAGCACACAGCCCTGTGTGCCATGCCTGCAGACACTGCATGCATTATAGGTAAGTGACCCCTACAGCAGGCCGTACAGCCTTAAGGCATGGCGCACTATACTACATGTGTGGCATATCTGCATGAGCAGATATGCCCCTATGTGGCCAGTTCAATTACTGTCAGTACAAGTGACCAGGGAAGCCATTTTAAACACGTGCTGGGCACTGGTCGAAAACGAGCTCCCCAGCTACATGTTGGCGTCACTGAAACTAGATATGTTGATATCAAACATCTTGTATTAATAAACCCACACTGATTCTAGTGATGGATTTATTAATACATGCACCCAGAGGGCACCTTTGTGCCCCCCTGAAAACCTACCAACTACTAGTGTGCTGGCTGACTGGTTTTGACCAGCCTGCCACCACAGACCAGTCTCTGACCCCCAGGGGTGAGAGCCCACGCTCTTAGGAGGTCAGGAATAAAGCCTGCTCTGGCAAAGGGTGTTTTACAGCAGGATAACCGTAAATTAGCATTCCAAAGTAGGTAGCTTCAACGAGCCCGCCGCTTTTGATATGCAAATCTGGCTTCCCTCAGAGGTGAGGGGATGTCAACCCCCTGACAAGGGCCCATTTGGCGTCCGGACTGGTAGGAAAATTAGTAGTCAGCAGCGTGTTCACCCTCAGGTTAGTTTCACCCCTAAGGTGGGCTGCCATGTTGGTGATGGCAGAACTAGGAACTCTGGGACAGGGTTATGCCCACTTCCCACAGAAAGTGGTCATATAGGGGGCGTTGTGACCCCAGGGGTAAGTAACCCATTGGCTATTACCCTACACTCCCCTAACGCCCATAAATCTAGTATTTAGGGGAGCACCGGAAATCCGATCCTGCCAACCTGAAAGAAGGACCCTGAAGAGTTGAGAGCAGAGGAGCAGCCACTGACTTCGCACCAACCCTGCTGTCCTGCCTGCTGTCCTTGACGATTGCGACAAAGATGACTCGTCCTGCAGCTGCTTTGCCAAAACCCTTCACCCAAGACCCAGGAACTCCTGTGGAGTAGCGGAGGTGCTCCCCTGCTTCCTGCAGGCACCCCCAAAGATCTGCGAGGACTCCGGACTGCTTCAAACCAGACACTGGACAGCCCCACTGCACCGTGCCTCCTAGCCTGAGTTGTAGTGAGCCATCAGTGCCAGCATGGTCCCCAGGCCCTCCAGAGATGAAGCCCACCTTAGGACCTTGCCCCATACTCCCCTTAAGTCCAGAAGATTGGTCCCGTAAGTCACTGTAAAGTACCTGTATGCAAAATGTCTTAACTCCATAGGATAACATTACCGCTCCAGAAATTGCACTAAGTGTTGATTATTAAAAACTGTAAACATTTATAACTCGAAACGTACTTACCCGAAATTGATGATCATGGTGCCTAAAGTTATATAAAAGTGTTTTTATAAATGGGTGTGGATCTGTGAGAAAGTGCCCTCTTTCTGCATGGTTGCCCCCACTTTTTGCTGAATTGCTGATGTGCTTTGACTGAGTGTGCCCTGGGCTCCTGCTAATCAGGTACCCAGGGCCTATGTTCTTTCCCTAAAACTGCATTGAAGCCTAAAACCCAATTGCCATCTCTGGCCACAGGTCAGCCCCTGGTAAATGGTACCACAGGTACCCAGGGCACTGTGACCAGAGAAGGCCTCTAAGGGCTACAGCACTTATTGTGCCACCCTCAGAGGTCCTGTACCCTTACACACACACTGTGAGAAAGTGCCCCCTTTCTGCATGGTATGCCCCCACTTTTTGCTGGATTGCTGATCTTCTTTGACTGAGTGTGCCCTGGGCTCCTGCTAATCGGGTACCCAGGGCCTATGTTCTTTCCCTAAACTGCATTGAAGCCTAAACCCAATTGGCATCTCTGGCCACAGGTCAGCCCCTGGTAAATGGTACCACAGGTACCCAGGGCACTGTGACCAGAGAAGGCCCCTAAGGGCTGCAGCACTTATTGTGCCACCCTTGGAGGCCCTGTACCACTACACACACACACTGCCTTTGCAGGCTGCGTGTTTTGGTGCAGAGCAAAGTGAAGAGTCGACATGGCACATATCCCTGTGTGCCATGCCCACAAACCACTGCCCTGGCATAGATCAGTCACCCCTCTAGCTGGGTGCACTATACCAGTGGTGAGGGTACAGGTGCATGAGCCCTGTACCCCTACAGTGTCTAAGTCCATTCTTCGACATTGTAAGTGCAGTGCTCCCATTAAGAGTATATGGTGCTGGGAGTTTGTCATTACGAACTCCACAGCACCATAATGGCTACACTGAAAACTGAGAAGTTTGGTATCAAACTTCTCAGCACATTAAACCCACACTGATGCCAGTGTGGGATTTAATGTAAAATGCACACAGAGGGCATCTTAGAAGATCCCCCTGAAACCTAACCCACCTCTAGTGTCCAGGCTGAGTGGCTGCTTTCAGCTGCCACCAGCAGACATGTTTCTGGACCCCTGGGACGAGAGCCTGCTGCTCTCTGGGGCCAGAAACAATGCACATCCTGGGACGAGGTGCCAAGCCTCCTCCCCCAGGATGGGCAGTGTTCACGAAGGGGAAGCTTCAAAGGCTTGCCGCCTTTGTGAGCTGCCCCAGGCCACTTGCTGTACTCAGCAACTGGTCCCCACTGGTTCTGACCCCCACTTTGGGCGGGAGAACCGGCGGGAAAAACAAGTGAGGAAGGGAGGGGTGCCCACCTCTGCCAACTCCACCCCTCAGGTGGGGGAGGCGAGGCGAAGCACAACTCTCAGTCCCCGCCATCTTGAAGATGGGGGGACCCAGCCAACCAGGGACAGGCTCCTGCCCCCCTCCCATTGGAGGGTGGCACGATAGGGGGTGTACCCACCCCAGGGAAGGGACCCATTGGTCCCTGACCTCTACCTACCTGTAACACCCCTAAATCTAGTATTTAGGGGCAATCCTGAACCTTGCTTCCTCAGATCCAGACAAGAAACAAGAAGAAAAGAAGAAGGACCGAACAGCCGTGCAGCAGCTAACAAGAGGATGCCCACTGACTTGGCCCCAGCCCTACCGGCCGGTCTCCCCCTCGAACTTGCTCCTGCGAAATCCCGGTGTGTCCTGCAGCCAGCAACCTCAAAAACCCCGGAGGACCTGCCTGCCTTCACTTCCAAAGCCTGCTTGTCCCGTGAACACCGGATTTGTTCAACTGCAACCTCTGGCAGCAGCCGGAGACCGCGGATCTGCCCCACTCTGCACCCGCCGTCCACGGCCCGAGCTCGAGTGGGCAAACACCACGAGGAGATCACCCCGGCGATCCTGAACCGAGATCCGGCGACCCCTGACCTGCCTCAAGCCGACGCCTGCAGTCGAAATCCAGAAGGCCCCCCTAACCGTGACCAGGAGCTGGTAAGAAGATCCGACCCCAAAAGGCACCCCTGCACCTGACGCCCAACGGCCTTGTGTGCCCAAACCGATGGTGCCTAACCAACCCCTAACTTCCCAACTTACCTCTCGAAGTGGTGGTCGCACCCAGAAGTCCTTCGTCTCCCTGCCTGCAGTGCTTTTGCCAACCGGAGGTTCTCCATTGGAAACAACAGGGCATCCGACGTCGAAACTGCACCCGGCCGCCCTAGTGCCACTGAGGGTGCACCTTTGGTGCTAATTTGTTTCCCCATTTGCCCTGAGCTAAAGTCCAGGAGCTTTGCTCCCACAACCCAGTGGCCTGCTTGCCAGCAGCCACCAACCGGAGGCCCCCTGCCCCCATTGGTTAACATTGGACGTCAACACTCTGCACCCGGCCGCCCTAGTGCCGCTGAGGGTGTAATAAGAGTGCATCACTGCCCCTGGGGGAACCCTGAGTCTAACCCCAGAACCTCAACTCCAAAGACCGATTACTTACCTAAAAACCGATAACCATATTTTCCTCCATAGGATAACATTGACACTTTTTCCTGAAAAAGTTTCAAAGTGTGGAGTTTTAAAACCTAAAGAAATTCTTTAAAATTGTACGATTTAACAAAAACGCTTTTACTCACCTGTTTACAGGAAATGTCCCAGTGCTGCATCCAGGCATACAGCACTGAGTAAGAAAAGTAATCCAAAAGTAACTTACCTGCTATTTTACTGAAAATCCCATTGAAGTCAATGTACTGTATTTACAAGTGATTGCATTTCTATGAAACAATACTGTAAGTCAAACCATAGTACATTAACAATTGCAATTGAACTGTTTTACAATCAGCATTTACTACTGTAAAGTATTTATCAACTTACCTGTGCCAGGCTTGCTTGGTTCTAGAAATAAAATAATTAGAATATTTTTATACAAAAACAATTGGTCTGAAGTTCAGTCTTTGAGTGTGTGAATTCATTTGCTGACTGAGTGCGTACAACAAATGCTTAACACTACCCTCTGATACAGCCTTACTGCTCGCCCACACTACCACAAATAGAGAGTAAGGTTCTATCTAACTTTGCCTCTGCCTACCTTTGGGGTTCCACTGGACTCTGTGCACACTATACCTCACTTTGGTGTAGTATATACAGAGCCAGCTTCCTACAGGATCTCCTTATGGAGTCGTGCACATCATTTATTGAGTCTGTGTATGCAGCTGATGTCTAACACTCCTCTCTAATACGCCTAAGGCTGCTCGACCACACTACTCCCTAAGAGAGCACCTTGGGATTGCTGGGACAAGCCCCTGTCCAGTTATAAGGGATACCTGGACTCTTTGCACAGTATACCTCTTTTTGGTATACTATATAAAGAGCCAGCTTCCTACTGAAGGCCCACAAAAATGGGAGGAAAAGCTAGGAGAAACCAGTCAAAACGAGGGAAAAGCAAGGAGAAAGCACACAAAAGACGAAAAAATGCAAGGCGAAAGCAGTGAGAACGAGGGAAAAGCAAGGAGATGATACAAAAAACAGGAAAAGCAAGAAGAAAGCAGTGAAAACGAGGAAAAAAGCTAGGAGAAGGCACACAAAAAACGGGGCGAAAGCAAGGAGAAAACAGTGGGAACAAGGGAAAAGCAAGGAGGCGGCGCACAAAAAAACGGATAAAAAAGCAGGAGAAAGCAGTGAGATCTGAAAGAGACAATTAGTTATAGATTCCTTACCTTAGAATTACCCCCAGGCGTCAGACTGGATCCGAAGAATTTTTCGTCAGCAGTACCCCTGCGCGTTGAAACGTGGCGTCGGTCGGCTCCGCGTTCGTCGTGGTCGCTGGGATGACGTCGCGGTTGCTATTAGACGCCGCCCTCGCGCGCTGATGTCAGTTCTTTCTTTTTCCGCGCCAGCCAGCGCAGATCCGGAGAGAGCGGTACCTCCAGTCACCTTTTGACTGACTTTTTGCCGACTGTTGTCGACATAGATTTTGAGTCTTCGACTCCTGGTGCACGTCAGGGATGCATGGTTTCAAGGCTTGCGGCTCCTGCAGCCGGCTGATGTCCGTAACGGACCCGCACCGCGTGTGCCTGTTTTGCCTGGAGTGCGACCACGACCCAAGTCGTGCTCCGACTGCCGGACCATGAATCCAAAGTCTTTGCGGGAGCGGTCCCGAAAGCTTCTCGAGGCCCGGCAGTTAACTCTGCACCGGTCGAGGGACCGGTCGCGAAGCCACCACCACCAGTCTTCTTCAAAGTCTTCGCACTCCTCAGGTAAGTCGAAGCACAAGAAGAAGTCGAAGAAGCACCGTCGCTGTTCGACTTCTCCCCGTGGGTCTGCTGACGCGACGAGGGATGCGGGTGTTGCCCCTCCCGCGGCTCCGCGTGCGGAGGCCCAAGGGTCGACTCAGAGTTCCCTCCCTTCCCGGGACCCGGAGCGACCCCTGCCCAGCTTCGCACCTTTTACGAAACGATGCATGCCATCTTTGGGCAGCCCGACTCCGCTGGCGCGCCTTCGGGCCCCGCGGACTCGGCTGGGGGCCCTGGGCCTTCGGCTCCGGTGGCTCCGGCCCCGGCACCGCATGGCCCCCTTGGATCCAGGCCTGGATCCGGATAGGCACCGGTCGACCTGATTACACCTCCCCCGGCACCGATTCCACCGGCACCACGTCCGCAGCCAACGCCGGTTGTGTCCCCAGCCAGCGTTGACCCCGGCCTCCACCCCGATGTAGACACGGAGCCAGACCGGATCCGGCGCCGACGGGTACTTTTGTGCCCCTGTTCTACCCTGGCTCTTTGAGACCAGATTGGCAGCCAGAGGAGGGTGAGGAGGACTGGGAGGGGTCTGGAGACCCTTTGACTGACCAGCTGGGTTACGAACCGGACAGGAGAGCGGAACTGGGGGAAGCCAGTGGTCTGGATACCTCACCAGACCTTGGCATGTTGTCTCCTCCTACCGTGGCTACGGAGGAGGAAGCGTCTTACGCCGTGGTGTTGCGTAGGGCGGCAGAGGCTCTCAACCTCGAGCTACCTACGGTGGCAGTCAGGACTAACCTCCTGACAGAGGTGCTTCAACCGGCAGCGAGCTCTTCGGAGCCCCTGCTACCGTTTAATGAAGCCCTCACTGACATCCTTTTGGGCACCTGGTCCAGGCCCAACACAGGGGCTCCTGTGAATAGGATGATTGCCCAAGGTCACCGCCCGGCCCCGGGCGACCCCACTTTCCTCTCCCAACCCCCCACCGCTGAGAGCTTGGTGGTCCA
Organism: Calotriton arnoldi; assembly: GCA_963921515.1. NCBI lineage: Eukaryota > Metazoa > Chordata > Amphibia > Caudata > Salamandridae > Calotriton > Calotriton arnoldi. The sequence continues at coordinate 1,780,313 of CAWUFW010000534.1, forward strand.
AGCCTCCACATCCAAAGGCGCATTCCCTAATGCACCACCTGATAGGGAATCCAAAAAGTTGGACCATCTTGGGAAGATGTTTTCTTCCTCCAACTTGGGACTGCGGTCGGTAAACACTGCATGTCTGTTGGGCCATTACACCCACTCCGTGTGGGATACGGTGGCGCAAGTGCTGCCCCAGTGCCCGGAGGAGGCCCGGGCCGTACTCTCCCGTGCAGTTGCCGAGGGGAGAGACGCAGCAAAGTTTACCATTCGCTGTGGACTGGATACCGCCGACTCGCTAGGCAGGACGATTTCCACGTCGGTAGCCCTTCGACCCTACGCCTGGCTGAGGTCGACTGGTTTTTCGGGGGATGTCCAATCCACTCTTATGGACGTGCCTTTTGATGGCCGTCGCCTGTTCGGCGACAAGGCAGACAGCGCGCTAGAGCGCTATAAGGACTCTGGCTACGGCCAAGTCCTTGGGCCTCTCCACCAACCGCCCTGCACAGTCAACTTTTCGCCCCTTATGTGGCTAGGGAAGGGGTGCCCCGCCACGTCCTGCCCAAAGCCACAGGCCTGCGCAAGCTGTCCAGCCACTGCGCGGCCGGGGACGTGGGAACCACTGCTGGGGTTCTGGGGGCCAGCGGGCGGGCCAGTCCACCACAGCCCCCTCTGCAGCAGCCTCCAAACCCTCCTAGTCTGACCTTTCAGTGCCACCAATCGCCAGTGGGCTGCAGGATTCGCCATCACCTCCCCCACTGGCGCACCATCACGTCGGACAGGTGCAAATATTCCAAAGGGGCTACTCCCTCCCCTTCGAGACTGCCCCTCCATCCATGCCACCTTAGTACCATCGCATGTTGGAGGATCATCTGGCCCTTCTCCAACAGGAAGTTGGCTCTCTTGGCCAAGGGAGCCATCGAACGAGTTCCTGCCCCAGAAGTAGGTCGTGGTTGCTACTCCCACTACTTTCTGGTGCCCAAGAAGGACAAAGGCCTGCTTCCTATCTTGGATCTGAGGAACGTCAACCGCTTCCTCCGGAAGGAGAAGTTCAAAATGTTGACGCTAGCTCAGGTCCTGTCTGCCCTCGACCCTCGAGACAGGATGGTAGCATTGGACTTGCAGGACGCCTATTTTCACATCCCCCGTCCTGCCGGCCCACAGGCGTTGCCTACGGTTCACGGTAGGCCCGAGCATTTTCAGTTTGCCGTGCTCCCTTTTGGCCTTACCAGCGCCCCTCGGGTGTTCACGAAAGTGATGGCGGTGGTCGCAGCTCATCTGCGCAGATCAGGGGTTCGTCATCCCCTATCTCGACTGGCTGTTGAAGGTGGGCTCGCCCCAGGCTGCCGTCTCCCACCTCAAGACTACGGCCGACCTCCTGCATTCGCTGGGGTTCTCCATCAACGTGCCGAAGTCGCACCTGACTCCCTCTCAGAAGCTCCTCTTCATCGGAGAGGTTCTGGACACTACGCAGTTTCGGGTCTATCACCCCGAACAGCGAGTCCGGGATATTCGGGCTATGATACCGATCTTTCAGCCTCTATCCCGGGTTTCGGTCAGGATGACCCTCAGGCTACTGGGCCTGATGGCCTCCTGCATCCTGCTGGTGGACCATGCCAGATAGCATATGCGGGCTCTGCAGTGGGACCTGAAGTTCCAGTGGGCTCAACATCAGGGGAAACTGTCTGATTGCGTCCAGATCTCGGAGGGCACTGCACACCAATTGCAGTGGTGGCTAACGAACCAGGATTGTGTCAACGGCAGATCCCTCTCCCTTCCCCAACCAGAGTTCACAGTGGTGACCGATGCATCACTTCTGGGATGGGGTGGTCACATGGGGGAGGTGGAGATCAGAGGCCTCTAGTCTCTGGCGGAGTCCGGGCTCCACATCAACCTTCTGGAGCTTCGGGTGATCCGTCTTGCACTAAAAGCATTCCTTCCCTCTGTCCGGGGAAGAGTAGTGCAGGTGTTCACGGACAACACCACCGCCATGTGGTAGTGCAACAAACAGGGCGGGGTGGGGTCGTGGACCCTATGTCAAGAGGCTCTCCGTCTCTGGACATGGCTGGAACATCCGGGCATATCCCTGGTGGTGCAACACCTGGCAGGTTCCCTGAACGCCAGGGCGGACGAACTCAGCCGCAGGTGCATGATGGATCACGAATGGCGTCTTCACTCGGAGATGGTGCAAGGTCTCTTTCAGCAGTGGGGAGAGCCTTGGTTAGATCTATTCGCCACCGAGGAGAGCGCGCAATGTCAGCAATTCTGCGCGTTGGAATTTCCAAGGCGGCACTCGCTAGGCGACGCTTTTTGTTGTGAGTGGAGTTGCGGTCTTCTATATGCCTTTCCGCCTATACCACTTCTGCCCAGAGTGCTGAAGAAGATCAAGCGCGACCGGGCCCAAGTCATCCTTGTGGCTCCAGATTGGGCACGAAGAGTCTGGTATCCCGAGCTGTTACACATGGCCATCGATCCTCCGATCCGACTGCCTCTTCGGGAGGATCTTCTGTCGCAGCAGCAGGGGACAGCCCTCCGCCCGAACCTGTCCAGCCTCCACCTCCTTGCGTGGAGATTGAGCGGCGACAGTTGACAGCCTTTGACCTTCCTCCCGAAGTCTGTGATGTTATCTTGGCAGCCAGGCGTCCCTCCACTAAGACGGTATACGCCTGGGGATGGAACAAATTTGTGGCATGGTGCACAGCAAAGGCTGTGGATCCCCTTTCTGCCCCTCTTTCTGAGGTTCTTTTGTTCCTCCTTTCTTTGGCCCAGCAGGGCTCTGCTCTGGGCACTCTTAAGGGCTACCTCTCAGCCATTTCAGCCTTTCTTAGGCTTCCTGATCAGCCTTCTCTTTTCAAGTCCCCTGTTGTAAATCGCTTCCTTAAGGGCATTACTCTTCTTTTTCCTCCTGTTCCCTTCGTAATGCCTCAGTGGGACTTGAACTTGGTTCTTACGTATCTTATGTGCGCTCCCTTTGAGCCGCTACATAACTGTCCTCTCAGGCTTCTGACTTTAAAAACTGCCTTTCTGGTGGCCATCACCTCTGCGCGCAGGGTGAGTGAGCTCCAAGCTCTTTCTTCCAAGCCTCCTTTTCTGGCTGTTCATCCAGACAAGGTCGTCCTCAGAACTAGACCTTCCTTTCTTCCCAAGGTGATTACTTCTTTTCACATTGGTCAAACAATCACTTTGCCCACCTTCTTTCCGCATCCTTCTAAGGAGGAAGAGAGGCTCCACCGTCTGGATCCAAAACGTGCGCTTTCCTTTTATTTGGATCGCACTAAACAATTCCGGGTGGATGACCAGCTCTTTGTTGGCTACGTGGGCGCCAAGAAAGGTCGGGCCGTGCACAAACGGACCATCTCTAGGTGGGTACTTAAGTGCATCAAAGCTTGCTACTCTTTGGCAAAGAAGGAGCCTCCAGTGGGACTGCGCGCCCATTCCACCAGGGTGACGGGAGCTACCACTGCTTTGGGACGAGGAGTCCCCCTTAATGACATCTGTCAGGCAGCTACGTGGGCATCTCTGCACACGTTCACAAAACACTACTGCCTGGACAGCCAAGTCCGGAGAGACGGCTTCTTTGGCCGTTCTGTTCTCCAGGACTTTCTGGTGTGAACTTGGTTCGCAGACCCACCTCCGGGGTTGGTATTGCTGGGGTATCTATTCTAAGGTAAGGAATCTATAACTAATTGTCTCTTTCAGATGAACAAGTTACTTACCTTCGGTAACGATATATCTGTAATAGACATAGATTAGTTATAGATTCCTTACTGCCTCACCCATCCACCCCGTTCTGCGAACTGACTTCTAGTCAGGGAATCCCTTTTCAGGGCCCTAGTTTTGTGCACCAGTGGTCAGTGTCTTGCGTGGCTCTGCGCTTCTGGCGTGGAATGTCGTGTAAAAGAACAGACGTCCGCGCGCGAGGGCGGCGTCTAAGTAGCAACCGTGACGTCATCCCGGCGACCTCGACGCCATCCCGGCGACCTCGACGCCAACTACGAACGCTGAGCCGACCGACACCACCTTCCGACGCGCAGTGGTACTGCTGACGAGAAAATTCTCTGGATCCAATCAGACGCCTGGGGGTAATTCTAAGGTAAGGCATCTATAACTAATCTATGTCTCTTACAGATATATCGTTACCGAAGGTAAGTAACTTGTTCGTTTGGTATAGTATAGATATAGCCAGCTTCCTACAGATCACAAGACTCCTTTAACACACTGACTCTCTTGAGGAAAATTAGGCAAGCAAGAACAAACGTTAAAGCCTGCTGGTGCACTGTAGATCTTAAAAAACTCCAAACGTTACTGTAAGCAACTAGAGAGAAGATTGAGAACCAGTTGAGACAGCACCTTGAGAGACTCCTACAAATCCGCACTTAAAAGGTATCTCTCCCCACCCCTCCCCCCCGCCCATTTCAAAGAAGCCAGGAAAGCAGCCCTCGTACTGAGACTGGAATCCTACTCCAAATTCAGCAAAGAGCTTTTCAACAGCGGACGTGCGCAGCGGGCGCGCCACTGGCGCGCCTAAGGCAAGCCCGTCTGCGCCCGTCCGCGACTGGACCGCGCCCAGCGCCAGAACCCCTGGGCCGCGCGCTCCAGCCTCGAGGACCGACGCCGATACGATGCCACCACACTCCACGCTCTCAACCCCGGACGGACGCACAACTGCTTCAAGGCCGCCCCGAAACGCACCCATGGTCCCTTCACCTGCCGGAACTGCAGCTACACCAGCCTCAGAGCCACCGAGGCGCCCGCCAAGAAGGACCTCAACCACCTCCGGTGCATCCTACTGAACACCCGCTCCGCACGCAAACACGCCGTCGAGCTCTGGGACCTGCTCGACACATCATCACCAGACGTCGCCTTCCTGACTGGAGACCTGGATGAACGACTCCTCCGCCCCCGACATCGCCATAGCCATCCCAGACGGCTATAAGATCACCCGCAGAGACCGCATCAACGCAGTAGGAGGAGGAATCGCCATCGTCCACAAGAACACCATCAGGGTCTCGACCAGCACCGACGACACTCTCAGCACCGCCGAACACATGCACTTCCAGATCCACACGGACCCCAACACCACCCTTAGAGGCACCCTTGTCTACAGACCCCTGGGCCCCGACCCCAGTTCAGCGACTCCATCGCCGACTTCATCAGCACGCACGCCCTGACCTCTACCGACTACATCCTCCTCGGAGACCTGAACTTTCACCTGGAGAACAACAACGACAGCAACTCCACCACCCTGATCGACAGCCTCGCCACACTCGGTCTGAGCCAGCTCGTCACAACACCGACCCATTCCGCCGGCCACACGCTTGACCCCATCTTCTCCTCAAGCTCCCACGTCTCCTTCAGCCACACCACGGAACTCCTCTGGACCGACCACCGCTGCATCCATTTCACCTTCCAGAAACCCACCACACACCACCGCACCCAACAGCTCCCACGCCGCTGCTGGAGCAAAGTCACCGAAGACCAACTTCGGGCAACCCTCGCTCTCAGCCCTCCCTCCGACCCATCCAACACCGACGACGCTGCCTGCAACCTCAGACGATGGATGGACAACTGTGCCAACACCCTCGCCCCGCTGAAAAAGCTCACCTACAGTGACACCACCAAAAGAGCCAGCTGGTTCACCTCGGAACTCCTAGCTTCCAAGCGTATCTGCAGGAAACTAGAGAAGAAATGGCACAGTGATAAGACACCGGACAGCCACACAGCCCACAAAGACGCCATCCGTAACCACCACCACCTAATCAGGTCCGCCAAGCGAATCTCCTTCAAAGACCGCCTCAACAACAACGCACACAACAGCAAGGAGCTTTTCAACATAGTGAAGGAACTCTCCAATCCCAGCTCCAACACCAACGACATCCCGCCGTCGCAACCCCTGTGCGATTCCCTTGCCACCTTCTTTCACCGCAAGATCGCCGACATCCACGACAGCTTCAACACCCAGACAGCCCCAACTAAGATCGATGCACCAGACCCGCCGCACACCATCGACCACGACCCCCTGCCAGCCTGGGCCAGCGTGAACATCGAGGACACCATCAAGACCATGAGCACAATACACTCTGGCTCCCCGTCAGACCCTTTCCCGCACCACATCTTCAACAAAGCCAGCAGCTCCATCGCACCCCACCTGTGCAACGTCATCAATCTCTCCTTCGAGACCGCGACCTTCCCAGAGAGCTGGAAACACGCAGAGATCAACGCCCTACTCAAAAACCCAAGGCGGACCCGAGAGACCTCAAGAACTTCCGGCCCATCTCCCTGCTTCCGTTCCCAGCCAAGGTCATCGAGAAGATCGTCAACAAACAGCAAACCCGATACCTCGAAGAAAACAGCATCCTGGACCCATCCCAATCAGGGTTCCGCAGCAACCACAGCACCGAGACTGCCCTCATCGCCGCCACCGACGACATCAGGATCCTGCTGGACAATGGTGAGACCGCAGCCCTCATCCTGCTGGACCTCTCCGCCGCCTTCGACACTGTCTGCCACCGCACTCTACACACACGCCTCCACGACGCAGGGATCCGAGACAAGGCCCTGGAATGGACCACCTCCTTCCTCGCCGGCAGAACCCAGAGAGTCCGCCTCCCACCATTCCGATCCGAAGCCTCCGAGATCATCTGCGGCGTACCCCAGGGATCGTCCCTCAGCCCAACACTGTTCAACATCTACATGACCCCGCTCGCACGCATCGCCAGACAACACGACCTCAACATAATCTCCTACGCCGACGACACTCAACTGATCCTCTCCCTCACCAAGGACCCCCTCGCCGCCAAATCCAACATCCATGAAGGAATGAAGGCTGTCGCCGATTGGATTAAGATCAGCCGACTAAAACTGAACACGGAGAAGACAGAGGTCCTCATCCTCGGCTCCAACCCCTCAGCCTGGGACGACTCCTGGTGGCCAACGACGCTGGGAGCAGCCCCGACACCCACCGACCACGCACGCAACCTGGGAGCATCCTCGACTCAACGCTCTCCATGGACAAGCAAGTCAACGCAGTCTCATCCTCCTGCTTCAACACCCTCCGCATGCTTCGCAAGATCTACAGGTGGATCCCGACAGACACAAGAAGAACAGTCACCCAGGCCCTCGTCAGTAGCAGACTTGACTATGGGAACGCCCTCTACGCGGGAGCCCCGGCCAAGCTCATCAAGCGGCTGCAACGCATACAAAACGCCTCCGCACGCCTGATCCTCGATGTACCACGCCACAGCCACATCACCCCCACCTGAGAAACCTGCACTGGCTCCCCGTCGACAGGAGAATCTCCTTCAAACTCCTCATCCACGCACACAAGGCACTCCACAAGACTGGCCCAGCCTACCTCAACAGACGACTCCTCTTCTACGTCCCCAACCGCCAACTCCGCTCCGCCGACCTCTCCTCGCCACCGTCCCTCGCATTCGAAGAACTACCACCGGCGGCAGATCCTTCTCCCACCTCGCCGCCAAGACCTGGAACACCCTTCCACTAAGCCTACGACAGACCCAAGACCTGCTGACCTTCAGGAGGCTACTCAAGACCTGGTTGTTCGACCAGTAGCAGCCCCCCCCCCCTCTTTTCTTTTCTTTTCTTTTTTCCCTAGCGCCTTGAGACCCTCACGGGTAAGTAGTGCGCTTTACAAATTCTGTGATTGATTGAACATTGTCCGAGAATTCTCCAACCCAACTGCAGCCACCAACACCATTAACCATTCACAGGAGCAGCCTCTCCGACTTCCATGATAAATACTCATGATCTACAGTAACTGCGCACCCCAACCCACCAAAGACATCAGGCAACTGCCCAATACCACCAAGAACGTCCATCAATTAACTGCAGCCCCCTCACCACAGAAGACACCGCCGGAATTATGAAGACCATTCAATCAGGGGCCCCCACTGATCCATCTACAACTTGGGAGGAACACTGACCAGTGCAACCTCATCACCATCATCCACACCTCCATCCTTAGCAGAACCTTTCCAGATAACTGGAAACACGCAGAGGCCACAGCTTTCCTGAAGAAACGCTCGACAGACCCGGCAGAACTCGACAACTACAGACCCATCTCACTCCTACTATTGCAGTCTAAAGTCCTGGAGAAAGATCGACAAGCAACTGTACTTCACCTAGACAAGCACCAACTCCTGGAAGTCACTCAGTCAGGGTTCCGCAGCAACCACAGCATGGAAACCACCCTATCTGCAGCAAAACAGACAACATTTGGACCATCATGGACAGAGGGAAAACTGCTGCTCTCATCCTCCTCGATCTCTCAGCGGCCTTCGACAACATATCCCGAATTCCTGAGACTTCATGTCTCAGGATTTCAAGGACTCGCCCTGAGAAGCCTCCTTCAACAGAACGCGAGTTGACTCTCCTCCATACACCTCCGAACCCTAGAAACTTGTTTGCGGAGTCCCCCAACGATCGTCCCTTAGCCCAAGCCTTTTTAACATGTATATGGTGTAGGAAGCTGGCTCTTTATATAGTGGACCAAAAAGAGGTACACTGTGTAAAGATCCCAGGCAAACACCAATCGGTTCAAAGAGGCTCAAATGATAACCCAAATGCTCTCTCTTTTGGTAGTGTGGGCCAGCAGTTAGCAATATCAGAGTTTAGTGCTAGCCATTTATTGCACACACACTAAGGCAGAAAGTGAGAGACACTCAAAAAAATCTGACACCAATTTATAAAAATAACACTTATTTTTGTAGGAATTTAGATACTAAGATCATCGGAATCAGGTACGTACTTTTTTAGATGAATTTTTGCAGGTTTCAAACGTTGACAGTGCAATATCTGGAGCGGTAATGTTATCCTATGGGGGAAAACATGTACTGCATTCAGGCATTTGTCAGCGACTTACGGGACTCTTCTCCTGGAATTAAGGTTTGTATGGGGTAAGGTCCGAGGCAGCACTGGGGCGGCCAGGTGCGGAGATGCTTTACAGCGTCAGGTGCCCCAATCACTTAATGGAGATCGGTCCTGTTGGAAAGAGGCTGCAAGCAGGGACTGGGAGGCCAGTCCAGAAGAACCGAGGGGCGGGAGGGAATCAGTCCTTTAGATGCTTGGGCACGTAGGGACACCGTTGGTCCACTTCTTCTTGGGCTGTGTGGCTCGGGTGCAGTGGTGCCTTTAGGTGTTGGGTTCGCGTTACGGGAGACACTCGCGAGTGAAGAGGCTGCAGGCGGCGACTGGGAGTCCATCTAGGCAAACCCCAGGGTGGGCTTAGCCTTTGAGTGTCTCGGGACCCCGTTAGCACCGTCACCTCCCTCGGACTCGGGCTGTAGGGGCGCGATTGTAGAGGCGCTTTGAGGTAATGGATGGCGGCGGTCGGAGGCTCACTCTTTGTCTTGGTTCTGCAGAGAAGGGGCAAACAGGACAGCTGGGCCACTCTTAATGTGGGTCTCACTGTCCCTGAAGTCCCTTGACGTACAGTTCAGTCTTTCTTGGCGTTGGTGTCCGGTCTGGCCACAACAAGCCCTGGTTGCTGCAAGGGGTACGGTACCCCAGGTATTGGTGATGTGCGGCTCTGGTGGTTCCTTGTGTCCCCACACTTTGAGGTAGGATGGATCTGACCTGTTTGAGCACGCCGACCTCTTCCTGGGCAGCTGCGGCGTCTGCAGTCCAGATAAGTGGCAGGACAGTGAACCGGACCTTGCTTCTTTTGGTGCCTGTGGCTGCAGGGGAGTAGCTCCTCTACTCCAAGGGAGTTCTCTGGCGATTTACGAAGTACTGGCAGCCGTACAGGTTTCTTGGAGTCTGCACAGCAGCAAGATGACTCGGGTTCTCCACGAGGGTCAGGTGTAGCAGGCAGGCTGGCACAGTTGGCGCCAAGTCAGTCGTTGGTTCTTGGGTCAGCACTCTTCTTTGTCCACTCCTTTTTGTCCGTCCGATCTCAGGTCTTGGCATCAGGGGTGCCACCTAAACAGGGAGTGCCAGGTAGTAGTCAATGGGTCATCTACCATTAGGGTTACTGCGCCCTGACCACTTCCTGTGGGAAGTGGGCATAACCCTGACCTAATTCCACCAAAAACCAAGAGGGAATTTTCCTAGTTGTGTGGACTTCAGGTAACCCACCTTAGGGGTGGTACTAGCCTGATGGTAAACAGACCTCCTGACTAGCTAATCTTCCCACCTGTCCTGGTGCCAAATGGGCCCTGGATATTGGGTGGAATTTCCCCTGACTGGGGGAGGCCAGGGTCGCATATCTAAGGCTTCCGAGGCCTTTGAAGCCCCCTGCCTTGATATGCTGATTACCACTCCTCCTGCCACCGCAGGCATTTTTTCTGCCCTCAGAGCGTAGACTCTCGCCTGCAGGGGGTCAGAAACCTGTCTGTGTTGGCAGGTTGGTCTACAACAGTCAGCCAAATCACTAGTAGTCTGAAGGTTTTCAGGGGGCACCTCTAAGGTGCCCTCTGGGTGCATGTATTAATAAATCCACCACTAGAATCAGTGTTGGCTTATTAATACAAGATGTTTGATACCAAATATCTCTAGTTTCAGTGAAGCCATCATGTAGCTGGGGAGCTCGTTTTCACCAGGGTCCTGCACATGTACTCAAAATGGCTTCCCTGGTCACTTGCACTGGCAGTAATGGAACTGACCAGCACAGGGGCATATCTACTCAGGCAGATATGTCCTCACAAGTAATATAATGCACCCTGCCTTAGGGCTATAAGGCCTGCTCTAGGGGTGACTTACAAATATTACATGCAGTATTAGGGGACATGGGACACAAGTGTGTGCCATGTCATGTCTTCTCTTTTTAGAGCACCTTGTCACGCAGCCTGCAGTGGCAGTCTGCATGAGTTTGGTGCTGGGTCCCTTAGAGTGGCACAAAATATGCAGCAGGGACCCTCTTTAGTCCCTATGCCCTAGGTACCAGAGGTACCACTTACTAGGGACTTACAGAGGTGCTAAAGGCCTGGTCGCTTGGGGATCAATTGGCCAGTTACCTTGTTTTGGGGAAAGAACACTGGTACTGGGGACCTGGGTAGCAGGAACCCAGTGCACTTCAGTCGAAGTTACATCAAATACCAGGCAAAAAGTGGGGGTCTACTGCAACAAAAGCCCAGTTTCCAACACATGGCACCCCTGCCCACATCATAAGGGCCCATGACATCAACATTGTCTCCTATGCTGACGAGACACAGCTCATCCTCTCCCTCATCGTGAACACCACCATGACTAACTTCACCTCCTGCATGAGCAACGTGGAGCACAGCCTAAATCTCAACACGGACAAAACGGAGATCCTTTTCTTTGGAAACAAGAGCTCCCCATGTGACTCCTCCTGGCGGCCAGCCGAACTGGAACCCATGTCCTTCCCCACAGACCACAACAGAAACATCTGTATCATCCTAGATAAACTCAAAATGAATAAACAGGTGAACGCAGTCACCTCAACATGCATTCTCATTCTCAGAATGCTCGGCAAGATTTTCAAATGGCTCCCCACGTACACGTGACACACTGTCACCGTGGCCCTCATAACCAGCAGACTAGACTACCATGATTCGCTCTACATCGGCATCTCCAACAAGCTCACTCAGAAGCGCAGACATCACTCCCTACCTCACAGAACAACACTGGCTACTCGTCCAGAAACTATACCAATTCAAACTGCTTGTCCACGCCTACAAAGCCCTCCACAATACCGGAACTGTGTACTTCAACGACCAACTTCAACTCTACCATCCAACCAGACAGCTACGCTCAGACGCTCTCGTCCTCGCACATGTCCCGTGCATCCGCAGAAGCAAGTCAGGAGTGCGCTGCTCCTACTACATCGCCGCGAAGACCTGGAATGAACTCCCTACACACATCAGGACCGCCACTGTGCTATTCCACTTCCACAAGAAACTGAAGACCTGGCTGTTCAACTAGGAGCTCTGCCCAGCCTACGTTCCTGTTTCAGCACCTGGATGCCCTCACAGGTGATAAGTTGTGCCATACAAATCGACCTAACATAACGTAACCCCTAAGGTAGACATGTCGAGCCCTAAGGCATGGCGTTGTATATTATTAGGTGGGACATGTACTTTTAAGTGTTCTAATTGTAAAAATTCTAAATTGTAGTTTTTATTGTGGAAAAGGCTAGTAGCCCTATTCGTGAGTTCAGAGTTACAGGCCAACACCTCGGCCCGCTTACTTCTAGCTGGAACTACTAAATTGGTACTGTAAGGTATCAAAAAAACCGCTGTATTAAATCCGACTTAATGGTTAAATTTAATTTATTATCACTGGTGGGCAAAGTGAAACTTTAGAAGATGCCACTTTAGTTGCCCAATGGATCTATTGCCCGTTTACAGTTGCATGCATGCAATATCTTCACAGACCGCCTTCTGACCTCCTGGAGAGACATGCGAACGACTCCCAGGAAAGGACACAATAGAAGTTGGGTGTTAGCCCAAAAGGCAAGCTTCATAGGAGAAGCCACCTTTAAAAGGCAAACAGGAAACACTTGGAAGAGGGGCTGCTCTATTGCTTTAGCAGACAGTGAGGGACAGAGGGCAGACCAGTTGTCAAACGGGTTTTCCAGGAGCGTGTGTAGCCCTCTTGGTAGCCACACCTCTGGGCTGGGCTAGGGAGCTTTGCACGCTAATAGAGGAGTTCTGCCACGTTGGAACCGGCAGAATGGAGGTTTCTGGGTTAGCTAGATGTCACACTTCACAGGAAGTGGTCATCAGGAGGGAAGGAATATAGTAGCCCATTGGATACTGACCGCGTCCTAACCTGAGGGAATTTTCTGGGCATAAAAAGGGCACCCATGGCACCCACAACTCATTCTGTTGGACTCGAGACAAGGACCGAAGGACTGCCCTGCTGCACCAAGGACCGACATGGCTGCACCTGCTGACCCTGGTGGCTAGCAAAGGAGAAGGGACTGTGCCTGCTGTATCTGAAAGAGACACGTTAGTGACAGATTCCTTACCTTAGAATATCCCCAGGCGTCAGGCTGGATCCGGAAAGTTTTTGCGTAGCAGTACCCTTGCGCGTCGGTAGGCGGCGTCGTGCGGCTCCGCGTCCGTCGTCGGCGTCGTGATCGCCGGGATGACGTCGCGGGCAGTACTTAGGCGCCGCCCCTGCGCGCTGACGTCAGTTCTTCTTTTTCCGCGCCAGCAAGCGCAGATCCGGGAAGAGCAGTGCCCTAGTCATTTTTTGGTGAATTTTTTCACTGTTTTTCTTCGAATCGACTTCAAGGTGTCGTAGGGATGCCCGGGTTTAAACGTTGCGGCGCCTGTGCTCGGATGATGTCCATCACAGACCCGCATCGGGAGTGTCTCTTCTGCCTCGGCCGAGGCCACGACACGGAGTCTTGTTCCGACTGCCGGGCCCTCAACCCGAAAGCTTTGCGAGAGCGGTCTCGAAAGCTCCTCGAGGCCCGGCATTCAGCTCCGCGCAAGCCCCGGTCGCGTGAGAGGTCCAGGGGTCGATTGCGGAGTCCACACCGGTCGTCGGCATCGAAGTCTTCTTCGTCCGGTAAGTCCAAACACAAAAAGTCCAAAAAGCATCGTCGCTCTAGGACTTCGCCTCGCCGGTCTCGCGACTCGGCTGAGGCCCCTCCCGGCACCGTCCCCGCGGCCCCGGACATGCCTGTGGAGTCGCCCCCGCAATACCCGTCCTTCCCGGGGCGGATCCGGCCCAAGTACAGGAATTCCTGTCGGCCATGGCCCGCCTCTTCGGGCCTCAAGGTCCCTCCGGTGCGCCTTCGGGCCCCGCGGGCCCTGATGGGGTTGCTCCGGCGTCGCCGACGGCTCCGGCGTCGCCCGTGCCTCCAGCCTCGATCCCGGCTCCGGCCCCGGCCTCGATCCCGGCTCCACAACCCCCATCGACGCCGGTCGACCTAACGACACCGCCGGCGCCGATGTCTCCGGTGCCGTTCTCGACGCCGCCTGGGGCTCCGGGCGGCGTCATTCCTTCCGGCTCCGGACATGGACCCGGACCGACGTCGCTCGACGCCGGTTCCGGCGCCGATGGGACCTGGGGTCCCAAATGTCCCTCCTCCTCCTTATTTTGAACCAGAGGAGGACCAGGAGGACTGGGAGGGGTCTGATGACCCTCTGACACAACAGTGTCAGTACGATGAGGACTGGACAGAGGGTCTAGGGGATGCCAGTGGTCTAGATACTTCCCCTGACACTGGCATGCTGTCTCCTCCCGTGGCTACGGAGGAGGGAGCCAATTTTGCAACGGTGTTGCGTAGGGCGGCTGGGGCCTTACGTCTCCAACTCCCTACTGTGGCGGTCAAGACGAATATCTTGACAGAGGTGCTTCAGCCGGCAGCCTCCTCTTCGGAGACTGTGCTGCCGTTTAACGACGCCCTCACTGACGTTCTTTTGGGCGCCTGGTCCAAGCCCAACACAGGGGCTCCTGTGGATAGGAACGTGTCCCGACGCCATCGCCCAGCTCCGGGCGACCCCTGTTTCTCTCTGTCCACCCCACTCCTGAGAGCTTGGTTGTCCAAGCCTCCGCTTCCCAAACCGCCTTCCCTACCGCCCTCCGGATAGGGAATCCAAAAGCCTGGATCAATTTGGGAAGAAGGGTTTTTCTTCCTCCAGTGCTGGCTTGCGGTCCATCAACACCGCTTGTCTTTTGGGCCGATATACCCACTCCTTGTGGGATTCGGTGGCGAATGTTTTGCCCCAGTGTTCTGAGGAGGTCCAGACACTGCTTTCCCACGCCATTGCGGAAGGAAGGGATGCGGCCAAATACACGATACGATGTGGCCTTGATACCGCCGACTCGCTAGGCAGGTCTATTGCAACGACGGTGGCGCTGCGACGCCACGCCTGGCTGAGAACCACTGGTTTTTCGGGGGATGTCCAGAATACTCTCATGGACATGCCCTTTGATGGAGTCGGTCTTTTTGGGTCCAAAGCAGACCATGCGTTGGAGCGCTTTAAGGACTCACGGGCTACTGCCAAGTCCCTGGGCCTTTCTGCTACACGCCCTCCGCTGACTTCTGCTTTTCGCCCCTATCGTGGCCACGGTAGGGGCGCCCTTCACGTCAGCAGCCCAGCCACCGGCCCGCGCAGCAGGCGTCTTCGCGTGGCCGAGGACGTGGATTCCGCCGTGGCGGATCGGGCAACCAGCGTGCGGGTCAGGCCACCACCTCCAACCCGGCCGCGGCCTCCAAGCCCTCCCTAGTCCCTCCTTTCAGGTGCACAGCACGCCAGTAGGGGGCAGGGTCCGCCATCACCTTCCCCACTGGCGTACCATCACCTCGGACAGGTGGGTCTTGGACATTGTCCGAAGGGGCTACTCCCTCCCCTTCGAGACCACCCCCCCAGCCATGCCACCTCAATTCCACCGCATGTCAGGGGATCACTTGGTACTTCTGCAGAAGGAAGTCACGGCCCTCTTGGCCAAGAGGGCCATCGAGCATGTTCCGACCCCAGAAGTAGGGCGTGGTTGCTACTCCCACTACTTCCTGGTGCCCAAAAAGGACAAGGAGGACATGCGTCTTATCTTGGACCTCCGGAAAGTCAATAGCTTCCTCCGGAAGGAGAAGTTCAAGATGCTCACCCTAGCTCAGGTCTTGACTGCCCTCGACCCTGGAGACTGGTTGGTAGCGTTGGACTTGCAGGACGCATATTTCCACATCCCCGTCCTGCCGGCCCACCGGCGTTACCTTCGGTTCACGGTAGGCCCCGAGCATTTTCAGTTCACCGTACTCCCCTTTGGCCTTACCAGTGCCCCTCGGGTGTTCACGAAAGTGATGGCGGTGGTCGCAGCTCATCTGCGCCGGGCAGGGGTTTCAGTCTTCCCCTACCTCGACGACTGGCTGCTGAAGGCGGGCTCATCCCAGGCAGTCGTCTCCCACCTCCAGACTACGGCCGTACTCCTGCACTCGCTGGGGTTCTCCATCAATGTGCCGAAGTCGCATCTGATTCCTTCTCCACAGCTCCTTTTCATCGGAGCAGTTCTGGACACGACGCAGTTTCGGGCCTATCCTCCCGAACGGCGAGTCCGGGATATTCAGGCTATGATTCCGATCTTTCAGCCTTTATCCTGGGTTTCGGCACGGATGACCCTGAGGCTGCTGGGCCTCATGGCCTCCTGCATCCTGTTGGTCAATCATGCCAGATGGCATATGCGGGCTCTGCAGTGGGACCTGAAGTTCCAGTGGGCGCAGCACCAGGTCAACCTGTCCGATCACGTCCAGATCTCGGAGGGGACATCAAAGCAGTTGAAGTGGTGGCTCTCGAACCGGCAATGGGTCATGGGCAGATCCCTCTCCCTTCCCCAGCCAGAGCATACAGTTGTGACGGACGCGTCCCTTCTGGGATGGGGCGGTCACATGGGAGAGGCGGAGATCAGAGGCCTCTGGTCTCCGGCGGAGTCCCGGCTCCATATCAACCTTCTGGAGCTCCGGGCGATCCGACTTGCACTCAAGGCATTCCTTCCCTCTGTCAAAGGGAAGGTAGTGCAGGTGTTCACAGACAACACCACCGCCATGTGGTACTGCAACAAACAGGGCGGGGTGGGGTCTTGGACCCTTTGTCAGGAGGCTCTGCGCCTCTGGACATGGCTGGAACATCAGGGCATGTTCCTGATGGTTCAACACCTGGCAGGTTCCCTGAACGCCAGGGCGGACGAACCTGCAGCCGCAGGTGCATGATGGATCACGAATGGCGTCTTCACTCGGGAGTGGCGCAAGGACTCTTTCTACAATGGGGAGAGCCTTGGTTAGATCTATTCGCCACCGAAGAGAACGCGCAATGTCATCAGTTCTGCGCGTTGGAATTTCCAAGGCGGCACTCGCTCGGCGACGCTTTTCGTCACGAGTGGAGTTGCGGTCTGTTGTACGCCTTTCCGCCTATACCACTTCTACCCAGAGTGTTGAAGAAGATTCGGCACGACCGGGCCCAAGTCATTCTTGTGGCTCCGGACTGGGCTCGAAGAGTTTGGTATCCCGAGCTACTCAATATGAGCGTAGATCCCCCGATCCGTCTGCCTCTTCGGGAGGATCTTCTGTCGCAGCAGCAGGGGACGGTCCTCCACCCGAACCTGTCCAGTCTACACCTGCTTGCGTGGAGATTGAGCGGCGGCAGTTGATTCCTTTCGACTTGCCTCCCGAAGTTTGTGATGTGATTCTGGCAGCCAGGCGTCCCTCCACTAAGGTGGTATACGCCTGCAGGTGGAACAAATTTGTGGCATGGTGCACAGCAAAGGCTGTGAATCCCCTTTCTGCCCCTCTTTCTGAGGTCCTTCTGTTCCTTCTCTCTCTGGCCCAACAGGGTTCTGCCCTGGGTACCATCAAGGGTTATCTTTGTGCTATCTCGGCCTTCCTCAGGCTCCCTGATCAGCCCTCCTTTTCAAGTCCCCTGTTGTTAACAGGTTCTTAAAAGGCATTACACACCTCTTGCCTCCTGTTCCGTTTGTGATGCCTCAGTGGGACTTGAACTTGGTTCTTACCTTTTTAATGTGCGCTCCCTTTGAGCCTCTACATAACTGTCCTCTTCGCCTTCTGACTCTGAAGACAGCCTTTCTGGTGGCCATCACCTCCGCTCGGCGGGTGAGTGAGCTCCAGGCTCTATCTTGCAAACCTCCCTTTCTGTCTGTTCATCCAGACAAGGTTGTTCTTCGGCCGCGTCCGTCCTTCTTGCCAAAGGTGGTTACTGCTTTCCACATTGGGCAGACCATCACTTTGCCCACCTTCTTTCCGCCTCCGCATCCTTCCAGAGAGGAAGAGAGGCTCCACCGTCTGGACCCAAAACGTGTGCTCTCCTTCTATATCGACCGCACAAAACACTTCCGGGTGGATGACCAGCTCTTTGTTGGCTACGTGGGCGCCAAAAAAGGTCGGGCGGTGCACAAGAGGACCATCTCCCGCTGGGTTACCTTGTGCATCAAGACCTGCTATTCTTTGGCTAAGAAGGAGCCTCCTGTTGGGCTGCGGGCCCATTCCACCAGGGCAACGGCTGCTACCACGGCTTTGGGCCGCGGTGTTCCGCTGCCGGTTATTTGTCAGGCAGCTACGTGGGCCTCGCTGCACACGTTTACAAAGCATTACTGCCTTGACAGTCAGGTCCGGAGGGACGGCTTCTTTGGCCGTTCTGTCCTCCAGGACTTCCTTGTCTGATCTTTGTTCGCAGACCCACCACCGGGGTTGGTATTGCTGGGGTATCTATTCTAAGGTAAGGAATCTGTCACTAACGTGTCTCTTTCAGATGCACAAGTTACTAACTTGTGTAACGATATATCTGTAAGAGACAGTAGTTAGTGACAGATTCCTTACCGCCCCACCCATCCTCCCCGTTCTGCGAACTGATTTCTAGGGTTAAGGACATCCCTTTCAGGGCCCTAGTATTTTTCAGACACCTATGTCAGCTTCTTGCATGGCTCTGCGTTCCTGGCGCGGAAAGTCGTGTACAGAACTGACGTCAGCGCGCAGGGGCGGCGCCTAAGTACTGCCCGCAACGTCATCCCGGCGATCACAACGCCGACGACGGACGCAGAGCCGCACGACGCCGCCTACCGACGCGCAAGGGTACTGCTACGCAAAAACTTTCCGGATCCAGCCTGACGCCTGGGGATATTCTAAGGTAAGGAATCTGTCACTAACTACTGTCTCTTACAGATATATCGTTACACAAGTTAATAACTTGTGCGTCTGGCTCATGGCGAACTTGACTCCTGAGCTCAGCCGAAGCATGAGACCCCAAGGGTCAGCTGGCTGACCTCATGTTCACAACACAGGGCCACAACAGCTGAAGAAGCCTGCTGGGTGGAGTGGGTAGCCCAGATCTTCGAATCACCACCAGTCGCCTCCGTGTAGCACCGGAGGTCAGGTCCTGATACGTAAAAGTTGCCCCCGAGTCTGGTAGACACTGTTGAATCTTCAAAGTGCAGCTTGGTTGTCCAGAAGGCAAGATACCGACCAAGGAAGGATTCCACTTTGTCTGCAATACCGGGCGACTAGTAGCCCAGTTATAACTGTACTTCTTCCAGGCTGGAGAGGACTTCAAGTGATAGAGCCCTGTGGCCAGGACCGCCTCACCAGTGCCATGGACTGAGGAGTATCCGCAGGAAGATCCCCATTGACCATGTCGCATCCATGTGCATCTTCAGCATCCTGCATCCCTTGCATCAGGACCACTTCCTGTCTATAGTAAGGTGATACATCGCCTGGGAATCACTGAATAGTGCTTTTCTGGAGGCGGAGCCAGAGTTGGCCGCCTAAAGTAACTCAAAGTAATCGCACTGATACATACCAAAGCTTTTTTTTTTAAACATTTCCAAGTATAACATTAGTTGAATTTGCCAATATTTGTTCACTGTTCACTGTTAAGTAAAAAGTGCATATTTACTGTACCTTGTAAATGCTGTATCTTATTTTACATTCTGGTGTCTAAAATTACATAAAAATGCAGTCTATTTTTATAAATGGGTGTTGGATTTCCTTGGTGTATTGTCAATTCTTCAGTTGTTTTGGTGTTGTTTAAACGCTTTACACATGTTCCTTTGTGTAAGCCTCGCTGTTTAGAGCCACCGCTACCCAAGGCTGCACAAAGGGGTTCACAAACATAATCTGCTGGTCCTAAAGGGGCTGCTAAGTGTAATACACGTTGGTCGCACAACCACACCATATAATACACCCCATTATCTCACAGCTCTGTATTCTATTCAGATGTTTGACTGTCAGTGATGTCGGTACAGTTGCTTGCAGTCCTAGTTCTGCATCTTAGCTCTCTTCAGTGAAGTCACAGAAGGTAGCAAGCATCAGTGTGATTATAGATTGTTGTGGTCGGTTTTCCTCTGTTAAGAACCGGTGTTCTCCAGCGCCTGCCCATGCAAGGCCCAGTGGAATAGGAACGCTTGCTGAATTCCTAAGAGGACCATCTCTATTTTCTATCCTCCGTTAGACTGCTTTTTATCTGGCTAAATTTTCTTTCATTTATAGCTTGTTTTTCATATTAGTTCAGGTGCAGGAAGTTGTGATTAAGTTGCAAGAGGTTTCCTTGTTTTCATTGTTGTCCATATCTGATATTTTTTTTTAATGGAGTGGAGCATTTTTAAATTTGGCAATTGACTGGTGATAGGCTGCAGTTTGTGTTCTCGGCAGCTCCTAGAGTACTGCCCAGTTCACCATTTATTGCCTACTGGGTCCAGTTCTACATGTGTGGGAGTGTGCCAGTGGGCTTGGTGGGGCAAATGGTAATGTTTATTGCTTTATACAATGCAGAGCTAGGATCACAAGTAAATGACTTTACTTGATTCCGTTATTAAGGCTTCTCGTGGTTGAACCGGTGCCTTTCCGTGGTAAAGTCAAGAGCTTGCAGTTATACCGTTATGGGCGACACGCACAGCTCTACAAATACATCTCAGTAATGAGCTGCAGTAACTAACCTGGTATGGAGTCCCTATGAGGCTTCTCCAGTGTACCTCACCCCTGTCCTAACCTGTGAGAGTCAGCCTTTACTGGCTGGACCCAAATCTGTCAGTTCACCTAATGCCTGGCCTATTTGTTTAAACCACTGAACCCACATGGAGAGCTCAGCCAACACACATTTAATGTAGAGTAGGTCTCTCCTCCGAAGGGTGTCTTGACATTCAGGTTGGGTGGTCGAGTTTCAGGGGTGGGACCAAACTCTGTCCATAAAGACACTGCCTCCAGCATTTGAGTCCTAGGATGCTTTCGAGATTGTACCTCCAGATTTACTGATCCATATGTTAAAAAGAGAACAACTTAGCTCTGCCAAGATGACTGTTTTATATGAAAGATCTTCTTTTCTTCCTGCTAATATTGTGAATGTCCCCAAACTCTTTTTTGCTTCGTTCTAGGTGTACATATGTGCCCAGGTGGCATTGGGAATGGAACACCTGTCGAACAGTAGGTTTGTTCACAAAGACTTGGCAGCGAGAAATTGTCTGATAAGTGCCCATCGGCAGGTCAAGGTGTCAGCCCTTAGCCTCAGCAAGGATGTGTACAACAGGTAAGTAAAAGCGATCGGATACAGAATTCCATGTGCTGCATGATTCTTAACAAATAGATATATTCTTTTTTGGCTGTTTGCAAGAATGGATATTCAAGATATGAAAGCTACTTCAGGCCTACTTTTTTCCTGTAGTCAATATGACACTGCAAGCCCACAGGACATGCTCCACATTTCAACAGATATGTTTGGCTGCCATTGCATAAAGGGGGACTTACAGTTGAAGGCAGCTGGTTTATAGCTCAAGGGCAAAGGCCTGTTCCTAGAATGTGTGGCTGTAGAGCCATGTGCTATGCCTACTCCTGCCATCCAGTGGGGTTTTACCTGTCCCTTCGATGGGAAGTGTGCCCAAGTGACCATAACGGATGCTCTTGCCTTTCCTTGAGGGTGGCATGTGATTTAGGTGTGAGAGACCAGGGGGCTAGGAGTCTGCACAAGACGTTGTAAAGCGTGAATCTAGTATAGATTCAAGTGCTGTCAATATTCCTGCGTCTAGTGGTTTGGTCAAAATTTCAGCATTGTTTTTCTGTGGAAGAAGTGTTTTCTGGTGAGAATTGGCATGGTCCCAGGGACTGATTGATGTGAAATGATCACCACAGAAAAAAACAGCTGTAGAGATGCCATGGCAAGAAACCTTTTTCACCAAATAATGTGTAAACTAAGACAAAAAGTAGAAATGCATGTGATAATATTGTGGAGTGTGAAAAGTATTTTACCTATCTTTAAAAGTGTTATAAAGGGCCCTGCATTTAAACACTTTGATAACCTGAATTGAATCACGTTTACTACAACCACCCCACCTCCGCTTGCCCCCAAAAATCATTAATCTCAAAACGTGTCTTGCATAGGGAAAGAAACACTACTTGGATAGCGCCACTCAATGTAGTCTACAGATTTTACTGTGAATATTGTATTCCACAGATATTACTGTAATCTTTTAATAAATGCAAGACTATTTATTCTGAAAATTAAAATACAATTATCATACCTTATACATTTGATCACTGCTTCTACGACCAATCTGCACTAAGCTGACAAAGGTGCCTCATTGCATACACCAGTCGTCTGTATACTGTAGGAGTCTGGCTCTGTATACAATATTGCCACTCGGTGGTGATACCGTGCAGAGTCCAGGGGTTCCCTAAAAGTGTACAGTGCTCAGTGCAAACCCCAAAGTGTTCTAAAAGTGGTAGTGTGGGCGAGCAGCCTTAGGCCTAACACAAAGTGTAAGACATTTATTGCACAACAGTGATCAGTAATGGACGCACGACTCAAGAAGGAGATCCACACCAATTTTAGAAAATTATACTTTGTACTTTATTTTAAGAACCAGGTCTTCGTAATCCGTTAAGTACGTTTTTAATTAAAAATACTTTTGAAGTAAAAATATTGAACTTTTTCACACAGTCTAGTGTTATCCTATGGGGAAAACAATATTGCGGTTATACAGGTAAGCGTTCAACTTACAAGCTCAGTCTTCGGAGCCAAACGTCAGCAAGGGCCAGAGGTCCGGTAAGTGCCAGAGGTCAGGTAAGTACCAGAACTGCACCACCAGCGGCACAGGCGCAGATTTCAAAATCGGAGTTAGACCCAATGCCTTCCAATGGAGACAGGGGGTGCCTGGAGGCACACTGCTAGCAGGTAAGTAGATCGGTTGCAGGGGCCAAGCTTTGGGGGTTATGTGAGAAAGTGCCCTCTTTCTGCATTGTTGCCCCCACTTTTTGCTCAATTGCTGTTGTGCTTTGACTGAGTGTGCCTTGGGCTCCTGCTAATCAGGTACCCAGGGCCTATGTTCTTTCCCTAAAACTGCATTGAAGCCTAAAACCCAATTGCCATCTCTGGCCACAGGTCAGCCCCTGGTAAATGGTACCACAGGTACCCAGGGCACTGTGACCAGAGAAGGCCTCTAAGGGCTGCAGCACTTATTGTGCCACCCTTAGAGGTCCTGTACCCTTACACACACTGTGAGAAAGTGCCCTCTTTCTGCATGGTATGCCCCCACTTTTTGCTGAATTGCTGAACTTCTTTGACTGAGTGTGCCCTGGGCTCCTGCTAATCAGGTACCCAGGGCCTATGTTCCTTCCCTAAAATTGCATTGAAGCCTAAACCCAATTGGCATCCCTGGCCACAGGTAGGTCCCTGGTAAATGGTACCACAGGTACCCAGGGCCCTGTGACCAGGGAAGGCCCCTAAGGGCTGCAGCACTTATTGTGCCACCCTTAGAGGCCCTGCACCTTTTCACTCACACACTGCCTTTGCAGGCTGCGTGTCTTGGTGCAGAACAAAGTGAAGAGTCGACATGGCACACATCCCTGTGTGCCATGCCTACAAACCACTGCCCTGGCCTAGGTCAGTCACCCCTCTAGCTGGGTGCACTATGCCAGTGGTGAGGGTACAGGTGCATGAGCCCTGTACCCCTACAGTGTCTAAGGCCATTCTTAGACATTGTAAGTGCAGTGCTGCCATTAAGAGTATATGGTGCTGGGAGGTCGTCATTACGAACTCCACAGCACCATAATGGCTGCACTGAAGACTGAGAAGTTTGGTATCCAACTTCTCAGCACATTAAACCCACACTGATGCCAGTGTGGGATTTAATGTAAAATGCACGACAGAGGGCATCTTAGAGATGCCCCCTGAAACTCGTCCAACTCCCAGTGACCTGATTGAGTGGCTGCCGAGGCTGCCACCACCAGACCTGTTTCTGGACCCCTGGGTCGAGAGCTTGCCGCTCTCGGGGGCCTGAAACAATGCACATCCTGGGACGAGGTGCCAAGCCTCCTCCCCCAGGATGGGCAGGGTTCACGAAGGAGAAGCTTCAAAGGCATACCGCCTTTGTGAGCCTCTCCAGACCACTTGCTGTACTCAGCAACTGGTCCCCACTGGTTCTACCCCCCACTTTGGGCGGGAGACCCGGCGGGAAAAACAAAGTGAGGAAGAGAGGTGTGCCCACCTCTGCCAACTCCACCCCTAAGGTGGGGGAGGCGAGGTGAAGCACAACCTAGAGTCCCCGCCATCTTGAGGATGGGGGGGACCCAGCCAACCAGGGACAGGCTCCTGCCCCCCTCCCACTGGAGAGTGGCAGAATAGGGGGTGTACCCACCCCCGGGAAGGGACCCATTGGTCCCTGCCCTTTACCTACCTGTAACGCCCCTAAATTTAGTATTTAGGGGCACCCTGAACCTTCCTTCCTCAGATCCAGAAACGACAAGAAGAAAAGAAGGACCGAACTGCTGTGCAACCTGCTAACAAGAGGAAGACAACAACTGACTTGGCCCCAGCCCTACCGGCCTGTCTGCCCTCGAACCTGCTTCCTGCGAAAACCCGGTGTGTCCTGCAGCCAGCAACCTCAAGAACCCCGGAGGACCTGCCTGCCTTCACTTCTGAAGCCTGCTTCTCCCGTGAACACCGGATTTGTTCAAACACAGCAACCTCTGGCAGCAGCCGGAAACCGCGAATCCAGCCCACTCTGCACCCGCAGACCCCGGCCCGAGCTCGAGTGGGAAAACGCCACGAGGAGGTCCCGGCGATCCTGACCCGAGATCCGGCGACTCCTGACCTGCCTCAAGCCTCCAGACGACGCCTGCAGCCTAAATCCAGAGGGCCCCCCCTACCGCGACCAGAGCGGGTAAGAAAATCCAACCCTAAAAGGCACCCCTGCACCCGGCGCCCCACGGCCCTGTGTGCCCCAACCAACGGTGCCTAGCCAACCCTTACCTATCCAACTTACCTCTCAAAGTGGTGGTCGCATCCAGGAGGTCCTCGTCCAAGAGCCTGCAGTGTGTTTCCAAACCGGAAGTTCCCCATAGACTACAACAGGGCTTCCGACGCCAAAACAGCACCCTGCACCCAGCCGCCCGAGTGCCGCTGAGGGTGCCCTTTTGATACCTACTTGTTTCCCCATTTGCCCTGAGTCTACAACCAGGAGCTTGGCTCCCACAACCCAGTGGCCTGCTCGCCAGCCGCCACTAACCGGAGGCCCCCTATCCCCCATTGGATAACATTGGGCATCAACACTCTGCACCCGGCCGCCCTAGTGCCGCTGAGGGTGTAACAAGAGTGCATCACTGACCCTGGGGGACCCCTGAGTCTAACCCCAGAACCTTAACTCCCACAGTCGAAAACTTACCTTCAAACCGATAACTTGTTTTTCCTCCATAGGATAACATTGACTCCTTTTTCCTGAAAAACGACTAAGTGTGGAGTTTTGGAAACTAAAAATATTGCTTAAAAATTGTATGAATAACCAAAACGACTTTACTCACCTGTTTGCAGGAAATGTCCCATTGCCGGATCTAGGATCCAGCACTGAGGTTAGAAAAGTAACGCGAAAGTAACTTACCTGCACTTTACAGGAAAAGTCTATGCATTTCAATGTACTGTTCGAAAAAGTTTCTAAGTGTCGAATTTTGAAAACTGAAAATATTCTTTAAAAACCGTACAAACTACAAAAACGTAATTACTTACCTGTTTTAAGTAGATGTCCCAGTGCTGAATCTGGGAGTCCAGCACTGGATTACAAAAGTAACGCGAAAGTACTTACCTGCAATTTACAGGAAAAGCCTATGTATTTCAATGTACTGGTCCAAAAAGTTTCTAAGTGTCAACTTTTGAAATGCAATAATATTCTTTTAAAATCGTACCTTTAACCAAAACGCATTTACTCACCTGTTTTCAGGAAATGTCCCAGGGCTGAATCTAGGATCCAGTCCTGTGTTAGCAAAAGTAATCTGAAAAGTAATTAACTGCATTTTACTTAAAAAGCCCATTCAATTGAATGTACTATACCTGCAATGTGGTGCAAACTGCTTACTTAAAACTGTAACCAAAACCAGTACAAGTTACACTGCAATTTTGAACTGTGTTCATACAAGTAATTTACTACTGAAAAGTATTTAATGCTTACCTGTGCCAGGCTTGCTTGGTTCTAAAAATAAAACAACAGTATATTTTTTTTATACAAAACAATTGGCCTAGAGTTCAGTTCTTGAGTGTGTGGATTCATTTGCTGACAGTGTGTACATCAAATGCTTTACACTGTCCTCTGATACTGCCTTACTGCTCGACCAAGCTACCACTTTAGAGAGTAAGGTTCTATCTAACTTTAACCTCTGGAGACTCTTGGACTCTATACACACTGTACCTCACTTTGGTCCAGTATATATAGAGCCAGTTTCTTACATTGGTGGATCAGCGGTGGGATACAAACTTGCATTTGTTGGACTACTCGGTTACCATCTGATCACACGACAGAACTCTTAAATTGCCTTTAGAATTCTGATTTTTTCAAATTGGCATTTTTTACCAAACTACTAAAAGTCTTGTTAGGGCCTTGCTTAAGTCCCTTTAGAATTTTAGAAAATAAAAAGTCACTATAGTCAGGGGTAGAGGGGTTAGAACTTTTTGTTAGAATGTCTCAAGAAAAGAACCCAGCTATTAGTGAAGATAATAATGACATGCAGGACATGGTTGAGGAGCTCGACCTCACCCCTTATCTTCACTTGTCTTTCAAAGAGATAAGGTCCTTATGTAAACTTAAAAATATACCAATGGGCCAGCATCCAACCAAGCAAGGGCTCCAGGAGCTCCTGGATGAGTATGCAAAGGCCCACCCCTCTGAACATGGTGATGACCAAGCAGAGGAGGAAAGGGATGAGGATGATAGGGCTGGTAACCCACCTCCAATCATCCCTAGGGAGGAAAGGGACCCCATACCCTTAACTCCAAGAATCAACCTCTGGGGACCTAGAGGCCACACAGGTGGTTCAGGTCCCAGGGAGGACATTGAGGACAGCCTCAGTGAGGAGGACAACCTTTAGCAAGGTTGGCCAAAGACTGGATCTAGAGTCCAGACTCCTGGCTCTAGAGAAAGAAAAGAAAGGAGATGGGTTTAGCACCCATCAGTGGTGGCAGCAATACCAATAATAAGGATAAAGAGCAATCTTATGATCCTAAAATCCCCAAAGGGATTGTCCCTAAATTTGAGGAGGGTGATGACATCACCAAATGGTTCACAGCCTTTGAGAGGGCCTGTGACCTGAGAAAGGTGAAGAAACCTCTCTGGGGGGCACTCCTGTGGGAACTGTTCTCTGGTAACTGCAGAGACAGGCTTCTGACCCTCTCTGGGCCAGATGTCCTATGATCTCATGAAGAAGACTCTGATTGAGGGATTTGGACTCACCACTGAGGAGTACAGAATTAGATTCAAGGGGGCTCACAAAACCCAGAACCAGTCCTGGATTGATTTTGTAGACTACTCAGTAAACACACTGGATGGTTGGTTAACTGGACACAATGTGCATGACTTTACTGGACTTTACAATTTGTTTATGAAGGAACATATATTAAGTAATTGCACAAATGAAAAGTTACATCACCATTTGGTAGACCTAGGTCTAATTTCTCCCCAAGAATTGGGAAAGAAGGCAGACCACTGGGTCAAGACTAGGGTGACAAGGACAACCACTGGGGGTGACCAGAAGAAGGTGGTTACAAAACCTCCCCAGGGGAAGGTGGTGACATTCCCCAAGATAAAAAGTCTGAGTCTTCCAAAGGGCCCCAAAAACCTGTACAGGGGGGTGGGTCCCAAACTACTCCCTATGTGCCTCAGCCCTATAGGGGGAAGAACTTTGATCCCACAAAGGCCTGGTGTAACAACTGTAAGAAGTTGGGACACTTAACCGTAGACAAGTCTTGCCCTCACAACAAGGCCCCTAGTTCCACAAGTACAGCTACTTCTGGGGTGGCAAGTCTACAGATGGGATCAACAGTGTGCCCAGAGCAAATCAGGATGCACACTGAAGCAGTTCTAGTTTCAGAGGGGGAAGTAGAGTTTGCCACTGTAGCTGTGTGGCCACCCAACTTAAAGAAATACTTACAATACCCTTGGATTAATGGAACTAGGATAGAGGCTCTGAGGGACACAGGTGCCAGTGTCACTATGGTGAGAGACACACTGGTTTCCCCTGAGCAATATTTGAATGGGCGTACTTACCCAGTCACCAATGCTGACAGTGTTACCA
Organism: Calotriton arnoldi; assembly: GCA_963921515.1. Classification (NCBI taxonomy): domain Eukaryota; kingdom Metazoa; phylum Chordata; class Amphibia; order Caudata; family Salamandridae; genus Calotriton; species Calotriton arnoldi. The sequence goes on from CAWUFW010000534.1 coordinate 1,808,277, forward strand.
CTAATCATGCAATGGCTATGGTGACATTCGACTGGGGGGGGGGGGGTTACTGGCCTGAAACAGGTAGTGGTCTCTCCAAAGCTACCAGCTGCATGTCTGCTTGGCAATGACCTGGAAACCTCAGCCTGGGCTGAGGTTGAACTAAAAACCCATGCAGCAATGCTGGACATCCCTGAATTGGTGTGTGTAAAAAAAGAGCACAGAGCAAAAAGCAAGGTGAAGAAATAGTGTTGGAGCCTGAAAAAATGGCCCAACCTACCAAGAGAAAAGGTAAGAAGACTGGGGGACCAGCTTCTATACAGCCAAAGGATCAGGACCCCTCTCCTCAGGGAGAGGACTTGGACACCCCAGAGGGAACTGAGCCCATGGAGCTTGACCCTTACCAGGTTGAACTCTTGGGCCCAGGGGGACCCTCTAGGGAAGAGCTGTGCCATGGGCAGCAAGACTGTCCCACTCTTGAAAGCCTGAGGCAGCAAGCTGTTTCAGAAGCAAAGGGAGATGTCAGTGGTACCCACAGAGTTTATTGGGAAGTGGGATTACTGTACACTGAGGCAAGAGACCCCAATCCTGGAGCCACCAGGAGAGTGGTAGTGCCACAGAAGTACAGGGAGTTCCTCCTAACTTTAGCTCATGACATCCCCCTAGCTGGACAGCTGGGCCCAAACCAAGACTTGGGAAAGGCTAGTCAGCCACTTTTACTGGCCCCAGATGCACCTAAAGGTGAAGGAGTTTGTCAGCTCCTGTGTTACCTGTCAGGCCAGTGGCAAGACAGGTGGCCACCCAAAGGCCCCCTGATACCACTGCCTGTGGTGGGGGTTCCCTTTGAAAGGGTAGGTGTGGACATAGTGGGTCCACTTGAACCTCCCACAGCCTCAGGGAACAAATTCATACTAGTGGTAGTGGATCATGCCACTAGGTACCCTGAAGCAATCCCACTTAGGACTACTACAGCTCCTGCAGTAGCCAAGGCCCTCATTGGTGTCTTCACCAGGGTAAGGTTCCCTAAGGAGGTGGTTTCAGACAGAGGTTCTAACTTCATGTCTGCTTACCTGAAGCACATGTGGAAGGAATGTGGGGTGCAGTACAAGTTTACTACACCCTATCACCCACAAACCAATGGTCTTGTTGAAAGGTTCAACAAGACATTGAAAGGCATGATTATGGGGCTCCCTGAGAAACTCAAAAGGAGATGGGATGTCCTCTTACCCTGCCTGCTTTTCGCTTACAGAGAAGTGCCACAGAAGGGAGTAGGTTTCTCACCCTTTGAACTTCTGTTTGGCCATCCTGTGAGGGGACCATTTTGTCTTGTAAAGGAGGGCTGGGAGAGGCCTCTCCAAGAACCCAAACAAGATATTGTGGACTATGTGCTTGGCCTAAGGTCCAGAATGGCTGATTACATGGAAAAGGCATCCAAGAATCTTGAGGCCAGCCAGGAGCTTCAGAAGCACTGGTATGAGCAAAAAGCTGCACTGGTTGAATTTCAACCTGGGCAACAGGTGTGGGTGTTGGAGCCAGTGGCACCAAGGGCACTCCAGGACAGATGGAGTGGCCCTTACCCTATCCTGGAGAAAAAGTGAGGTCACCTACTTAGTTGACCTGGGCACAAGCAGGACACCCAAAAGGGTTATCCATGTGAACCGCCTTAAGCTCTACAATGACAGGGCTGACATCACCATGCTGATGGTGACTGATGAGGAGCAGGAAGCAGAGAGTGAACCTCTCCCTGACCTCCTCTCATACAGCCCAAAAGATGGGTCAGTAGATGGAGTTGTCTTTTCAGACACCCTCTCTGCCCAACAGCAGACTGACTGCAAGCAAGTCTTGCACCAGTATGCTAAGCTCTTTTCCTTGTCCCCTGGTCTGACAAACTGGTGTACCCATGATGTGGACACTGGTGACAGTGCACCTGTCAAAAACAAGATCTATCGACAGTCAGACCAAGTCAAGGAAAGCATCAGAGCTGAGGTCAGCAAGATGCTGGAGTTAGGGTTTATTGAACCCTCTGAGAGCCCCTGGGCTAGCCCAGTGGTTCTGGTCCCCAAACCTCACCCACAGGATGGAAAGAGAGAAATTAGGTTTTGTGTGGATTACAGAGGGCTCAACTCTGTCACCAAGACAGATGCTCACCCTATCCCAAGAGCAGATGAGTTGATAGACAAATTGGGTGCAGCCAAATTCTTAAGTACCTTTGACTTAACTGCAGGGTACTGGCAGATTGGCATAGCACCAGGAGCAAAAGAGAAAACGGCATTCTCCACACCTGATGGGCACTATCAGTTCACTGTTATGCCCTTTGGTTTAAAGAATGCCCCTGCCACCTTCCAGAGGTTGGTGAATCAAGCCCTTGCTGGGTTGGAGTCCTTTAGTGCAGCTTATCTTGATGATATTGCTGTGTTTAGCTCCACCTAGCAGGATCACCTGATCCACCTTGGGAAGGTTTCAAAAGCCCTGCAAACTGCAGGCCTAACTATTAAGGCATCCAAATGCCAGATAGGGCAGGGCACTGTGGTGTACTTGGGCCACCTTGTTGGTGGAGGCCAGGTACAGCCCTTACAGTCCAAGATCCAGGCCATCCTGGGCTGGGCAGCTCCAACAACCCAGACCCAAGTCAGGGCATTCCTTGGCTTGACTGGGTACTACAGGAGGTTTGTGAAGGGATATGGGTCCATTGTGACTCCCCTCACAGAACTCACCTCCAAGAAAATGCCCAAAAAGGTTAACTGGACAGTTAGTTGCCAAAAGGCTTTTGACACCCTGAAAGAAGCAATGTGCTCAGCACCAATTCTAAAAGCTCCAGATTATGCCATGCAGTTCATAGTACAGACTGATGCCTCTGAGCTAGGGATAGGAGCGGTCCTATCCCAGACCAATGATGAAGGCCAAGACCAACCTGTTGCTTTTATAAGCAGGGGGCTTCTCCCCAGAGAGCAGCGTTGGAGTGCCATTGAGAGGAGGCCTTTGCTGTGGTTTGGTCCCTGAAGAAGTTGAGACCATACTTGTTTGGTACTTACTTCCTAGTTCAAACTAATCACAGACCTCTCAGATGGCTAATGCAGATGAAAGGTGAAAATCCTAAACTGTTGAGGTGGTCCATCTCCCTACAGGGAATGGACTTTGTAGTGGAACACAGACCTGGGACTGCCCATGCCAATGCAGATGGACTTTCCAGGTTCTTCCACTTAGACAATGAAGACTCCCAAAGGCAAGGTTAGTCTCATCAGCTTTCGTTTGGGGGGGGGGGTTGTGTGAGAAAGTGCCCTCTTTCTTACATGGTATGCCCCCACTTTTTGCTGAATTGCTGATGTGCTTTGACTGAGTGTGCCCTGGGCTCCTGCCAATTACGTACCCAGGGCCTGTGTTCCTTCCCTAAAACTGCATTGAAGCCTAAACCCAATTGGCATCTCTGGCCACAGGTAGGCCCCTGGTAAATGGTACCACAGGTACCCAGGGCACTGTGACCAGAGAAGGTCCCCAAGGGCTGCAGCACTTATTGTGCCACCCTTGGAGGCCCTGTACCCTGACACACACACACACACACACGTGTCTTGGTGCAGAACAAAGTGAAGAGTCGACATGGCACACACCCCTGTGTGCCATGCCCACAACCCACTGCCATGGCATCCATTAGTCACCCCTCTAGCTGGGTGCACTATGCCAGTGGTGAGGGTACAGGTGCATGAGCCCTGTACCCCTACAGTACCCAGGTCCATTCCTGGGCACTGTAAGTGCAGTGCTGCCATTAAGAGTATATGGTGCTGGGAGCTTGTCGTCACGAACTCCACAGGACCATAATGGCTGCACTGAAGACTGAGAAGTTTGGTATCCAACTTCTCAGCACATTAAACCCACACTGAAGCCAGTGTGGGATTTAATGTAAAATGCACGACAGAGGGCATCTTAGAGATGCCCCCTGAAACTCGACCAACTCCCAGTGACCTGACTGAGTGGCTGCCGAGGCTGCCACCACCAGACATGTTTCTGGACCCCTGGGTCGAGAGCCTGCTGCTTTCGGGGCCCTGAAACAATGCACATCCTGGGACGAGGTGCCAAGCCTCCTCCCCCAGGATGGGCAGGGTTCACGAAGGAGAAGCTTCAAAGGCATACCGCCTTTGTGAGCCTCTCCAGACCACTTGCTGTACTCAGCAACTGGTCCCCACTGGTTCTACCCCCCACTTTGGGCGGGAGACCCGGCGGGAAAAACAAAGTGAGGAAGAGAGGTGTGCCCACCTCTGCCAACTCCACCCCTAAGGTGGGGGAGGCGAGGTGAAGCACAACCTCGAGTCCCCGCCATCTTGAGGATGGGGGGACCCAGCCAACCAGGGATAGGCTCCTGCCCCCCTCCCACTGGATAGTGGCAGAATAGGGGGGGTACCCACCCCAGGGAAGGGACCCATTGGTCCCTGCCCTTTACCTACCTGTAACGCCCCTAAATCTAGTATTTAGGGGGCACCCTGAACCTTGCTTCCTCAGATCCCGCCAAGAAACAAGAAGAAAAGAAGAAGGACCGAACAGCCGTGCAGCCAGCTAACAAGAGGAAGACGCCCACTGACTTGGCCCAGCCGTACCGGCCTGTCTCCCCACGAACCTGCTCCTGCGAAATCCCGGTGTGTCCTGCAGCCAGCAACCTCAAAAACCCCGGAGGACCTGCCTGCCTGCACTTCCAAAGACTGCTTCTCCCGTGAACACCGGATTTGTTCAAACTGCAAGCTCTGGCAGCAGCCGGAGACCGCGAACCTGCCCCACTCTGCACCCGCCAGCCCGTGCTCGAGTGGGCAAACACCACGAGGAGGTCACCCCAGCGATCCTGACCCGAGATCCGGCAACCCCTGACCTGCCTCAAGCCTCCAGCCGACGCCTGCAGCCTAAATCCAGAAGTCATCCTAACCGCGACCCGGAGCTGGTAAGCCGTTCCGACCCCAAAAGGCACCCCTGCACCCGACGCCCCACGGCCTTGTGTGCCCAAACCAACGGTGCCTAACCAACCCCTAACTTCCCAACTTACCTCTCGAAGTGGTGGTCGCACCCAGAAGTCCTTCGTCTCCTTGCCTGCAGTGCTTTTGCTAACCGGAGGTTCTCCATTGGAAACAACAGGGCTTCCGACGACAAAACAGCCCCTGCACCCGGCCGCCCTAGTGCCGCTGAGGGTGCATCTTTTGTGCTAAGCTGTTTCCCCATTTGCCCTGAGCTAAAGTCTAGGAGCTTTGCTCCCACAACCCAGTGGCCTGCTTGCCAGCAGCCACCAACCGGAGACCCCCTATCCTCCATAGGATAACATTGGGCCTCAACACTCTGCACCCGGCCACCCTAGTGCCACTGAGGGTGTAACAAGAGTGCATCACTGACCCTGGGGGACCCCTGAGTCTAACCCCAGAACCTTAACTCCCACAGTTGATAACTTACCTTTGAACCGATAACCTGTTTTTCCTCCATAGGATAACATTGACAATTTTTCTTCCAAAAAGTTTCTAAGTGTGGAGTTTTGAAATCTAAAAATATTCTTTAAAAATCGCACGAATAACCAAAACATATTTACTTACCTGTTTGCAGGAAATGTCCCAGTGCTGAATCTAGGTATCCAGCACTGAGTTAGAAAAGTAACGTGAAAAGTAACTTACCTGTAATTTACTGAAAAAGCCTATTCATTTCAATATACTGTATTTGCTAAGTATTGCAACCTACTGCATCCCCTGTAAATCAAACAAAGTACAATTCCGATTGCATTTTCAAACTGTTCCACAATCAGCAACTTATTACTGTAAAGTATTTAATGCTTACCTGTGCCAGGCTTGCTTGGTTCTAAAAATAAAACAACAGTATATTTTTTATACAAAAACAATTGGTCTAGAGTTCAGTCTTTGAGTGTGTGAATTCATTTGCTGACTGAGTGGGTACATCAAATGCCTAACACTGTCCTCTGATACTGCCTTACTGCTCGACCACTCTACCACAAATAGAGAGTAAGGTTCTATTTAACTTTAACCTCTGCCTACCTCTGGGGTCACCTGGACTCTATACACACTATACCTCACTTTGGTGTAGTATGTATAGAGCCGGTTTCCTACACACTGCCTTTGCAGGCTGCGTGTTTTGGTGCAGAGCAAAGTGAAGAGTCGACATGGCACACATCCCTGTGTGCCATGCCTACAACCCACTGCCCTGGCATAGATCAGTCACCCTCTAGCTAGGTGCACTATACCAGCGGTGAGGGTACAGGTGCATGAGCCCTGTACCCCTACAGTGTCTAAGTCCATTCTTAGACATTGTAAGTGCAGTGCTGCCATTAAGAGTATATGGTCCTGGGAGTTTGCATTACGAACTCCACAGCACCATAATGACTACACTGAAAACTGAGAAGTTTGATATCAAACTTCTCAGCACAGTAAACCCACACTGACGCCAGTGTGGGATTTAATGAAAAATGTACACAGAGTGCATCTTAGAGATGCCCCTGAAAACTAACCCACCTCTAGTGTCCAGGCTGAGTGGCTGCTTTCAGCTGCCACCACCAGACATGTTTCTGGACCCCTGGGTCGAGAGCCTGCTGCTCTCTGGGGCCTGAAACAATGCACATCCTGGGACGAAGTGCCAAGCCTCCTCCCCCAGGATGGGCAGGGTTCACGTAGGGGAAGCTTCAAAGGCTTGCCGCCTTTGTGAGCTTCCCCAGGCCACTTGCTGCTCTCAGCAACTGGTCCCCACTGGTTCTACCACCACTTTCGGCGGGAGAACCGGCGGGAAAAACAAAGTGAGGAAGAGAGGTGTGCCCACCTCTGCCAACTCCACCCCTCAGGTGGGGGAGGCGAGGTGAAGCACAACTCAGTCCATGACATCTTGAAGATGGGGGGACTCAGCCAACCAGGGACAGGCTCATGCCCCCCTCCCACTGGAGGGTGGCATAATAGGAAGGGACCCATTGGTCCCTGCCTTTTACCTACCTATAACGCCCCTAAATCTAGTATTTAGGGGTACCCCTGAACCTTGCTTCCTCAGACAAGAACCTGCAACAAGAAAAGGAGGACCGAACAGCCGTGCCGAAGCTAACAAGAGGAAGACACCCACTGACTTGGCCCCAGCCCTACCGGCCCGTCTCCACCTCGAACCTGCTCCTGCGAAATCCCGGTGTGTCCTGCAGCCAGCAACCTCGAAAACCCTGGAGGAGCTGCCTGCCTTCAGGCACAAAGATTTTGTCTCCCGTGAACACTGGATTTGTTCATCTGCAACCTCAGGCTCCGGCCGGACACCGCAGATCCGCCCCACTCTGCACCTGCTGTCCACGGCCCGAGCTTCGAGTGGGCAAACACCACGAGGAGGTCACCCCGGCGATCCTGACCCGACATCCGGCGACCCCTGACCTGCCTCCAGCCGACGCCTGCAGCCTAAATCCAGAAGGCCCCCCCCCCCTAACCGCGACAAGGAGCTGGTAAGAAGATCCGACCCCGAAAGGCACCCGTCGCCCCACGGTCTTGTGTGCCCAAACCAACGGTGCCTAGACAACCCCTAAGTTCCCAACTTACCTCTCAAAGTGGTGGTCGCACGCAGAAGACCTTCGTCCCCAAGCCTGCAGTGCCTTTGCAAACCGGAGGTTTCCCATTGAAACCAACAGGGCGCCCGACGTCGAAACCGCACCCTGCACCCGGCCGCCCTAGCGCCGCTGAGGGTGCACCTTTGCTGCTAATTTGTTTCCCCATTTGCCCTGAGCTAAAGTCCAGAAGCTTTGCTCCCACAACCTAGTGGCCTGCTTGCCAGCAGCCACCAACTTGAGAACCCCTATCCCCCATTGGATAACATTGGGCCTCAGCACTCTGCACCCGGCCGCCCTAGTGCCGCTGAGGGTGTAACGAGAGTGCATCCTTGACCCTGGGGGTGGGGGAACCCTTGTTCTAACCCCAGAAGCTCAACTCCAAAGACCGATTACTTACCTGGTAACTGATAACTTCATTTCTCTCCATAGGAATCCATTGACTGTTTTTCTCTGAAAAATGTTCCAAGTGTGGAGTTGATTTGTATGGAAACCTGAAAAATAATTGTGCAAAACTGATTTTACTTACCTTTTCTCTAGGAAATGTCCCAGTGTGATATCTAGGCATATCACACTGAGTAGAAAAAGTAATCTAAAAGGTAATCTCAAAAGTAACATAAAAGTAACTTACCTGTAATTTTCATTGCAAAGTCGATACAAAGTATATGTACAGCATTTCACAGTATTGCATTACCAGTAATTCAAACTGTAACCATTTCAAAGTACATTTACAATTGCATTTCAAACTGTATATTTACTGCAAAGTATTTATCAACTTACCTGTGCCAGGCTTGCTTGGTTCTAGAAAATAAAATAACTAAAAGAATATTTTTATACAAAACCAATTGGTCTGAAGTGTGTGAAATCATTTGCTGATTGCGTGGGTACAACAAATGCTTAACACTGTCCTCTGATACTGCCTTACTGCTCGACCACACTACCACAAATAGAGAGTGAGGTGCTATCTAACTTTACCTCTGCCTACCTTTGGGGATCCACTGGACTCTGTGCACACTATACCTCACTTTGGTAAAGTATATACAGAGCCAGCTTCCTACAGGTTAGCACCAGTAAAGGGGGGGGCCACAAAGCGGCACCAAAAATACGCTACCAGCCTGGCTAAAGAGGCCCAGGATGCTTGTTTCCTGTCCAGGGAGTACCTGGCTGGCAGTTCGGGCTGGACTGTTCCCATGAGGATCAGGGTCAAGACTGATTTGCATATGGCTGGGTCCAAACTGGGGTGGCATGGGGAGCAAAGAAACGATGGATGAAACCCAGATCTTTGTGACTGGGGGTGAATATTTGCATTGTTCAGCATTCCGTCCATCATTTGTTCCTTTTGCTTTTTTCCAATATTTTAGGGGCATATCTGCACATGCAGATATGCCATCGTCTGTAGTATAGAGCACCCTGCCTAAGGCCTGTGAGGCCTGCTAGAGGGGTGATTTACCTATGCTGCCAGGCAGAGCTAGCTAGCTGTCGTGGCACCAAGGCAGGGGGCCATGTCGACTTTGTCGTTTTCTCCCTCACAGGAGCATGCAGGTTGCAAGGGCAGTGGCATGGTCCCAGTGAGGGGGAGGATCCCAAGGGACCCTCTTCAGCTCTCAGGCCGTGGGTACCATTTACTAGGGACTTAGAGGGGCAGAAGTACCAATTTGGAGTTTGTTTTAGGAAAGGAGCACTGGTACAGGAGACCTGGTTGACGGGGACCATGTGCACTACGTTTGAAACCACATCAAAACCAGGTAAAAAGTAGGGGGTGAACCATGCAAAAGAGGCACTTTCTCACATATACTCATATCCTTTCCAAAAGATCTTCATTCTAGTCATAAGCACTGAATTGTCCCACCCACATGCAAGATCCTGGAGCACTTTTGTCACCCTGATTCATGCTATAATTGACAAATTTCATTAACCCCTTGACCGCGATCGGAATTCCGCTTGTGTGCTCGCGGGTGTGGTCGTGACGAGCTCAGCTCGTCATGCGCACAGCGCTACCGCGCAGCATGACGAGCTGAGCTCGTCACGCGCATCGAAGGGGTTAATTAAAAATGCCAATTTTAAACAAAAAAGCCTGCGTAATGGGTCTCATCTGTCTAAACTGTGTATCATTTATTAGTTGTGTCCCGTTTGTTTGCCTTCACATATAGAAGATGCAGAGAGGACGTGTGTAAAGAAGTCATTAAATCTTTATCATTTTCAAGTGTGCAGAAAATAGATATGTTCGAGGCATATGAGCTGTAGATCAAATGCTTTAGTATAGATCGCCATCTGGTGTTGGGTCCGGATGTTTGCACTTTGTTTTTCTTCGAACAAGTCTTTGTAGTCACGAGGTAGGTGACTCCCCCTTTCGGTGATAGTGCGCATGGGCATCGACTCCATCCCCAGATTGGTTTTTTCCGCCATCGGGTTCGGATGTGTATTGCTGCGCTCCGCTATCGTTTTCGAACCCTTTCGACGCGCAATCCTCTACCCTTGATGGTATTGTCTATCAATCGCAGTTTCCCATTCGACGCGCATCGTGTAAATTGTGAAAACCTTCGATCGGGAACTTCGAGGCGGGCCGTGGGGCCTACAAGTGCCGACCACGCCAGCAGTCGATGGAACGGACTCCATTCAACCTATGTCCCGGGTGTCGTGCTAAGTTTCCACGCACAGACTTGCACGAGGTCTGCAACCTCTGCTTATCCCCGGAGCAAAACGAGAAGGACTGTGAAGCGTGTCGATCATTCCGATTGAAGAAGACCATTCGTGATCGGCGGGCTCGACGCCATGAGATGCAACGCAGCAGCGGTTGCGTACCAGACATCTATGGCGAAGATTTTGAATTCCACCGTCCAGCCGAGGAAGAAGAACTGGTCTCCGTGTCCGAAGCCGACTCCGACATGGAGGAAGTCCTGAACGTCACTCCTGGTCAACATACCGTGAGTACAGATCCCCATGTGCCCACGCAAACAAAATCTAAGGCTCCGGTATCACCCTCGGGCTCAGGTCGACACCGAGAAACCGTTTCAGATGCCTCACCCTCCCGCCCAGCTATGAAACATAAAGACAAGCCTTCTGGCTCGAGCCGGCCCCATTCCGGTGCCGAACCAACACCTTCGGCACCGAAACATAAGACAAAACATGTGCCAGTCCCTACACCGTCGGCACCGAAGACACCTTCGACACCGAAGGCCTCGGATCCGAAATCTTCCAAACGAAAAGCTTCGGAGCCGAAATCGTCCAAACCAAAGTCTTCGGAGCCGAAATCCTCCACACCTAAAAGCTCGGAGCCGACACCCTCCGCGCCGAAAGTTCAGAGCCAAAACATGCCACTCCGAAACCTTCAGACCCTAAACAGGCTAAAACTAAGCTCTCTGATTTGAAACATTTGGCGCACAAAGACTCTCAGCCCAAATCTTCCACGCCAAAATCCACTCCTAAAGAAAAAGATACTCCTTCCAAGGAGCCTCCATCTGGAGACACAGTTTTGGATCCAAAGCAAAAGAGACTTAGTATTGACCCTGAAACTGGACGCCTTCTGGCCACTCTTCCTAAAAAACGGAAGCTGGATCTCTCAGAGGACTCTCCTATACCTCTGAAGAAAAAGGGCATGGGTACTAACCCTTCTCCCCCTTACATATCTCCTTCTCCTCCTTACATATCTCCTTCTCCTCCTCTAGATCCCAATTTACTGATTACACCATCAAATTCACCACCACCTCCACTTTCACCTGACCCACAGGACGAGGATGATGGGGATGGGGATGAAGATCAGGATATACCACAAGACCAGGACATATCACAGGACACTGATCCCTGGGAAGATTATAATAAGGATCCTTATCAAAATAATGACCCTGACCTGTATCCCTCCAGACCCTCCCCACCCGATGACAACATTGGCTTTGCGCAGCTTATCAACAGCGCTGCTCAATATCACGGGGTGGAGCTACATACAGACTCTCTAGAAGAGGATTTCCTTGTGGAGACATTTACGCACTCACAAAGGTCTACTAATACTTTGCCAATGCTCAAGGGCATGTTGAAACACACAGACGAGGTATTCAGAGACCCAGTTAGAGCCAGAATACTCGCACCTAGAGTGGATAAAAAATACAAGCCCGCTCCTACAGACCCTGCATATATAAAAGGCCAGTTGCCCTTAGACTCTCTTGTTGTATCTAACGCCCGCAAGAGAGCCAACTCTCAAACTACAGGCGACGCCCCTCCTCCTGATCAGGAGTCTAAACTCATTGATGCCTCAGGCAAACGAGTGGCTTCGCAGGCTGCTAACCATTGGCGTATTGCCAATGCTCAGGCCCTGTTAGCACGATATGATAGGGCTCACTATGATGAGTTTGAAAAACTCATTCAACACTTGCCTGATGAGTATAAGACCAAAGCTAACGACCTCATTCAGGAAGGTAAATTTATCACCAACACTTCCATTAAATGTGCACTAGATGCAGCAGACACAGCATCTCGTGCCATCAACACTAGCATACTGCTGCGCAGGCACGCTTGGCTTCGAATCTCTGGATTCAAGCAGGAGGTCCAATCCTCCATATTTAATCAGCCCTTTGATAAGCAGCATCTTTTCGGGCCAACAGTCGATACTTCACTAGAAAAAATGAAAAAAGACACCGAAACTGCTAAGTCCATTGGGGCCTTACAATTGCCTTCTAACAGGGGTTCCTTTCGCCGCTCCTTTTACAGGGGTGGCTCAAAAACAGTGTCATCAAAGAATCCCTCCTCCTCTTATAAAAACAACAACCAATTTACCTCTTCCAGAGGTTATTTTCGAGGAGGCTACAGAGGAAATATTAGTAAGGGCAGAGGAACTCCTCCCGCACTTCCCCTGCCAATAAACAGTGACTTCCCTCCACTACCCCCCGATCATCCCATACCTGTCGGGAACGTCTCTCACAGTTCCTACTTATCTGGACTTCAATCACCTCAGACAAGTGGGTAATGCAAATTATCCAGTATGGTTATTGCCTGGAACTTACCTGCACTCCCCCAACTATCCTTCCAAGAGAACTTGCAATGTCACCAGAACATCTCACTCTCTTAAAACAAGAGGTTCTCTCTCTGTTACAAAAACATGCGATAGAACCAGTCCCCTTGGCTCTTCAGGGCACAGGGGTTTACTCACTCTATTTTCTAATTCCAAAAAAGGATGGCTCTCTCAGACCAATACTGGACATCAGACCCCTAAACCTCTATATTCAATCGGACCACTTCCCCATGGTCACTCTACAACAGGTGCTCCCATTGCTTCAGCAAGGCGACTTTCTTTCCACTCTCGATTTAAAGGATGCCTACTTCCATATTCCCATTCACCCGGCTCACAGGAAATATCTCAGGTTTGTGGTGGACGGACAACATTACGAATTCAAAGTTCTCCCGTTCGGGGTAACTACAGCACCCAGAGTATTCACCAAGTGTCTGGCAGTAGTTGCAGCTCGTTTAAGAAGTCCACACATTCACGTCTTCCCTTACTTAGACGACTGGCTAATAAAATCAAGTCACAACACAGCTGCATACACCACACTCGGAAAACAGTTCAGCTGCTTCACGACTTGGGATTCACTGTGAACCTCGACAAGTCTCATCTCCAACCCTCCAACACGCAAGCGTACCTAGGAGCCACGATAGACACTTGCAAAGCTCTAGCTTACCCCAACCCAGTCAGGATACGCAACATGCAAACCCTGATATCACAATTTCAGCCTCAACACTCATTACCAGCCCGAGTGTTCATGCAATTGATCGGAATGATGGCGTCTTGCATTCTAATTGTTCCTTACGCAAGACTCCAAATGCGTCCCCTACAGGAATGCTTAGCACGTCAGTGGAACCAGGCTCAAGGTCAGTTAACCGATCTGGTGTTGGTAGACGGCCGCACCCATCGCTCTCTGCAGTGGTGGAATACACAAAACCTTTCTAAAGGGCGGCCATTCGTCGACCCGGTTCCACAGATTGTGCTAACAGCAGACGCATCGCTCACTGGTTGGGGAGCTCATCTTCAAAAACATACCATTCAGGGCATGTGGACCCGACATCAAAAACAACTCCAAATACACCATCTGGAGCTGCTAGCAATTTTTCTGGCATTGAAAGCTTTTCAACTACATCTAATAGGCAAAGCTGTCCTAGTTCGTACAGACATGACAGCAATGTACTGCATACAGAAACAGGGAGGGGGGGACACTCTACAGCTTTCACACCTAGCTCAAAGCATATGGAGATGGGCCATACCTCAAAAGATTTATCTCCTTGCAGAACATCTCCCAGGAGTAAACAATCAGATTGCAGATCTGCTCAGTCGTCCAAGACAACAGATCCACGAATGGGAACTACATCTTCAAGTTCTCCTCCCATTCTTCCAGATGTGGGGCTACCCAGAAATAGATCTGTTCGCCACACACCTCAACGCAAAATGCCCAAACTTCGCATCCAGGTATCCACACCCATTGTCCAAAGGCAATGCGCTATGGATGAATTGGTCTGGGAAATTTGCTTACGCTTTTCCACCTCTCCCGCTCATTCCATTAGTGGTTCGGAAACTCAAGCAACATTCCTTCACAATGATCCTAGTTGCTCCCACGTGGAGAGATAAGGCATCCAGATCCCAGTCAACTCAACCTTGCGATCTGGCACCTGAAATCCTAGAATTTGGCTACCTTAATCTCCCGCCAGACTGCATGAACGTCATTAAAGAGGCTAGATGCCCTACCACAAGAGCATGCTATGCAGCAAAGTGGAAGCGATTTGTAATTTATTGTACTAACAATCAAATCAATCCGCTAGATGCTTCAACTCAAAACATCATTTGCTATCTGTTACACCTACAGAGTGCTAACTTAGCATATACATCTATACGACTACATCTTGCCGCAATAGCGGCTTACCTACAAAACAGACAACACTGGTCTTTGTTTCGTGTACCCGCTATCAAAGCCTTTATGGAAGGACTCAAAAATCATTCCTCCTAGACTTCCACCTTCTCCCATGTGGAATCTTAATATAGTCCTTACAAGACTCATGGGCCCACCATTTGAGCCTTTGCACAAATGCGAACTACAGTTTCTCACTTGAAAAGTAGCCTTCCTTATAGCCATCACATCTCTTAGAGTTGGTGAGCTCCAGGCACTAACCATACAAGAACCATTTTGACAAATTCACCAAAATAAAGTGGTTCTTAGGACTAACCCAAACGTTTTACCCATAGTCGTTTCTGCCTTTCACCTCAACCAGTCTGTTGAGTTACCTGTGTTTTTTCCTCAACCAGACTCAGAAGCAGAACGTGCTCTTCACACATTGGATGTTAAAAGAGCGATACTTTATTACATTGAAAGAACCAAATCTTTTAGGAAAACTAAACAACTTTGTTGCTTTTTCACCACCACATAAAGGCAATCTCATTTCAAAAGCAGGTATTGCACGGTGGATAGTTAAATGCATCCAAATATGCTACCTTAGGGGCTTCTATGGCATTCTTAGGGAACATACCCTTAGATGACATCTGCAAGGCTGCGACATGGTCTACACCACACACATTCACAAAGCACTAATGTGTAGATGTGTTAGCAAAACAACAAGCTAGTGTGGGCCAGGCAGTTTTAAGAACACTATTTCAGACCACTGCAACGGATACAGGTTAGCCACCGCTGGGAAATAACTGCTGTATAGTCTATGCTAACGCATATGATCTACAGCTCGTATGCCTCGAACGGAAAATGCTACTTACCCAGTATGCATCTGTTCTTGGCATGTAGAGCTGTAGATTCATATGCGCCCACCCGCCTCCCCGGGTACCTTTATCTGTTGCAGTATTATCTTACTTACATACAACACACATGGACATCTCTTTCTACTCTTACTAGCTCCATCATCACCCTTACGGCAAAACAATCTGGGGATGGAGTCGATGCCCATGCGCACTATCACCAAAAGGCGGAGTCCCCTACCTCGTGACTGCAAGACTTCTTCAAAGAAAAACAAAGTGCAAACATCCGGACCCAACACCAGATGGCGATCTATGCTAAAGCATATGATTCTACAGCTCTATATGCCAAGAACAGATGTATACTGGGTAAGTAGCATTTTCCTTTTGTTTGGCAGCACACATGCTAAAGAGGCCTTGTCGCTTCTTCTAAATGCACAATCGTTATTCCACATGTGCAGATATTTCCAGTTGGAGGCACAATTTCCAAAACATCTTTTGAGCTATGTCTCATTAGATATTCTGCTTTGTCTACTAAATTTCCTTCCTACATTGTCCTCATTTTGTATTGTCTGCGTTTTATTAATTTGCAGGGCTTTAAAAACATGGATCATTAATTGACTTAGAAGATCAGAACACTTTTATATTGCGCTCTCACTAACCCCATCCAATCTGTGGTCCAGTATATCTGAAAGAGACAGTTAGTTAAAGATTCCTTACCTCAGAATTACCCCCAGGCGCCAGACTGGATCCGGAGAATTGTTTCTTAGCAGTACCCTTGCACGTCGGTAGGTGGCATCGGTCGACTCCGCGTCCGTCGTTGGCGTCGTGGTCGCCGGGATGACGTCACGGTGCCTACGTAGCCGCCGCCCCTGCTCGCTGACGTCCGTTCTTTCTTTTTCCACCCCAGCCTAGCGCAGATCCGGAGAGAGCTACCCCTTAATCATTTTTTGACTAAGCTTTTTTTGACTTTTGTCGACTTTTTTTTTTTTTTTTTTTTTGTCTTCAACTCCTGATGCGCAAGGGATGTCTCATCATCGGACTGGCTTCGAGCCCTGCGAGACCCGTCACAAACTGATGTCTGTGACGGACCTGCACCTCGTGTGCCTTTGGTGCCTGGAGCGCGACCACGACCCGAGGTCCTGCTCCAACTGCAGGGCCATGAATCCACAGTCTTTGCAGGAGCGGTCCCGAAAGCTCTTGGAGGCCCGGCAGTCAGCTCCGTGTCGTTCCTGGTCACGTTCGAGAGGAAGGTCTTGAGACCGGTCGCGGAGCCCTCACACCTCGTCGCACTCAGTCCTCCAAGTCTTCGGGTAAGTCGAGGCGCAAGAAGAAGGCAAAGAAGCACCGGCGCTCTTCGCCTTCTCCCCTTCGGCCGGCTGATGCGACGCGGGCCCGGAGCGTCGTCACTCAAAGGCTCCGTCTTCGGCGCCTCCTTCTGGGATGACTCCGCTCCTCCCTCCGTTTCTGGGAGCCGGAGCGTCCCCTGCCCAGCTTCGTGCATTTTACGAAGCCCTCCATTCTATCTTTGGGCAGCCGACTCCGCCGGCGCGCCTTTGGGCCGCGCGCAGCAGGTTGGGGGTCCTGGGCCTTCGATGCTGGTCGACCCCCAAGGATCCAGGCCTGGATTCGGATCGATGGCAGTCAACCTTACTCTACCTTCCCCTGCAACGATCCCAGTGACGACGTCACAGGTGTCGGTCGTGCCCCTGACCGACGCCATCCCCAACCTCACCCCCACGATGGACCCAGAGCCGGATCGACGTCGGCCGACATCAAATCCAACGCTGGAGGGTACTTTTGTTCCCCTGTTCATCCCTTGTGTTCCCTAACATCCAGAAGGTGGTGATGAGGATTGGGAGGGGTCACTGGACCCTTTAGCAGACCGGCTGGAAGAGCCGGACTGGAGAGAGTCCCTGGGTGACACCAGTGGTCTGGACACTTCACCAGACCTTGGCATGCTTTCTCTCCCTACCATGGCTACGGAGGAGGGAGCGTCTTATGCCGTGGGGGTGCGATGGGCAGCTGAGGCCCTAGCCTGGAGCTCCCTTCAGTGGTGGTCAGGACTAACCTCCTGACAGAGGTGCTTTAACCAGCGGCAACCTCCTCTGAACCCCTTTTGCCGTTCAACTAAGCCCTCACTGACGTCCTTCTGGGCACCTGTTCCAAGCCCAGCACAGGGGCTCCTGTGGAACAGACGATTGCCCACTGCCCGGCTCCGGGCGACCCAGTTTTCCTCACCCAACACCCTTCCCCCGAGAGCTTGGTGGTCCAAGCCTCTTCGTCCAAGTGCGCATTCCCTTCTTCTCCCCCAGACAGGGAATCCAAGAAGCTGGTTCATCTTGGGAAGCGCATGTTCAGCGCATGTTCTCTTCCTCTAGCTGGGCACTGCGGTCCGTGAATACCGCGTGCCTCTTGGGACGATACCATCTGGGACTCAGTTGCGCAGGTGCTGCCTCAGTGCCCTGAGGAGGCCCGGGCCGTTCTTTCCCAGGCAGTGGCAGATGGGAGAGACGCAGCCAAATTCACAATAAGATGTGGACTAGATACCACTGACTCACTAGGCAGAAAGATTTCCACGTCAGTAGCCCTTCGGCGCTACGCCTGGTTGAGGACGTCTGGCTTTTCAGGGAATGTCCAGTCAACATTGCTGGACATGCCCTTCGATGGCCGTCGCCTTTTCGGCGACAAAGCAGAGACTGCGCTGGAGCGCTTTAAGGATTCTCGAGCTACGGGCAGATCCTTGGGCCTTGCTGCATCGTCCCGCCTCCCTCAGTCTGCTTTTCGCCTC
The DNA here is from genome assembly GCA_963921515.1 of Calotriton arnoldi. NCBI lineage: Eukaryota > Metazoa > Chordata > Amphibia > Caudata > Salamandridae > Calotriton > Calotriton arnoldi. The sequence continues at coordinate 1,826,298 of CAWUFW010000534.1, forward strand.
TTTCGTGGCTAAGGACGGGGCACCCAATGTGAGAAAGTGTCCTCTTTCTGCATGGTTGCCCCCACTTTTTTCTGAACTGCTGATGTGCTTTGACGGAGTGTGCCCTGGGTTCCTGCCAATCAGGTACCCAGGGCCTATGTTCTTTCCCTAAAACTGCATTGGAGACCAAACCCAATTGGCACTCTCTGACCACAGGTCAGTCCCTGGTAAATGATACCACAGGTACCCAGGGCACTGTGACCAGGGAAGGCCTCCAAGGGCTGCAGCACTTATTGTGCCACCCTCAGAGGCCCTGTACCTTTACACTCACACACTGCCTTTGCAGGCTGTGTGTTTTGGTGCAGAACAAATTGAAGAGTCGACATGGCACACATCCCTGTGTGCCATGCCTACAACCCACTGCCCTGGCATAGATCAGTCACCCCTCTAGCTGGGTGCCCTATACCAGTGGTGAGGGTACAGGTGCATGAGCCGTGTACCCCTACAGTGTCTAAGTCCATGCTTAGACATTGTAAGTGCAGTGCTGCCATTAGGAGTATATGGTGCTGGGAATTGGTCATTACGAACTCCACAGTACCATAATGGCTGCACTGAAAACTGAGAAGTTTGGTATCAAACTTCTCAGCACATTAAACCCACACTGATGCCAGTGTGGGATTTAATGACAAATGCACACAGAGGGCATCTTAGAGATGCCCCCTGAAAAATGAACTACCACTAATGTTCAGGCTGAGTGGCTGCTTTCAGCTGCCACCACCAGACATGTTTCTGGACCCCTGGGTTGAGAGCCCCCTGCTCTCGGGGGACTGAAACAATGCACATCCTGGGACGAGGTGCCAAGCCTCCTCCCCCAGGATGGGCAGGGTCCACGAAGGGGAAGTTTCAAAGGCTTGCCGCCTTTGTGAGCTTCCCCAGGCCTTTTGCTGCTTTCAGCAACTGGTCACCACCGGTTCTGACCCCCACTTTGGGCAGGAGAACCGGCTGGAAAACCAAGTGAGGAAGGGAGGTGTGCCCACCTCTGCCAACCCCACCCCTCAGGGGGGTGAGGCGAGATGAAGCACAACTCTCAGTCCCTGCCATCTTGCAGATGGGGGGACCCAGCCAACTAGGGTGAGGCTTATCTCCCCCTCCCACTGAAGGGTGGCATAATAGGGGGTGTACCCACCCCAGGGAAGGGACCCATTGGTCCCAACCTTTTACCTACCTGTAACACCCCTAAATCTAGTATTTAGGGGCACCCCTGAACCTTGCTTCCTCAGACAAGAAACTACAAGAAGAAAAGAAGGACCGAACAGCCGTGCCGAAGCTAAAAAGAGGAGGTCGCCCACTGACTTGGCCACAGCCCTACCGGCCTGTCCCCACCTTGAACCTGCAGAAGCGAAACTCTGGTGTGTCCTGCAGCCAGCCGCCTCAAGAACCCAGAGGACCTGCCCTGCCTTCAAAAGAAAAGACTCTGTCTCCTGTGAACACCAGATTTGTTCACCAACAAACTCCAGCTCCCGCAAGATCCGCGAGTCTGCACCCGACGCCCACGGCCTGAGTTCGAGTGGCCCAACACCACGAGCAGGAGGTCTCCCCGGCGATACAGACCGGAGATCCAGTGATCCTTGACCTGCCTCAAGCCTCCAGCCGATGCCTGCAGCCTCAAACCGGAAGGTCCCCCCAACCGCGACCAGGAGCTGGTAAGAAGATCCGACCCTAAAAGACACCCCTGCACCCGACTCCCCACGCCCTTGGGTGGCCCAACAGACGGTGTCTAACCAACCCCCAGCATCCCAACTTACCTCTCCAAGTGATGGTCGCACCCAGAAGACCTTCGTCCCCGAACCTGCAGTGTGTTTGCAAATTGGAGACTCCCCATTGAAAGCTGCAGGGCGCCTGATGCCAAAACAGCACTCTGCACCCGGCCGCCCTAGTGCCGCTGAGGGTGCACCTTTTGCGCTGGCTTGAACCCCCATTTGCCCTGAGCTTAAGTCCAGGAGCTTTGCTCCCACACCCTTGTGGCCTGCTCGTAAGCAGCCACCAACCGGAGGCCCCCTTTTCCAGTGAAGAGTCTACCACTGGGCCAAGAAGGTGTTCCTTATCAAAAGGTGTGTTTAAGATAGAGGTTTGAACCTCGGGTTTGAATCCAGAGATACGTAGCCAGGCGTGCCTTCTTAAAAGGACACTGGTATTTACTGCTCTGGCAGCTGTCTGCAGCATCGAGGGAGCACCTGATTTGATTGTTGAAATAAGTTGTCCCTCCCTTATCAGGTCTTCAGCTTTACATTTATGTTCTTGGGGTAGATATTGGATCAATTGTTCCATCTCGTCCCAATGCGCACAGTCGTATCTAGCTAGCAACGCTTGTGTGTTGGATATGCGCCAGAAGTTTGCTGCCTGAGATGCGACTCTTTTCCCCAAAGCATTAAGAAGCTTAGATTCTTTATCTGGGGGTGGAGCATCTCCTGTGGTTTGGGAGTTAGCCCTTTTGTGTGCGTTAGACACTACTAGCGAGTCCAACGGTAATTGTCCCCTAATGTACGCTGGGTCAGATGGTGCAGACTTATATTTTTTGTCTACCCTAGGGGTAATGATACGTGCCCCGACAGGATCACTAAAGATATCATCCACATGTCTGATCATACCCTTGAGCATTGGTAAAGTGTGCGATGACTTTTGAGTAGTGCTAAGGGTCTCGAAAAGGAAATCTTCGAGGGAATCTTTGTGGAGCTGCACTCCATGGTAATTAGCAGCCCTACCCAGCAACTCAATGTAACCTACACTGTCTGGAGGAGAGGGTTTGGTAGGATATGTAGGAAACTGGCTCTATATATATACTACACCAAAATGAGGTATAGTGTGTATAGAGTCCAGGTGACCCCCAGAGGTAGGCAGAGGTTAATGTTAGATAGAACCTTACTCTCTAATAGTGGTAGAGTGGTCGAGCAGTAAGTCAGTATCAGAGGACAGTGTTAAGCATTTGATGTACACACTCAGGCAAGAAATGATTACACACACTCAAGAACTGAACTCTGGGCCAATTGTTTTTGTATTAAAAAAAAAAACTGTTAAATTTTTAGAACCAAGCAAGCCTGGCACAGGTAAGCATTAAATACTTTACAGTAATAAGTTGCTGATTGTAGAACAGTTTGAAAATGCAATAGGAATTGTACTTTGTTTGATTTACAGGGGATGCAGTAGGTTGCAACACTTAGCAAATACAGTACATTGGAATTAATAGGCTTTTTCAGAAAATTGCAGGTAAGTTACTTTTAACGTTATTTTTCTAACTCAGTGCTGGATACCTAGATTCAGCACTGGGACATTTCCTGCAAACAGGTAAGAAAACACGTTTTGGTTATTTGTACGATTTTTAAAGAATATCTTTAGTTTTCAAAACTCCACACTTACTCGTTTTTTGGAAGAAAAATTGTCAGTTATCCTATGGAGGAAAAACGGGTTATCGGTTTGCAGGTAAGTAAACGACTGTGGGAATTAAGGTTCTGGGGTTAGACTCAGGGGGTCCCCCAGGGTCAGTGATGCACTTTTGTTTCACCCTCAGCGGCAATAGGGCGGCCGGGTGCAGAGTGTTGAGGCCCAATGTTATCCTATGGAGGATAGGGGGTCTCCGGTTGGTGGCTGCTGGCAAGCAGGCCACACGGCTGTGGGAGCAAAGCTCCTAGGGTTTAGGTCAGGGCAAATTGGGAACCAAATTAGCACCAAAGGTGCACCCTCAGCGGCACTAGGGCGGCCGGGTGCAGGGTGCTGGTTTGTCGGGTGCCCTGTTGTTTTCAATGGAGAACCTCCGGTTAGAAGAAACACTGCAGGCTCGGGGACGAGGAACTTCTGGGTGCGACCACCACTTCGAGGGGTAAGTTGGGATGTCTTGGGTTGGTTCCTGAACTAGAGTGATAGAGATGCCACTAATCAACATGAAATGAAAGCTGAAGAACCCAAATATGAAAATTGTACAATATTGATTTTCCTAGAATACACTCTTAAAGATCAGAAATTGTTAGTCTTTCAAGCAAGAAACTAAGCGCAATCAATTTAAAATGCATGCTGTTAGACCCAGCTAAATTAAAGGTAGTTCACAATGGTAAATTCTGGTGATTAAGGTGATACTCGTTTATAAGGAGGATATTGAGGGGAGTCTGTGCATGGACTAGCCTGCTCTTGCTAGTCGGGGTTTACAGGAGTCTCACAGGACCCCGTCCACATACTAAGACGAGGCTGAATCAGAAGAAGTAAGAGTGCAGGACTAAGCTTAGATGTCTACTGATTATTAGATTCTTAACAAGAGAGGATGTAATAGAATTGTAGTTAAGTGTGCGGAGAGCATTGTATTGTAATTGCATTTTTGTAGCACTTAGTACCCCTGGCAAGGTGTCGAAGCGCCTTTTCGGTGAGTAGCGCGCTACTCTTGAACCCATAAAGGATTAGTGGTGAATTAGTATAGTGAATATATGAAAGTAATTTGAGTGGTAAATATGTTAGTCTGTTATTTAGATTGAGAAGGATAGTGGAGGGATAGAAGAGGGAAAAGCTTTGCATTTATATAGCACTTGCTACCCCTGTTGAGATGTCGAAGTGCATTTCAGCAAGTAGCACGCTGCTCTGTAACCCAAACAGGATTAGTGGGGAATTAGTATAGAAAAATATGAAATTAATTGGAGTGGTGGACATGTTGGTCTGTTTGGATTGAAAAGGAATAGTGGAGGGATAGAAAAGGGAAGGGTCTTGATTTATTTATTTATTTATTTTTTGGAGTTCTTAGTAGTAGGAGGGGATTTGGGATGAGTAAATGGGAGGTGGAGGGGGAAGAGTTAGGTGGAAGGGTTTAGAAAGGCTTGTTTGGGTGATATGGATAGTAAAAGAGGTGTGAGATAATGCAATGATAGGTAAAGGAGGGAAGAGTCTAGAAAGGGTTATTTTGGGGATCATAGTAGAATGGGTTTGGGATGAATGAGACAGTGGAGATAGAGGATATATTGAGAGAGGTAAGAGGGTGAGAAATAGGGTAGTGCATTGGATTTGCTGAATTAGAAGTAAAGTAATAAATATATAGATACATAGGTACATGGAATGTATAATGCATAAGGAAGGGAATCTATGTAGATTAAAGTTATATTTAATAAACTCCGGCTTTCAAGTGTTGTACTTTAAATTCATTTATTTGTTTTTATATTTTGTAATTCAATATTGAAGCAATTGTAGATAAATTATTCTGATAGTGTTGTTGTACTTTAACTTAATTTTTTTGTTTTTAATTTTTGGAATTCAATAGTGAAACAATTGTCGATAAATATTTATGATAAAAAATTTATTTATTTATGCATTGCTCATCCAAATTATTTTATAGAGGAGTATTACAGATTATGTGGACTGGCCATCTAGTTTCCTGTTAGTGATGGATGATGGAGGAGAGATGAGGCTAAGGGATAAACAAAAAAAGAAAGGTTATCAGACAGGAGAAGCAATCAATGTGAAGAAGACTGACTCAGTTGAATATTGAGAGGCACAGTGCACCTTGTTGGCAGTGATGGTGGGTGCACTGCACATAGTGAGGCACAGTGCACCTTGTCGGCAGTGATGGTGGGTGCACTGCACATAGTGAGGCACAGTGCACCTTGTCGGCAGTGATTGTGGGTGCACTGCACATAGTGAGGCACAGTGCACCTTGTCGGCAGTGATGGTGGGTGCACTGCACATAGTGAGGCACAGTGCACCTTGTCGGCAGTGATGGTGGGTGCACTGCACATAGTGAGGCACAGTGCACCTTGTCGGCAGTGATTGTGGGTGCACTGCACATAGTGAGGCACAGTGCACCTTGTCGGCAGTGATTGTGGGTGCACTGCACATAGTGAGGCACAGTGCACCTTGTCGGCAGTGATGGTGGGTGCACTACACATAGTGAGGCACAGTGCACCTTGTCGGCAGTGATGGTGGGTGCACTGCACATAGTGAGGCACAGTGCACCTTGTTGGCAGTGATGGTGGGTGCAACAGAATAGTATACAGGTTGATTGTGTGGGGTGTCAGACTAAGCCATGTGCTCTCACATAGAGATTTAAGTGCTGACTTAGTATAAGAAAGGCTATTTCAGTGGCACATAAGAGATGTAGTTGATCGTTAATTTGAGAATTATTAGGGATCAGTAACAAACTGTTAAATGGAATGGGAAGCATTTAAAGTGTTAAATAGAGGGAAATGTATGTCAAACATTTACTGCTCCAGAATGCATAGTAGGACAACTTTGTCCTAGAAAAAGAACTTAAAACGGCTGGAGTAGGAAGCCCCATTTAGTTCTGAGAAGAAACAAGACAGTATAGAGAGATCAAAGGAAAAGTATACGTGTGAGATACACTATACAAGTAAACTAGAGCTAATCATAATTGCAAAAACAACAGTTGATGGACAGAATGCAGAACAATGTCATACATTCACCCCAGTACAGAGATCTGGGCCTAAATCCATCGTTTTTTGCTCACCATGCCATTCCAGTTTGAACCCAGCCATATGCAAATCAGTCTTGACCCTGTGCCTCATGGGAACAGTCCAGCCCGAACTGCCAAGCCAGGTCCTCCTGGACTGGAAACAAGCATACTAGGACCGGTTCGGGGTTTCACCCTCTTCAGCCAGGATAGCTTGATTCCAGTGGCATGGAGAGCACGGGACCCACGTCTGGGCATACCCGTCCCACTCGGGGTGACAAATGCAAAAACAACAGTTGATGGACAGAATGCAGAACAATGTCATACATTCACCCCAGTACAGAGATCTGGGCCTAAATCCATCGTTTTTGCTCACCATGCCATTCCAGTTTGAACCCAGCCATATGCAAATCAGTCTTGACCCTGTGCCTCATGGGAACAGTCCAGCCCGAACTGCCAAGCCAGGTCCTCCCTGGACTGGAAACAAGCATCCTAGGACCGGTTTCGGGGTTTCACCCCTCTTCAGCCAGGATAGCTTGATTCCAGTGGCATGGAGAGCACGGGACCCACGTCTGGGCATGATTAGCTCAAGCGCTCCGTCCATCATCCCCTTTGGTATCGCTTTGTTCGCCCTAAGTTGGCAGGGTATGCCCAGACGTGGGTCCCTTGCTCACTTTGCCACTGGATTCAAGCTAGCCTGGCTGATGACGGCTGAATTGCCAGAAACCGGTCCCAGGATGCTTGTTTCCGGTCCAGGGAAGACATGGCTTGGCAGTTCGGGCTGGACTGTTCCCATGAGGCACAGGGTCAGACTGATTTGCATATGGCCATGTCTGAACTGGGGTGGTGGAGTGAGCTAAAGAATGATGATGGATTAAACCCAGATCAGTTGACTGGGGGTGAGTGTTTGATTAGCTCAAGCACTCAGTCCATCATCCCCTTTGGTATCGCTTTGTTCGCCCTAAGTTGGCAGGGTATGCCCAGACGTGGGTCCCTTGCTCACTTTGCCACTGGATTCAAGCTAGCCTGGCTGATGACGGCTGAATTGCCAGAAACCGGTCCCAGGATGCTTGTTTCCGGTCCAGGGAAGACATGGCTTGGCAGTTCGGGCTGGACTGTTCCCATGAGGCACAGGGTCAGACTGATTTGCATATGGCCATGTCTGAACTGGGGTGGTGGAGTGAGCTAAAGAATGATGATGGATTAAACCCAGATCAGTTGACTGGGGGTGAGTGTTTGATTAGCTCAAGCGCTCCGTCCATCATCCCCTTTGGTATCGCTTTGTTCGCCCTAAGTTGGCAGGGTATGCCCAGACGTGGGTCCCTTGCTCACTTTGCCACTGGATCAAGCTAGCCTGGCTGATGACGGCTGAATTGCCAGAAACCGGTCTCAGGATGCTTGTTTCCGGTCCAGGGAAGACATGGCTTGGCAGTTCGGGCTGGACTGTTCCCATGAGGCACAGGGTCAGACTGATTTGCATATGGCCATGTCTGAACTGGGGTGGTGGAGTGAGCTAAAGAATGATGATGGATTAAACCCAGATCAGTTGACTGGGGGTGAGTGTTTGATTAGCTCAAGCGCTCCGTCCATCATCCCCTTTGGTATCGCTTTAGAGCTAATCATAGGCAAAGTTTACTCGGGGAAAGGGACAAAAATGAGTAGGGTTCTATCCTAGCTAATCAGGAGGTAATAATCACAATCTATCATATTGGGGCTTAAATGGGCGAATGGAGAGAGAGTTCATGCCCAAGAAGGAATTAATGAAATCCTAAAAACACACCTGTAAGCGGTATACAAACTGATAAAGTAAATATGGGGTGTCGCCACGACATGCTTAATAGGATCACAATCCCAAAATTGACCAGAGAACAGTGAGGATCTGGCTCTTCCACTAACCAAGGTAGAGCTACTGCTAGCAATTGCTGATCTTAAAATAGACCCACGGTGGAGACGCACTCACTTCAGACCTATACATTGTTTGCAAATCACTGGTAAATGTTACCAGAAGCACGTGCGACTTAATTGCCACAGCTTTAAATGTGAGAGGGGGTTATAGTGATGGTCTCAAAACCAGGCAGGGATACACCACCTAGTAGCTCTTACTGCCCCTTGTCTGAGATAAATGTAGGAACACAAGTGTTGAGCAAGGTCTTGGTTGTCAGACTGCTCAAGGTAGTAGAATCATTAGTGCACACTTAGTATTATAAGCCAGCCAACACACACTAGTCACTGACCTTAGTCATGTTGAATAATCTGCTCTGGCAATCTTAGACATCGAAAAAGTGTTTGATGTCCTTGCTTGGGCCTACAAGACAAAGGTGTTGGAGCGTATGGAATTTGGGTCTAGGTTCCTGCAGTGGATAGACCCAATATACGGAGCAAGAAACAGATGTGTAATACCCGAGGCGTGGATGGGCTAAATTGAATCGATAGGACGCTAAGATTGGGTACATCAAACACAAGTGTGAGAAAGTGCCCTCTTTCTGCATGGTTGCCCCCACGTTTTGCTGAATTGCTGATGTTCTTTGACTGAGTGTGCCCTGGGCTCCTGCTAATCAGGTACCCAGGGCCTATGTTCCTTCCCTAAAATTGCATTGAAGCCTAAACCCAATTGGCATCCCTAGCCACAGGTAGGTCCCTGGTAAATGGTACCACAGGTACCCAGGGCACTGTGACCAGGGAAGGCCCCTAAGGGCTGCAGCACTTATTGTGCCACCCTTAGAGGCACAATTGATACCAAACTTCTCAGTTTTCAGTGTAGCCATTATGGTGCTATGGAGTTTGTAATGACCAACTCCCAGCACCATATACTCTTAATGGCAGCACTGCACTTACAATGTCTAAGAATTAACTTAGACACTGTAGGGGTACACGGCTCATGCATCTGTACCCTCACCACTGGTATAGGGCACCCAGCTAGAGGGGTGACTGATCTATGCCAGGGCAGTGGGTTGTAGGCATGGCCCACAGAGGTGTGTGCCATGTCGACTCTTCACTTCGTTCTGCACCAAAACACGCAGCCCACAAAGGCAGTGTGTGGGTGTAAGGGTACAGGACCTCTAAGGGTGGCACAATAAGTGCTGCAGCCCTTAGAGGTCTTCTCTGGTCACATTGCCCTGGGTACCTGTGGTACCATTTACCAGGGGCTGACATGTGGCCCGAGATGCCAATTGGGTTTAGGCTTCGATGCAGTTTTAGGGAAAGAACATAGGCCCTGGGTACCTGATTAGCAGGAGCCCAGGGCACACTCAGTCAAAGCACATCAGCAATTCAGCAAAAAGTGGGGGCAACCATGCAGAAAGAGGGCACTTTCTCACAATTACCTTTTTCGAACGCCAACCAGGCATGGTCTTCGGTTCTTATGTTTTGTAGTGCCTACTAGTCTTCAGATGCTTCAGAGCGCTTTACAGAAGTAGGAAATGACCAGACACAGCTGGTAACTCAGTGATGCAGTGAATAACCAAACGGCTTCCTTATAGGTGTACGAAGTACAGCTATGCAGTGTGTTCGGAGTTGGAAATCACTTAGTCGATTGCACCTATATATGGACTTTGTTAGTCTCCCACATTCCAAAATACAGCTTTACAGTATTTACAGAATATGGTTGGAAATTACATACTAGGTTGCATATGGTCAGTGACAGTCAGTCTCACAAGTAATATAAAATGAAAACCAAATATGAGCTTGCATAACTCTCGTGGTGATTTACATAATGTTTCACAGACATTAGGTGCTAGTATCGCAGTGTTGACAAAAGTCGTTTTTTTTGTTGTTGTTTTTTTGTATTTTGAGAGTTAAATGAGGGGTTTGCACAGATATGGGGCACTTTCTGGGATTAATTGATCCAAAGTTTACAAATGCGTGCCTGCATGATGAGTGAGACTGTGAGTGCAGAGTAGGTTGATGTAGGGATTAGAACAGCACGGAAGGAACTGAAAGACAAGCAAAGCATGCGTGTTGCACACATTGAAGTGTGCAGTACTTCTGTGCGCTGTTATTCCACTTTATCTCCGATCATGCATTTAAATGTTCATATCGTGATGGAGGATCAGCTTGTGGTGATGTTTTGACGTTATCATTATATTCATTGTTTTATTCTTTAGCGAATACTATCACTTCCGCCAAGCCTGGATACCCCTTCGCTGGATGCCTCCAGAAGCTGTGCTAGAGGATGAGTTCTCCACGAAATCCGATGTGTGGTCCTTTGGAGTCTTGATGTGGGAGGTGTTCACACATGGGGAGCTACCACACTCTAAGTTGGCGGATGACGAGGTGCTGTCAGGTATGTATTACAAGGACACATTTAAGTAAATATTCTATTGTGTTGCTCTTTGGAAGCATAGTGTAGGATTTGCTTGTACAATTCAGTGCTGACCACTTGAGTTGGAACCTGAGGCAGACCGATGATGTAAAGCTGATCTTGTTTTCCTTGGGAGATAGTTTTTCACTTGGTGAGTCTGTGCCGGAAACTCTTATCGTCTGTGATCAAGTTCTCATTTCAAAATAACAGACCTATTGGTTTTGAATTTTTGTTTAATAACCAATTGTGGATTACACTGAAAACAATCAGTCAAGATGATTTTTCGGCTCAGCGGGGAAACGCTAATCTCCATATAATAGTTCCGCCCTGTAGAACTCCAACCCTCAAACAGTTAGATTTTTCCTTCAGATGTTTTTTTAGAGAGTTCTTTCTAGTTTTGTGTACTTGACTTCTTTTGGGAATCGCTTCCCTGTGAAAAATGTTTGGCATGGTAAGATTTATTTTTTTCTCCATACTGCCTTTCCAAGCCACCATATTGTTTATTTTCTAAATGAAAGCAAGAAAAACAATAGCGGCCTGGGTCTTTCTCTTCCTTTCCTGTGACACTGAGAAGCTGTCTAAGGCAACTGAAAATGGTGTGTAGGAGAAAGTGTTGTGTAGTTCCTACAAATCTATATAGGATCTGTGCGTTTTAGCAACATAAACTAAGGGATTGGTGTCCAGACGGATTCCAGACACCCCCAAAGGATATGTTTGTCTGTGGACCAGCTAGCTCACAGTGCCACTATAAGCCCCACAACCTTACCAAGGAGCGAATAGTTTCTTTCAACTATCGAACATGACAACCCTGTCCCCTCAGGGATCGTGGAAACAGTATAGTACTTTTCGCTCAGTCACTCGTGCTCAATTTGTCTCAGAAAGATACACAGAATAAACGGTGGGGACGTTTTCGATAAGCATTTATTGAACCAGCGTCATTCTAGTGTAAAATACGTGTGCTGCAACAACCATGAGACAAACAGATATATATGATTACAAGCACCAATAGAGTAAATAAAAGGTAGAATTCTACCATAGTGCTAAAACAGTGAATATAAGCAGGCATATAAGTACATGACAGTAAAAATGCGCACTCCTACGATGCTAACCCTAACTAGATGTACCTAAATGTACCTAGCATGTATGTAGGTGTATAGCTAAGAATCCACCTAGGAAAGAGCCAACCCCATTACCTGATGTGAGAGAGCGCGGGACCCTGTCTTGGTCTTGAGTTGGACACCCCGCGAGGGATGTCAGACCACTGCGTGCTGGGGTATCTGTGTGTAGGGACCTTAGCGTCTCGTGTCAGTGTCAGCATGGAAGTCTTTTTCCTCTGGTCTGCCCAGTGAAGATGTGGTGCTTCTATACACCCAAAAGGTACCCTCAGGGGTTCTACCTAGATGTGTCATGGTACTGTGGGCATGTCGGCCAAGGATGGCGATAGTGATGACCCTTCTACAGCGTTACTATGCTGAAGATGGTAATCCTGCTGTGATACTGAGAATCCTCATGCATAATAAATTAGGCTAGTTTTCAGAGGAAACCACAAGACATTTATGCATCACCCAACTAGATAAAAGGTCAGAACCAAACCCGTTATGTGGAACAATGTTAGGACGAATATAGGTAAACGGTCGTGTAACTACCTAGGCCTATATTGGGGTTCATAACAAAAGGAACCAGAGAGTCTGTTTACATTTGGGTAATACTGTGAGGTCTTTTGGGAGTCTTCAGAGCTTTCAGAGAAAAATGTGTCCTAGTTTAGTAAAAGTAGAAGAAGGGGACCACCGCTGTCACAGACATAGCTTGAGTCCACTCTGATACCCCATGGCTTCGTCTGTGCTGCTGCTGCAAGTCCCCTCTGTCTGCTGGTTGAAGGTTCTCCATCGTGCGATCTTCTTTGATATTGTTAAACTTGAACATTTACACTGAAGTGCCAGATCCCATAATACCTCAGGAAGAGGATTTAGTTTCAATTAACGTCTTTCTAATGGCAGACTTTCATCTTTTAAACATAGCCATTTAAACATCTTTGAGAGTTACAACCTTGGAAACCCTTTATGCAAGTTAATTAAAAAATGGAAACAAAATGTGTATGTTTTCGCTCTAATGCAGTCTAGAATGATCTGCCTGGAGTTCAGTGCAGTATTAGCTGAGATGCTTCTTTTTTCTGCTTTGTGGACTGAACACTCAGCCCTGCCATTTTGACTCTTGGTTAGAGATTCATCTTTAAAATGCAACAAGCAGCATTCCTTGGCATACTTTTTTTTCTTCAAACAAATTTGGTTTATGAATGTAGGAAGCTTGCTCTGTATATGGTACGCCACTAGGTGGTTATACCTTGCACAGAGTCCAGGGGTTCCTCAAAAGTGTACAGGGCTCAATGTAAAACCCAATGTGCTCGTTTAGTGGTAGTGTGGGCGAGCAGCCTTAGGCCTAACACAGAGGAGTGTAAGACATTTATTGCACAACAGCGATCAATAATGGACACACGACTCAGGAAGGAGATCCAGACCTATTTTAGAAAAATTTATTTTGTTAGTATTTTATTTTAAGACCAAGATCTTCGCAATAAGGTAGGTATGTTTTTAAATAGAACTACTTACCACTTTCAAAAGTTGACACGTTGAACAATTTCTGAACAGTTCAATGTTATCCTATTGCGAAAGCAATATCGTAGTTAAACAGGAAAGTATCACACAGTTCAGTGTTCGGGACCAAAGGTCCGCAAGGGTCAGGTGAGTAACAAGGCTGCACCAGCAGCAATACATGGACGGGCGGGTGCAGATGTCAAAGTTGGAGTTCGACCCAATGCTTTTCAAAGGAGACTGGGGGTGCAAGGAGCCACACTGCTTGCAGGTAAGTAGATCAGTTGCAGAGGCCAAGCATTTGGGGGGTAGGTTAAGCACAGGGGTGTGGGAGGGGGACGCCGCAAAGGTGCACCAAACATACACCACCAATGGCACAGGGACGGCCAGGTGCAGGGTGCAATTTCAGCATCTGGTGCCCAGTGCTCTTCAGTGAGGATTTTGTTGTTGAAAAAACAGGCTGCAGGCGTGTCACCGAGGTTGCAGGAGGAAGACCACAGACAGAAGAGGTAAGTAGAGATGTTGTGGGTTGTAGGGGCACCGTTGGTTGAGCTCACCATGGCCCAGGGGCTTCGGGTGTAAGGGTACCTTTTGATGTCTGAGTCTTCTTGCCGGTCGCGTTCAGTGGGAGCCTCTGGATTCACACTACAGGCGCCGTTGTGGAGGCCAGGAGGGAGCAACTAATGCTGGTTTCGAGGTCCGGATCGCTGGGGAGAATATACTGGACAGGTGGGTCACTCTAACTCAAGCCATGGGTGTCTGGTACAATGTGGGCAGGAGATGCAGATCCGCCTGGATCCGGAGTCCTTGTTGGTTTCTTCTGGACAGGTACGCTGTCCTGGGGAGATTGGAGTCTTTTTCGAAGGCAGCAGTCCTCCCAAGATTTTCGAGGTCGCTGGCTGCAAAACAGGTCTCCGGGTCATAGAAGCCGGAGACAGGCCAGTTGGGCTGGGGCCAAGGCAGTCGTCATCTTCAGTCTCTGCAGGGATGTCTTCTTTCTTCTTAGGTCTTTGCAGATCTACTTTTCTAGTCTGGGAAAGCAGATCTAGTTTCTAGGTCTGGGGGGGCTCCTAAATACTAAATTTAGGGGTGTTTTAGGGGAGTAGCAGGTAGGGCCAATGGGCACCTTACCTGGGGTGACTACACCCTCTATTGTGCCACCCTCCTGTGGGAGGAGGCATAGACCTAGTCCTGATTGAAGGGGTCTCCCCATCTTCAAGATGGCGGGGACTGAAAGATGTGCTTCACCTCGCCTCCCCCACCTTAGTGTTGGAGTTGGCAGAGGGGGTCACACCTCCTATTCTCCTATGCTTTCCCACTGTTTTTGCCGCCCAAAGTGGGGGTGTATACCAGGGCTGCCTCCTGCTGCTAGCAGCAGAGGCTAAGGGGTTTCATTACAGAGGCGGCAGGCCTTTGAAGCTTCCCCTTCGAGCACTGGCCCCTCCTGGGAGGAGGTTTGACACCTCTTCCCAGGATGTGAATTGTTTCTGGTCCCAAAGAGCAGAGGCTCTCTTTCCAGGGGTCCAGAAACATGTCTGTGTGTGCAGGCTGCCTAAAGCCAGTCAGTGTCCACATCAGGGTGGATTTATTACAAGGAGTTGTTTGGTACCAAACACTACTGGGTTCAGTGAATCCATCATGGTGCTGTGGAATTCGAGTTAGAGTTCCCAGCAGCATGTACTCCTCATAGCTTCCCTGGCACATAGAATATAGAATTGACTTAAGTATTGTAGGGGCATATCGACTCATGCAGATATGCCCTTACCTGTGGTACAGTGCACCCTGCCCTAGGTCTATAAGGCCTGCTAGAGAGGTGACTTACCTATACCTCTAGGCAGTGCTGGCTGGCTGCGTGGCACAAAGGCAGGGTGCCATGTTGACTGTAGTTTTCCCCCTCACAGGGGCATGCAAGCTGCAGGTGCAGTAGCATGGTCCTAGTGATGGGAGTCCCAGGAGACCCTCTTAAGCTCCCAGGCCCTAGGTACCCAGAGTACCACCTACTAGTGACTTGCAGGAGGGCAGAAGTACCAATTGGGGGTCTATGTGGAAGCAAACAAGACCCAGAATGCATTCGGCGCTCGCACCAATCCTGGGCTAGCGACAGTGTATCTGCAAGAACCTGGAGGGAGGGGGTCACGCTATGTTTCTTATGGGTGCTTCTGCAGATTTCTCGCCTTTTGAATCTCCTCCGGGTGCCAGATGGGCTCTGGAACGTTTAAGCTCTATTGTTCTGATAAGTGGCACCTCAGATGCTACTTGGCTCCAGAATTCACCCCAGGTATCACATAATGGAACTGCATAAGGCCTCATCTCAATGCACTGACGCCTGTTCCTGTTTTTTCTAAGCTGTTTGATGCAGACTTGGAGTTATTCTCCTCAGTACATTTCCTCAGAAATTGTCTTTTTTGCAGTGTTTCTAACAGTACGTCTCCCTGAACATCTCGGGGTTTAAAGCCATGTGGCTCCCATTACGAGCTAGTATCACATTTGGAGTCTCAGAACGTCTCTAGAATGTGGGGCACAACTCCAAGTCCCGGGGGACATGTGGCCTCATGCATGCTAAAGCCTTCAAGGAGCAGCAGGTGAAACTGCTCATCGTGCAAGTTCAAGATAAACCCTGGGCCTGGTGTCGCTCCAGAGTCCGGTCCCACGGCAGGTCCCACTCTGGCTCTGTCAGGAATTCCTTAAAGCATGTTTCCTTCAAGGACAGATTCTTCAGGAAGAAGTAGAAGAAACATCACAGGAGGGATTCTTTGCTTCTCAACATCGTTCCTGTTCAAGGGCTAGGTCTTCCAGCTGCAGCTTTAGTTCCTAGTTTCTGGCCTTAGTGGTTTCTATGCCGCTTGTGTTGGTAGAGATGCAATCTAACAACAAAGACCTGCTCTAATACTGGACCGATCTTTTCAAAAACCCATAGGCGAAGTACTCAACTGTTGTACAGGCGAAATAGCTTCAAAAATGCTACTCGGAACCGGGTTTTGCTGTGCAATTTTAAGAAAAGTTTGTCAAACAACCCCACTTGAATCCCCATATGTAAGTGCACATTGGGGAAAAAAAAGTGTGTGAAGGTCTGAAAGTAGGTAGAGATGCAGCCAGTTCTGAATCAAGCAAGGTTGGGCTACCATTGACTTCATGGGACTAGTTTCCCTTGCTTCTCAGTTTCACCAGCAGTACTGCAGGTTCTGGGGCTATTCCGGGGCATTTATTTTCGGCAGCACTAGCTGATCTTGCCCAATCAGAAGCCTAACCATTTCTTTCAGTACTGTAGAAGGAGGGACTGTTTCAAAGGTTGCCAAGAGCAGCAGCAAGTAGTAGTCATCCTCACTGTCCTTCCCACCCACCCACGCACAGCAAACGTTGTCGCCTTTGAGGGAGCTTGTGTGGCCTGTAAGGGCGAGGGTGTCCTTTCACTTGACATGCTGGCATGCTATCACCATGGATTGCTTGGTCCTCTAGATTATCAAACAAGGCTATGCCTTTTCCTTCCAAGGCTTGCCTCCGCCATCTCCTATTCACTGTCACCTATGACAGCCATGCTTGCATTCAGCAGCATGGGGGTTCTTGCTCTGTTTTGCAAGGGGGCCATGGAATTGGTTCCAGAGATTGAGTTTCAGCAGGGATACAATTCTGTTCCCAAGAAAGGATATGGTCTCCATCCCATGCTAGTCTTTTGCTTTCACTCCTCCACAAGGAGATGTTCAAGATTCTTTCCCTTGCGCTGGTCTTTTTGGCTCTGGAGCTAGAAGGCTGGTTGTTATCCCTTGGCATGCAGGACACTTTTTTTCCACATACCAATCTACATTCGTACATGAGGTACATGCATTTAGTGGTAGGTTCCGCCTGCTATCATTTTGCAGTCCATCCTTTTGGCCTAAAAGCAGCCGCTTGAGTCTTTACAAATGTATTGCCAGGGGTCTGTCTATTCCAGCACCTCGATGACTGGCTGCTGAAAGCTGGTTCGCCACAGCTGATGTCTGACCACCTGTGGATCAGGTTCTCCCTGCTCTTCAGCTTGGACTTTTCAGTCATTCTCCTTAAGTCGCACCTCATGCACCCACAGTATCTTCTCTTAATGCGGGTGGAGCTGGATAGACTCCTTCGGGGCCTTCTCACCACACCAGCAAGTTCAGGACATTAACGTTATGATCCTGAAATTTCGAAAAGGAGATCTTGCAGCCCTGACAGGGCTGTGCCATTTGGGCCTGCTCACTTCATGCATCACTGGCACATGTACGCACTCTAGTTGGGCCTGCTCACTTCATGCATCCCTGGCACACGTATGCACTCTAGTTGGGCCTGCTCACTTCATCCATCACTGGCACACGTATGCACTCTAGTTGGGCCTGCTCACTTCATCCATCACTGGCACACGTATGCACTCTAGTTGGGCCTGCTCACTTCATCCATCACTGGCACACGTATGCACTCTAGTTGGGCCTGCTCACTTCATGCATCACTGGCACACGTATGCACTCTAGTTGGGCCTGCTCACTTCATCCATCACTGGCACACGTATGCACTCTAGTTGGGCCTGCTCACTTCATGCATCACTGGCACACGTATGCACTCTAGTTGGCCCTGCTCACTTCATGCATCACTAGCACATGTACGCACTCTAGTTGGGCCACTGCTTTCACTGGACAAAGCACTAGAGAGTACTGATGGACAGAATTCAGATTTCCTCAGAAGCAGCTCAAGACCTGTGGTGGCGGCTTGTCACAGACTGCTTTACATGTGGGAAGGCCTTCTGCCCCCCATAGCCACTGGCCATGGTGGTGACAGATGCCTCCTCCCTCGAATGGGACCGGTCTGCGCTCAAGATCAGAGACCTTGTATTTCCCACTGCAAGGACATTGCATATAATTCTTCTCGAGCTTTACGCTACCAGCCTTTTCCTCAAGGTGTTCCTTCCTTACATCTGTGGTCATTCCAATTTGGTCTTCATGGGCATTACAACAGCGTGTGGTACTCCAATAAGCAGGATAGCATGTGCTCGCACCCATAGTCTAGGTGTGCAGAAGCTGTGGTCTTGGGCTCAGGTTCACAGTGTCTGGCTCGATGTGAACAATCAGGCCAGCTCCACCCTCTGCGGCAGCCCTTCAGTGGACCTCTATGCCACTTGCGAGAACAAACATTGCTAGCAGTTCTCCGCCCTGAGTTCCTGCTGCAGGAATCCCTGGAGGACTTGTTCCACCCGAGTTGGAACTTCCATCTCACTTTGCATTTCCTCCAGTCGCTCAGATTCCTGAGTTGTGAGGTGATGGACAGAAAAAAACATGGGTACATATCCGCCCATCTAGATTGGGCAGGTGGACATGTAGCCTTTTCTCCAACAGCCCTTACTATGTCAGGCCGTCTGAGAGGTTTGGCTATGGCGATAACTGAGTAGTCCTCGCCATAGCCAAACCTGTGGTCCACCTGCAGTTGAATCGGGCGGGCAGGCGGACCATTATGTTGGCGGTGTGTATATTCTGTCTCCATTGCAGCAGAGTATACATACCGCCAACATAAAATCTAATCCTTAGCCTTTCTGAAGAGGACGGTGCACATCCTTTAGGAGTTCCCTGTTATAGGAGCTGTTTCACCTACTTGTCCACATACTGCAGCATCTCCAGCATTACCACTACCTATGCCATAACCAAGAATGGTATCAAGAAAACATCTGTTGCAGCTGGGTAGCAGAACTGTGATTCCTGGATCACCACCACTACCGGACTTACAAACCTCACCATTTAGGAACACTTGCGCTAGTAGAAGATGTAGAACAAGGACACCCTCGAGATCTACATCACCTTCTACTTCAAGTGACAAATCCTACTCATCTGATATGCCAGATCCTCCCCTTACTTCTCCTCCGTGAATCTCAGCAGTGGATGAAATCACAACTTTTCGCCATGTTTTGGTGAGCAGGACAGACGAGCTCAAACATTACTCTAGAAGCTCCTCAAACATCCATTTCGGTCATACTTAAGATTCTTCATCTAAGAGCATCGCCAAGACAGTTGCTTCCCTTGGTTCCGGTCTCCTAGAGATCACAAAAGATAAATTCATCGATTGGCAACTGTCAATTTGGTCACTCCAAGACTGCAAAAGAAATGCAAACCCCCACAACAAAATCCTGAATCTCTGAAACATGATTTTAAGCCAGACTCTGTGACAGTCACCTTGGTCAGAAAATGTCGTGTATCGCCACCGGAGACCACTGCTCCTCCTGAAAGAAAGAGCAAAAGGATTGCTATATCAGGAAGGAAGATGTGTAACACTGTGGTCACTGCAATAAAACATCAGTGCTACACCTCTTCTTGGACACCATCACAGAGAAATGTGCGATGGAATGAAATAATCTATAGAAGACCGCCCAAAGCATACATGGTAAGATTTTGAGGAGATAGTCTACGATGGCTCACTAGTCTCTAATCAAGTTATAAGTGCAGTTGTCTGGGCAGTGTTCACTGCCACAGGCTGTTGCTATGGTGTATCACTCTACAAAACATCCTGGTTGAGGTTGACCAGTCTGCCACCAAATGTGCAGCAAAAAGTTATTAGTCTGTTTTCGAATACCACGGTATTCGGTCGGCACAGAAAGGAAGAAATGATTCAAATGTAAAATGCAGGAGACTCTTATAGTTGTTGGAGTGGAAGAAAAGAGGCGCTTTTTCAGCAGCAGTATGAGCAAAGTATTACCTGCATACGGTTGGATCCCCTCACTGGCCATATCTACGACAAAATCACTAATAGGACAAAAGGACTAGGACAAAGTATAGGCACGAGAGCAAAAGTATCCTTACAGCAAGAAGACATCAAAACTATAGTCAACAGCTCCAGAACAATCATCATCTGGAGGACAATACCCCTTCAGAAACCGGAATTGACAATCAAGTGCCCTTCCACCGCCTCCATTCACCACTCTGGTGGAAGGATAGCGTTGTCTTGTCACTTGGCAGAGTGGAATCTTATAACTTCAGACAAGTGGGTGCTGTACATAGTCAATTGAGGTTACGATTAAAGGCCAGACTACCGATGGCCTGCACCTCCAAAACAATCATCACAGCCTCAAATGACCATTTTATAAAAGGAAACATCAATTCTGTTAAAACAATGAGAAATGGACAAAGGGAAAGGGGTGTAGCCACCCCTCTGCCCTGACCCACCCATAGGTGGGGCCACAGAGTAGTCCAACCCCTATCCTTAGTATAAAGATAGGAACCCAGTCCTTAGGACTTTAGATTATCCCTGGACGAAACTCTGAAACTGAATCCTGGACCTTCGACGCTCTACTCACGATTAGAGGACAGAAGAATCTCCCTTGGGGTCAAGGAGTGACTCCCCTGCTTGGCAGGCACCAAAGAAGCATCTGTCCGGTTCGCATTTCTGAAGCTCCCGTCGGACGCCGAAGTCATCGCATCACCAGAGGTGGATTCTCAGACTTCCCGAGGCTACCCTGAGTCCCCAGCAAAGCTGAGGCCCGTGGCTATCGTGGGTGACTTGAGACCGTGACCCCTGGACACCGAGCACATTTGCAAGTGCATCCTCTTCTGGGTCTCCCAAGAAGTCGTGCTTTGGGCTCCGAGTAGCCCTAGCCTCCAGCACCACCTGCACCGAAGATCACTGGCCCCCACTCCACGAGTGTCCTGTAAGCCAGATCCACGTGCGGCGTCACGAGGCTCCTTCGCGGTCGCTAGCCCGTTGGCTAGTAGCCCTTAACGAAGGCCAATCCTTTTCTAACTTGGCATCCTGGTTGCTCCAGGCCTGCCCTCACTTACCCTCGCTGGGTGAGTGCACCATCGACGATCTTCCTCTGCATCGAGACTTGCCGTTGCCAAGGCTTGTTGGGTCCAATCCGGTCGCCGACACCTCAGCACTCGACAGACATCGTGTACCAGCCCGAATCCTGCTCCTGGTCGCCGACAACGCCTCCTGGACCTCGTGGCTGAAGAGTCAAGACGACCGTCAACGCACCTGAAGCACTCGACATCGGTGGGCATCTGTCCATCGCCTTCCTGGTCACTGGCTAGTGACCCAGACTCTGTCCCCTCTGCTTTCAGGTTCTTCAGAACTCCGATCCACTCTTGGATCCACCCGGACACTTTTCACTTGGTCGCCAGCAGCACTTTGCAGCAGATCGCCATTCAAATCGACGACGAAACCCGACTCCGAAAGGCACCTATGCACCCGTCTTCCCTGGGTGAGGTAACACGAGTACTCCGGTGCTCCCGTGGGTAGAGACTCTTCAAAGTCCTAGATCTCAAAGGGTTTGGTCCAAGTCCTCTTTTAAGTGTCCCTTTTCTCTAATTTCCCGATCACGACTTTCTCCATAGAAGTCAACGGCGTATCGCGGTTGTGTATTTACACTGCACGCGTCTCCCGTGGGTCCCTTGTGTCACTACCTTGGGTGGTTCCTTGTGGTCCAAGCACTTCTAGAGGCTCTAGGCCTAGTGTCTAGTTCAGTCGTGGTTCTTATACCACTTTATTGGTATATGGTTTGGTACGCCCCTAGGGCCCAAACGTGTATTTGTGCTTTTACTGTGTTTAAATAACTTCTAACTTATGTACTTCGAACTCTAGCCTCATAATGAGACTAGAGGGGTGTGTTTAGCAATAAATACATATATTTTGAATATATACCTGGTGTGGTGCTCTTTCATTTGGTCACTCAAGAGATTATAGACTGGTAAAACAAGCTGCTTTACATTCCTTCAAGACTTAGCCTGAAGGCTGCTCTCCATAGCTACCACTAGGATAGCTTTCAATAAGGTTGTCTTTAACCTATCTCCAATAAGGGGTTGTTTGGACTGGTGCAAGGTGCCCACTATAATTAGTGGACAGCATATGCCAGGCCAACTTCTCACACTGCCCATCCTCCGTTTTTTACTTGAACTACATTTTACACCCGTGTTTTACACGATCTTGTCAGTATTTAAAATCTGAAATATGCATTTGATTCGTAGTGGTAACACTGGTGCTGATGGACACTTTGCCCAATCTGCAACTCCTTTACCTTTAAAATTTATCAGTCAAAAACGTGGGATCGCAGAAAACTTTGTACATGCAGTCCCAGAGCTCTGTCTCATATGTTACCTCTTTCGACACCAGCCATCTAGGATTTCGAGTGTTTAAAAGGCAAAGCAACATCTAATTATTTTAGTTCCTAGAATTATCTTGCCGAGTAACCTAAATCGAGGACCGTCAGGAAAGGCAGAAAGAAAACCGTATCCATCACATCCAACATTACCAAAGGTTTGCAACTTTTTCGCTGAGGGGGATACTAAGGAAATATTAATTTTAGGCCTGAATGTGCTGTTATCTAAGTCACAGGTAGTAATATGTTTACCAATACGTGCTGCTCAACCATAACATCCAAAACTTCTTCTACCAGGTCATTTCCAATAAATGCTTGGGGAGCCAAATGTGCATCTGTAAGCTGTTTGGATCTGGGGGGAACATCATGCCCGCTTTATGAGTCTTTAACAAGCTCCATGGAGCCCGCCTTTTTACACGAAAAATAATGCTGGTGATACGGGTGTAAAACGGAGGTTGGGCAGAAGATCGGCATGGCATTTGATTAATAATTAATGATAATCAAATGCCATGCCGATCTTCTGCCCAACCTCCGTTTACACCTGTATCACCTGCATTAGTTTTAGTGTAAAAGGCGAGCTCCACGGAGCTCGTTAAAGAAATCGGACATAAGAAGCCAAGCCAAGCCAAGGCCTTCTCTCTGGCAGCTTTAACGAGCTCCGTGGAGCCCGCCTTTTTACAGTCGGGCTTCTTGGCTGCCGTACTCCTGTTCTACTGAACGGGAATCCCTCCCATGCCAGTTCCTTACCTTACTTGTGAAGAGGATCCCACGGCGGGCAGCAATAACGCGCCTCAAAATGTCAGAGGCGAGCTGCGTATGCCAGTAATGGAGACTACTACGCCTGTGAAAGCACGTACGACGCGTACGTACGTGCGCTCTTGGGCCAAACCATGTTCCCGGATTATGCAGGTGGCACGTATTTTGCGCTGCAGCTGCAATAAGCTTCATTTTCCTAACGTGAACGCGGCGCCCCTGGCTACTCATGACGGTGCACCGGGGTGCCGCGGCGCACAGTTTGGGAACCACTGCCCTACAGTGTCTAAGTCCATTCTTAGACATTCTAAGTGCAATGCTGCCATTAAAAGTATATGGTGCTGGGAGTTTGTCATTACGAACTCCACAGCACCATAATGGCTACACTGAAAACTGAGAAGTTTGGTATCAAACTTCTCAGCACATTAAACCCACACTGATGCCAGGGTGGGATTTAATGAAAAATGCACACAGAGGGCATCTTAGAGATGCCCCCTGAAAACTAGCCTACCACTAGGGTCCAGGCTGAGTGGCTGCTTTCAGCTGCCACCACCAGACATGTTTCTGGACCTCTGGGTCGAGAGCCTGCTGCTCTTGGGGGCCTGAAACAATGCACATCCTGGGACGAGGTGCCAAGCCTCCTCCCCTAGGGTGGGCAGGGTTCACGAAGGGGAAACTTCAAAGGCGTGCCGCCTTTGTGAGCTTCCCCAGGCCACTTGCTGCTTTCAGCAACTGACCCCCACTTTGGGCGGGAGAACCGGCGGGAAAAACAAATGAGAGAGAGAGAGGTGTGCCCACCTCTGCTAACTCCACCCCTCAGGTGGGGGAGGCGAGGTGAAGCACAACTCTCAGTCCCTGCCATCTTGCAGATGGGGGGACTCAGCCAACCAGGGAAAGGTTTATGCCCCCCTCCCACTGGAGGGTGGCATAATAGGGGGTGTACCCACCCCAGGGAAGGGACCCATTGGTCCCAACCTTTTTACCTACCTGCAACGCCCCTAATCTAGTATTTAGGGGCACCCCTGAACCTTGCTTCCTCTGACCAGAAGAAACTACAAGAAAAGAACGACCGAACAGCCGTGCCGAAGCTAACAAGAGGAAGACGTCCATTGACTTGGCCCCAGCCCTACCGGCCTGTCTCCACCTCGAACCTGCTCCTGCGAAATCCCGGTGTCCTGCAGCCAGCAACCTCGAAAACCCCGGAGGACCTGCCTGCCTTCAACCAGAAAGACTGTCTCTCCCATGAACACCGGATTTGTTCATCTCCAACCTCTGGCTCTGGCCGGACACCGCGAATCCGCCCCACTCTGCACCCGCTGTCCACGGCCCGAGGTCGAGTGGGTAAACACCACGAGGAGGTCTCCCCGGCGATTCTAATCCAAGATCCGGTGACCCCTGACCTGCCTCAAACCTCCAGCCGACGCCTGCAGCCTAAATCCGGAAGGTCCCCCCAACCGTGACCAGGAGCTGGTAAGAAGATCCGACCCTAAAAGGCACCCCTGCACCTGACACCCTGCGGCCTTGGTGGCCAAACTGACGGTGCCTAACCAACCTCCAAGATCCCAACTTACCTCTCGAAGTGGTGGTCGCACCCAGAAGACCTTCGTCCCCAAGCCTGCAGTGCCTTTGCAAACCAGAGGTTCCCCATTGCAAACAGGGCGCCCGATGTCGAAACAGCACCCTGCACCCGGCCGCCCTAGTGCCGCTGAGGGTGCACCTTTGGTGCTACTTTGTTTCCCCATTTGCCCTGAGATAAAGTCCAGGAGCTTTGCTCCCACAACCAAGTGGCCTGCTCGTCAGCCACCGACCGGAGGCCCCATATCCCCCATTGGATAACATTGGGCCTCAGCACCCGGCCGCCGTAGTGCCCCTGAGGGTGTACCGAGAGTGCATCCCTGACCCTGGGGGACCCCTGAGTCTACGCCCAGAACCTCAAGTCCCACTACCAAATACTTACCCTTAAACCGATAATATTATCCTATGGAGGAAAATAGTGTTGACTGTTTTTCTTGGAAAAGTTTTTAAGTGTGGAGTTTGAAAACCTAAAGAAATTCTTTAAAATTGTACTATTTAACAAAAACGCTTTTACTTACCTGTTTACAGGAAATGTCCCAGTGTAGTATCCAGGTATACTACACTGAGTAAGAAAAGTAATCTGAAAAGTAACTTACCTGGTATTTTACTGAAAAGCCCATTCAAGTCTATGTACTGTATTTACAAAGCATTGCATTTCTCTGCAACCATACTGTAAGTCAAAACAAAGTGCATTTACAATTCAAACTGTTTACAAACTGCATTACTACTGTAAAGTATTTATTGCTTACCTGTGCCAGGCTTGCTTGGTTCTAGAAAATAAAATAACTAAAAGAATATTTTTTACAAAAACAATTGGTCTGAAGTTCAGTCTTTGAGTGTGTGAATTCATTTGCTGACTGAGTGTGTACAACAAATGCTTAACACTACCCTCTGATACAGCCTTACTGCTCGACCACACTACCACAAATAGAGAGTGAGGTGCTATCTAACTTTACCTCTGCCTACCTTTGGGGATCCACTGGACTCTGTGCACACTATACCTCACTTTGGTATAGAATATACAGAGCCAGCTTCCTACAAAGCCCACAAGAAGAGGTCTGTAGCTATCCCTCGAAGGCTTCGCCACCAGACGACATAGCCTTCTACAACATCCTCAACAGGAGAGCCGCTGATACCTTCGGGGTCCCCTTAGAGGAGGAGATAGGAGACTGCTGCGTCGTCCTAGAGACTTTGGTGCCATCCACCAAGGGGACACAATACCTCCCATTGCTACCAAGCATCCTGGACCAGTACAAGGAGGCTTTCAAGGAGCCTGTCTCAGCAAAAGGGGTAACCCCAAAGGTGGAGAAAAAATACAAACCCTCGACAAAGGACCCTAAATACATTCAGGGAAGCACAGTGCCAGAATCCATCATTGTCAACACAGCAAGAAGAAGGAGCAACGCTCACTCCTCCACTGGCCCATCTCCAGAGAGAGAAAGCAAAAGAATGGACATGGTGGGGAGAAAGATGGAGAGGGGGGCAGCAACGCAACGGCGCATTGCGTACTCCGGTGCCCTCCTCAATGGGTATGGCCACCAACAATGGGATGACATCGACAAACTGATGAACAAGCTCCAAGAAGAGGATAAGAAAAGAGCAAAATCCATCATACAGGAGGGAAAAAACAGAGCGAACACCTGCCTGAAATCAGCCCTGGAAGCAGCCGACGCAGCCAGCAGACAAATATGCACAGGCACAACGTTAAGATGGCACACCTGCCTCCGAATCACAGGCTTCAAGCAAGAGGTCCCAACCTCAATAATTAACAAACCCTTCAGAGGAGATGCCCTATTTGGAAGTGAGGTAGATGTATCCCTTTAACAAATAAAGGACAACGAGACGGCCAGGGCTATGGGAGCCCTACAACAGAGGGGCACCTTCAAGAGAGGAGGTTTTAACCTCAGAAGACCCACGGGAAGAGGGAGTATTATAAACAGGTCAACAACAACATCAAACACAGGGCGGCGGACAGCAATCAAACCAGCAATGTGGATACTAAGCCTGGCAACAGCAACCAAGGCAGCCCTTCAGGGGCAGAGGAAGAGCCAGGGGACAACCCTCGAGAGGGGGAGGAGCAAACTCGAAGTGACTTGCCCACAAAGGAAGACCCCCACACACCACCAGTGGGAGGCAGAATAGCGCACCACCTACTTCAATGGGAAAACATCACCACAGACAGTTGGATTTTAAATGTGTTACGCCACGGCTATTGTATAGAACTAACAAACAAACCCCCACCAAAAAAGAAGAGGTTCCAAGGAACAGAACTCTGACAATTAAGACAGAAAATAAAGGAACTCCTACAAAAACAAGCAATAGAGATGGTACCAAGGAGGGAACACTACAAGGGAAACTATTCACCTTACTTTTTGCTACCAAAGCAAGATCTTAGGCTAAGACCCATCTTAAACCTTAGATTCATAAACAAATTAATTCACACGCAGCATTTCAAAATGTCAACACTAAAGGAAGTAATCCCACAGCTACAAAAAGGGGATTTCATGGCAACAATAGATCTAAAAGACTCCTATCTGCACATCCCATGAACCAAGCTTACAAAAAATACCTCTGTTCTTCCACGAGGACACTCACTACCAATTCAAAGTCCTACCCTTTGGAATAAAATCGGCACCAAGAGTCTTCACAAAGTGCCTAGCAGCGGTTGCTGCATCCCTAAGGAGGAGAGGAATTCACGTCTATCCCCCTTCCTAGACGACTGCCTGGTGAAGGCAAATTCAAAGCAAAGTTGTTACACACACGTTCATCAGGTGATCACAACACTGCAAAAATTGGAGTTTTCAATAAACCGCTGTAGGAAGCTGGCTCTGTATACTATACCAAAGTGAGGTATAGTGTGCACAGAGCCAAGTGGAACCCCAAAGGTAGGCAGAAGTAAAAGTAGATAGCACCTCACTCTCTATTTGTGGTAGTGTGGTCGAGCAGTAAGGCAGTATCAGAGGACCGTGTTAAGCATTTGTTGTACACACTCAGGCAAGAAATGAATTCACACACTCAAAGACTGAACTTCTGACCAATTGTTTTTGTATAAAAATATTCTTTTAGTTATTTTATTTCCTAAAACCAAGCAAGCCTGGCACAGGTAAGTGATACATACTTTGCATTAAATATACAGATTGTAACACAGTTTGGATTGTAATTGTAAATGTACTTTGACTTGATTTACAGTACTGTTACTGAGAAATGCAATCCTTTGGAAATACAGTACATATACTTTGAATGGGCTTTTTAGTAAAATAACCAGTACATTACTTTCAGATTACTTTTCTTACTCAGTGTAGTATACCTGGATACTACACTGGGACATTTCCTGTAAACAGTTAAGTAAAAGCATTTTTGTTATTTAGTACAGTTGTAAAAGGATTTCTTAGGTTTTCCAACTCCACACACAAACTTTTCATAGAAAAAGTCAATGTTATCCTATGGAGGATAATAGTGTTATCGGTTAACAGGTAAGTACTTTGTTGTGGGAGTTCGTATTCTGGGGTTAGACTCAGGGGTCCCCCAGGGTCAAGGATGCACTCTTGTTACACCCTCCGCGGCACTAGGGCGGCTGGGTGCAGAGTGCTGAGGCCCAATGTTATCCAATGGGGAATAGGGGGCCTCCGGTTGGTGGCTGCTGACGAGCAGGCCACTGGGTTGTGGGAGCAAAGCTCCTGGACTTAAGCTCAGGGCTAATGGGGGTTTAGGCCAGCACAAAAGATGCACCCTCAGCGGCACTGGGGCGGCCGGGTGCATAGTGCTGTTTTGGCGTCGGGTGCCCTGTAGCTTTCAATGGAGAGTCTCCGGTTTACAAAAGCACTGCAGGCTCAGGGACGAAGGTCTTCTGGGTGCGATCACCACTTGGAGAGGTAAGTTGGGATCTTGGGGGTTGGTTAGGCACCCTCGGTTGGGCCACCCAAGGCTTTGGGGCGTCGGGTGCAGAGGTGCCTTTTAGGGTCGGGTCTTCTTACCAGCTCCTGGTTGCGGTTGGGGGGACCTTCCGGTTTGAGGCTGCAGGCATTGGCTGGAGGCTTGAGGTAGGTCAGGGGTCACCGGATCTCGGGTCAGGATCGCTGGGGAGACCTCCTCTTGGTGTTGGGCCACTCCAACTCGGGCCGTGGGCGATTGGTACAGAGTGGTGCAGACCCGCGGATCCTTGCTGAGCTGGAGTCTGTTGTTTGAACAAATCCGGTGTTCATGGGTGACAGTCTTTGGGATTGAAGGCAGGCAGGTCCTCCGGGTTTCTCGAGGTTGCTGGCTGCAGGACACACCGTGATTTCGCTGGAGCAGGTTCAAGGTGGGGCCAGGCCGGTAGGGCTGGGGCCAAGTCAGTGGGCGTCCTCCTTGTTAGCTTCGGCCCGGCTTTTCGGTCCTTCTTCTTTTCTTCTGGTTTCTTGTCTGAGGAAGCAAGGTTCAGGTGTGCCCCTAAATACTAGATTTAGGGGCGTTACAGGTAGGTAAAAGGTTAGGACCAATGGGTCCCTTCCCTGGGGTGGGTACACCCCCTATTATGCCACCCTCCAGTGGGAGGGGGCATAAGCCTTTCCCTGGTTGGCTGGGCCCCCCCATCTGCAAGATGGCAGGGACTGAGAGTTGTGCTTCACCTTGCCTCCCCCACCTGAGGGGTGGAGTTGGCAGAGGTGGGCACACCTCTCTTCCTCACTTGTTTTTCCCGACAGTTCTCCCGCCCAAAGTGGGGGTCAGAGCCAGTGTGGACCAGTTGCTGAAAGCAGCAAGTGGCCTGAGGAAGCTCACAAAGGCGGCAAGCCTTTGAAGCTTCCCCTTCGTGGACCCTGCCCATCCTGAGGGAGGAGGCTTGGCACCTCGTCCCAGGATGTGCATTGTTTCAGGCCCCCGAGAGCAGCAGGCTCTCGACCCAGGGGTCCAGAAACATGTCTGGTGGTGGCAGCTGAAAGTAGCCACTCAGCCTGGACACTAGTGGTAGGTCGTTTTTCAGGGGGCATCTCTAAGATGCCCTCTGTGTGCATTTTTCATTAAATCCTACACTGGCATCAGTGTGGGTTTAATGTGCTGAGAAGTTTTGATACCAAACTTCTCAGCTTTCAGTGTAGCCAATATGGTGCTGTGGAGTTCGTAATGACAAGCTCCCAACACCATATACTCTTAATGGCAGCACTGCACATACAATGTCTAAGAATGGACTTAGACACTGTAGGGGTACAGGGCTCATGCACCTGTACCCTCACCACTGGTATAGTGCACCCAGCTAGAGGGGTGACTGATCTATGCCAGGGCAGTGGGTTGTAGGCATGGCACACAGGGATGTGTGCCATGTCGTTTCTTCACTTTGTTCTGCACCAAGACACGCAGCCTGCAAAGGCAGTGTGTGAGTGTAATGGTACAGGGCCTCTAAGGGAGGCACAATAAGTGCTGCAGCCCTTAGAGGTCTTCCCTGGTCACAGTGCCCTGGGTACCTGTGGTACCATTTACCAGGGTCTGACCTGTGGCCAGAGATGCAAATTGGGTTTAGGCTTCAATGCAGTTTTAGGGAAAGAACATAGGCCCTGGGTACCTGGTTAGCAGGAGCCCAGGGCACACTCAATCAAAGTACATCAGCAGTTCAGCAAAAATTGGGGGCTACCATGCAGAAAGAGGGCACTTTCTCACACCGCAAAAAGTCATAAACAAAACCAGAAGAAGAAAAGACCTTCCTGGGAGCAAGATTAAACTTCAAGGTTGCACGGGCATACCCGGCCCAGAGGAGAATACAAGCTATCAGACTAGAAACTCGCCTGTACCAGAAGGGTCAGTCTCTGACGGTGAGGATGATCATCAGACTCATGGGCATGATAGCATCATGCATCCCCCTCATCACTCATGCACGCCTCCACATGCGCCCTCTGCAGGAGTGGATATGCAAC
This sequence comes from Calotriton arnoldi, assembly GCA_963921515.1. Classification (NCBI taxonomy): domain Eukaryota; kingdom Metazoa; phylum Chordata; class Amphibia; order Caudata; family Salamandridae; genus Calotriton; species Calotriton arnoldi. The sequence goes on from CAWUFW010000534.1 coordinate 1,856,893, forward strand.
AGTTCGTCACAAGCCACAGGTAGTTGGGAGGATCTAGTGGTTGCAACAGAAAAGATTCAGACGGATATACAAGGGGGCATCCAAGAACATAACACTAGGCCGACCTTTTAAAACACCAACTCCCTCAGTGACCATTACAACAGATACGTCCCACAAGGGTTGGGGAGCACACTCCGGAAACCTTAAGGGTACGGGGTCAATGGAACAATGCAGACTCTATTAAACATATCAACTTCCTAGAGATGAAGACTGTGTTCCTGGCACCAAAGGCATTCCAAGCCCACATAGGAGAGAAGACCGTATTGATCCAGACAGACAATACCACGGTAATGTTTTACCTCAACAAACAAGGAGGAACGAACGAAACTCTCCTGCCAGACTCATCACGGGCTCAAGAAAGCGTGACCACAAAACACCTGATCTAATCCAAATAAGCTGGCTTTCCCTCGATTCAAGGATCTGGTATAAGATAGCCTGCTTGACGCACAAAGCACTGCATCAGAACACACCCACTTACCTGGCAAATAAACTTGAACTATCGGGTGGGAATCGCGTCTTAAGAAGTTAAAACTCTCTACTGCTGAAACCACCAAAGTTAAAAAAGAAGAGAACCTACAACCGCGCCTTCTCCGGTTTTGGAGCGCTCTCCTGCCAGAAATCCGAACAATCCCCTCGACCTCAAAAAGAAGTCAAGGGCCTGCTCGTGAATAGTTACATTCGACAATAGTACTGTAGCCACACAAACTATTTGAACTGACCTTACAACCCTGCCCTCCCCGATCTACGATGCAATCTGCATCTTGTTTACTGTGTATGTCTATTTTTTTTGTCTACAATGTGCTTCTGCTGTATATGCTTAGGTATCTATTATGTTTTCCTGCTCAAGCTTAACCAGCAGGCGGCGTTATACAGCACTCTGATACCCTGCCGCGTCATGTTCGCGCTTTATAAAACTTTTCAAATAAAGTACAAGCATTAACGATTGAGGAACCATACATGCAAATCCTCAAGGTTATCCTAAGGCCAAACCCTCAATTCCTACCTAAGGTAGTAAGCAGATTCCACATGAACCGACAGCTAGCAGTCTTTTTCAAAAACCCACAAACCCGACTAGAACGAAGCCTTCATACCCTGGACGTAAGAAGGGCTTTACTATACTATCTACAAGAAACAAAACAATTCCTCAGAGGAGGAATGCAAACAGGTGGGGCAAAAGATCACTTAAACCAAAGAACTAACATCTAAAGACAACAGGATTTAAGACATAACCTAGAGAAAAAAGGGGAAGAAAAAAGGAATCCGAAGATGGCTGCCACGCACAGAAACTTCCGGGGCGCCGTCTGACGTCACACAAGGGATGAACCTAGCACCAAATGGTGGTCGACGACGTCCCAAACAGAAAAAAAAGACAAATCCGCACCCACCTACTAGATGGCGGAATAATGCACAGCATGTGAAAAGAGAAAACTCTTCAAGCTCCAACTACTCCTACTGGTAAGTAACCATTTCGTTATTTGTACATCACTGAATTTGTGGATACCCGTACTAGCTTGTGATTCAGAGGGCATTTTGCAAAGTGTCATCTTTCTTACACACTTGCTTACGTTCAGAAGGCACAAATGCAAAGAAATCCACTTGGTAATAGCAAATGTTATACTATTCTGTGTTCCCAAATGTCTCCCGAAAAAGAAAATTGTCCCCTACTTATGTGGCTGGGCCTGGCACCTGTGATACAATACACCCCAAAAGCAACCTGGAGCCATCTTATTTTAATCACCAGAATCCATTTTTCTTTTACAACATGGGTACCTTTTCCTCACATTTCTGGGATAGGAAGTTCTGGAATCTGCGGGGAGCCAAAAATGTCCTACCACCCAGTGTCCCTCCCACGTTGCCCGATAAAAATGGTACCTCACTTGTCTGGTTGAGACTATCCCCTATGACACGAAAAGACCCTAAATGCAACATGGACTCATCAAATTGTTCTACTCAAAGTCAATCCTTTTGTGCAATTTGGTTAGCTGTGGATTTTGGGCCATAGCTCAGCCATCACATAGGAAAACCTACCAGACCTGCTCATTTCTAAAAATTAGACACCCAGGAGAGTCCAGGGTGGCATGACTTGTGTGGCTTTTGCCAGGTTATTTTACCCAGAAGCCCTTGCAAACCTCAAATTGCTTTGGCTAAAGACAAACATTTCCCTCACATTTCTGTGATGGCAACTTCTGGAATCTGCAGGGAGCCACACATTCCTATTACCCTGCGATCACCCACTCTCCTGGCGAAAATGGTACCTCTCCTGTGTGGGTGGGCCTAGAGACACCACAAAAAAGGCCCTAAAGCTCTTCATGGTGAGCTCAGTGATGGAGGGAGATGTGGGATTTGGGGCTGTGCTCAGTCGCCACACATGGAAACCTGCCAACCTCAGATCTTTTTGAAAACTAGACACCAAGGAGATTCCAGTGTGGTGTGCCTTACATGGATCCCACAAGGTTTTCTTACCCATAATGCGCTGCAAACCTCAAACATTGCCTAAAATTACACATTTTCCTTGCATTTCGGTGATGAAAACTTCTGGAATCAGCAGAACTCCTACCACCCAGCATTAGCCCACTTGTCCTGATAAAAACACTACCCCATTTGTGTTGCTAGGCCTGGTGACGGGAACGAAAAAAACAGAGTTAATTGTAGTCCCACTGTGGGCAAAGAAAGAGTGTTGCACTCATTTGGGATGGGGGCATGGTCACACTTATGGTGGGCAGCCTCCACCCCTTAGTTTTATTTCTTTTTAAAGTTCCAGTGTCTAGTGGACTTTTTGCCCCAGGGTAAGGCAGATTGAAGCAAATTCCCTAATCTGCCTCCTCAAAGGGGGCAGAAAGACTGTACTGCCTTTTTTGGGGTAGTGGCATGGCTCTATGTATGGAGGACAGCCCCCACCCCATTGTCCTATTGGGGGTGGGAGCATGCTCCCTCCTTTTTCTAATTATTATTTAACCTTGGTGTCTAGTGGGCTTTCTGATTTGCTCTCCTGCGGCGATCCCCAAGCAGAAATCCACTGGGTAGAGGCACCGTTGAAAAGGGGAGATTGTCCCGTTTCCAACGATACCTTCACAACTCAATCAGTGCTCGGGGGGGGGGGGCTGAGAGATGCCCCCGAGCACTGATGCATTGAAAGTAAGGCAAGCTGATTGGCTTTTGTTTTGTAGTAATAATTTCGGCACGCACCTGCTCTGATCATCATTACTCAAAAGAAGAAAAAAAACATCCTTGGGCTACTCAGGAAGCTCTTAACGGCAGCCTGAGCTGAAACTGGAAAAAGAGTCCATCTGCTGCAAGCGCCAGAGGGTCCTTTCCACTGGGTAACTCCCATGCTTAAAATGGGTAAAGAGTTCCAGGGTCGATGCTTGCGGCAAGAAGTTATTCTAATGTTTGACTTAATTTCTACGAAGCAGAACCAGGACTACAAATAAGTAACCATTTCAAATATATCATATTGATTACCTCTCACCAAATCCACCTGGCTGCATTTCACATGTACAGACATTGTTCTTCTTTCCTTTCTCAATTGATTATCATGCTAATTGTGAAAGAGCTATTTTAAGTCTTCCTTCCAGTGGAGGCCACGATTACCTTGGTAGCTCAGCACTGTTCTTTGATACCTCATGGTACCGCTGTTTGACCCTGTTCACAATGTGGAGTTAAAGTTCCTTTCCAGGAAAAAGGCACAATTTGTTTTTAGTCCAGTCTTTTATTTCTGAGAGGATAAGGTGGTACTGCAGCCAAATCCTAAGGTACCCTCACTCTTCCACCTTAATGAGCCAGTCGTTGTCTTCTTCTTTCCAAACCCTACCTCCTATGCCAAAAAGCCACTGTACTCGATGTATGCAGGTGCCTCACATTTTACCTTGACAAAACTAAAGACGTTGGGCAAACTGACATGATATTTGTGCCATTCAGTCAGCCTGGAAGAGGAAGATCACTCTGAGCAGGGGCGGTTGAGATGGCCCTCCGCCTGCAGTGTTGCATCACAAAACATTTGGAGGAGTGATGACACTCAGCTAGAGGTTTTCAGCAGAAACAGTCTTGCCTGCGGAAGAGCCTCTGCATAACATCTCACGTTGTGACCTGGAAGAACTAGCAAATATTCACCAATCCCTACTTCCTGGATATGAATACAGCATCAGGTTCTTTGTTCGGACAATCATATCTATCCAGCCACTTTAGATATGTCAGCTTGATTCCTACTTCCTAATGTGCCGCAGACTGCCAACTATTCTAATTCAAGAATGTTAATCTATAAACGATACAATCCTGGAGAAGAAACAAGTTATTTTCCTGTACCTTCTCTCCTCCAGCATTGTTACCTTTCATAGATTTACATTACCCACCGTCCTTCCCATTCTGAGGCTCACTGATTGACACCTTCATACAGTAAAAATCTGAGCTAGTGTTGTCCAGGGGGAGGGAAAGTGCTGGTGCTATCGCCTGATTGGCTGAAGTTTTAGTGCTTTTCAGTGATGTGAATAAACAAAAGCTGGTCTTAGGCCCGTTACCATTTTAACAATGTTTTTTGTCATAAACCATTGGGGATTCCCGGCCTGACAACTGGGGAATTCAAGCATGTGAATCTATGAAAGATACCGACGCTAGAGAACTCTAGTTACAGGTAAGTAGCCTGTTCCTTCTAGACTCTTTGTAAGGACATGAAATATCTTGCACCTGGTGATGTCTTCCTTACGCTTTCTTTGCCCTCAGGTTTGCAGAGCGGAAAGATGAAGCTACCCCTGCCTGACGGTTGCCCTTCCAAACTCTACAAACTGATGCAGCGTTGCTGGGCCTCCAGTCCCAAGGACCGCCCATCATTTAGCGAGATTGCCAACACACTCGGAGATGTCCCTTCTGACACTAAAATCTGACCATGGGCAAGGACAGTTCAATGTTGGGATATACTGCAGTGTTTGCACCGTGTCTCCACTACAGGCATGAGTCAGAGTCTAAAACGTTTCAATCTGGGAGAAGCAATGGACTAGCAACTTCTGGCTCTATTCTGCTGAGCTGTGAGCCCATGGCCTTTGTTCAGCAGATCGGACCCTGACTACGTTTCCTCCAGTGAAGACCTGGACATCCGGCTCTACCTCTGTCCGACTAGAGGCTATTGACATTTCCAGATGGAACTAGTAATGCAGGATTTTCGGTCTGTCTCTACAAGGATCAGGCTACAGCAGGTTCCGTCTGTCGATGGCACCCCTGTCGTGTTTCAGAATCAGGAGAAAACCAAGCTTGTCCTTGGAGCGATCATAAACTCTGTGGACTGCATAAACTGTACTAGAGATCCTTTTGGCTACAGCAATGGCACGTCCTGCAGCAATCTGTAACCGTGCTATACTAGCACAGCGGCTGTTATGCCATGCACACTTCCTGCCTTAGTCTCTCATCCTATTATCATTGTCCAGACCCCTCGCCCTTATGTTTCATATCATTCCTTGACTTCTGAAGTACAGCTGATTCTTCATCCACCTTGGTGTTTTGCAAATTTCCTATTGTCCCGTCATGCAGAGTTCACCTTATTTTTCTTCACATTAATCATATCCATCTCGATCCACTCCCCTCAACTTAACTTGGATCCTATCAAGTAGAATCCACTTGTATGCTTTACGCCTTTCCTATCCAACAGGATCCTTGTATCTCTGCTTTACATCTATCCAGCTGGATCCCTTTGATTTACATCTGTCCTATCCAACAGGATCCTTGTATCTCTGCTTTACATCTATCCAGCAGGATCCCTTTGATTTACATCCATCCTGTCTAGCAGGAACCCTCATGCCTATTCTACGCTGTCAAGTCTGTTGTCCCTGTGCTTTATATAAATCCAACCCAGCATGATCCAGTCCTCTTTGCTTTGCAGCCATCTTATCGAGCTGGATCGAGTGCCCCTTTGCTTTAAAGCTGTCCTGTAGCATCTGTTCACCTGTCCTTTACAGCTGCCCTGTCCCGTAGGACCCGCTCCCTTCTGTTTTACAGCTATCTTGTCCCGTAGGAACAATGCCCTTCTACTTTACACCTATCCTGTCCCGCAGGACCCGCTCCCTTCTGCTTTACAGCTGTCCTGTAGGACACGCCCACTTCTGCTTTACACCTATCCTGTCCCGCAGGACCCGCTTCCTTCTGCTTTACACCTATCCTGTCCCGCAGGACCCGCTTCCTTCTGCTTTACACCTATCCTGTCCCTCAGGACCTGCTCCCTTCTACTTTACAGCGATCTTGTCCTGCAGGACCCGCTCACTTCTGCTTTACAGCTATCCTGTCCCGCAGGACCCGCTTCCTTCTGCTTTACAGCTGTCGTGTCCTGCAGGACCTGCTCCCTTCTGCTTTTCAGCTATCCTGACCTGGGGGGGGATGTGCTCTTCTAATGCTTTACGCCTATCATACCCAGGCTGATTCTTTTTCTGTACTTTACACGCATCTAGTAGGATCAAGTACCATCTCTTGCACATAGGATACTTTCCACATGCATTGCATGTATTCTTTCCAGCATGGTCCCACCCCCTCTTCTCTACTTCAGACATATACCAGGATCCACTGCCCCCTGTGGTTTACACCTGTCCTATCCAGCATGGTCAACTTCCCCAGTGCTTTACAGTTCTGCTGTCCAGCACATTCCCCTGCTCGTGCGCTTTACACCTTTGCTGTGCAGCAGGTTCTCTTGCACTCGTGCTTTCTGTTGAGCCTGCCTTCGGGATCGATGGTGTCCACCCCTCTGATTTAGAATTCTGTTCTCCCTAGAACTAGAGTATGAGCTGGTCTGGCCCACATCCAGGTGTCCCCGCTGTAAGTGACCCTTCTGGTTAGGAGTGTCTCTCACTGCAGTCCCAGCCATATGTTTAATAGTAGATCTCTCTCAATGATCGTACAGCCACTTCTGTAAGTCTGGAGCACCACTTCCAAACGTGACGTCCCTTGTGTGCACCTGAAGCTACTCTTAGCCATTGTATACATTCTAGTGCGTTAGCAGCACTTCCTGTAGCCAGCCCCTTTGTCCCAGACGCACCTTGCAGTAGGATGTAGACTGTTCATTCACTTTCGAGAGCTGGCCTTGGTTTGACACTTACAGTGCATGGCAACCCCTCATGTCCTCTGTCCTCACTACTAACCCTTCGCATCCAGACGCAGCTTTTGCAGCTTTCGATCTGCAGCTGTTTCAATCAATGGTTTCTTTGTTTTTTTCATCCCATGTGGACTGGAAGCTTTTTGCACAGGCAAGGTCAGTGTCCTCCCATAAACACGAGTAGCAGGTACTGGGCCGCTGCCACATTCATTGCCTGGTGACGCGTGTGCACATGCATGTTTGGTTTGCCATGTAGATACTGCATTCATCATTCAATACCAAGACCCTCATAGGAAGAGCACAAGAACCAGTCTCTTTATTCCAAAGGTTCGCGCTTTGGTTTTGGTTTTGTTTGTTTTATTTTGCATTTGTATATTATTTTTAATAACGGTACTGTTAGTATTTGTTTGTGGCATTATAGCATATTACCATATCTAAAGGCATGGCCCCCCACCCAACCCTGCTCCCCTCCGGAGTCGGGCCCCCGTAATAGGGACCACCATGAAACACAACTAATTATTACTCGTATTAATCACTGAAACACTAAGTGCCTGGCATATGAAGGAAATGTTCACTAGCTTATCAAGGTATAATGCCGCCTTTTGTAGAATTCATTTTTTGGTCAGACTTGTTTTTATATGTTACAATTTTTTATTTTTAAAAGTTTGAAAGAGGAGACACCCCCAGTTTGTGCCAGTTGTTGGTAATGTTTTTTTATTCTCGGTCAGACACAAGACCCCTGTTAGTGTCCGTCCATCGTCCCCTCATGCAGACGTTTACAACAAGATCAGGGGTTTTTTATGGTTTTTTTCTACTTGCTGCTCTCAATAAAGAATCACTTTTATAATTAATGTGTTTTTCTTCCTAATCCTGTCTTTTCTGTTAAACAAGAGGCAAGAACCTAGTAGAAGATTTTAAATAAGTTTGTGCAGCTTGAATACACCTGAAGAGGGTCTGAAAACATTGTAGTCCGATCCCATGCTTCCAAACCCCATGATTACTGTTGATGACCCGTATAAATGAGCAGTATAAGTTGTGTGGCTTCCACATTCAGGAGTAATCCTGGAAAGAGCCAGGTCTTCAAAACCTTCATGAATTGTACAAAGAATGCGGTTCCACCATTTCTTTTTGTACGGAGAGATAGCCAGCTAGAGTCCCAGTCTAAAGTATCATTTGAGCTATACTTGCTTGAAGCTGACCCGGTGGGTGATTCACACTCTTGAAAGTTGAGATGAGTCAGTGGTAAACATGTGAAGTGACTGAATTTAATTAGCAGAGCATAACCCCCAGGAAAGAGTCTGTTTGCAAAGACAAAGTGTAACTAAATAACGGTGGTGGTAGCCTGAAGCTTCTACGTGAATCCTAGATGCTGGAAAAGTCACCATAGGGTAATCATGGGGAATCTTTTTGTGGTAGGCTCACAGCTCACTTCAAACTTTACCATCTTCTAGACAACACTCAGGATTCAGAAAGAACCACATCACCAAAACAGCACTCATTGCAGCCACAGATGACAATCAAATCCTCCTGGACTGTGGAGAAACAACGGCCCTCGTCCTGCTTGCCCTCGCCACAGCCTTGGACACTGTCTCCCACAATGCTCTCATCAGAAGACTCAACAACATTGGCATAGAAGGATCCGCTCTGAAATGGATCTGTTCCTTCCTTACGGGAAGAACCCAAAGGGTCAGGCTGCCACCCTTCACATCAGAGACCAAGAAACTGATATGCGCCGTCCCACAGGGATCATCCCTCAGCCTCACTCTTTTCAGCATATATATAACACCACTCGCCAACATCATCCGATCACAAGACATCACCGTCTTCTCCTATGCCGATGACACCCAACTCATCCTATCCCTGATGGACAATACAACCACCACCAGAACCAACTTCACCAACTGCATGACCATGGTAGCAGAGTGGATCTGAACCAACTGCCTGAAGGGGAACTCCGACAAGATGGAAGTGCTGGTCTTCGGCCACAAGACCTCCCCATGGGACTCCACCTGGTGGCTGAAGGTGCTAGGACCAATACCCATCCCCGCAGACCATGCAAGAGATCTAGGAATCATCATAGAAAACAAGCTCAACATGATGGCTTAAGCCAACGCAGAGTGCACCTCCTGCTTCCACATACTACACGTGCTGCCTATGGTTTCCTCAGAGCACCAGACGGACCCTTGCACAAGCTCATCACCAGCAGCCTGGACTATGGCAAAACTCTATGCCTGAATCTACAGACAATTCCTAAACGGACTCCAGACCATCCAGAACACCACCACACGATTCCTACTCGATGTCCCACTCCACACCCACATCACACCACACCTCAGGAAGCTTCACTGGCTCCCCATTCATAAACGCAGCCTATTCAATCTTCTCACGCTCACATAAAAGGCCCTACACAACACAGGACCAGAATACCTGAACAACTGAATACACTTTCACCAACCCACCAGACACCTTCGCTCATTGTCCTACATCGCACCCAAGACATGGAATTACCTTCCTCAACACATCAGTGCCTCTTCCTCACTGCTTGAGTTCCGCAAGAAGCTGAAGACCTGGCCCTTCGTATAAGCTCCTTGGGGACCACATGCCTGCACACCTTCCCAAGTGCCTGAGTACTCTCTCGGGTGATTAGTGCGCTATACAAATCAACATAACATAGCCTGGAGTCCATGATCACTTTCAGGTTTTTCACTTATGTTGATGATGTTGGCATAACACCAAGCTCCGGATCTTGAGTGTTAACAGATATTCCAATCTCCATGTCCTGGTCTTTTGTATGAACTAAGTTTAAGGTGATTACTCCACATACATTGCTTGACAGATCACAAATTAGTGATCGGTCAAATACAAGCTGTCACACTTGTATTTTGCAGTTTTTGGATGGTCTCTGTATCAAGTGTCATGGCAGTGTCCAGTTGAACGGTTTGTTTTGCACCTATATTCATATGCTGTGCATTATTCTGCCATCTAGTGGTCTTTTCTCTAGGCCCCTTTTATTTCTCCCCTGGGCATCGAAAACCACCATTTGGTTTCATATCTGTCATCCTGTAACGTCAGACCTACTCCCGGCAGTCTCTTAGTTTGATCTCCATCTTTAGATTATTTTTTTCACTGTTGGGTCAGGAAGCAAAGGCTTGAAGTGGAATCGATGGAAGAACGAGCAAGCAACCAAACATGGCATGTCCAAGAAATAGGGAAATAGGGAAAGCACCGCCAAACACTGATCGGGTTGTCCGTGAAAGTACAGCTAGGGGTTGAAGCAGTCTAGGGGCATGAAGAACGTCCCCTTTTAGTTGTGCCCCTGTCGTGCAGTTCCTACAAATCCATATAGGATCTGCACGTTTAGACAACACAAACTAAGGGATTGGTGTCCAGACTGATCCCAGACACCTCCAGAGGATGTTAGTTCGTAGACCAGCTAGCTCACAATGCCATTATAAGGCCCCAACCTTACCAAGGAGCGAATAGTTTCTGGCAACTATCGAACATGACAACTCTGACCCCTCAGGGATCGTGGAAACAGTATAGTACTTTTCGCTCACTCACTCGTGCTCACTTTGTCTCAGAGAGATACACAAAATAAACGGTGGGGACGTTTTCATTAAGTATGTATTGAACCAGCGTCATTCTAGTGTAAAATACGTGTGCTGCAACAACCAATAGACAAACAGATATATAAGATTACAAGGACCAACAGAGTATATAAAAGGTAGAATTCTACCATGGTGCTAAAATAGTGAATATATGGAGGCATATAGATACATGGCAGTAATCATGCGTACTCCTAAGATGCTAACCCTAGCTAAGTGTACCTAGCATGTAGCTAGGTGTAAAGCCAAGAAACCCCCTAGGAAAGAGCCAAACCCATTACCTGATTGGAGAGAACGAAGGACCCCATCTTGGTCTCGAGTTGGACTCCCCGCAAGGGATGTCAGACCACTGCGTGCTGGAGTGTCTGCATGCAGGGACTTCAGCGTCTCGTGTCAGCATGGAAGCTTCTGCTCTGGTTTGCCCAGCGAAGATGTGGTGTTTACATACCCAAAAGGTACCCTCAGGGGGTCTACCTAGATGTGTAATGGTACTGTGGACCTGTCCAAGTATGACGATACAGGTGACTTTTGTACAGAGTTATTATGCAGACGATGGTAATCCTGTGATACTAAGAATCCTCCTGCATAATAAATTAGGCTAGTTTTCGAAGAAAACCACATGACATTTATTCAGCACCTAAGTCCGCGCCAGAGCCGTTATGTAGAGCAAGGTAGGCCAAATGTAGGTAAAAGGTCGTGCAACTACGTAGGCCTATATTGGGGTACACTGGGGCTCATAACACCCACTCCTCATCCGACTGGACAATAAAACCAGCAAACGCTACAATATGTCTGTCTAAAAAAGCATAAAAGACATTGCTAAAATACTAGTATAAAAACATCTAAAAACATTGTATGTGTTAAAAACGATGTAGAAGTTAAAAGTTTTAATGTCCTTTAAATAGTCCGTATACTGTTAAACCAACTGAGCACACCGAAAGCCATAGTGCTTAGTGAGAGCAAGAGAGGACAATAAAACAAAAATGATGTTTTCGAATTCCAATTTAGGTTGTTTTAGAAAAAGGCCGAATTGTTCCCATCACATGGAGAGCCAAATGTTTGTGTCCTGTGTGGGAGACGCAACATCACTGCTGCTTGCCTTCGCAGACGACGGTCCCTGTGACACCTTTTGGATCAGGTCAATGGAGCAAAGGTGATCTTCTCCGGTTCCCACAGCCTCTGCTGAGGAAGCACTCGATGCCTGTGAGCCTGTTGCAGAGCCGGTGTCCATTCTGACAGGAGCTGAAGCATCCTGTGGTGGCTCTAAGAATGCAGACATCAACATTGGAATACGCTGTGGACACTAATAAGTGGGCCTTAAAGGGGTCCAGTAGTACGTCCACATCCGGAGGCGAAACTGATAGAAGTGTTAGACAGATGTCCAACATGCATTCGTATCTGCAGAATAGGCAGCAGAGCACAGACAAGACGCAGTCAACCCATACTGGTATGAACGATAGGAACCAATGCTCGCTTAGCTCCGGAAGCCAAGGTGTGCCCAGATGGAGTACCATGCGTTCACTGCAACATCACACCAAAGAGTGCTTTTCCATCTCTTTCGATGCTGGGGCATCCATTGCGTAGCAGGAAAATTAAAACCAGGATACCCACTGCTAGTAGGACCAGCGGAAGCCCTCCAAAAATGCTTCCCAATACGGAGTGTATAAATGATGGAATAACTCCGAAGATCCGTCTGAAAGGTGCTCAATAGTCCAGAACCTATGCTCTTAAATAGGTGTATTATCCCACTTGTATCAGACATGTTAAAGATACAATGTACCATTTCTCCAAAATGGAGCGAGGAGTTAGTTCTGACTAGTGCCTGCATCTCAGCTGAAGACCTTGCGACCTGGAGATCAAAAGTCTCTCGTGTTAATGCCACATCCTTCTGTAAAAGCATGGCTTTCAGTCTCCAGAACGCCGCCGCCAGACTAGTCCTCAACCTACCATGCCACAGCCAACGCCTACGGATCTTGCACTGGCTCCCCGTCGAGAAGAGAATCACCTTCAAGCTTCTCACCCACGCCCACAAGGCCCTCCACAACACTGGACCCACCAACTCAAACCACCGCCTCGCGTTTAACGCTCCCCATCGCTCTCTCCACTCGGCCCAGCTCTCCCTCGCAACGGTACCGCGAATCAAGAAAAGCAGGACAGGAGGGTGCTCCTTCTCCCTCCTCGCGGCCAAGGCATGGTACCCCCTACCTCTCCACCTCAGACAGACTGCATCGCTCCCTAAGTTCCTAAAGGACCTCAAGACCTGGCTCTTCGATGGAACTCAGTGAACAACCAGGATCTGTGGAACCCCTCCCCTCTGCCCCCCTTACCCTCAGCGCCTTGAGACCTGCTCCGGGTGAGAAGCTTGCGCTTTATAAACTCCCTGATTGGTTGATTGAGTCTGCTCAGAGAATCAAACCATATAAAGGAAACATCTAACGAAGGCCATAGCAGCGCCTCCCAGACTGTGTGGGTCGGTGGAAACGATACTTGCATACAACAAGTAACCCTGGAACTTGCTGTGACTAGATATGCGATGCTTGGCACCATCCCTCAACAACCTTGATCATTCAACATCAAGTAACTCCCATTCGAGAGCAGTTTGAACACCGGATGAATCACTTCAGCTGGGACTCCTTTTAAGTGACAAGATAGGTTTGCAACCGAAGCATTACAAGCTCCGTGAAGCATAATATCTTGACAAATTAGAGACATACTTAATGAATTCTCACAGTCTGAACCGCTGAGAGACTTCAGTTTCCCCATTCCTGCATCTAAACTGTAAGGCAATTCCCAAGATTCATATTTTTATGCATGCCTACTTGGTGATATTGTAGACAATATTGAAATTGGAATGTGATGACTGGCAGTGTAATATGGCCATGGATTAACCATTCTGTGCAGGGTGACTCAGCCACGGTAAAAAGTAATTGGTCCAATTTTTCAATGTGCAGCATTGTATATTTTGCATCTCTTCATGCCATTGTCTGTCTTTCTGTTAGATTGTATGCAGAAAACACTGTTAATATACCGCCAGGGCACATGACCAGAACGCAATGAGTATAGAGTCCAGCTCAGTAATAGAATGGATCGCATTTGCAATTGTCCATGTTGAAGAATAGACCAATCCTGTTCTATTAATTCTATTTCAAAAGATACGTTGCCCAGTGAATAAATCCTGGATGTTAGTGTGTCCATGCCATTTTGACCACTGCCAAAGCATTTCCTAGGTTAACCCTGTCAATCTCATGCAATCTCTCAGCAACCTCCGTTTGCGAGATTTTCCATACTTCATTATATATAGCATATAAGAAGCGCTTCTGACGTGGTTTATGGGGATCTAACAAAAAATCTCTAAGATCCATGTCGTCTGAGAGTAAGGACAAGTGTTTCACCTGGGACAGTGTTGAAGTCTTTAGCCACTCTAGGCATAACTTCCCAACACTGTAAGATGTCACCACTCCTGAGTGTTCTTTTTCTACGTAACGTTGATCAGGCCTGTGGATACTAAACCCTTCGGTGGTACCCCTGAATCTTGACTGACACCCATTTGTGTCGATAGGCCAAACCAACCATCCCTTCCATTTGGGGTCTGACGAATTGTATGATCCATCATGTAGAATGTCATCTAGTGTATCCTCACTATGCTGTGTGTAATTCTGCCAACTCTCAAAATGTGTAAGTGAGGGAATCCGAGGTGTGTTCAAATCCTTTATCTTAGCTAACCCAAGACAGGAAGTCTGTTGCACAGTGTCGTTCAGGAAGATGATCTGTGGAATGAGGCATGCTCTAAATAAGGCCTCAGTTCCCTGAACCTGCCAATCTTTAATCCCCAGGCAGATTGTGTCTAAGTTGTCCCTCCAAAAGTCAAAGCCTTGTACAGACAGCTGGGAAATAAAGGAAGCAGGGTATATCTGTTTCATGTTAGTGAGCATATTTTTCTTTGCAGGTGTAGGTGCAACCTTATAATAATATGTCGGGTCTGAAGTGTTAAACCCAGAAAAATAAGCAAACTTCTGTACAAATGTTTGTGAACTACCTTTCGGTGATGTTGGACAATGTTCCCATTGATGGCAAGTGAAAACATTACGTGGATACTTTCTATGTGCAAGAAATGATGACCATAATGTTGGTAACAATTCATGGTGTCAAAATCAGATGTATCGTCCTACAAATCGGTACTGGAAAATGCAGCAGTGTGTTCTAAATCAGACAGCATATTATTTAGAGTTTTAAAGTCCCAATTATCAGAGAAAGTACTGGAGGTGATTATCACTTAAAAACATTTTAAATACATGTGGTATTTCCAAAGTTCAGTGGGACCAAATATATTATATGAAACCCTATCACAAACTATTCTTTCAGGAACCGCAACTGCTGTAATGTTCACAATGACAGGTCTCTTTGTTCATGAGATGATGCATGTGGTTTCAGGACCTAGTTCACATGTTGTACTGCGGAGCATTCTGGGAGATAATGTACATTCAGGAGCAGGCAAAAGACAGTCACTACACCTATCCAAAGGACTAGGAACAGTAGACCAATTGCAATCCAGAGCTGTAGCCAGGGAGAAACAAAGTAAGTCTTTTTCAGCCAAAGGTAGAGATCATATATTTTTCCTTTGTGGGAAACAGAAGCTGGCGGTGACTCGGGTACACTCGGATCCAGAGAAAAAGTGTCAAAATCGATGAAGTAGCCATACGCTGTTCGATCTATCTTTGGTAGCTCAGCAGGTTTTGTAGAACTGGCTGTTGACTCGTTTCGAAACATATTCATATATATGACGGTATTAGGCCGAATTGAGATCTGTGTTTCATTTGTATTTTGTTGCTGTTCAACTTCAACAGTTCCATTCCATTGTTGGTAACTCCTTCATTTCGTATATTCGGATCTTCAAATGGTATTAATCTTTCTGTCTGAACTTCCTGTATGGTAGCGAGAGAAGATCGGAGGCTACCCAGGAGTCCACGCGGCCTACTATTCAGTATCGGCCACATAGTGTGGTTTGATCAGATCGATGGAGACGAATCTCTTTTCTTTCTTGCCGGCAAGAGTCTGAAGAAGTACTGTTCTTGTTCCTTCGACAGCCAGGACAGGTACAGGCGCTCTGTAAGAATGCCCAAATTCTTTTTTGTCCACAATCTTTTCTCTGGCCAGGTCCCCAATCTTTGGGACCCAGGCAGGTCTTGCCGGAAAAGCTTTCACTTCCCCAGTGGCGGTGCATTTTACTTGGACGTTGCTTTGTAATGCCTGAAATTCATTGAGTTCATGTAAAACAGCCAAACGATCATTGACGTCAAATTGTTTTTCATCCGCCACTGTGCTGCCACAATCGAGGCCGGGTACCCACATTCTAGCCCCAAACAGGACCTCATATGGAGTATGGCCTCCTAGGGAACTTCTTGGCATGTTATTAAGTGCCCTCTGGACCCCATATAGGTGATTGACCCAACTGCCACCTGAGCCTAATACCCTAGCTGTTAAGTATTGCTTTAAGTCACGGTTTTTCCTCTCCACCATTGAATTTCCCTTGGGATGATACAGAGGAGTACCACAAGACTACGCCCAAACTTCCCATGGCTTCTTTGTAAGCCAGAGAGCTGAACGCAGGGCCATGGTCAGAATGTAATGTGCCAATTGCGTATGTCCCTATAAAGACTCGGAAATCCTTTATAACAGTTGGAGTGTCAGCTGAGCGCTGGGGCCAAACCCACAGGAATATAGAGCATGAATCCACTGCCACCAAGATATACTTGTAAGCTCCGTCAGATTGTAAGGGGCCGCAGTGGTCAAAATAGACACATGCGAGAGGTCTGTCTGAAATCAGTAATGGTGTCTGTGGTGGACGTGCTACAGTGGAACCCTTCATCTGCTGACAGATGTTGCACTTAAGGACCAAGCCCTTGGTCTGCTTGGTAAGACCTGGCCACCAATAATGTTGTTTCAATAATGAAACTGTCGCAGTAATACTTGCATGTGCTGCACCCAGACCCTTGTGTGCAGCTAGTATTAAACCTAATCTGCGATCCATGTTTGGTATTACTCTATCCCCTACTCCTGGAATTTGAGCATACTGTATGTTTTGCGCATCTAACTTGCAGGAGTATTTGAGTGGAAAACCTTTTGGCAAGGCTGAGCTGTTACGCGTAGCGTTGACAGCTACCATTATCTGTCTATCCTCGTGCTAGAACAAGTGTTTCAGCAACGGCAGCAATTCTCACTGTCGCCTTGGCGGCTTCATCAGCCAGTGAATTCCCTTCAACGTGCACGCCAACACGCTGATGACTTAGCGTGTGAATCACGTGAGCCCGTGGTAAGCCTTTTTCCAGCTCTGCCACTTGTTCCCAAAGCATCTTATGCATATTGTGCAACCTTTGGAATCTCTAAACCCATTCTGGCCCCAATAGTGAAGATATTCGTTATACGACTAGACACAATAAAATTAATTGCACACTTTAAGTGTGGGGAATTCCCGATCTGTATTTTTTAGTGCCAGTATCAGGGATTTTAGTTCTGCCAGCTGTGGCGTGCAATCTCCTAGAGTCTGCGTATTGCTAGGACGGAACTTGCCGTCCTGCATACATCCCTTTACAATCGCACATGCAACGCTGTATTGCTGTTTACTTCCTATGGCAGGCTGGGCAGATCCGTCAGTGTAAATGATGTATTCATACTGATCTAGAGGCATTATTTCATTCGAGAGAGGAAATTCTTGTTCGTACTGCAGGAATGCGTGCGTTTTTAATGTAGAATCAAATTTGTAGTCTACATCTGTTGCAGTGAGAGAATTAGCCCATTGTATCCATCGTGGATGCAGTGCTTTCGCGTTTGGAACACTTGCTTTTGTAACAGTCTCTAAGGTTGGTACTGGAGTCACGACAATTATGCATTTCCCCTGAGCTAGTGCCCTTTCTCTCACTACAGCAGACTGTACCGCTTTCAGTATTTTTTCTGTAGATGCAAAACGCATTTCAGAGTTTGTGTACAAATGAGATTTGTACGCAATGGGTACAGTTTCGCCTTCATTGAAGGTGAGGTAAGTGTGCCTGGATTGACCCGCGACTACACGGATCACCAAATTTGTAGTGTTTACACATGTGTGTAAGTGTTTGGAAGCTATCATGTCCGCGGAGAATTTGTGTGTTCCTGTGTCCAATGTCGAACTGAAAAATCAGGTCTAATTAAAATGTAGAAAGGTTTTACTTTTTCTGCGTAATCCTAAATGTATGTTCTGCCAAAATTTAGGAATCCTAAAATAGACTGTAGATTTTTCAGTGTCTTTGGAGGTTGGAGCAACGCCCATTTTTCTAAAAAAAAAAAAAAAATTTGCCTGCTAGGCTTTTTCCTTCACTTGAGAGCTCATATCCTAAAAATCGGACATTAAGGTGGGCAATTTTTGATTTTTTTAAAGTTAAATTTGTAGCCCTCCGAGGCAAATCCCACAATTATGTTGTTCACCCTGTTCAAATGATTCAATAGTTCATCATCAGTTAGATAAATATCATCTACATAGGACTATGCCTCCTCACCAATATTTTGAAGTAACTCTGATACTCTTGCCGAGAATAACCCGGGGCTATTCTTATACACTTGGGGCAATCCACAGAATTGGCGATGAGAGCTGAGGGCCGAAAATGCTGTCAAATATCTGCTTTCAGGCGCTATATTTTGGTAGAAGAATCCATTTGAGATATCTAAAGTTGTTTTGTATTTCTTCTGCACAATGTTATTCATTAATGCGACACTGTGTGCATTCTGTACTGCAAATGTTTTTGTGCATGTGTTCAAATGCCTGTGGTCTAAAACTAGACGGTATGAATTGTCGGGTTTCATTACGGGAAACAGATTATTCATGGAAGATATGCAATTCTCGATTACACCTTGGTATTCAAGTTGATCTAAGATCTTCCTGACCTGTTTCTTCGCGTCATGTTTCATTGGGTATTGTCTCTGTGGAGTTGGAGTAGTTTTAAGTGGGATTTCGTGGTGAGGTGACTCCGCATCCCTCCCTACATGATTGCGGTATAATGCAGGAGCTAGTGCTACCACCCACTCCTGCACGTATGAATGTTTGAGTGATTCTGGAACGAGGTCGGAGAAGGCTGGTAATATTACGGCTTCTCCTTTTGGGAAGTCAATAACAAACTCAGGTGGCCAATATTTTTCAGCCAAAAGGATATTGGATCCATATGTCAGGATCTCCCAAAACAGACCTTTCACTTTCCTTGGTATGTCCCCCTCCATCTGGAGTGCTATTTCATATAACTGGTGTGGGACACTTACCCTAGTATTGGGTGTTTCCACCGTGATGTGCTCATTCAACGCCGCTGTCACCAGAAATTCCATCATGTTCTGGCAAGCTATTGTTACTTCTGCTGCACTGTCTAGCATCGTCAGAGCCCATTCCCCGTTCAGTAGGGGAAACAACCTTTAGAACGCATGCATTACATCGCATGCCATTAGATCGAGGTTTTTACAACGCAAGTCGTTACAACGACTTGCACTGGAGGGCGCTATAGGACAAGGAGTAGTTTAATTTACTATCCAACACCTTCCCTACTGTACGTAGGCTGGAGTTGGAATAGTAAAT
This sequence comes from Calotriton arnoldi, assembly GCA_963921515.1. Taxonomy (NCBI): domain Eukaryota; kingdom Metazoa; phylum Chordata; class Amphibia; order Caudata; family Salamandridae; genus Calotriton; species Calotriton arnoldi. Next base: position 1,876,190 of record CAWUFW010000534.1, read on the forward strand.
TAAACTACTCCTAAGTCCAGCGCCCTCCAACGCAAGTCGTTGTAACGACTTGCGTTGTTAAAACCGCGATCTAATGGCATGCGATGTAATGCATGCGTGATATCGTCATACATCCGTTCAGTAGTAGAGTCCTCAGTAGCCTGGGCATTTCTTATTTTAAGGCCATCTACCTTCTTCTTTTTAAATTGAGGTTTAGGTTTTGGTTTATCTTCTTGTTGGATAATGTAGTCTGAAGTGCGATGTGTGCCTCGTGTTATGTTACAAAATTTCAAAAGCGCACGAATACCCATAGGTGTCTTGGCGCTGAAATGGCACAGCAGTTTGGTTAGGGAGAACTAAGTACTAGATGCTAAAGAGCCAAGTTTTGAGCAGTTTCCTGAAAGTCAGCAGTAGGGTGGAAGCTGCTGTGATGTTTCTAGACAGACTGTTCCAAAGTGCAGGGGCTTCTGAGGAAAAACTACTTCTCCCCCTCCTCCCCCCCACCCCACCTCCCCCCCACCCCACCTCCCCATTTGAGGCTCCTAAATCTGGGACGGGAGACCAACATGGAGCTTTTAGATCTCAAATTTCTGCCTGGAACATACCAGGTAAGTGACTGTTGAAGATGGAGGAAGCATAAGTCATGCAGAGCCTTATAGGTAAGGCATAACGCCTTGAATTTAATTTGACTACTCACTGGAAGCCAATGGAGTCCTCCATAGGGGCAGAAACTGGTTGGAATTTAGGAAGATCAAGAATAAGTCTTGCTGCAGCATTCTGCACACTCTGTAGCATTTTCAAGTATTGTTTTGGGAGCTTAACAAGGAGTCCATTGCAGTAATCCAATTTAGTGAGAATAAGTGATGTAATGACTGTTTTCCTTGAGTTAAGTGGCATAAAAGGAAGAATCTTCCTGATACTTCTCAAGGTGTTAAAACTAGAAGAGGTAACTGAGCTGATTTGTTTATTAAAATTCAACTTATCTATAAGTATTCCAAGATTTTTCACTTTTTGAACCGGGATGGGAAGTATTCCTAACTCAAATGGCCAGCACGACGCGCTCCAGAAATGAGGTCTATTACCGCAGAGAATGACCTCGGTTTTGTCGGAGTTTAACTTAAGGCATTTTTTGCCCATCCAGTTGCTAACAACTCTCATGCAGTTATGAAACTGGGAGATAGTGACATTTACGTTGTTGGATGCGGAAACAACGATCTGCGTAAGAAGTGGGGGAAAACCCAAAAGATCTAATCAGGGAAGCCAGTTCGGTGACATAAATGTTTAAGAGTAATGGACTCAAAGAGGATCCCTGTGGGACCCTGCAAGGAAGAGAAAAAGACCTAGATGAAATGTTTTTCAGCATGACTAAGTGTTCTCTCCCCTTCCAAAAAGACTGAAGCAATGCATTAGCTTTGTTGGTGATTGTAAGAAACTGGCTCTATATATACTACACCAAAATGAGGTATAGTGTGTATAGAGTCCAAGTGACCCCAGAGGTAGGCAGAGGTTAAAGTTAGATAGAACCTTACTCTCTATTTGTGGTAGAGTGGTTGAGCAGTAAGGCAGTATCAGAGGACAGTGTTAAGCATTTGATGTACCCACTCAGTCAGCAAATGAATTCACACACTCAAGAACTGAACTCTAGGCCAATTGTTTTTGTATAAAAAATATACTGTTTTATTTTAGAACCAAGCAAGCCTGGCACAGGTAAGCATAAAATACTTTGCAATAATAAGTTGCTGAATATAGAACAGTTAGAAAATGCAATAGAATTTGTACTTTGTTTGATTTACTGGGGATGCAGTAGGTTGCAACACTTAGCAAATATAGTACATTGAAATGAATAGGATTTTTCAGTAAATTACAGGTAAGTTACTTTTTACGTTACTTTTTCTAACTCAGTGCTGGATACCTAGATTCAGCACTGGGACATTTCCTGCAAACAGGTAAGTAAATACGTTTTGGTTATTCGTGCAATTTTTAAAGAATATTTTCAGATTTCAAAACTTCACACAAACTTTTTGGAGCAGTACATTGAAATGAATAGGCTTTTTCAGTAAATTGCAGGTAAGTTACTTTTCACGTTACTTTTTCTAACTCAGTGCTGGATACCTAGATTCAGCACTGGGACATTTCCTGCAAACAGGTAAGTAAACACGTTTTGGTTATTTGTGCGATTTTTAAAGAATATTTTTAGATTTCAAAACTCCACACTTAGAAACTTTTTGGAGAAAAAGTGTCAATGTTATCCTATGGAGGAAAAACAGGTTATCAGTTTGTAGGTAAGTAATCGACTGTGGGAGTTAAGGTTCTGGGGTTAGACTCCGGGGTCCCCCAGGGTCAGTGATGCACTGTTGTTGCACCCTCAGCGGCACTAGGATGGCCGGGTGCAGATTGTTGAGGCCCAATGTTATCCTATGGAGGATAGGGGGTCTCCGGTTGGTGGCTGCTGGCAAGAAGGCCACTGGGTTGTGGGAGCAAAGCTCCTAGGGTTTAGGTCAGGGCAAATGGGGAACCAAATTCACCCTCAGCGGCACTAGGGCGGCCGGGTGCAGGGTGCTGTTTTGAGGTCGGGTGCCCTGTTGTTTTCAATGGAGCGCCTCCGGTTAGAATAAACACTGCAGGCTCGGGGACGAGGATCTTCTGGGTGCGACCACCTCTTCGAGGGGTAAGTTGGGATGTCTTGGGTTGGTTAGGCACCGTTGGTTTGGGCACACAAGGCCGTGGGACGTCGGGTGCAGGGGTGCCTTGGGACGTCGGAAAGTCTTACCCGCTCTGCTCGCGGTAGAGGGACTCGTCTGGATTGAGGCTGCAGGCGTCGATTGGAGGCTTGAGGCAGGTCAGGAGTCGCCGGATCTCGGGTCAGGATCGCCGGGGTGACCTCCTCGTGGTGCTTTTCCACTCGAGCCGGGTTCGGCGGGTGCAGAGTGGGCTGGATTCGCGGTATCCGGCCGGAGCCAGAAGCTGCAGTTTGAACAAGTCCGGTGTTCACGGGAGAAGCAGGCTTGGAAGTGAAGGCAGGCAGGTCCTCCGGGGTTTTTGAGGTTGCTGGCTGCAGGACACACCGGGATTTCGCAAGAGCAGGTTCGAGGGGAGACAGGGCTGGGGCCAAGTCAGTGGGCGTCGTCCTCTTAGCTCTGCACGGCTCTTCGTCCTCCTTCTTTTCTTCTTGTTTCTTGTCTGGATCTGAGGAAGCAAGGTTCAGGGTGCCCCCTAAATACTAGATTGAGGGGCGTTACAGGTAGGTAAAGGGCAGGGACCAATGGGTCCCTTCCCTGGGGTGGGTACACCCCCTATCGTGCCACCCTCCAGTGGGAGGGGGGCATGTGCCTGTCCCTGGTTGGCTGAGTCCCCCCATCTTCAAGATGGCGTGGACTGAGAGTTGTGCTTCACCTCGCCTCCCCCACCTGAGGGGTGGAGTTGGCAGAGGTGGGCACACCTCTTTCCTCACTTGTTTTTCCCGCTGGTTCTCCCGCCCAAAGTGGGGGGTAGAACCAGTGGGGACCAGTTGCTGAAAGCAGCAATGGGTCTGGGGAGGCTCACAAAGGCGGCATGCCTTTGAAGCTTCCCCTTCGTGAACCCTGCCCATCCTGGGGGAGGAGGCTTGGCACCTTGTACCAGGATGTGCATTGTTTCAGGCCCCCGAAAGCAGCAGGCTCTTGACCTAGGGGTCCAGAAACATGTCTGTTGGTGGCAGCCTAAGCAGCCACTCGGGTCACTAGAAGTTGGTCGAGTTTCAGGGGGCATCTCTAAGATGCCCTCTGTTGTGCATTTTACATTAAATCCCACACTGGCATCAGTGTGGGTTTAATGTGCTGAGAAGTTTGATACCAAACTTCCCAGTCTTCAGTGTAGCCATTATGGTGTTGTGGAGTTCGTAATGACAAACTCCCAGCACCATATACTCTTAATGGCAGCACTGCACTTACAGTGCCCAGGAATGGACTTGGGCACTGTAGGGGTACAGGGCTCATGCACCTGTACCCTCACCACTGGCATAGGGCACCCAACTAGAGGGGTGACTGATGTATGCCAGGGAAGTGGTTTGTGGGCATCGCACACAGGGATGTGTGCCATGTCGACTCTTCACTTTGTTCTGCACCAAGACAAGCAGCCTGCAAAGGCAGTGTGTGTGTGAAAAGGTGCAGGGCCTCTAAGGGTGGCACAATACGTGCTGCAGCCCATTAGGGGCCTTCCCTGGTCACAGTGCCATGGGTACGTGTGGTACCATTTACCAGGGGCCTACCTGTGGTCAGGGATGCCAATTGGGTTTAGGCTTCAATGCAGTTTTTAGGGAAGGAACATAGGCCCTGGGTACCCGATTAGCAGGAGCCCAGGGCGCACACTCAGTCAAAGAACATCAGCAATTCAGCAAAAAGTGGGGGCATACCATGCAGAAAGAGGGCACTTTATCACAGTGATGCCAAGTTTTTTTAGGCGAGCAATGACGGTGGCATGATCAACCGTGTCGAAGGCCGCCGACAGGTCAAGAAGAACAAGTGCTGCAGAGCCTCCTCTGTCTAAAATAGTTCTTAACTTGTCTGTTTTTATTAATGCCGTCTCTGTACTGTGCTCGGCTCTGAAGCCGAATTGAGTAGGGTCCAATAAATGATTTAAATGAATAAACTGTGTCAATTGAGTATTCATTAGTTTTTCCACTATTTTTGCTGGAAATGGTAACCTAGAAACGGGACAATCGTTTGCCGGGTTATCAGGATCTAGATTAGGCTTCCTGAGAAGTGGCAGAATAGAAGCTTTTTTCCACGTTAGGAAAGAATCCAGTACTGAACATCCCATTAAAAATATTAGTTATATATGAGGCAATAGGGACAGGGATCTGTTTCAGGATGGATGGGGGGCAGGGGTCGTAGGGTGACCCTGATTTGGTGGAATTGATCAAATTGAGGACTTCAGAAACTGTGGAAAAGGAAAATTGACTAAAATTAGGTTGGGAGCTGCCAACAGGAAGGTCATGATTAGGAGATTGGTCTGTGAAAGGGCTAAGGCTAGGGTCAACAATGCTGAAGGAAGTGAATTGATTATAAATTTGACCCACTTCGTCACAGAAGTGGGAGGCTAATTTTTCACAAAAAGATTGGCTATTATTAACTCCTTTAGTCTCTGGAGCTTTGTTAAGTTTATTTATGACCGGGAAGAGTTCTCTAGAAGAGTGCTTAGAGGTTTCAATTTGTTGTGTGAAGAAGGTAGATTTTTCATTGATAACTGCCTTATCCTTGGCAAGGGAACGTTTATAGATTTCTTTGTTGTGGGAGTTAGAATTAGATCTCCATTTCCTTTCGAGCCTTCTACATTTTTGTTTTTCAAGGCGAAGTGTTTCTGTGAACCAAGGTGCAGATTGTTTCGGTGTATTTTGCCCAAAATTTTTATTAGGGACTGCTTTGGAAATGGCAGAATTTAGCCAATCTGTATAGTTGGCTATAGCCTGATTAGGGTCCAGTAATGGGGTAGAATTAACCTGAGAGAGGTGTTACCGCATTATATCATAGTTAGTTTTAGTCCAGAGTTGATGTGACGTAAGATTAGAATCCACTGTTCTGGTTTGAAATGGGGAGTGAACAGTTAATTCAAAGACAATAGCATTGTGGTCAGACCATGTAAGAGGGAGAAAGTCCTTGACCGAAATGGACAAGATATTCGAATAAATAGCGTCTTATATGTGGCCCGCACTGTGGGTGGGCTGATGTAGTAATTGCGGCAGATTAAAATCTCTTGGCTTGCTCTCTGATCTGCATTCTGACCGTCCTTCCCTCTCTGAGTTTTTTGATGAACCCTGAAAGAAACGAGAGGAAGGTGTATCAGTATCCTGATACCTATCAGGTTTTTTAATATAGTCACGGTTCCTAAGGTTATATTTCCTGTCAGATGGCTCCTGTTGAAGAGACCCACCCCGTGCTTGTGATGCATTCTGCTTGTTGTTTGATTGTTTATTTTCCCATTTCTTTTTAGAAGAATCGGGTGCTTGCTTTGAGTTGTCTTTTTCAGGATTACCCATTAATTGTGGTTTCACTGGTCTAGCTCCCAAATTATCTCTACCTAGTGAAGCATAGGTCTCTTCGATAATTTTTGGTAATTCCCTCTCCTGTTGTGCAGGAGTGTATTCCCTCCGGCGTTGGTGTATAGCCACTGCTGCTGCCTCCCCTCTTATGTTTGCTAATATAATTGTAAATACCTGGGAAAAATTGCCTATCAATTTCATCCCTGATTCCAGGGCAGGTTCTGCCCCATACTCATACTGTATTTGTTTCAATACTTCTGGTATGATTGCTATTGAGTGGGTGCCATGAGTTCTGTTATAAACTGCAGTGAAGACTGTACCCCAAGTGGTACAATCCTCTATCGGGGGATCTATCCCCATTAGCAAGCAAATTGTCAGTATTCTATTTTTCTTGTGGGCCTGTGTGTGGTAACACTGCCTCAAGCTGTTATTTTTGTGCTATCCAGAATGGCATTTGCTCACGTTTAGTGGGCATTCTTCCCATAATTGCGTTCAGCGTTTGTGGGGTGATTTTTGTTGCGGTCCCTTGAAGTTGACCTGTTTGAGTTATATTATGTTATTACAGCTTATATAGCGCACTTATACACGTGGGTTTCTTGGCGCTTTCCGGTTCAACATACTATGCCAAGGAAGCTAGTATCTAAAAAGCCACGTCTTAAGTTGTTTTCTAAAATCAAGAAGGGTGGGAATCGTCCTGAGGTGTAATGGGAGGGAGTTCCACTGCTTGATGGTATTATAGCTAAAACTCCTGCCACCCCCGTTTGTCTTTTTGATTCTAGCAGTGGTCATCAGACTGGCATTAGCCGATCGCAGGGGTCTATTAGGAGAGTACAAGCTGAAGATATTCCAAAGAAATTTCGGGCCTTCTCTATGCAGAGCCTTGTGGGCAATGCAGAGTGCCTTAAATTTAACACGCTGGCCGACAGGAAGCCAGTGCAGGTCCTGGATACCTGTCCTAATAGACTGATATTTAGGAATGTCCAGGACTAATCTAGCTGCAGCGTTTTGTACCGCCTGCAGCCTCCCAAGTAGTCTGGCGTGGAGGTTCATATATAGACCATTACAATAGTCTAGTTTGGACAAAACTAACGAGGTCACAACTGTCTTTCTGGTGTTTTTTGGAATGAAGGGAAGGATTTTTCTCAAGGTTTTGATGGTAAGATAAGAAGAGGACACAACCTTGGAAACCTGGATCTCAAAGTTAAGTTTTTCATCTATAATAACCCCAAGGTTCTTGACTTTAACTGCTGGTGTGGGAGGAGAACCCAGGTTGTCTGGCCACCAAGCCGGAGACCAAGGTGGGAACAGATTACCAAACAGTACCAGTTCAGTTTTGCTTGAATTCAGCTTCAAGCAATGACTACTCATCCAGCTGCTCAACGCAATCATGTAATTTGAGGGAGTGATTAACATCCTTATCCATTGTCGAAATTACCAGCTGGGTATCGTCAGCATAGGAAGTAGGAGTCAAGTTAAAACTTCTGATCAGCGGGGCAAGTTCAGAGACATATATGTTAAAAAGCGTCGGGCTCAATGAGGAACCCCACAAGGCAAGACAAAGGGCGATGACTTAAACTTACCTGACCCTTGTAGGTTGAAGTGTGAGCGTTCGCATAACGAACTGTGTAAGATTTTCTGTAAAGTTTTATTATTTCTTTGTGAAGGGGACGCAAGTATGCTGCTTGTAATGTATCCATCTCTGGATGCGGTGTGTAAGCAGCTAGAACCGGCCAAGTCGCTCCGTCTTTGCTGAGCGGACCGAGTCTCACTTTATCTTTGGTATGGGGAGGGCGCCTTTAAACCAGTTTATATGCTCCTGGTAAGTTAACGGGAGTTCAATGTCCTCATATGGATTGTATTTATCTGGTATTTCATTCGCAGTATAAGAATGAAATGTATGTGTGCGTGCATCTGCAGGTGAGAATTTGACCCAAGAATAGAACACCTCTGTTCTGTATGCCTTGTGTGCCTCAATCACGAAGGTAGCAGTCCCACCTAATGCTGGGACCCCAAAGTCTGCTAATTTTAAAGTTAGTGCATTTCTGTAATTTTCTGAAATGTTTATAGCACCGTCTTGCTCTCCTTCCTCCACATTTGCAGCGCCTTCTTGGACAGACATTGAGGAAGGAGTTGGTAAGAAAAAAAAAAAAGGTTTTGCACAATGTAGGGAACTATAATCCTTCAAGCTTGAATAAACCTACAGCCAATACATACGGTATACCTACTCGGCTGTGGTGAATTTTCCCTCCCCACTCCAGACGTCTCTGGGTAAATGTGAGTAGGGGTCTCTGAGAAAGCACGACTGAACTACTCAGATTTGACCGTTAAATAAGAACCAAACCAACGTTTGCGGCGCCATGTCGTGTAGTTCCTACAAATCTATATAGGATCTGCTCGTTTAGACAACATAAACTAAGGAATTGGTGTCCAGACTGATTCCATACACCCCCAGAAGATATGTTGGTCTGTAGACCAGCTAGTTCACAGTGCCACTATGAGCCCCTTTTACCAAGGAGCGAAAAGTTTCTGGCAAATATCGAACATGACAACCCTGACCCCTCGGGGATCGTGGATACAGTACTTTTCAATCAGTCACTCGTGCTCACTTTGTCTCAGAGAGATACACAGAATAAACTATGGGGACGTTTTCAATAAGCATTTATTGAACCAGTGTCGTTCTAGTATAAAATACGTGTGCTGCAACAACCATTAGCCAAACGGATATATACGATTACAAGCAACAACAGAGTAAATAAAAGGTAGAATTCTACCATGGTGCTAAAACAGTGAATATATGCAGGCATATAGATACAGGGCAGTAATCATGCGTACTCCTACGATGCAAACCCTAGCTAAGTGTACCTAGCATGTATGTAGGTTTAAAGTCGAGAATCCCCCTAGGAAAGTGCCAACCCCATTACCTGATGGGAGAGAACGATGGACCCCGTCTTGGTCTCGAGTTGGACACCCCACAAGGGATGTCAGACCACTGTGTGCTGGAGTGTCTGCGTGCAGGGACTTCAGCATCTCGTGTCAGCATGGAAGCTTCTCCTGTGGTTTGCCCAGTGAAGATGTGGTACTTATATACCCTAAAGGTACCCTCAGGAGTTCTACCTAGATGTGTAATGGTACTGTGGGCATGTCGCCAAGGATGACGATAGCGGTGACTTCTGTACACAGTTATTATGCAGAAGATGGTAAATCTGCTGTGATACTAAGAATCCTAATGCATAATAAATGAGGCTAGTTTTCGAAGAAAACCACACGACATTTATTCGGCACCTAACTAGGTAAAAGGTCAGCGCAAGAGTCATTATGTAGAGCAAGGTAGGACAAATGTAGGTAAAAGGTCGTGCAACTAGCTAGGCCTATATTGGGCTACATTTGGGCTCATAACTCCCCAAGTGTCACAACAAGTTCGCTCAAAAGGACAGTCACGAAGTCTGCAAACTCTGCTTGCCAATGGACTACAGTGCTGAAGGCTGTAAGGTGTGCATCTAGTTTTAACTTAAGTTGCTCAAGGTCAGAAAAAAAAGGTGGGCGCATTACATCATGATGCAGACACAGCAGAAGCAACCCTGCCTCAGATACATCGGTCAGTCAAGTGATGACGAAAACCACGAAGAAAGAGGTGGCTCAAGAAGCAGGGTCTTACATCAAGTAGTCCTTGTCAACCTGGAAAACGAACAGCTGCCAAAGAAGGTACCAATTTAAGGGGAACACAAAAGGTGCTCATAGGTAACACCGCAGAAGTACTGTAGGACCAAGCTGAAGACTTCAGACTTAAAAAACACCTTCACTTCCGGTAATGCAGACTGTCACCAAACCTACAGAAATCTTCCCCAGTACCAGAGAAAGAAAATGCATTCCTGGCAACAAGTCTAAATTCCATTCCCAATAACGAACCGAATCCTGGCATTGACACAGCAAACTCGCTCATACTAGAAGGGGCAATCTCTGACGGAGAGGACAGCCGTGAACCTGATGGGCACCAAGAGTGGCTCCAGTGCCAGTGGTCACAGGCATCTGGAAGTTGGGAGGACCTAGTGGGTAATAAAGAAAAGGTGCAGAAGGAAATAGAATGGTGGAACTTTAAGAACATCACAATAGGCAGGCGGCCTTTCAAGCAACCAACTCCCTCTGTTGTCATTGCTATTGATGCGTCCCACACTGATTGGGGAGCACACTATGGAACCCAGAAAGACAGTAAAACATATAAATGTGTTGGAACTGTAGACCGTTTTCCGGACACTGAGAAAGCAATGCAAATACAGACCGACAATACAACTACAAAGTTTTACCTCAAAAAGAAGGGAGACACAAGGTCAGATGTGCTGTCCAAGTTAGCCGAAGACATTTGGAAATGGGCTATCAAAAGACACAAACCCCCAATAGCTGTACACCTGCCAGGCGTATGAAATGTAGAGGCTAAGCAGGAAAACAAGAGTCTGAAACTTATGGGAGCTAAAAGAACAGATAATTGGAGGGTCAGTACTAGTGTGGTGCTCCATCATAACGCATGGATGAGATCCTCATGCTTCACTGAATATGTACAGGCATCACTCATGAACATGATCCTGGAGGTATGGTGAAAAAGAGGATTCCGCCCCTGTAGACCTTCAAGCAAAGCCGTGCTTTTTGGGCCTTTCAACCCCTGCCAGACAGTTCCCTCATCAGTTTGGTTCTTCCAAGGCAGCTCCAATGGTGTGGCGTAGAAGCCACCAGGATCCCCACCTACTGCAGTCACCTCAGCCCTTTTGGGATGGGGAGTAAAGGAGGGAAGGCAGCAACTCCTTGAGTTCAATAAAAATATTAACCATCCATGGGGGAGGTGGAAGCAAGATGGCGGCAGGCTAGGCGGCTGGCTAGGCTTGTCGTGCAGTAGCAGCACCGTGGCTCAACATACTCCCTGACATGTAACAGATCTGATGGAGTATGACTTCTTCCCTGCCATACCTGCTACACGGAGATCTGCACACAAGGATAAATTGTAGCGCGTGCATCTTTACAACAGTGGTGGATACATTGGAGGAACAGATAAAAGTGCTCCTTACCTGCTGTCAGCTATTCCGGTTGCTGCGGGAGATCTCCCGAAACGGGAGCGAGTAGTCTGCCGGGAGAAAATCGGCAGAAACGCTGAGGAAATGATTCCGAAAGTACCGCCAGCAGCGCGGGGGAAGACTACGAGAGTCAGCGCGGCTCCCGGTCCGGCTCACGCGAGTGAGGTGGTAGACGTGGATCCACAGGCGGCGGCGGCAGCCGCCATGGAGACCGGTGCAGCTGGGGCAGGAGCGGGGGCCGGGGTAACAGCGGTAAATCATTCAGCATGTCCGGCCGGCCGTCGCGGCCAGAACCTGACTCGGAAGAAGCTTCCCGGTGAATTAACTAGCCAGAGTCAGAGCCTGAAGCGGTTACCCGGCTCGACGATCATCGAGCTGTTTGCTGGGGCCAAGGGATCGGACAAAAGTAAAGGCAGTCGAGCAAAGGAGGGTCCAGGAGGTGATAGCGTGCCAGCTATAGTTGCATCAATGGAGGGAGACAATGAAGTCAATGAAGCTGGAAAATACATAAACGAGGAGAGTTCAGACGGCGCTGTGATGCACCCCACCGCTCATATGGCACTAGAGAGCCCAGATCCAGCCGGGCAAGTAAGTAACGTCGCTGAAAATCTCCTGGTGGCCTCTGATGATATTGTGGCAGTGAATGTGGGGAGACAGGATCAAAGCCAGGGCACTCAGAACTGTGGGGGGGCCGAATGACAGTACCTCGCTTAATCATACGACTAGCCTTGAACCCGAAACGGCACTGCTCGGTAGCGTGGGACATGGTTCGCTGGACCCTCAACAACATGACAGTGACCTCTGTATAGGTATAAAAAATGCTGGTTTAAAGAAAGGGGGCCCTCTTCCCCCCAGGGTTAAGCATTTTGCACGCAAAATCCACAGCGACAAGGAGGCCGACACCGAGATGTCGGAGTATTTTTATTCTTTATCGGATGATACTGAATCAGTGGAAGGCTCTTTCTCTATGACTAGTATAAGTGAAACTGAAAATGAGGGTCTGCAGGACACAACGGGTGGGAATTCCATTGCAACATTACATAGGGTCAAGAAAGCCACCAATGTACCGACCCAAGAACTCAACTGGGATTACTCACCAGTAAATCAATTTATTGGCGATAAAGTCCATGTGAACATGGGCTCAGAAGAAGCTCCCTCCTCCACACTGGATGCTATACTGCAATCAGTTATGGCTCACCGAGAAGAGGCCCGCCAGGACAGTAGGCGCTCTCAAGCAGCTATACGAAAGGTGCAGGGCTCGGTCCGTAAGATCGCGAAAGTGTGTACAGATATTGCCGATCGTTTAACAGAACTTGAGACTCGAACTGTGAATATGGAAGCGGATGTGGCCTCGATACAGGAGCAGACGACAGCCCACGAGGCTAGACTCTCTGATATGCAATGGAAACTGGAGGAGCAGGAAAATCGCCAGCGGAGGAACAACCTGCGATTTCTTGGCATATCGGAAGATAAGGGGGTACCGATGTTCGTTTGTATATGATCGATCTTCTAGCAAAGTCTTTTCCCGAAGTAGTTGGCTGGAACTGGGCTCATGAAGTCCAAAGAGCACATCGGGTGCCCATGACAATCAAACAGCCATTAGGAGGAGATAGCAGACCCCGAGCAGTGCTTGTATATTTTGGGAACTTTCTCCTTCGACAGATCATTGCGGAGAAGGCTAGGCCTGATCGTAAACGTAAATTCGAGGAAGTGGAATTCTTTACACGCCCTGACTTCTGTCATGTCACGGTTGAACGCCGCTGGCGACTCAGACAGATGATCAACCCCTTCCAGGCAATAGGGGCACAGGCATACCTTTTGTATCCGGCAAAACTGAAAACTGTATATGGGGAGAGTACTCGCTTTTTCTCATCGGAAATTAAGGCCAAAGAATTCTTGGAGGAACTAAGGGGGAGGAAGTAGGAGCGGTTATTAAAGTACAAGACTAGAAGCAAGGGGGTAAACTTAATCTTATGAGGCAATGATTTAATTGTATTTGAATTTGGGGATATTTTGGTATATGGGGGGTGTGTTCGGGATCACGGTGCTACGCTGCTTCATCGCCTTCTAGATCTTGGGTCTAGTTGCTTTCAAGGGGTAGGGGGGAAGGAGGGGGGGAGATGTAGGGCGCTGGGGGTAGGGAGGAGAGAGAGGGAGGACGCGGGGGTGGGGGGGAGAAAAAAGCCAGATAAGATGTATAAAGCACGCAAAAGGTAAAAAAAAGAGTGATAGACTTAGGATTATAGAACAATATAGTCGGTTACTCCAAGTAGTCGGGTATGGATAAGTTAACAATATGTACCGTTAATGTGGCTGGGTTAAATGACAGGGCTAAGAGAGATAAGATCTATGAAATATTGCGTTATATTAGCCCAGGAGTAATCTGTTTACAAGAAACCCATATTTCATGGAATAACCGGGCAGTCTTACACATTCGGGGCTATGATCTGGCGGTCTGCTCTTCACAGACATCCTTGACAAGAGGAGTGGCGATATTTATCAAACAATATCTTGGGGTTGGGAAACGCATCTTAGCAGATAAATGGGGTCGATGGGCAATTGTTTCATTAAGTGTGGGATTAACAATTAGGACTATTTATGCCTCAAATCAAGATGACCCAGAAATCTGGGAAGAATTTGAGATAGAGTTAGCTACATGGCCGGCCCCATTAATCCTCTGCGGAGATTTTAATATTCACACAGGGACCCTATCTGGGGCAGACATAAGCTACACGGGGAGGAAACCAAAGGTTAATAGAGCTATAAATACACTAAAAAGAACCCATGGACTAGTGGATGTCTGGCAGGCAAAGAAGGGAAGGACCCGGGCTATACATATTTTTCATACCCCCACCAGAAGAGTGTGCGCCTGGATTACTTTTTGGCTTCGACTCATATTCTCGGGGAGGCAGAGATTGCTAAATTGCCTAGAATTTTTTCGGATCATAATCCGTTAATGTTGGGAATTGTATATCAAGGCAGCAAGCAGAGACCCTGCCCATGGACGTTTGATAGGAAGTTAACTGTTGATGAGGATTTTTTGAAATTTCTTAAGCACTGGGCTGAGGAATACTGGGATGCTAATCGTTTGTGCTTCACGCGCAGTTGTGTGGGACGCATTTAAAGCCACTCTTCGGGGCCAAGTGATAGGTTATGTAGGTCAACTGCGGAAAAAACGCAAAGAGCATATTGAGGCTCTTCTGATGAAACTATCACAGCAAGAGATCGAACAGACGGAAAGGTTAGGGCAGGGGGGAGCCGGACAGAGTAAAGAAGATCAGTGAGGAAATAGCCATAACTAAAGCTGAAGTTAATAGTACATTTCAGGTACAAGCTGCACAGGCTTATCAGGCTCATCTAAAGGAGAGGTATGAGTATGGGGAAAAATCTGGCAGAATCCTAGCCCATAGGATTAGGCAGCGGGACTCACAGAAACTTATAGGGGAAATAAAGAACCCCGAAGGGCAATTGGTTAACACCGCGGCAGAGATTATGGGGGTATTCGAGCAGTTTTATAGGAATTTATATCAGATGGATGATAGTGGAACAACAAATGGGGGAAATATGTGGAATTATTTAGGATCTAATAGGACGGAACCAGAAATTTGCTTAGAATTGGAAAAGGAAATCTCAATTGAAGAAACCGTGACTGCTCTAAATAGCTTGGCTTCGGGGAAAGCATCCGGCCCCGATAAGATCCCAGTAGAAATCTATAAGGCACTCCAATCCATCCTAGCCCCAATATTGCAAGATCTATTCCTCGATGTACAATATCATGGGATTCCGCCAAAATCTTGGCAAGACACTGAGATAGTAATATTCACTAAAAAAGGGAAACCTCCGGAGTTACCGGGGTCATATCGGCCTATCTCATTAATAAATTCGGACGCGAAAATGTATTCAAAGATTCTTGCGAATCGACTCCGGGGGATCATAGCCAGATTAGTCTCTCCTTGGCAACACGGCTTTATACCCGGTAGGGGTACTACGGATCATATCCGGCGTGTGATTTCTTTGATTGATATAGCAGAAGTCAGGGGAGATGATCTGGCTGTGATCCTCTTGGATGCCGAAAAGGCATTTGATCGGGTGGTATGGAAGTCCTTATGGGAAATCCTGGCGGCACGAGGGTTTGGCCCACGGCTAATCACGGCAATACGGGCAATGTACTGCAATCCAACTGCAAGGGTTCGAGTGATGGGGGATAATACAGGTAGCACGGGGGACCAGGCAGGGCTGCCCTTGTTCCCCGATCCTCTTTGCGTTATATATTGATCCTCTGGTTGCCCAGCTAATTTTAAACCCGGCAATAGAACCATATCGAATTAAAGGCTATGAGACAAAGGTTTTGGCCTACGCGGACGATATCGCGGTGATTACATCTAAACCAGAATCGGCAATTGGAGAGATTGAGGAGGTGGCAGAGAGGTTTGGGAGCTGGTCCGGATATCGTTTAAATAAGGGTAAGACTCAGATAATCTGCTCAGGACAATGTTCATTTCAAGATCAGCGGAATACGGACATTGCCGTCTATCTGGGGGTTAAAATTAGCTTTAATCTGGCTCAACTATGGGCTATTAATCTTGATCCTATGTTGAAAGATATTAGTATGGAGCTTCGGCGGATTGATCAGCTACAACTAACTATTGTGGGCAGGGTTAATGTTCTAAAAATGAAGTTTTTCCCCAGAATTTTGTATCTATTTCGCTCAGTCCCCTTAAAGCTCACGTATGATATAATCCAGAGGATGGATACTATGTTTTCAAGCTTTATTTGTAACTATCATAAAGTGAGACGTGCTTTGAAAACATTAACCCTCCCACGGGAGAGGGGAGGCTGGGCTGCCCCGAATCTGCTTTCTTATTATTGGGCAGCCTCCCTACAACAGATGGGCACCTTGTTAGCAGAGGACGGGGTGGGACGCGAGGACTCTCTGCCTTCTATATATCAGCTGTCTATGGGGAGGGAAGCAATAGGACTCTTCCTTAGGCAGTGGGAGTCTAGGTATTATAAGAACATACGATTTCTTAGCATTAAAGCAGCAAGATCAGTCTGGGTTAAGGCAAACAAGATTTTGAAAATCCCCAAACTTAATAGATATTCTCCACTATGGGGGTCATCACTGTTTCCCGCCGAAATAATGGATGGTATGGCCAGGGACTGGGAACAGGCAGGTATATTACATGCTGCCTGTCTGTATAATAATGGATGGTATGGCCAGGGACTGGGAACAGGCAGGTATATTACATGCTGCCTGTCTGTATAACAATGGACGGTATGGCCAGGGACTGGGAACAGGCAGGTATATTACATGCTGCCTGTCTGTATAACAATGGATGGTACGGCCAGGGACTGGGAACAGGCAGGTATATTACATGCTGCCTGTCTGTATAACAATGGATGGTACGGCCAGGAACTGGGAACAGGCAGGTATAGTACATGCTGCCTGTCTGTATAACAATGGATGGTATGGCCAGGGACTGGGAACAGGCAGGTATATTACATGCTGCCTGTCTGTATAATAATGGATGGTATGGACTGGGACTGGGAACAGGCAGGTATATTACATGCTGCCTGTCTGTATAATAATGGACGGTATGGCCAGGACCTGGGAACAGGCAGGTATAGTACATGCTGCCTGTCTGTATAACAATGGACGGTATGGCCAGGGCTGGGAACAGGCAGGTATATTACATGCTGCCTGTCTGTATAATAATGGACGGTATGGCCAGGGCCTGGGAACAGGCAGGTATATTACATGCTGCCTGTCTGTATAATAATGGATGGTATGGCCAGGGACTGGGAACAGGCAGGTATATTACATGCTGCCTGTCTGTATAATAATGGATGGTATGGCCAGGGACTGGGAACAGGCAGGTATAGTACATGCTGCCTGTCTGTATAATAATGGACGGTATGGCCAGGGACTGGGAACAGGCAGGTATATTACATGCTGCCTGTCTGTATAATAATGGACGGTATGGCCAGGGACTGGGAACAGGCAGGTATATTACATGCTGCCTGTCTGTATAATAATGGATGGTATGGCCAGGGACTGGGAACAGGCAGGTATAGTACATGCTGCCTGTCTGTATAACAATGGACGGTACGGCCAGGGACTGGGAACAGGCAGGTATATTACATGCTGCCTGTCTGTATAACAATGGACGGTACGGCCAGGGACTGGGAACAGGCAGGTATATTACATGCTGCCTGTCTGTATAATAATGGATGGTATGGCCAGGGACTGGGAACAGGCAGGTATATTACATGCTGCCTGACTGTATAACAATGGACGGTATGGCCAGGGACTGGGAACAGGCAGGTATAGTACATGCTGCCTGTCTGTATAATAATGGACGGTATGGCCAGGGACTGGGAACAGGCAGGTATATTACATGCTGCCTGTCTGTATAACAATGGACGGTATGGCCAGGGACTGGGAACAGGCAGGTATAGTACATGCTGCCTGTCTGTATAATAATGAATGGTATGGCCAGGGACTGGGAACAGGCAGGTATATTACATGCTGCCTGTCTGTATAACAATGGACGGTATGGCCAGGGACTGGGAACAGGCAGGTATATTACATGCCTGTCTGTATAATAATGGATGGTATGGCTAGGGACTGGGAACAGGCAGGTATATTACATGCTGCCTGTCTGTATAACAATGGACGGTACGGCCAGGGCCTGGGAACAGGCAGGTATATTACATGCTGCCTGTCTGTATAACAATGGACGGTATGGCTAGGGACTGGGAACATGCAGGTATATTACATGCTGCCTGTCTGTATAATAATGGATGGTATGGACTGGGAACAGGCAGGTATATTACATGCTGCCTGTCTGTATAACAATGGACGGTACGGCCAGGGCCTGGGAACAGGCAGGTATATTACATGCTGCCTGTCTGTATAACACTGGACGGTATGGCCAGGGACTGGGAACAGGCAGGTATATTACATGCTGCCTGTCTGTATAACAATGGACGGTATGGCCAGGGCCTGGGAACAGGCAGGTATATTACATGCTGCCTGTCTGTATAATAATGGACGGTATGGCCAGGGACTGGGAACAGGCAGGTATAGTACATGCTGCCTGTCTGTATAATAATGGATGGTATGGCCAGGGACTGGGAACAGGCAGGTATAGTACATGCTGCCTGTCTGTATAACAATGGACGGTATGGCCAGGGACTGGGAACAGGCGGGTATAGTACATGCTGCCTGTCTGTATAATAATGGATGGTATGGCCAGGGACTGGGAACAGGCAGGTATATTACATGCTGCCTGTCTGTATAACAATGGATGGTATGGACTGGGAACAGGCAGGTATATTACATGCTGCCTGTCTGTATAATAATGGACGGCATGGCCAGGGCCTGGGAACAGGCAGGTATAGTACATGCTGCCTGTCTGTATAACAATGGACGGTATGGCCAGGGACTGGGAACAGGCAGGTATATTACATGCTGCCTGTCTGTATAACAATGGATGGTATGGCCAGGGACTGGGAACAGGCAGGTATATTACATGCTGCCTGTCTGTATAATAATGGACGGTATGGCCAGGGCCTGGGAACAGGCAGGTATATTACATGCTGCCTGTCTGTATAACAATGGATGGTACGGCCAGGGACTGGGAACAGGCAGGTATATTACATGCTGCCTGTCTATATAACAATGGACGGTACGGCCAGGGCCTGGGAACAGGCAGGTATATTACATGCTGCCTGTCTGTATAACAATGGACGGTACGGCCAGGGACTGGGAACAGGCAGGTATATTACATGCTGCCTGTCTGTATAATAATGGACGGGTTGGCCAGGGCCTGGGAACAGGCAGGTATATTACATGCTGCCTGTCTGTATAACAATGGATGGTACGGCCAGGGACTGGGAACAGGCAGGTATAGTACATGCTGCCTGTCTGTATAATAATGGACGGTATGGCCAGGGACTGGGAACAGGCAGGTATATTACATGCTGCCTGTCTGTATAACAATGGATGGTATGGCCAGGGCCTGGGAACAGGCAGGTATATTACATGCTGCCTGTCTGTATAATAATGAATGGTATGGCCAGGGACTGGGAACAGGCAGGTATATTACATGCTGCCTGTCTGTATAACAATGGATGGTACGGCCAGGGACTGGGAACAGGCAGGTATATTACATGCTGCCTGTCTGTATAATAATGGATGGTATGGCCAGGGACTGGGAACTGGCAGGTATAGTACATGCTGCCTGTCTGTATAACAATGGATGGTATGGACTGGGAACAGGCAGGTATATTACATGCTGCCTGTCTGTATAACAATGGATGGTATGGCCAGGGACTGGGAACAGGCAGGTATATTACATGCTGCCTGTCTGTATAACAATGGACGGTATGGCCAGGGGACTGGGAACAGGCAGGTATATTACATGCTGCCTGTCTGTATAACAATGGACGGTATGGCCAGGGACTGGGAACAGGCAGGTATAGTACATGCTGCCTGTCTGTATAACAATGGACGGTATGGCCAGGGCCTGGGAACAGGCAGGTATATTACATGCTGCCTGTCTGTATAATAATGGACGGTATGGCCAGGGCCTGGGAACAGGCAGGTATATTACATGCTGCCTGTCTGTATAACAATGGACGGTATGGCCAGGGACTGGGAACAGGCAGGTATATTACATGCTGCCTGTCTGTATAACAATGGATGGTACTGCCAGGGACTGGGAACAGGCAGGTATATTACATGCTGCCTGTCTGTATAACAATGGACGGTATGGCCAGGGACTGGGAACAGGCAGGTATATTACATGCTACCTGTCTGTATAATAATGGACGGTATGGCCAGGGACTGGGAACAGGCAGGTATATTACATGCTGCCTGTCTGTATAACAATGGATGGTATGGCCAGGGCCTGGGAACAGGCAGGTATATTACATGCTGCCTGTCTGTATAACAATGGACGGTACGGCCAGGGACTGGGAACAGGCAGGTATAGTACATGCTGCCTGTCTGTATAACAATGGACGGTACGGCCAGGGACTGGGAACAGGCAGGTATATTACATGCTGCCTGTCTGTATAATAATGGACGGTACGGTCAGGGACTGGGAACAGGCAGGTATATTACATGCTGCCTGTCTGTATAACAATGGATGGTATGGCCAGGGACTGGGAACAGGCAGGTATATTACATGCTGCCTGTCTGTATAATAATGGACGGTACGGCCAGGGACTGGGAACAGGCAGGTATAGTACATGCTGCCTGTCTGTATAACAATGGAGGTATGGCCAGGGACTGGGAACAGGCAGGTATATTACATGCTGCCTGTCTGTATAACAATGGACGGTACGGCCAGGGACTGGGAACAGGCAGGTATATTACATGCTGCCTGTCTGTATAACAATGGACGGTACGGCCAGGGCCTGGGAACAGGCAGGTATATTACATGCTGCCTGTCTGTATAACAATGGACGGTATGGCCAGGGACTGGGAACAGGCAGGTATATTACATGCTGCCTGTCTGTATAACAATGGACGGTATGGCCAGGGACTGGGAACAGGCAGGTATATTACATGCTGCCTGTCTGTATAACAATGGACGGTATGGCCAGGGACTGGGAACAGGCAGGTATATTACATGCTGCCTGTCTGTATAATAATGGACGGTATGGCCAGGGACTGGGAACAGGCAGGTATATTACATGCTGCCTGTCTGTATAACAATGGACGGTATGGCCAGGGGACTGGGAACAGGCAGGTATATTACATGCTGCCTGTCTGTATAACAATGGACGGTACGGCCAGGGACTGGGAACAGGCAGGTATATTACATGCTGCCTGTCTGTATAACAATGGACGGTAAGGCCAGGGCCTGGGAACAGGCAGGTATATTACATGCTGCCTGTCTGTATAACAATGGACGGTATGGCCAGGGACTGGGAACAGGCAGGTATATTACATGCTGCCTGTCTTTATAACAATGGACGGTATGGACTGGGAACAGGCAGGTATATTACATGCTGCCTGTCTGTATAACAATGGACGGTACGGCCAGGGACTTGGAACAGGCAGATATATTACATGCTGCCTGTCTGTAGAACAATGGACGGTATGGCCAGGGCCTGGGAACAGACGGGTATATTACATGCCGCCTGTCTGTATAACAATGGATGGTACGGCCAGGGACTGGGAACAGGCAGGTATATTACATGCTGCCTGTCTGTATAACAATGGACGGTATGGCCAGGGACTGGGAACAGGCAGGTATATTACATGCTGCCTGTCTGTATAACAATGGATGGTACGGCCAGGGACTGGGAACAGGCAGGTATATTACATGCTGCCTGTCTGTATAACAATGGACGGTACGGCCAGGGCCTGGGAACAGGCAGGTATATTACATGCTGCCTGTCTGTATAATAATGGACGGTATGGCCAGGGACTGGGAACAGGCAGGTATATTACATGCTGCCTGTCTTTATAACAATGGACGGTATGGACTGGGAACAGGCAGGTATATTACATGCTGCCTGTCTGTATAACAATGGACGGTACGGCCAGGGACTGGGAACAGGCAGATATATTACATGCTGCCTGTCTGTAGAACAATGGACGGTATGGCCAGGGCCTGGGAACAGACGGGTATATTACATGCTGCCTGTCTGTATAACAATGGATGGTACGGCCAGGGACTGGGAACAGGCAGGTATATTACATGCTGCCTGTCTGTATAACAATGGACGGTATGGCCAGGGACTGGGAACAGGCAGGTATATTACATGCTGCCTGTCTGTATAACAATGGACGGTATGGCCAGGGACTGGGAACAGGCAGGTATATTACATGCTGCCTGTCTGTATAATAATGGACGGTATGGCCAGGGACTCGGAACAGGCAGGTATATTACATGCTGCCTGTCTGTATAACAATGGACGGTATGGCCAGGGACTGGGAACAGGCAGGTATATTACATGCTGCCTGTCTGTATAACAATGGATGGTATGGCCAGGGCCTGGGAACAGGCAGGTATATTACATGCTGCCTGTCTGTATAATAATGGATGGTACGGCCAGGGACTGGGAACAGGCAGGTATATTACATGCTGCCTGTCTGTATAACAATGGACGGTATGGCCAGGGACTGGGAACAGGCAGGTATATTACATGCTGCCTGTCTGTATAACAATGGATGGTACGGCCAGGGACTGGGAACAGGCAGGTATATTACATGCTGCCTGTCTGTATAACAATGGACGGTACGGCCAGGGCCTGGGAACAGGCAGGTATATTACATGCTGCCTGTCTGTATAACAATGGATGGTACGGCCAGGGACTGGGAACAGGCAGGTATATTACATGCTGCCTGTCTGTATAACAATGGACGGTATGGCCAGGGACTGGGAACAGGCAGGTATATTACATGCTGCCTGTCTGTATAATAATGGATGGTATGGCCAGGGCCTGGGAACAGGCAGGTATATTACATGCTGCCTGTCTGTATAACAATGGACGGTATGGCCAGGGACTGGGAACAGGCAGGTATAGTACATGCTGCCTGTCTGTATAATAATGGACGGTACGGCCAGGGCCTGGGAACAGGCAGGTATATTACATGCTGCCTGTCTGTATAACAATGGATGGTACGGCCAGGGACTGGGAACAGGCAGGTATATTACATGCTGCCTGTCTGTATAACAATGGATGGTACGGCCAGGGCCTGGGAACAGGCAGGTATATTACATGCTGCCTGTCTGTATAACAATGGATGGTACGGCCAGGGCCTGGGAACAGGCAGGTATATTACATGCTGCCTGTCTGTATAACAATGGACGGTACGGCCAGGGCCTGGGAACAGGCAGGTATAGTACATGCTGCCTGTCTGTATAATAATGGACGGTCAGATAGTTACTTTCCCGGACTTGGTTGAGAAATTTGGAATTGCGGAAAGGACCTATTTTAAATATATACAGGTTAAAGGATGCCTTAAAAATCTGGAAAGGGGGTCATTTAATCTAGGACCTATAACAATGTTGGATAAAATATATCATGGAGGTGCCCGGATCGGGGATATTTATAATATATTAATGGAGACTTTACCGGACGATCTCGGTAAAGTAGAGACTAGATGGGCGGAAAAATTAGTAGAAGCAGAGGTCGACCTAGATATGTCTTTGGAATTGGGGTAAACATCTTTCTGGCAGCCAACTTAAAGGCGCAGCATTATAAAACTTTGTTTAATTTGTATTTTACCCCAGCTAAGTTGTTTGAATGGGGGAAAAGAGAGTCGGATGAATGTCCACGGTGCGGTTTGGGTCCGGCAGATAGCACACATATGTTCTTTTCATGTAATTCTCTTAGTTTGTTAAAAAGTGGGATTGAGGAATTTTGGCAAGAAGTAACCAATCAAGCGATTATTATTACCGCACCTATGATGCTATTTGGATATGACAATCGAGCTAAGCTGTCAAGACCCCATCGGGATTTTATATTTATTACAACAGCAGTCGCTGGCTTTTAATAGCTACAAGGTGGAAGGATAATGAACCTCCGTCATATATGGCCTGGCTCCATAGGCTATTATCTATCCATATGCAGGAGCTGGCTCTATATAAATGTAAGGGGTGGCGGGCGAAAGACAAAGGTCATCAGATCTGGGGGCTAATGACCAGTTGGATTAAAAAAGATCGTAGGGTTATCGCCAACAGGCTGGGAATCGGTTAATAATTCTTTTGATTTCAGCTATGTAGGATCTCTCGTTGTTTCCTCCCATGCTTTAACCTATTAGCTAATAATATAAAGGGGCCCACGACGGCAGCTCAGCCGCTGCGGTAACCGTAACTGTAATAATTGCTGTCAAGTTGAAGGGGGTTTGGAAGAAGTTGAATTACAGATGTTTCTTTTTCTCTTTTGTTGCGTGCTCTTCATGTATCTTGTTTTTCTTTTGTGGCTGAAAATAAAAAATTAAAAAATATTAACCATTCACACAAGACTTAATGTGTATTAGCGGTAATGTGCCTGCTGACTCGTTCATTGTAACAGCGAGGACAGGAGTGAATACCCCAGCATGTACTAGACTTCCTTCAAAGAAGGACAGCGAAAGCCTGGATGGTGATGGGGGATAAACGGGGAGATCTGCAGTTACTCTGAGGATTGTGAACTCCTAGGCACTTCTTAGTAGATACGGACATCAGCAATGAGAGATGAGTGCGGTGCTAATGCAACACCTCCCAGAGGAATTTTGGAAAAGGGCAAAAGCTGTTGATGGGTAGGAACACTTAAAATCTGCCCTGGATTCAGATGATGCTGAAAGTAGTTAAACATGCAAAGGCACAGCATTCAGAAGATACTCCCGGCATCAAATATCGGGTTTTAAACTTGAAGTATCAGGAAACATTAACAGCACAGGTGAAAACATGTTTGGAAGGATTGTGGATCATTCCCTGGAATCAATCAATCATTTCTAAAGCGCAGCACTATCACCCCTAGGTGGTATCTGGGCGCTGAGGTTTCTGCATCGAAAAGCCAGGTCTTTGAGTTTATTTCTGAAGACTGCCAGGGAGGGTGCCGTTCGGAGGTGTAGGGGGAGGTTATTCCAGGCTGTGGCGGCGCAATAGGAGAATGCGCGGCCCTCGCTGCTGGTGCGATGGATGCAGGGGGATATGTGCGAGGACGAGTTAAGAGGAGCACAGGTGTCGCGAGGGAAGATGGAAGTTCAGCCGGTGGTTGATGTAGGAAGGTCCTTGTTTGTGGAGGGCTTTCTAGGCATGTGTGAGCGCCTTGAACTGGCATCTTTTCTGGACAAGGAGCCAGTCGAGGTTTCTGAGGTGAGATTTGTGGGTACGTTTGGGGAGGTCCAGGATGAGTCTGGCTGTCGTGTTCTGTATTGTCTGAGTCTTCTGAGGAGCTGCGTAGAGATACCAGTGTAGAGTGCGTTGCTGTAGTCAAGGAGGCTGCTGACGAGGGCTTGTGCGACAATCTTTCTGGTGTTTACTGAGATCCATCTGAAAATGTTGCGGAGCATGCGGAGGGTGTGTAAGCAGGAAGAGGAGACTGCGTTGACTTGTTGTTTCATGCTCAGTTGGCTGTCCAGGATTATGCTGAGGTTGTGAGCGTGTTCAGTCGGTGTGGGTCCAAGTTCTTCCGACCACCAGCTGTGGTCCCAGGTGGAGGTGTTCTTTCCGAAGATCAGTACCTCAGTTTTGTCAGAGTTCAGTTTGAGGCAGCTGTTTCTCATCAAGTCGGCTACGTCAGTCATGGCGTTGCAGAGGTTGGTTTTGGTGTTAGAGTGGTCCTTGATGAGCGAGAGGACGAGCTGTCGGTCTAGGACATGGGTACTCACAAACTTTCTCTTGGGCGTCAAATTTACAGTGTGGTTTGTGGCCGAGGGCCGCACCGGTGGGGGCGGGGGTCAGTGGGGGGGGGGGGGTGGCAGGGCTAGAGCAAAAAAAAAAAACCTGTGACCATGAAGTTGAACACAGGCCCCTGCAGCGGACGCATTAGTCCACTGAGCCACCAGACCCGGCATACACACATCTATCTATCTATCTCTCTGTCTCTGTCTCTATATCTATCTCTCTCTCTGTCTCTCTCGCTATATCTATCTCTCTGTCTCCATCTGTCTCTGTCTCCATCTGTCTCTGTCTCCATCTGTCTCTGTCTCCATCTGTCTGTCTCCATCTGTCTCTGTCTGTCTCTATCTCTGTCTCTGTCTCTATCTCTATCTGTATCTCTCTATCTGTCTCTGCCTCTATCTGTCTGCCTCTATCTGTCTGCCTCTATCTGTCTGCCTCTATCTGTCTGCCTCTATCTGTCTGCCTCTATCTGTCTGCCTCTATCTGTCCGCCTCTATCTGTCCGTCTCTATCTGTCCGTCTCTATCTGTCCGTCTCTATCTGTCCGTCTCTATCTGTCCGTCTGTCTGTCCGTCTCTGTCTGTCTCTATCTGTCTCTGTGTCTGTTTCTATCTGTATTTGTCTCTGTCTCTGTCTGTCTCTCTCTGTCTCTCTCTGTCTGTCTCTCTGTCTGTCTCTCTCTGTCTATCTCGATCTGTCTCTGTCTGTATCTGTCTGTGTCTCTGTCTCTATCTGTCTCTGTCCAAACAGGAAGCTTCCTAAAAGGCCCTTTAAAAGTCAGCTGTGAAAACGCTTACAGCTGACTTTTAAACGGCATTTTGGGAAGCTTTCCGATGGTGCCGTGACGTCAGGAGCATACATAGTGAATACCTATTTAATAAGTAATCACTACGTATGCTCCTGCGGTCATCTTCTGTGTTTACTGCCAGTCTCACTGGAAAAAATGGCAAGGCAAGGTCCGTGGGCCGCCAATGAAGGCCTGCTGGGCCGTACTATGAGTACCACGGGTCTAGGAGATGATGTTGAGTCAGTGGGATCCGACAATGTCTGCAAGGGGGGGGGGGTCATGTAGATTTTGAACAGAGTGAGGCTGAGGGATGATCCTTGGGACACGCAGCATATGATGTCCTTGGGAGCGGAGGTAAAAGGAGGTAGACCGAGGCTCTGGGTGCGTCCTGAGAGGAATGAGATGATCCACTTGAGGGCGTGTTGTTGAATGCCTATGTTGTGGGGTCTGTTAATGAAGATGTGGTGGGCGACGGTGTCGAAAGTTGCAGACGGGTCAACCTGATTGTTTTTTTTGTTTTTGTTTTTACTTTTCTTATTTCACCCAAGTAAAACACTCAGTACAACAAGATTAGTAAGCAAGAACAGCAGGGTCATACACATCGTAAAAAAGAAATTAGGTCAAACATCATATTGGAATATCTTTGTACACCAAGTAAAGTGCGATGTGCCAATAAATACAAACAAAATATCCTACAGCAGATTGGATCAATAAATATTATCTAGATAAACTTATAACTTCATTAAAGTGAATAACTGGATTTCATACATATTTGATATACATCCATATCTGAAAGAGACACGTTAGTGACAGAGTCCTTACCTTAGAATATCCCCAGGCGTCAGGCTGGATCCGGAAAGTTTTTTGCGTAGCAGTACCCTTGCGCGTCGGTAGGCGGCGTCGTGCGGCTCCGCGTCCGTCGTCGGCGTTGTGATCGCCGGGATGACGTCGCGGGCAGCACTTAGGCGCCGCCCCTGCGCGCTGACGTCAGTTCTTCTTTTTCCGCGCCAGCAAGCGCAGATCCGGGAAGAGCAGTGCCCTGGTCATTTTTTGACCATACTTTTTGCTGAAATTTTTTCACTGTTTTTCTATCAAGGTGTCGTAGGGATGCCCGGTTTCAAACGTTGCGGCGCCTGTGCTCGGTTGATGTCCGTCACCGACCCACATTGGGAGTGTCTCTTCTGCCTCGGCCGAGGCCACGACACGGAGTCTTGTACCGACTGCCAGGCCCTCAACCCGAAAGCTTTGCGAGAGCGGTCTCGAAAGCTCCTCGAGGCCCGGCATTCGGCTCCGCGGAAGCCCCGGTCACGTGAGAGGTCCAGGGGTCGATCGCGGGGTCCACACCGGTCGTCAGCATCGAAGTCTTCTTCGTCCGGTAAGTCGAAACACAAAAAGTCCAAAAAGCATCATCGCTCTAGGACTTCGCCTCGCCGGTCTCGCGACTCGGCTGAGGCCCCTCCCGGCACCGTCCCCGCCCCCGCGGCCCCGGACATGCCTGTGGAGTCGCCCCGCCATACCCGCCCTTCCCGGGTTCGGGGCGGATCCGGCCAAAGTGCAGGAATTCCTGTCGGCCATGGCCCGCCTCTTCGGGCCTCCAGGCCCCTCCGGTGCGCCTTCGGGCCCCGCGGGCCCTGATGGGGTTGCTCCGGCGTCGCCGACGGCTCCGGCCCCGGCGTCGCCCGTGCCTCCAGCCTCGATCCCGGCTCCGGCTTCGGCCCCGGCCTCGATCCCGGCTCCACAACCCCCATCGACGCCGGTCGACCTAACGACACCTCCGCCGGCGCCGATGTCTCCGGTGCCGTTCTCGACGCCACCTGCGGCTCCGAGCGGCGTCGTTCCCCAGTTCCTTCCGGCTCCGGACATGGACCCGGACCGACGTCGCTCGACGCCGGTTCCGGCGCCAATGAGACCTTGGGTCCCAAATGTCCCTCTTCCCCCTTATTTTGAACCTGAGGAGGACCAGGAGGGGTCTGATGACCCTCTGACACAGCAGTGTCAGTACGATGAGGACTGGACAGAGGGTCTAGGGGATGCTAGTGGTCTAGATACTTCCCCTGACACTGGCATGCTGTCTCCTCCCGTGGCTACGGAGGAGGGAGCAAATTTTGCAACGGTGTTGCGTAGGGCCGCTGAAGCCTTACATCTCCAACTCCCTGCTGTGGCGGTCAAGGTTAATCTCTTGACAGAGGTGCTTCAGCCGGCAGCCTCCTCTTCGGAGACTGTTCTGCCGTTTAACGACGCCCTCACTGACGTTCTTTTGGGCGCCTGGTCCAAGCCCAACACAGGGGCTCCTGTGGATAGGAACGTGTCCCGACGCCATCGCCCAGCTCCGGGCGACCCCTGTTTCTCTCTGTCCACCCCACCCCTGAGAGCTTGGTTGTCCAAGCCTCCGCTTCCTAAACCGCCTTCCCTACCGCCCCTCCGGATAGGGAATCCAAACGCCTGGATCAATTTGGGAAGAAGGGTTTTTCTTCCTCCAGTGCTGGCTTGCGGTCCGTCAACACCGCTTGCCTTTTGGGCCGATATACCCACTCCTTGTGGGATTCGGTGGCGGATGTTTTGCCCCAGTGTTCTGAGGAGGTCCAGACACTGCTTTCCCGCGCCATTGCGGAAGGAAGGGATGCGGCCAAATATACAATTCGATGTGGCCTTGATACCGCCGACTCGCTGGGCAGGTCTATTGCAACGACGGTGGCGCTACGACGCCACGCCTGGCTGAGAACCACTGGTTTTTCAGGGGATGTCCAGAATACTCTCATGGACATGCCCTTTGATGGAGTCGGTCTTTTTGGGTCCAAAGCAGACCATGCGTTGGAGCGCTTTAAGGACTCACGGGCTACTGCAAAGTCCCTGGGCCTTTCTGCTACACGCCCTCCGCTGACTTCTGCTTTTCGCCCCTATCGTGGCCACGGTAGGGGCGCCCTTCACGTCAGCAGCCCAGCCACCGGCCCGCGCAGCAGGCGTCTTCGCGTGGCCGAGGACGTGGATTCCGCCGTGGCGGATCGGGCAACCAGCGTGCGGGTCAGGCCACCACCTCCAACCCGTCCGCGGCCTCCAAACCCTCCTAGTCCCTCCTTTCAGGTGCACAGCACGCCAGTAGGGGGCAGGGTCCGCCATCACCTTCCCCACTGGCGTACCATCACCTCGGACAGGTGGGTCTTGGACATTGTCCGAAGGGGCTACTCCCTCCCCTTCGAGTCCACCCCCCAGCCATGCCACCTCAATTCCACCGCATGTCAGGGGATCACTTGGTACTTCTGCAGAAGGAAGTCACGGCCCTCTTGGCCAAGAGGGCCATCGAGCATGTTCTGACCCCAGAAGTAGGGCGTGGTTGCTACTCCCACTACTTCCTGGTGCCCAAAAAGGACAAGGAGGACATGCGTCCTATCTTGGACCTCCGGAACGTCAATCGCTTCCTCCGGAAGGAGAAGTTCAAGATGCTCATCCTAGCTCAGGTCTTGACTGCCCTCGACCCTGGAGACTGGTTGGTAGCGTTGGACTTGCAGGACGCATATTTCCACATCCCCGTCCTGCCGGCCCACCGGCGTTACCTTCGGTTCACGGTAGGCCCCGAGCATTTTCAGTTCACCGTGCTCCCCTTTGGCCTTACCAGTGCCCCTCGGGTGTTCACGAAAGTGTTGGCGGTGGTCGCAGCTCATCTGCGCCGGGCAGGGGTTTCAGTCTTCCCCTACCTCGACGACTGGCTGCTGAAGGCGGGCTCGTCCCAGGCAGTCGTCTCCCACCTCCAGACTACGGCCGAACTCCTGCACTCGCTGGGGTTCTCCATCAATGTGCCGAAGTCGCATCTGATTCCTTCTCCACAGCTCCTTTTCATCGGAGCAGTTCTGGACACGACGCAGTTTCGGGCCTATCCTCCCGAACGGCGAGTCCGGGATATTCAGGCTATGATTCCGATCTTTCAGCCTTTATCCTGGGTTTCGGTACGGATGACCCTGAGGCTGCTGGGCCTCATGGCCTCCTGCATCCTGCTGGTCAATCATGCCAGATGGCATATGCGGGCTCTGCAGTGGGACCTGAAGTTCCAGTGGGCGCAGCACCAGGGCAACCTGTCCGATCACGTCCAGATCTCGGAGGGGACTGCAAAACAGTTGCAGTGGTGGCTCTCGAACCGGCAATGGGTCATGGGCAGATCCCTCTCCCTTCCCCAGCCAGAGCACACAGTTGTGACGGACGCGTCCCTTCTGGGATGGGGCGGTCACATGGGAGAGGCGGAGATCAGAGGCCTCTGGTCTCCGGCGGAGTCCCGGCTCCATATCAACCTTCTGGAGCTCCGGGCGATCCGACTTGCACTCAAGGCATTCCTTCCCTCTGTCAAAGGGAAGGTAGTGCAGGTGTTCACAGACAACACCACCGCCATGTGGTACTGCAACAAACAAGGCGGGGTGGGGTCGTGGACCCTTTGTCAGGAGGCTCTGCGCCTCTGGACATGGCTGGAACATCAGGGCATGTTCCTGATGGTTCAACACCTGGCAGGTTCGCTGAACGCCAGGGCGGACGAACTCAGCCGCAGGTGCATGATGGATCACGAATGGCGTCTTCACTCGGAAGTGGCGCAAGGTCTCTTTCTACAGTGGGGAGAGCCTTGGTTAGATCTATTCGCCACCGAAGAGAACGCGCAATGTCATCAGTTCTGCGCGTTGGAATTTCCAAGGCGGCACTCGCTCGGCGACGCTTTTCGTCACGAGTGGAGTTGCGGTCTGTTGTACGCCTTTCCGCCTATACCACTTCTACCCAGAGTGTTGAAGAAGATTCGGCACGACCGGGCCCAAGTCATTCTTGTGGCTCTGGACTGGGCTCGAAGAGTTTGGTATCCCGAGCTACTCAATATGAGCGTACATCCCCGATCAGTCTGCCTCTTCGGGAGGATCTTCTGTCGCAGCAGCAGGGGACGGTCCTCCACCCGAACCTGTCCAGTCTACACCTGCTTGCGTGGAGATTGAGCGGCGGCAGTTGATTCCTTTCGACTTGCCTCCCGAAGTTTGTGATGTGATTCTGGCAGCCAGGCGTCCCTCCACTAAGGTGGTATATGCCTGCAGGTGGAACAAATTTGTGGCATGGTGCACAGCAAAGGCTGTGAATCCCCTTTCTGCCCCTCTCTCTGAGGTCCTTCTGTTCCTTCTCTCTCTGGCCCAACAGGGTTCTGCCCTGGGTACCATCAAGGGTTATCTTTGTGCTATCTCGGCCTTCCTCAGGCTCCCTGATCAGCCCTCCCTTTTCAAGTCCCCTGTTGTTAACCGGTTCTTAAAAGGCATTACACACCTCTTCCCTCCTGTTCCGTTTGTGATGCCTCAGTGGGACTTGAACTTGGTTCTTACCTTTTTAATGTGCGCTCCCTTTGAGCCTCTACATAACTGTCCTCTTCGTCTTCTGACTCTGAAGACAGCCTTTCTGGTGGCCATCACCTCCGCTCGGCGGGTGAGTGAGCTCCAGGCTCTATCTTGCAAACCTCCCTTTCTGTCTGTTCATCCAGACAAGGTTGTTCTTCGGACGCGTCCGTCCTTCTTGCCAAAGGTGGTTACTGCTTTCCACATTGGGCAGACCATCACTTTGCCCACCTTCTTTCTGCCTCCGCATCCTTCCAGAGAGGAAGAGAGGCTCCACCGTCTGGACCCAAAACGTGCGCTCTCCTTCTATATTGACCGCACAAAACACTTCCGGGTGGATGACCAGCTCTTTGTTGGCTACGTGGGCGCCAAAAAGGTCGGGCGGTGCACAAGAGGACCATCTCCCGCTGGGTTACCTTGTGCATCAAGACCTGCTATTCTTTGGCTAAGAAGGAGCCTCCTGTTGGGCTGCGTGCCCATTCCACCAGGGCAACGGCTGCTACCACGGCCTTGGGCCGCGGTGTTCCGCTGCCGGTTATCTGTCAGGCAGCTACGTGGGCCTCGCTGCACACGTTTACAAAGCATTACTGCCTTGACAGTCCGGTCCGGAGGGACGGCTTCTTTGGCCGTTCTGTCCTCCAGGACTTCCTTGTCTGATCTTTGTTCGCAGACCCACCACCGGGGTTGGTATTGCTGGGGTATCTATTCTAAGGTAAGGAATCTGTCACTAACGTGTCTCTTTCAGATGCACAAGTTACTAACTTGTGTAACGATATATCTGTAAGAGACAGTAGTTAGTGACAGATTCCTTACCGCCCCACCCATCCTCCCGTTCTGCGAACTGATTTCTAGGGTTAAGGACATCCCTTTCAGGGCCCTAGTATTTTTCAGACACCTGTGTCAGCTTCTTGCATGGCTCTGCGTTCCTGGCGCGGAAAGTCGTGTACAGAACTGACGTCAGCGCGCAGGGGCGGCGCCTAAGTGCTGCCCGCGACGTCATCCCGGCGATCACGACGCCGACGACGGACGCGGAGCCGCACGGCGCCGCCTACCGACGCGCAAGGGTACTGCTACGCAAAAAACTTTCCGGATCCAGCCTGACGCCTGGGGATATTCTAAGGTAAGGAATCTGTCACTAACTACTGTCTCTTACAGATATATCGTTACACAAGTTAGTAACTTGTGCATTAATCATATCTTAAAATTATATACATCTGACTCCAGCTTATAGTTCCAATTCTAAGTCCGATCTGCACCCTGAGACCCAATTTGTGACTGAAGACCAAATCCTCTCACCCCACCTTTTCTTCTTATGGCCTTTAAATTTATATAAACTAACCTCCAGAGTATAGATGGCCTTGAATCTAGAACTCCATATTGCATATGTCGGGGTTTCGGATTTCAGCCAATCCGATGCAATACAGAGTTGTGCTACCGCTGTGGCAACAAAAATCAAATACTTTCTTTCCTAACTGTCGTGTTCTGTGCTATCTACCAGTCCTAAAAGCATCAGTGAAGAAGTAAGACATTTACGCCCTTTAGTGATATGAAAAATAATTTCAAGGAAACTGAGAAGGTTTTATGCACAATAGGAACTGTGTGTCCTTCAAGCTTGATTAACCTACAGCCAATAAATATGAATTTTGCCTACTCAGCTGCGGCGGAGTTTTGTTCCCTGCCCACTCCAGACGTCTCTGGGGAAATGTGAGTAGGAGTCTCTGAGAGAAGCACGACTGAACTACGCAGATTTAACTGTTAAATAAGTACCAAACCAACGTTGGCGGCGCCATGTCGTGTAATCCCTATAAATCA
This sequence comes from Calotriton arnoldi, assembly GCA_963921515.1. Lineage (NCBI taxonomy): Eukaryota > Metazoa > Chordata > Amphibia > Caudata > Salamandridae > Calotriton > Calotriton arnoldi. The sequence goes on from CAWUFW010000534.1 coordinate 1,909,542, forward strand.
GGAATTGCATCACAATTGGTGACTTAAACAAAGAGGGCTGATCTGGTGTCATGTAGTTCCTATAAATCTATATAGGATCTGCGCGTTTAGACAACATATACTGTAGGATTGGAGTCCGACTGATTCTGGACACCCCTACCGAATGTGTTAGCCTGTATACCAGCTAGCTCACAGTACCACTAGAAACCCCTCTTACCAAGGAGAGAATAGTTCTTGGCAACTATCGAACATGACAACTCTGTCCCATCAGGGATCGTGGAAACAGGGCCTCTTTTCGCTCAGTCACTCGTCACTTTGTCTCAGAGAGATACACAGAATAAACGGTGGGGATGTTTCTCAATAAGCATTTATTGAACCAGCGTCATTCTAGTGTAAAATAGGTGTCCTGAAACAACCATTAGACAGTAACAGATATAAATGATTATAAGCACTAACAGAGTAAAAGGATGGTAGGTTCTCTACCATCGTGCTAAAACAATGAATACAGGCAAGTATATAAAATACATGACAGTAAAATGCATACTCCTACGATGCGTCCCAAACTAGATGTACCTGAATGTACCTAACATGTATGTGGGTGTAAAGCCAAGAATCCCTCTAGGATAAAGTCAACCCCATTAACTGAAGTAAGAGACTGTGGGACCCCGTCTTTGGTCTCGAGATGGACACCCCCTAAGGGTTGTCAGACCATTGCGAGCTGGAGTGTCTGCGTGCAGGAGCCTCAGCATCTCGCGTCAGTGTGTCGGCATGGAAGTCCTTTTCTCCTCGGACTACCTTAGCAAGAGATGGTGTATATATACCCAAAGTGTTACCCCCTGGGGATATACCTCGCTGTGTCATGTCGGACTGGGATGACGGAAGGAATGACCCTTGTACATAGTTTTTATGCAGGAGAAGGTAGGCCTGCTGTCCTGCTGTGATTCCAAGAATCCTAATGCATAATGAATGAGGCTTAAGCTTTTCGGACAAAACCCCATGTCATCTTTGGACATTACCGTAACTAGGTAAAAGGTCAGTACTAAGAATCGTTATGTAGTGTAATGGTAGGGATAATATCGGTGAAGGATTAGGTGACTACCTGAGCCTATATTAGGGTACCTATATGGAACATAATACAGCAAGATTGCAAACATCTACAACTTTAACCCCCAGCCCACTTCGCTCGACCTCGACAACCTCATCCAACCAGCGAACCCCAGCTCAGCCATAACTACCTGGTCCCCACTCGACGTTCAGACCACCATGACCATCATGTCCTCCATCCACTCCAGGGTACGCACCGACCCATGCCCCCGCCATCTCTTCAACCTCAGATCCAACCTAATCAGCCCTGAACTCACTAACCTCCTCAACGCTTCCATCTACACGGCATCCTTCACAGACTGAAGCATGCAGACATCAGACCCCTCCTAAAGAAGGCCTCAGTTGATCCCAGCGACCTCAAAAACTACTGGCCGATCTCGCTGCTTCCATATCCAGCAAAAGTACTCGAGAAGGCCACCAACTGACAGCTCACTGACTACCTAGAACAAAACCACCTACTCAATACATGACAAAAAGTAATCGAGAAGATCCTGATTATTGAGGCAGCTAGACAAAGGTACAGAAGAGGGGCCGTATATGAATTATTGATTCAGACTCAAAAAGATGATTTAGATGTTCAGGATTCTAAATGGCGAGAACAAACAACAAGGGACACCCTACTCACAAGGAACCAGGGTCATTTACATGTAACAGAAACAATGGTTCCCACGGACAAATATAATCAACTGTACTGGTAAGAATATGCACAATCGCAATGAGAACGGGTTATAATGATGCCAAAAGAAGAGACCATGTACACCTCTGTTCGTGTTTACAATGATCCTTTTATATTGTTCAAAAAGTATAAGGGTATATACAACATAGAAAAAACAATAGTGTTCTGTGTCCCCAGTGTGAATGGAACCTTAAAACAAGGGTGGTGAATTCGTGACATATAAAAGTAGGTTTCCACAATTTTAAAGGCGACCATCAAAACATTTTTTGGTAACAATAGCTTCTGTATTCAATAATCAGAGCTGATTGAGTGGTTCGCTTTAACTAGCTGTCGACGACGTTTCGACCCCTTGTGCAGTATAGGGTCTCTTCAGGACCTAGGTGTGTAGGGACATCTATGATTAAAAAAGGAGAAGGTATTGTCACTATGGGTACTTGATTTATTACACAACAGTTCTAGAAAGGAGTGTTACAGTTAATTTAGTACCTGCTTGGGGAGGTATGCGCAGCCGCGTGAGGAAGGTGAAACACCGGTCAAGTGAAAAAGGTAGAAAGAATACTCACACGGGACCCATCCGGGTGCTGTATATGTGAGAAGGAAAATAAAAGAAGGAAAATTACATGGTGAAGGGGTCTGTATCTCGGTAGTGGGCTAGAATGACATGGGCTGTTGGTTAATTAAAAGCTTACCCCAGAGCTTTCCAAACTGTGTGTCCCGACACAGTACTGTCTCGCCTGCAAATGGTGGGTGTGTCGCGGGATGACACCGGTATTGACGGGCACTTGGCACATAACTGCTGCTAATTAAGAGGCATTCCTTTGAAAGCTTTGTTCTCACTATGCCTCATCTATTGCATAACGTCTCCCAGTAAATGGTCTTTTAAAGACCTGCGAAGTACTCGGGTGCAGCTGTGTGTGTGCCCGGGAAGCTGGGGTGAGGTGACAGAGGGAGGGAGACCGAGAGAGAGGGAGACCGAGAGAGAGGGAGACAGAGGGAGAGGGCGACAGAGGGAGGGAGGGAGAGAGGGACGGAGACAGAGGGAGACAGAGGGCGACAGACAGAGGGAGACAGACAGAGGGAGGAGGGTGACAGAGGGAGGGAGACAGAGAGAGAGGGAAACCGTGGGAGACACAGAGAGAGGGAGGGAGAGGGAGGGAGGGAGAGGGAGACAGAGGGAGGGAGACCGAGGGAGGGAGTCCGGGGTAGACATGGGAGACAGAGAGAGGGAGACAGAGAGGGAGACACAGAGAGAGGGAGACAGAGAGGGAGACAGACAGAGAGAGAGAGAGAGAGAGGGAGAGAGACAGAGAGGGGGGGAGGGAGACAGAGAGAGAGGGGGAGGTAGACCGAGAGAGAGACAGAGAGAGGGAGGGAGACAGATAGAGACAGAGAGGCAGAGACAGGGGCAGACAGAGGCAGAGACAGACGGAGAGGGAGACAGAGGGAGGGAGACAGGGACAGACAGGCAGAGACCGGGACAGGGACAGAGACAGACAGATAGAGGCAGAGACTGAGACAGAGCGAGAGGCAGAGAGACAGAGGGAGACGGAGAGAGAGAGAGAGAGAGGGAGAGAGAGGGAGACAGAGGGAGGGAGACAGAGAGACAGAGAAAGAGAGAGGGGGAGGGAGACAGAGATAGAGACAGAGGCAGAGACAGGGGCAGACAGATAGAGGCAGAGACAGAGAGAGGGAGACAAGGTGACAGAGGGAGGGAGACAGAGAGAGAGAGGGAGAGAGACAGAGAGAGAGAGGGAGACAGAGGGGGAGGGAGACAGAGAGAGAGAGAGAGAGGGAGGGAGACAGACAGATAGAGACCGAGACAGATAGAGGCAGGGGCAGACAGATAGAGGCAGAGACAGAGAGACGGAGAGGGAGACAGGGCGGGAGACAGGGACAGATAGAGGCAGAGACAGGGACAGACAGAGGCAGAGACTGAGACAGACAGAGGGAGACGGAGAGGGAGACCGAGGGAGAGAGAGAGGGAGACAGAGGGTGACAGATGGAGGGAGACAGAGAGAGGGAGACCGAGAGAGAGGGAGACCGAGAGAGAGGGAGACAGAGGGAGGGAGACAGAGGGAGGGAGTCAGGGGGAGACAGGGAAGGAGAGGGAGACAGACAGAGGGAGACAGACAGAGGGAGACAGACAGAGGGAGACAGACAGAGGGAGACAGACGGAGGGAGACAGACGGAGGGAGACAGACGGAGGGAGACAGAGAGACAGAGGGAGAGGGAGAGACAGAGGGAGAGAGAGAGGGAGAGGTAGGGAGACAGAGGGACGGAGACAGAGGGAGGGAGACAGAGGGATAGAAACAGGGAGACAGAGAGAGAGAGAGGGAGACAGAGAGAGGGAGACAGAGGGAGAGAGACAGAGGGAGAGAGAGAGGGAGACAGACAGAGGGAGACAGACAGAGGGAGGAGGGCGACAGAGGGAGACAGAGGGAGGGAGAGAGGGAGGGAGACAGAGGGAGAGAGAGGGAGGGAGACAGAGGGAGAGAGAGGGAGGGAGGGAGAGGGAGACAGAGGGAGACAGTTAGAGAGAGACAGAGAGAGGGAGACAGAGAGAGAGGGAGAGAGAGGGAGACGGACAGAGGGAGGGAGAGATAGAGAGAGGGAGGGAGACAGAGAGAGAGAGAAAGATGTGTGTATGCCGGGTCTGGTGGCTCAGTGGACGAAGGCATCCGCTGCAGGGGCCTGTGTTCAACCTCATGGTCTCAAATTTGCTTGAAAATGCACCATTTGCCCACTTTTATTTCAAAATTTTCTTCCGGGGGGAGAACGCCCCCAAACCCCCCTTAAGTGGTTCGGGCTCGCTCGCTACACTGCCTTACTGTGTCCCAAAATGATGCAGCTCCAAAAAGTGTGTCACCAACATGAAAAGTTTGGAAAGCTGTGGCTTACCCCAATGTGAGGGACGGGGTGGGAGAGCTGGCAACCAAGGATATGCACAGCGCGACGAATGCCAATATGTTGGTTGATGAATAGCATGTGAACTCAGCCTATGAATGGTCCGAGTAGATCTCTGTAAATAACAAGCGTAGCTGTCAACAATGGTCCTGGTAACCAAACCGTGGCATATGTCCACAGAAATCATCCACTTATTGTATGCAAAGTAAAGGGTCTTACCAAGAACAAGGTAAATTTCGCAGGTGGTACGGCTGCTCCAGCCTGTGCATCTTGGTAATGTGCCGAGGACTCGGTCAGTCCGTCTGGACGGGAATATTCTCTAAAAATAAAATATTGCACATAGATAAACCGTGCCAGGTTTATGTAGTAATCCGCAGCAGGGTGGGGGGGGTCTGGGGTGAGCTCTTACCTTTTAAATGATTCAACGATGTGGATCTATTACGCGTGCCTCTGCTATGCTGAACGGTAGAACCGCACAGTCTGTCTACCTTGGCCTGGAATGACAGTGAGCCCGCGGCTACAGCGTTATTAAGTAGACCGCGAGCCCGCTCAAACCGGTTACCACGGCAGGCATCACGATTACTGCCTGTGGATGTCATTGTTTGACAAAAAGAGAGAAAAGACCGGAGGGAGAGCAGTGAAAAAGGAGATGTAGTGGAAAGTTTAGGGTACAAAGAATCAGATGTTTCATCCTTACTGAATGCGGCTACGGCGCAGGTAGTGTTAGGAAGGAGGAATTACTTAAAATGTCAAGCCTGCATTAAAAGTCGCCTCATGTCTGTATAATATGGCCTTAAGCGTGCCAAATTTGGTCATGCTCTGTCTGGTTAATTGTCATGCGCCCGGTATCTTTTGGATGGTATGGTATGAGAAAACATAGAGCAAAATGGTATCAAATTTGTCATAGAGGCACGTAACAATGTTTCAACAAGGCTGCTTATTGTAATTCACGGGCGAAACGCAAAACCATTGCAGAACATTTCCATATTCATAGTGCAGATCATAGCAAAGATCATGGTGTCATTTTTTCAGTGCCGCTGCCTTCTCGTATGGAACAATCATTTAACAATTCAAAGTGCGTACATAAATACATTACAAGCTGGGCAAAGGTTATCTAACAATAACTGGGAAAAACAGGTGTAGTCACGTAACTTGCGTATGATGAAATGTAACGATCAACAACACATAATGAATAATGGAAGACCATTAAATAATAGAGATAAAAGAAAGATCATCTAATCCGCTCCTCCACAGAAGGTGTGGCACGCAAAACCAACACGCTGCAATCTACCTGGAACCTACCAGAGATAAAAGGCCATTTCCGATGTAGCAATTGTGTTGCATGTCCCTTCACGTCAAACACTAACACCTTTGAACACGCCAATGTGAAACATACCCTACAATTCTTTGCCAACTGTAACACACGGAATGTAGTGTATTGTATATGGTGCCCGTGTGGGCTACCATATATTGGACAGACACAACATACTATTAAGGCACGCATTGGACAGCATAGAAGCCGCATACGACGTTCTGTCTTGAATGCCCCCCTGGTATCCCATTTCTCTGAATTTAACCACACGGCAGACATAAACTGGCAGATCATAGACAGAGCCAACGTCCCGGCAAGAGGCGGGGACCTAACACAGATCCTGCAACGGCTAGAATGTAGATGGATAGAAAGGACTAACTTCATATCTCAGGGATTAAATTCCGCTGAGGAATGGCGTGGTTTTGTGACGACACTGGTGTCCTAATACAGGGAACATTGTTTGAATGCTTTCCCAGCACAATCTGTATTGAAATTATTTTTCAACAATGACCGATGATGCTGTGCCAGCACAGTGTGTTTTAGTACAGGAAGAAGAAGGTGAAATTAACATTTCAGAAAATGTCAGAAATGCCCATACTCAAAACTAACAGACTACGGAGTCACAGCTAGTGCTGGGACAGTAACTTTCGTGATTGAGGCTCACGAGTCACATAGAACAGATTTATTCTATTCATGGGTTAAATTCCCTCAAGCAGATGCACAATCAAATACATTTCATTCTTGTACTGAAGATGAAATACCAGAGGAATACAGTCTGTATGAGGACATTGATATTCCGCTCGCCTACCAGGAGCACATAAACTGGTTTAAAGGCGCCCTCCCCCACACAAAAGACAAAGTAAGACTTGGTCCGCTCAGAAGAGACGGAGCCACTTGGCCTGTCCTTGCGGCTTACACACCGCATCCAGACATTGACACAACGCCAGTAGCAGACTTGCGTATACTTCACAAATAAATAATAAAAGTCTACAGGAACATGACACAATTCGTGATGAGAACAATCACACTTCAGCCAACAAGAGCTACACAAACAAATCAAGTTCAGAGTTCTGCAACTAAAATTACACCACAAACGCTATACGCAGTTATGGGTGAAAAATGCCCACTGAACGTGAGCAAATGCCATTCTGGCTAGATCAGAAAATAACACAAAGGCAGTATTTCCACACACAAGCCCTCAAGAAAAACACAATGTTAACAATCTGCTTGCCAATGGGGATAGCTCCCCAGATAGAGGATTGTACCACTTGGGGTACAATTTTCGCTGCCATATATACCAGAACACATGGTATCCCGTCATTAGCAGTAGTACCAGACGTATTAAGACAAATACAGACTGAGTATGGAGCAGAACCTGCTCTGAACTTAGGGATGAAATTACTAGGTAATTTTGCCCAGGCATCAGCTATAATATTAGCGAATATAAAAGGGGATGCAGCAGCAGTGACAATACGCCAACGCCTGAGGGATTTCACTCCTTTACAACAGGAACGCAAATTACCTAAAATTATCACAGACACCTATGCTGAATTAGGTAGAGATAGTTTGGGAGGTAGAGCAACAAAACCTCAACTGATGGGTGGTCCTGAGAAGGATAACACCAAGCAAGCACCAGATTCTTCTAAGAAGAAATGGGATAAGAACAATAAAATTTGAGAAAATAGATCTCTATCTAGGAGTGGGTCTCCTCAGCAGGAGAACTCCAAAAGGAGATGCAATCTCAGGAATAGAGATAACATTAAAAAAACCTGACCGGTATCAGGATACTGATGCACGTTCCTTTCAGGGTTCACCAAGAAACTCAGAGAGAGAAGGACGGTCAGAACACGGACAAGAAGAGCGTACAAAGTCCAGAGACACGCCACGCGCTTCAAGCTACACTTCTAAAAAAAGAAGACAAGCCACAATCTAAACCTCAATTTAAAAAGAAGGTAGCAGGTCTCAAAGTTAGACATGCCCAGAATTCTGAGGACTCAACTACTGAACGGGGAATGGGCTCTGACGATGCTAGACAGCGCAGCAGAAGTAACAATAGCTCGCCAGAACCTGATGGAATTTCTGGTGACAGCGGAGTTGAATGAGCATATCACGGTGGAAACACCTGATACAAGGGTAAGTGTCCCACATAGGTTACATGAGATAACACTCCAAATGGAGGGGGACAAACCCAGAAAAGTTAAAGGTCTCTTTGGGAGTACTTGACTTACGGCTATGACATACTTTTAGCTGAACAAGATTGGCCGCCTGAAATTATGGATTGCCCAAAGGGAGAAACGGTAATTTTACCAGCTTTTTCCGACCACGTTCCAATTTACTTAAAACATACATACGCATGGGAGTGAGCAGTAGTCCTTGCTCCAGCACTTTATCGCAACTATGTTGGGTGGGATGCTGAGTCACCACACCATGTAATCCCAGTAAAAACTAGTCTAACTCCACAGATACAGTACCCAATAAAACAAGAAGCGAAAAAACAAGTCAGGGAGATCTTAGATCAACTTGAATACCAGGGTGTAATAGAAACTTGCACATCTCCAATGAATAATCCTTTGTTTCCCGTAATGAAACCCGATAATACATATTGTCTAGTATTAGACTACAGACATCTGAACACATGCACAAAAACATTTGCAGTACAGAATGCACATAGTGCCGCATTAATGAATAACATTGTGCGGAAAAAATACAAAACAACACTGGATATCTCAAATGGATTTTTTTGCCAAAATATAGCACCTGAAAGCAGGTACTTAACAGCATTCTCAGCGCTAGGTTCACAGCGTCAATTTTGTCGACTCCCCCAAGGGTATAAGAATAGCCCCGGGTTGTTCAGCGCTAGGGTAACAATTACTTCAGAATTTGAATAAAGAGGCGTTGTCCTATGTAGATGATATTTATCTGACGGATGATTATTTGCAGAATCACTTGACCAGGGTGAGCACCATCATTTTGGGATTTGCCTCTGAGTGCTACAAATGCAACTTTAAAAAATCGAAAATTAGCGGACCGCTGGATGGAGAAGCAGACGTGAATCCTGGCAGCTGAAAAGACACTGAGATATACCTATCGGTGGAAGACATATTGTACAGATAAGTGGGGGAGGGCTGCACTCATGTGAGCAGGGGGGGGGGGGGTGTCGCCCTTTGGGACCCCGGATGTTATTGTGCCTTGACGTCCGGGGCGGCTGGGGGGTAACCCTAAAACCTCACATTGATGTTAACTATGCCTGTCTCGGGCTGTGGCTCACACATACTTGCTCATATTACAATTCCGTGGAATCAGCTAGGGTTGGGCGGGGGAAGAGAGGCTGCTCTCCAGGCACCTTTTCACATTGGGGGGGAGGCAACGGGCACTCTGCCTTTTGGGGAGTGGGTAGTTCGAAATCCACTGGCAGAGGGGCAGGGAGGGGGGAACAGTTGATGGGGAGGGGGGGTTTTAGTTTTGTTTTTTATGCACGGATCAGTCCTTTGGGTAGCTGTGCGCCTTATAAAACCTAAATAAATAAAAATAAATTCACATACGCCATTCGCTTCTCGCGTCTCCACACACAGCCCGCATAGCCCTACAATTCTCATGATGGGTGGAGCCACTACACCTCACTTACCAGCTCGCACGGCGGGCCCAGGGCTCGAGCTGAACATAATGACCCCATCGATTTGGGCCCACAGTCCAGATATCTCCCAGAGGCTGACATGATGGCCACACATCTAGTTGAAACGTCACTGAACGTCCTAACTTGGAACGTCAATGGGATGGGTGATAAAATAAAACGGGGGATTGTATTGCAGTATCTCAAACGACAGGCCCCAGACAAATGTCCTCCTACAAGAAACACACTTGGTGGGCAATAATTGCAGAGCCTTGTCCAGATGGGGGTATAGACTCTTAGTCCACGCGGGATACACCTCGGGGTCCAGAGGCACAGGCATTTTAATCAAGAAAAATCTCGCACTAACAACAACACGCATGGGCAGACCCCCAGGGTAGGTTTGCGGTTGTAGAGGCATGTTGGGAGGGGAAGCCTATCAACATCATCTCTGTCTATGCCCCTCCGGCTTTAGGTTAAGAAACACTGGCGGACCTTGGCAAGGTCTTGCTCGATCTCCCACTCGGTACGTTGATCCTAGGGGGAGATTTTGACCTGACGATAAATGATTGGATAGACAGACAACCGGCATGTCCCCCGACGAGGCGCAACACACACGTCGGAATTTCTTACTGCTATGGGCATCAATGACATATGGCGCCACTTTTATCCTGATCTGGCACGATTCACATACTACTCCAACGCCCACAACAGCCTCTCCCGTATAGATTACCTCTTAACCCATTCAGCCTGTATTGGGGGTTTCCGGGAGCCGCGCTGTCTTGCAGAGGCCTTTGTAGACTATTTCGAACAGATCTATACTCAGTCAGTCACTACCACCGCAGAGGATTCTCATAGATTCCTGGAGGACTTAGCGCTGCCTACCCTGTCCCCCAGCGAAAGGGATTCGCTGAAGGAAGGTATCACTGATGAGGAAATCCACAGGGCAATAGGTAACATACAATCTGGGAAGGCAATGGGCCCAACGGGATCCCTATCGAACTCCTCAAATCTACCATCTCTATAATGACGACCTATCTGAGGGACATGTACAATGAGCTATGAGAAGGGGTTTTTGCCAGAAGATCAGAGGCTCGCATCCATCGTAGTTATCCGTAAGCCGGGGAAACCCAGGGACAGCTGTGGGTCCTATCTACCGATTTCCCTGATCAACAGTAAGGCTAAAATCCTTGCGAAATTACTAGCGTCCCGGCTGGCCCCTCTCCTCACCTCACTTGTTCACGCAGATCAGTCCGGCTTTATGCCGGGCCGAAGTACGGCCCTTAATCTACATAGGTTTCACAATGTGATTGGCCGCGCAAACGTTATAGAAGAGGACGCCATAGTATTATCTCTAGACGCCAGAATGGCGTTTGATTCGATCGAGTGGCCGTACCTCTTTGAGGTGCTACAGCGCTTGGGGTTTGGTCCGAAATTCCTGGGCTGGATCAGGCTGTTATATACAGATCTCAAAGGCCAAGTTAAAGTTAATAACCGCACATCCCGAGTGTTCCCACTGAAAAGGGGCACCAGACAGGGTTGCCCCCTGTCTCCATTGCTTTTCTCACTGATACTGGAGCTCTACTATTGGGCGTCACAATTAGTGGTAGTGAATCACTGGGTGTATCGCCGGATGACCGATCCAGCTTATCTTTTGGACAAATACCAGATGGGGAGAGAGGGATATCTAGGGGCTCTGTACTCTAAGGCCAAGAGGGGCCGATACATTGGCCCTACGGCTCAAACTATTGATATCTGGTGGCAATCCAACAGGAAACTGGGCTGGCTGGATACCCTAACTCAGGCTACCCCACTGTGGTCGACCAAAAACTTGGGACACTATGCTATCAACCAGGGTTTGACAGATGGGATATTATCGGTATCTCCACCATCGGCAACCTTTGGAAAAAGGGGAAAATGGTACCATTTGCACAATTGGAAAAAGATTATGTCCTGGCTAGAGGAGAGGTCTTTCCTTACCTACAAATCCGTCATGCCCTTACTGCTGCGCTCCCAGAAGACGGGGATATACCGGAGTCGTCCCCCCTCGAGGATCGGTTACTCTCTGAACCCCTGCTGAGTAAAGCGATTTCTTTGACATACAATAAGTTAAGTAATAATCTGCCTGACCCACTTAGGAGCTTTCGTGAACAATGGCAAGCTGGCATAGGTCCAATAGAGGACGAAGACTGGCAATCTGCACTCATGTCCCAGAGGGAAGCAGCCATTCCTCTTAAATTCCGACTCATCCAACTGAAGGTATTCCACAGATCGTATTTCACTGGGGCCGTACTTAGAAAGATCGGACGCAGAGAAGATACACTCTGCTTGAGACAATGTCCTGACAAGGCCACTTTGTACCACACTATGTGGGAATGCTCGCACATAAAGGTCCTATGGGAGGGAGACACACGACACATGCACAGAGCGATATGGAAGGATATACAACTGACACCAAAACTGGGGCTTCTAAATATATGGGAGGTAACAGACCTCACTGTAGTGGAACAGCAATGGGTCACCCTGGGATACACATTGGTTAAACGCTCTATTGCAATGCATTGGGGTGCAACTGAGGTGCTGAACATGGGGGGATGGGCTAAGGAGTTGGATAAATGTATGATCGCCAAAAAGGAAGTATTTAAATCCACAGGCTGCCCCAAAAAGTGGGATAAAAAGTGGGGCAAATGGAACACTTATCGGGGGAACTATGTACCTCTCCCACCGTGGAGATGGAGATGCGGGAACAGAGACGAAACGGACATTTGTGAACAGGTGTATGGGAGTGTACCAATGCACGAAAACTGTAAATTGATTCATCCAGAGGTGTTTAGATGACAATGAGAATGCATTGACTGTAATTGTGCAAGTTTATATTAATAAAAATATCTTTAAAAAAAAAAAAAAAAATCGAAAATAGCCCACCTCAGTGTCCTATTTTTAGGTTACGAGTTATCAAGTGAAGGAAAAAGCCTGGCAGCTAACTTTTTAGAAAAGTGTGCACTGCTCCAACCTCCTAAATCTTTGAAAAACTTACAATCCATATTGGGATTTTAAAACTTTGGCAGAACATACATTTTGGATTACGCAGAAAGAGTAAAACCTTTCTACGACTTAATAAGACCTGATTTCTCAGTTAGGCATTGGACACAGGAACACACAGATATCCTTCGTTCCCTGCAAGCTGACATTATGGCTTCAAAACACTTGCAGACACGCGTAAACGTACGCAATCTGGTGATCCGCGTTATAGCGGGTCAATCTGGGTATACTTACCTAACCTTCAATAAAGGCGAAACAGTACCCATAGATTACAAATCACATTTGTACACAAACGCTGAAATGCACTTTGCTCCTACAGAAAAGGTACTGACAGCAGTACAGACCGCTGTAGTAAGAGAAAGAGCACTGGCTCAGGGAAAATGAATAATTGTCGTAACTCCAGTACCAGCCTTAGAGGCTGCTACGAAGGCTAGCGTTCCTAATGCTAAAGCCTTACATCCAAGATGGATACAATGGGCTAATTCTCTCACTGCAACGGATGTAGAATACATGTATGATCCAAGGCTAAAGACACAAGCATTTCTGCAATATGAACAAGAATATCCTCTACCAAATTAAATGATGCCACTAGATCAGTATGAATACATTATTTACACTGACGGTTCTGCTCAGCCAGCCATAGGAAGTAAACAACAATACAGCGCCGCTCGTGCGATTGTAAAAGGTCGTATGTGGGAATGAAAGTTCCATGCCAGCATTACGAAGACAGTCTCCAGGAGACTGCATGGCTCAGCTGGCAGAACTAAAAGCCCTGTTACTGGCACTAATAAATACGAATCGGGAATTCCCCACACTTAGTGTGCAATTCATTTTGTGTCCAGTCATACAACGAATACCTTCACTACTGGGGTCAGAATGGGTTTAAAGACTCAAAAGGTGGCACAATTAAGCATAAAATGCTATGGGAACAGGTAGCTGAGTTGAAAAACGAACTACCAAGAGCTCACGTGATACACATGCTGAGTCTTCAACGTGATAGCGTTCACGTTGAAGGGAATTAATTGGCTGATGAAGCCGCAAAGGGGGCAGTACGTACTGCTGCCGTAGCTACAATCACTCGTTCAAAAACTAGAGTAGACGGACAGATAATGGTAGCTGTCATTGCTTCACGCAAAAACAGCACAGCCTTACCAAAAGGTTTTCCACTCAAATACTCCTACAAGTTAGATGAAAACAACATTCCATATGCTCAGATTCCAGGAGTGGGGGATAGAGTAATACCAAACATGGATCGCTGATTAGGTTTAATACTAGCTGCACACGAGGGTCTAGGTTCTGCACACGCAGGGATTACCGCGACAGTTTCATTATTGAAACAACGCTATTGGTGGCCTGGTTTAACAAAACAGACAAGGACGTTTGTCTTAAAATGTGACATCTGTCAGCAGATGAAGGGTTCCACCGTGGCGCGTCCAGCGCAGACACCTTTACTAATATCCGATAGACCACTAGCCTGTGTCCATCTGGACCACTGCGGCCCCCCTGCACTCAGATGGGGCTTACAAGTATATCTTGGTGGCAGTGGGTTCATGCTCGTGATTCCTATGGGTATGGCCTCAGCGCACACTCGAACTGTTATAAAAGATTTGCGAGTCTTTATAGGGACATACGCAGTTGGCACATTACATTCTGACCGTGGCCCCGCGTTTAGCTCTCGGGCTTACAGGGAATAATAAAGACATTTGTAGAGCGCACAGCTACCTCGATTGAGGTGTCCTGGAGCTAAAGCCAAGGAAGCCATGGAAGGTTTGGGTGTAGCATTGCGGTACTCCTCTCCGTACCATCCAGAGGGAAATTCGGTTGTGGAGAGGAAAAACCGGGACTTAAAGCAGTCTTTAACAGCGAGAGTATTCGGTTCGGATGGTAGTTGGGTCAATCACCTATATAGGGTACAGCGTGCCCTCAACAATATGCTAAGAAGTTCTCTAGGGAGTGTCATTCCTTATGAAGTCCTATTTGGGACGAGAATGTGGGTACCTGATCTCGATTGTGAAGGCACAGTGGCGGATGAAAAACCATTTGACATCAATAAACGTTTGCCTGTTTTACAGGATCTGAATGAATCCAGAGCACTACTAAGCAACGTGCAGGTCAAGTGCACCGCCACTGGGGAAGTCAAATCAGTCACGGCAAGACCTGTCTGGATCCCAAAAGTCGGGGATCTGGTCAGAGAAAAGATCGAGGACAAAAAAGAATTTGGGCCATCAGACAGAAAGCCTGTACCTGTCCTGGCCGTTGAAGGAACAAGAACAGTACTTCTTCCGCCTCTTGCCGGCAAAAAAGAAAAGATTTGTCTCCATTGATCTGATCAAACCACACTATGTGGCAGATACTGAATAGTAGGCCTCGTGGGCTCCTTGGTAGCCGACGCACTACTCTTGTTACCATTAAGGAAGTACAAACAAAGACTCATAACATTCGAAGAATCACCGATTCGAAGTGATGGAATTTCCAACAATGAAATGGAACTCGTTCCCCTGGAAACAGAACTTCAATACACAGATGAAGGAGAAATATCAATTCGGCCAAACACCGAAGTCTACATCAATATGCCTCAACAAGAGACACCTACCAGTTCAACACAACCTGCCGAGTTACCAAAGATTGATCGACCTGCATCTGCCAAGTTCGTCGATTTTGATACCTTCTCTCTTGATCCCAGTGGACCCGAGACAACGCCAGCTCCAGTTTCCCGTAAGCAACAAATTTGTGAATTCTACACTTTTCTAAAAAAGACTTGCATAGTATTACCTTGGCTCCAGCTCTGGATCATAACTGCAATATTGTATTTTCTGTTCTGGATTAGCCTAGTAACTATGTTTTGCTTACTCATAAATGGAAATTATCTCCCGGAACGCTCTGCAGTATCAAATGTGAACTTGGTCCTGAAACCTCATACATCATCTCATCGTGAACAAAGAGACTTGTTTTCCGTGAACATTACAGCCGTTCCAATTCCTTATGGTATAGTTTGGGACAAAATTGATTATGATGCATTTGGCCCCACTGAACTTTTGAAGATTCCACATTTATTTAAAATTTCTCTAAAAGATATTATTACCTACAGTACATTTTCTGATGATTGGGATTTTGAAACTGTCAATAATATGTTGTCTGATTTAGAAAAATCTGCTGCATTTTCAAACAATGAAAGGTTAGAAGACACATCTGATTTTATTAGTATGTACTGTTTTCATCATTATGGTCATCACTTCTTACACAAATCGAGTATCCCTTGTAATGTTTTCACATACCACCAATGGGAACATTGCCCAACACTGCCGAAAGTTAGTTCAAAAACCTTTGCACAGAAATTTTCATATTTTTCAGGGTTTAATACTTTTCACCCGGCCTCATTTTACTATAAGGTTGCACCTACAACTGTACAGAAAAAAATGCTGACTAACACCAAACAGATTCATTCTGCAGCCTTTATTACCCAACTGTCTGAACGGGGTTTCGACTTATGGAAAGACTCAAATCAGTCTGGGGTTCTAGGGATTGGCAAGTTCAGGGAACAGAAGCACTATTTAGAGCGTGCCTCATTCCGCAACAAATGATTTTTCTGAATGAAACTGTGCAACAGACTTCCTGTCTCGGACTAATCAAGAACAAGGATTTGAACACACCTCGGATTCCCACACCTTCACACATCAATTTTACATCACGTGGAGGGGATACAATAGATGACATCAGGCAGTACAATACTTCAGACCCCAACTGGAAAGGATGGTTAATTTGGCCCACAGACACAAATAGATGTCATTCGAGATTCAGGGGTACAACCGAAGGGTTTAGTATCCATAGGCCAGACCCACGAAATGTACAAAGAGAACATCCGGGAGTAGTGACATCATACAGTGTTGGGAAGTTGTGCCTCGATTGGCTAAAAACCTCTCAACTGTCCCAGGTGAAACAGCATTTAACCTTACTCTCAGATGAAGTGGATTTAAGAGATTTTTTGTTAGGTCCCCGAAAGCCACGTCAGAAACGTTTCTTATACGTGGTCTATAATGAAATCTGGAAAATCTCTCAACAAGAAGTGGCATAGAGACTCCGTGAAATAGATAGAATTAACCTAGAGAAAGCGTTATCTGTAGTTGACAATGGTCTGACTACATTAACATCCAGGATTTATTCACTGGGCAACATTGCATCTTCTGCAATTGATATTCTAGAACAGTGTGAGAAAGTGCCCTCTTTCTGCATGGTTGCCCCCACTTTTTGCTGAATTGCTGATGTACTTTGACTGAGTGTGCCCTGGGATCCTGCTAATCAGGTACCCAGGGCCTATGTTCTTTCCCTAAAACTGCATTGAAGCCTAAACCCAATTGGCATCTCTGGCCCCAGGTCAGCCCCTGGTAAATGGTACCACAGGTACCCAGGGCACTGTGACCAGAGAAGGCCCCTAAGGGCTGCAGCACTTATTGTGCCACCCTTGGAGGTCCTGTACCACTACACTCACACACTGCCTTTGCAGGCTGCGTGTTTTGGTGCAGAACAAAGTGAAGAGTCGACATGGCACACATCCCTGTGTGCCATGCCTACAACCCACTGCCCTGGCATAGATCAGTCACCCCTCTAGCTGGGTGCACTATACCAGTGGTGTGGGTACAGGTGCATGAGCCCTGTACCCCTACAGTGTCTAAGTCCATTCTTAGACATTGTAAGTGCAGTGCTGCCATTAAGAGTATATGGTGCTGGGAGTTTGTCATTACGAACTCCACAGCACCATAATGGCTACACTGAAAACTGAGAAGTTTGGTATCAAACTTCTCAGCACATTAAACCCACACTGATGCCAGTGTGGGATTTAATGAAAAATGCACACAGAGGGCATCTTAGAGATGCCCCCTGAAAACTAACCAACCTCTAGTGTCCTGGCTGAGTGGCTGCTTTCAGCTGCCACCACCAGACATGTTTCTGGACCCCTGGGTCGAGAGCCTGCTGCTCTCTGGGGCCTGAAACAATGCACATCCTGGGGCGAGGTGCCAAGCCTCCTCCCCCAGGATGGGCAGGGTTCACGAAGGGGAAGCTTCAAGGCTTGCCGCCTTTGTGAGCTTCCCTAGCCACTTGCTACTTTCAGCAACTGGGCCCCACTGGTTCTGACCCCCACTTTGGGCGGGAGAACCTGTGGGAAAAACAAGTGAGGAAGAGAGGTGTGCCCACCTCTGCCAACTCCACCCCTCAGGTGGGGGAGGCGAGGTGAAGCACAACTCTGTCCACGCCATCTTGAAGATGGGGGGACTCAGCCAACCAGGGACAGGCACATGCCCCCCTCCCACTGGAGGGTGGCATAATAGGGGGTGTACCCACCCCAGGGAAGGGACCCATTGGTACCTGCCTTTAACCTACCTGTAACGCCCCTAAATCTAGTATTTAGGGGCGCCCCTGAACCTTGCTTCCTCAGATCCAGACAAGAAACAAGAAGAAAAGAAGGACCGAACAGCCGTGCAGCAGCTAACAAGAGGAAGACGCCCACTGACTTGGCCCCAGCCCTTCCGGCCTGTCTCCCCCTCGAACTTGCTCCTGCGAAACCCCGGTGTGTCCTGCAGCCAGCAACCTCAAAAACCCCGGAGGACCTGCCTGCCTTCACTTCCAAAGCCTGCTTCTCCCGTGAACACCGGATTTGTTCAACTGCAACCTCTGGCAGCAGCCGGAGACCGCGGATCCGCCCCACTCTGCACCCGCTGTCCACTGCCCGAGCTCGAGTGGGCAAACACCACAAGGAGGTCACCCCGGCGATCCTGAACCGAGATCCGGCGACCCCTGACCTGCCTCAAGCCTCCAGCCGACGCCTGCAGTCTAAATCCAGAAGCCCCCCCCCCTAACCACGACCAGGAGCTGGTAAGAAGATCCGACCCCAAAAGGCACCCCTGCACCCGACGCCCCACGGCCTTGTGTGCCCAAACCGACAGTGCCTAACCAACCCCTAACTTCCCAACTTACCTCCTAAAGTGGTGGTCGCACCCAGAAGTCCTTCGTCTCCCTGCTTGCAGTGCTTTTGCAAACCGGAGAGACTCCATTGGAAACAACAGGGCATCCGACGTCGAAACAGCACCCTGCACCCAGCTGCCCTAGTGCCGCTGAGGGTGCACCTTTGGTGCTAATTTGTTTCCCCATTTGCCCTGAGCTAAAGTCCAGGAGCTTTGCTCCCACAATGCAGTGGCCTGCTTGCCAGCAGCCACCAACCGGAGGCCCCCTATCCCCCATTGGATAAAATTGGGCCTCAACACTCTGCACACAGCCACCCTAGTGCCGCTGAGGGTGTAACAAGAGTGCATCACTGACCCTGGGGGACCCCTGAGTCTAACCCCAGAACCTCAACTCCAAAGACCGATTACTTACCTAAAAACCGATAACCATATTTTCCTCCATAGGATAACATTGACACTGACATTGACAAGTGTGGAGTTTTGAAACCTAAAGAAATTCTTTAAAATTGTACGATTTAATAAAAACGCTTTTACTCACCTGTTTACAGGAAATGTCCCAGTGCTGCATCTAGGCATACAGCACTGAGTAAGAAAAGTAATCCAAAAGTAACTTACCTGCTATTTTACTAAAAATCCCATTCAAGTCAATGTACTGTATTTACAAGTGATTGCATTTCTCTGAAACAATACTGTAAGTCAAACCATAGTACATTAACAATTGCAATTGAACTGTTTTACAATCAGCATTTACTACTGTAAAGTATTTATCAACTTACCTGTGCCAGGCTTGCTTGGTTCTAGAAATAAAATAACAAAGAATATTTTGATACAAAAACAATTGGTCTGAAGTTCAGTCTTTGAGTGCGTGAATTCATTTGCTGACTGAGTGTGTACATCAAATGCTTAACACTGTCCTCTGATACTGCCTTACTGCTCGACCACACTACCACAAATAGAGAGTAAGGTTCTATCTAACTTTGCCTCTGCCTACCTTTGGGGTTCCACTGAACTCTGTGCACACTATACCTCACTTTGGTATAGTATATACAGAGCCAGCTTTCTACATTGGTGGATCAGCGGTGGGATACACAACTTTGCATTTGTTGGACTAACTTGGTTACCACCTGATCACACGACAGAACTCTTAAATTGTCTTTAGAATTCTGATTTTTCAAATTGTAAATTTTTTTGCAAAATTACTAAAGGTCTTGTTAGGGTCTTGGTTAAGTCCCTTTAGCATTTTATCAATCAATCAATCATTTGTATAGCGCGCTACTCACCCGGAGGGTCTCAAGGCGCTTGGGGGAGGGGGGTCCGCTACTGTTCGAACAGCCAGGTCTTGAGTTGCTTCCTGACGGGGAGAGGTGGTCTTGGGTAAGGCGGAGGTGGATGGGTAGGGAGTTCCACGTCTTGGCAGCCAGGTAGGTTAGAAAATAAAAAGTCACTGTAGCTAGGGTTAGAAGTTTTTTTTAACAATGTCTCAAAATAAGAACCCAGCTATTAGTGAAAGTAACCACAATGACATAGAGGACAGGGTTGAGGAGCTCGACCTCACCCCCTACCTTCACTTGTCTTTCAAGGAGGTAAGGTCCCTAAGTAAAATTAAAAACATAACCATGGGTCCCCATCCCACCAAACAAAAGCTCCAGAAGTTGTTGGCTGGGTATGCTAAGGACCACCCATCTGAAAACGGTGAAGACCAATCAGATGAGGAAGAAGAGGAAGGGGATGACCTGGTAAATCAACCCCCTCCACTTCCTAGGGAGAGAAGGGCCCCAGTGGCCCTGACTCCAAGAAACAACCTCTCAGTAACTAGAAGCCACACCGGTGGATCAGGTACCATTGACTCCAATAGTAAACCTCTCAGTGCCTAGATCTCACACAGGTGAATCAGGTATCAGTGAGGACATGGAGGACAGCCTCAATGAGGAGGACAGCCTTTTAGTAAGGCTGACCAAAAGACTGGATCTAGAGATCAGGTTGCTGGCTCTAGAAAGAGAGAGAGCAGAGATGGGCCTAGCACCCATCAATGGTGGCAGCAATTTACTAAATAAGGATAAAGAGCAATCTTATGATCCTAAAATCCCCAAAGGGATTGTCCCTAAATATGAGGAGAGTAATGATATCACAAAATGGTTCACAGCCTTTGAGAGGGCTTGTGAAATGAGAAAAGTGAAGAAGTCACACTGGGGGGGCACTCCTTTGGGAACTGTTCTCTGGTAACTGCAGAGACAGACTCCTGACCCTTACAGGGGCAGATGCTGGGTCGTATGACCTCATGAAGAGAACTCTTATTGAGGGATTTGGACTCGCAACTGAGGAATATAGAATTGGATTCAGGGGGGCTCACAAGACCCAAAACCAATCCTGGATTGACTTTGTAGACTACTCAGTTAAAACACTAGATGGTTGGTTAACTGGACACAATGTGCATGATTTCAATGG
This sequence comes from Calotriton arnoldi, assembly GCA_963921515.1. Taxonomy (NCBI): domain Eukaryota; kingdom Metazoa; phylum Chordata; class Amphibia; order Caudata; family Salamandridae; genus Calotriton; species Calotriton arnoldi. The sequence continues at coordinate 1,930,568 of CAWUFW010000534.1, forward strand.
ACTTTACAATTTGTTTATGAAAGAACATATTTTAAGTAATTGCACTAATGAAAAGTTACATCAGCATTTGGTAGACCTAGGTCTAATTTCTCCCCAAGTATTCGGAAAGAAGGCAGACCACTGGGTCAAGACAAGGGTGACAAAAACAACCACTGGGGGTGACCAAAAGAAAGGGGTTACAAAACCTCCCCAGGTGAAAGGTGGTGAGAATCCCCAAGATAAAAAGCCTGAGTCTTCTAAAGGGCCCCAAAAACCTGCACAGGGGGGTGGGTCCCAAAACTCTTTCCAGTCCATTAATAGGTATAGGGGAAAGAACTTTGATCCTTTAAAGGCCTGGTGTAACAACTGTAAGAAGTTGGGACACTTAACTGGAGATACTGCTTTTCCAAACAAGAAGGCCCCTAATCCTACTACAGCTACTCCTGGTGTAGCAAATCTCCATATGGGATCAACAGTGTGCCAAGAGCAAATCGGGTTGCACAATGAAGCAGTTCTGGTTTTAGAAGGGGAAGTTGAGTTTGCCACTGTAGCTGTGTGGCCACCCAACTTAAAAAAGTACTTACAATACCCTTGGATCAATGGAACTAGGATAGAAGCTCTGAGGGATGCAGGTGCCAGTGTCACTATGGTGAGAGACACACTGGTTTCCCCTGAGCAATACTTGATTGGGAGAACTTACCCAGTCACCAATGCTGACAGTTACCACTAACCATGCAATGGCTATGGTGACATTAGACTGGGGAGGGTTACTGGCCTGAAACAGGTAGTGGTCTCTTCAAAGCTACCAGCTGCATGTCTGCTTGGCAATGACCTGGAAACCTCAGCATGGGCTGAGGTTGAACTGAAAACCCATGCAGCAATGCTGGACATCTCTGAATTGGTGTGTGTAAAAACAAGAGCACAGAGCAAGAGACAGGGTGAAAAAGAAGTGTTGGAGCCTGAAAGTATGGCCCAACCTTCCAAGAGAAAAGGTAAGAAGACTGGGGAACCAGCTTCTGTACAGCAAAAGGATCGGGACCCCTCTCCTCAGGGAGAGGACTTGGACACCCCAGAGGGAACTGAGCCCATGGAGCTTGACCCTTACCAGGTTGAACTCTTAGGCCCAGGGGGACCCTCTAGGGAAGAGCTGTGCCTTGGACAGCAGGACTGTCCAACTCTTGAAAGCCTGAGGCAGCAAGCTGCTACCCAGGAAAAAGGAGATGTCAGTGGTACCCACAGAGTTTATTGGGAAGAGGGACTACTGTACACTGAGGCCAGAGACCCCAAACCTGGAGCCACTAGGAGAGTTGTAGTGCCTCAGAAGTACAGGGAGTTTCTCCTAACTTTAGCTCATGACATTCCCTTAGCTGGACATCTGGGCCAAACCAAGACTTGGGAAAGGCTAGTTAGCCACTTTTACTGGCCCCAGATGCACCAAACAGTAAAGGAGTTTGTCAGCTCCTGTGTCACCTGTCAGGCTAGTGGCAAGACAGGTGGCCCCTCAAAGGCCCCCCTGATACCACTGCCTGTTGTGGGTGTTCCCTTTGAAAGGGTAGGTGTGGACATAGTGGGTCCACTTGAACCTCCCACAGCATCAGGGAACAAATTCATACTAGTGGTAGTGGATCATGCCACTAGGTACCCTGAAGCAATCCCACTTAGGACTACTACAGCTCCTGCAGTAGCCAAGGCCCTCATTGGTGTCTTCACCAGGGTAGGGTTTCCTAAGGAGGTGGTTTCAAACAGAGGTTCCAACTTCATGTCTGCTTACCTAAAACACATGTGGAAAGAGTGTGGAGTACAGTACAAGTTTACTACACCCCATCATCCACAAACCAATGGCCTTGTTGAGAGATTCAGCAAGACATTGAAAGCCATGATTATGGGGCTCCCTGAAAAGCTCAAAAGGAGATGGGATGTCCTCTTACCCTGCCTGCTTTTCGCTTACAGAGAGGTGCCACAGAAGGGAGTAGGTTTTTCCCCCTTTGAACTTCTGTTTGGCCACCCTGTGATGGGACCACTCTGTCTTGTAAAAGAGGGTTGTGAGAAGCCTCTCCAAGAACCCAAACAAGATATTGTGGACTATGTGCTTGGCCTAAGGTCCAGAATGGCTGAGTACATGGAAAAGGCATCCAAGAATCTTGAGGCCAGCCAGGAGCTTCAGAAGCACTGGTATGACCAAAAAGCTGCACTGGTAGAATTTCAACCTGGGCAAAAGGTGTGGGTTTTGGAGCCAGTGGCACCAAGGGCACTCCAGGACAGATGGAGTGGCCCTTACCCTATCCTAGGAAAATAAGAGTGAGGTCACCTACTTGGTTGACCTGGGCACAAGCAGGACACCCAAAAGGGTTATCCATGTGAACCGCCTAAAGCTCTACCATGACAGGGCTGACTTCACCATGCTGATGGTGACTGATGAGGATCAGGAGACAGAGAGTGAACCTCTCCCTGACCTCCTCTCATACAGCCCAAAAGATGGGTCAGTGGATGGAGTTGTCTTTTCAGACACCCTCTCTGCCCAACAGCAGACTGATTGCAAGCAAGTCTTGCAGCAGTATGCTAAGCTCTTTTCCTTGACCCCTGGTCAGACAAACTGGTGTACCCATGATGTGGACACTGGTGACAGTTCACCTGTCAAAAACAAAATCTATCGACAGTCTGATCAAGTCAAGGAAAGCATCGGAGCTGAAGTCGGCAAGATGCTGGAGTTAGGGGTTATTGAACCCTCTGAGAGTCCCTGGGCCAGCCCAGTGGTTCTAGTCCCCAGAAATGAGGTTCTGTGTGGACTATAGAGGGCTCAACTCTGTCACCAAGACAGATGCTCACCCTATCGCAAGAGCAGATGAGTTGATAGACAAATTGGGTGCAGCCAAATTTCTAAGTACCTTTGACTTAACTGCAGGGTACTGGCAAATTGGCATGGCCCCAGGAGCAAAAGAAAAGACAGCATTCTCCACACCTGATGGGCATTATCAGTTTACTGTTATGCCCTTTGGTTTAAAGAATGCCCCTGCCACCTTCCAGAGGCTGGTGAACCAAGTCCTAGCTGGATTGGAGTCCTTTAGTGCAGCCTATCTAGATGATATTGCTGTCTTTAGCTCCACCTGGCAGGATCACCTGTACCACCTTGGGCAGGTTTTAAATGCCCTGCAAACTGTAGGCTTAACTATCAAGGCATCCAAAAGCCAGATAGGGCAGGGAACTGTGGTGTACTTGGGCCATCTTGTTGGTGGAGGCCAGGTACAACCCTTACAGCCCAAGATCCCGGCCATCCTGGACTGGGCAGCTCCAACAACCCGAACCCAAGTCAGGGCAGTCCTTGGCTTGACTGGGTACTACAGGAGGTTTGTGAAGGGATATGGGTCCATTGTGGCTCCCCTCACAGAACTCACCTCCAAGAAGATGCCCAAGAAGGTAAACTGGACAGTTAGTTGTCAAAAGGCTTTTGACACCCTGAAAGAGGCTATGTGCTCAACACCAATTCACAAAGCTCCAGACTATGCCAAGCAGTTCATTGTGCAGACTGATGCCTCTGAGCTAGGGATAGGAGCGGTCCTATCCCAGACCAATGATCAAGGCCAAGACCAACCTGTGGCTTTTATAAGCGGAAGGCTTCTCCCCAGGGAGCAGCGTTGGAGTGCCATTGAGAGGGAGGCCTTTGCTGTGGTTTGGTCCCTGAAGAAGCTGAGACCATACTTGTTTTGTACTCACTTCCTAGATCAAACTGATCACAGACCTCTCAGATGGCTAATGCAGATGAAAGGTGAAAATCCTAAACTGTTGAGGTGGTCCATCTCCCTACAGGGAATGGACTTTGTTGTGGAACAGACCTGGGACTGCCCATGCCAATGCAGATGGACTTTCCAGGTTCTTCCACTTAGAAAATGAAGACTCTCTAGGGAAAGGTTAGTCTCATCCTCTTTCGTGTGGGGGGTTATGTGAGAAAGTGCCCTCTTTCTGCATGGTTGCCCCCACTTTTTGCTGAATTGCTGATGTACTTTGACTGAGTGTGCCCTGGGCTCCTGCTAATTAGGTACCCAGGGCCTATGTTCTTTCCCTAAAACTGCATTGAAGCCTAAACCCAATTGGCATCTCTGGCCCCAGGTCAGCCCCTGGTAAATGGTACCACCGGTACCCAGGGCACTGTGACCAGAGAAGGCCCCTAAGGGCTGCAGCACTTATTGTGCCACCCTTGGAGGTCCTGTACCACTACACTCACACACTGCCTTTGCAGGCTGCGTGTTTTGGTGCAGAACAAAGTGAAGAGTCGACATGGCACACATCCCTGTGTGCCATGCCTACAACCCACTGCCCTGGCATAGATCAGTCACCCCTCTAGCTGGGTGCACTATACCAGTGGTGAGGGTACAGGTGATGAGCCCTGTACCCCTACAGTGTCTAAGTCCATTCTTAGACATTGTAAGTGCAGTGCTGCCATTAAGAGTATATGGTGCTGGGAGTTTGTCATTACGAACTCCACAGCACCATAATGGCTACACTGAAAACTGAGAAGTTTGGTATCAAACTTCTCAGCACATTAAACCCACACTGATGCCAGTGTGGGATTTAATGGAAAATGCACACAGAGGGCATCTTAGAGATGCCCCCTGAAAACTAACCCACCTCTAGTGTCCTGGCTGAGTGGCTGCTTTCAGCTTTCAGCTGCCACCACCAGACATGTTTCTGGACCCCTGGGTCGAGAGCCTGCTGCTCTCTGGGGCCTGAAACAATGCACATCCTGGGGCGAGGTGCCAAGCCTCCTCCCCCAGGATGGGCAGGGTTCACGAAGGGGAAGCTTTAAAGGCTTGCCGCCTTTGTGAGCTTCCCCAGGCCACTTGCTGCTTTCAGCAACTAGTCCCCACTGGTTCTGACCCCTACTTTGGGCCGGAGAACCGGCGGGAAAAACAAGTGAGGAAGAGAGGTGTGCCCACCTCTGCCAACTCCACCCCTCAGGTGGGGGAGGCGAGGTGAAGCACAACTCTCAGTCCACGCCATCTTGAAGATGGGGGGACTCAGCCAACCAGGGACAGGCACATGCCCCCCTCCCACTGGAGGGTGGCATAATAGGGGGTGTAACCACCCCAGGGAAGAGACCCATTGGTCCCTGCCTTTTACCTACCTGTAACGCCCCTAAATCTAGTATTTAGGGGCACCCCTGAACCTTGCTTCCTCAGATCCAGACAAGAAACAAGAAGAAAAAAAGGACCGAACAGCCGTGCAGCAGCTAACAAGAGGAAGACGCCCACTGACTTGGCCCCAGCCCTACCGGCCTGTCTCCCCCTCGAACTTGCTCCTGCGAAACCCCGGTGTGTCATGCGGCCAGCAACCTCAAAAACCCCGGAGGACCTGCCTGCCTTCACTTCCAAAGCCTGCTTCTCCCGTGAACACCGGATTTGTTCAACTGCAACCTCTGGCAGCAGCCGGAGACCGCGGATCCGCCCCACTCTGCACCCGCCGTCCACGGCCCGAGCTCGAGTGGGAAAACACCACGAGGTCACCCCGGCGATCCTGAACCGAGATCCGGCGACCCCTGACCTGCCTCAAACCTCCAGCCGACGCCTGCAGTCTAAATCCAGAAGGCCCCCCCTAACCGCGACCAGGAGCTGGTAAGAAGATCCGACCCAAAAGGCACCCCTGCACCCGACGCCCCACGGCCTTGTGTGCCCAAACCGACTGTGCCTAACCAACCCCTAACTTCCCAACTTACCTCTCGAAGTGGTGATCGCACACAGAAGTCCTTCGTCTCCCTGCCTGCAGTGCTTTTGCAAACCGGAGACTCTCCATTGGAAACAACAGGGCATCTGACGTCAAAACAGCACCCTGCACCCGGCCGCCCTAGTGCCACTGAGGGTGCACCTTTGGTGCTAATTTGGTTCCCCATTTGCCCTGAGCTAAAGTCCAGGAGCTTTGCTCCCACAACCCAGTGGCCTGCTTGCCAGCGGACACCAACCGGAGGCCCTCTATCCCCCTTTGGATAACATTGGGCCTCAACACTCTGCACCCAGCCGCCCTAGTGCCGCAGAGGGTGTAACAAGAGTGCATCACTGACCCTGGGGGACCCCTGAGTCTAACCCCAGAACCTCAACTCCAAAGACCGATTACTTACCTAAAAACCGATAACCATATTTTCCTCCATAGGATAACATTGACACTGACATTGACAAGTGTGGAGTTTTGAAACCTAAAGAAATTCTTTAAAATTGTACGATTTAATAAAAACGCTTTTACTCACCTGTTTATAGGAAATGTCCCAGTGCTGCATCTAGGCATACAGCACTGAGTAAGAAAAGTAATCCAAAAGTAACTTACCTGCTATTTTACTGAAAATCCCATTCAAGTCAATGTACTGTATTTACAAGTGATTGCATTTCTATGAAACAATACTGTAAGTCAAACCATAGTACATTAACAATTGCAATTGAACTGTTTTACAATCAGCATTTACTACTGCAAAGTATTTATTGCTTACCTGTGCCAGGCTTGCTTGGTTCTAGAAATAAAATAACAAAGAATATTTTTATATAAAAACAATTGGTCTGAAGTTCAGTCTTTGAGTGTGTGAATTCATTTGCTGACTGAGTGTGTACAACAAATGCTTTACACTGTCCTCTGATACTGCCTTACTGCTCGACCACACTACCACAAATAGAGAGTGAGGTGCTATCTAACTTTACCTCTGCCTACCTTTTGGGTTCCACTGAACTCTGTGCACACTATACCTCACTTTGGTATAGTATATACAGAGCCAGCTTCCTACAAACAGGACTTGCCCATTCTACAACACGGACAATCACAACTACGTTCTATTATGTTAAGCTGGACCCTGCAATCATTGTGCGCTGGTTATGTGCCTTGGCGATTTATCAACAGTATGTCTGTATTTTCAGCATACAATCTAACTGAAAAGCAGATAATGGCACAAAGGAGAGCAAAATATACAATGCTGCGTATTGAAAAACCAGACAAATTACCTTTTACTGTGGCAGAGCCACCATCCACAGAATGGTTAATTCATGGCCATATAACACTACCGGTCACAACTTTCCAGTTTCAATATTGCCTAGAACAACAACAGGAGGGCAGATTTGAAGTGATAGGTAGGGAATTCATCAAAGAATCTTGGGAATTGCCATACAGATTTCGATGTAGGAATGGGGACACGGAAGTGTTTCTTAGAGGTACCAACTGCGATAATTCCTTAAGTGGATCTCTCATATGCCAGGATATCATGCTTCACGGGCCCTCAATGGTTCAGTTGCAAACGTATCCTGCCACTTGAAAGGTTCCCCAGCTGCCGTGATTAATCCGGTGTTCAGGTTGCTTTCAAATGGGAGTTACTTGATGCTGAATGATCAAGGTTGTTGTGGGATGCTCCCGGGCATCGCATATCTTGTCACTGTAAACTCCAGGGTTACTTTCTGTATGCAAGTATTGTTTCCACCGACCCACACAATCAGGGAGGCAACGTTATGGCCTTCATTGAATGTTTCCTTTATACGGTTTGGTACTCTGAGCAGAATGAAAGCCATGCTTTTACAGCAAACCGTGCCCTTAACCTCCGGCCGAAAAACTTATGAACGTCAGGTTGCAAGGTCCTCGGCTGAGATACAGGCACTGATACGAACAAACTGCCCTTTCCATTTCACAGAAATGGTACAACGTATCTTTAACATGTCTGATACAACGGGTATTGTCCACCTATTTAAGACCATAGGTTCAAGACTGTTAAGCACCTTTCAGACAATCCTCGGAGTTGTTCCCAATTTTATACACTCCGTATTCGGAAGCCTTTTTGGAGGGTTTCCGCTATCCTGTTTCTAATAGCAGGTATCCTGATTGTCCTTTTTCTGCTACGCAATGGACGTCCCAGTCACCAAGGAGATGGAACGCACACTCTTGGAACACCGATACCGTGATCGCATGGTAATCCATCTGGGCACACCTCGTCTTCGAGAACTCAGCGAGTCTTGGTTCTTGTTTAGACCAGTCTGGATCGACTGTATTTTGCCTGTCCTCCAATGCCTGTTCTGCGGACAAGAATGCATGTTGGATCTCTGTCTAACACTTCCAACAATAGCGCCACCAGACGTTGATGCTTTACTGGACCCGATAACGTTCCATGTTCTGCAGTGTCCTCAGCGTATTGCAATGTTGATGTCTGCATTCTTAGAGCCACCACAGGATGCTTCAGCTCCTGCTGGGAAGGATACCGGCTCCTCAACAAATACTCGGGCCTCGGATGACACAAGTACATCCCCAGCACCGGCTGTGATGAATGCAGAGGAACATCTGTGCTCGATTGACCTGATATGCGAGGTGTTGCAGGGAACGTCGTCTGCGATTGCAGGCAACAGTGATGTTGCGTCTCCCAGCCAGGACACACACATTTGGCTCATCGTGTGCTGGGAAAATTCGGCCTTTTTCAAAAACAACCAAATTTAGAATTTTAAACAAACTTTTTCTAAAAAACTGCATGGCTTTCAGTCTCTCATTGTTCGGACTATATAGACGAACTTATTCTAGTACAGACTTCTATCGCATGCACTATTTTTCCTTTTTTTTTTTTCATTTTTAGAAATGTTACTTGTTTAAGTACTATTTTTAATGGACTTATTAATAGTTGCGTACCACACTTTGCAGTACGTTGAATTTTTTAGAATGTGTCCAGTCGGATGAGGAGTGGGTGTTATGTTCCATATAGGTACCCTAATATAGGCTCAGGTAGTCACCTAACCCTTCACCTATATTCTCCCTACCATTCCACTACATAACGATTCTTAGTACTGACCTTTTACCTAGTTATGGTAATGTCCAAAGATGACATGGGGTTTTCTCCGAAAAGCTTAAGCCTCATTCATTATGCATGAGGATTCTTGGAATCACAGCAGGCCAACCATCTCCTGCATAAAAACTATGTACAAGGGTCATTCCTTCCGTCATCCCAGTCCGACATGACACAGCGAGGTATATCCCCAGGGGGTAACACTTTGGGTATATATACACCATCTCTTGCTAAGGTAGTCAGAGGAGAAAAGGACTTCCATGCCGACACACTGACACGAGACGCTGAGGCTCCTGCATGCAGACACTCCAGCTCGCATTGGTCTGACATCCCTTGCGTGGTGTCCATCTCAAGACCAAAGACCGGGTCCCACAGTCTATCACTTCAGGTAATGGGGTTGACTTTATCCTAGAGGGATTCTTGGCTTTACACCCACATACATGCTAGGTACATTCAGGTACATCTAGTTGGGGACGCATCGTAGGAGTACGCATTTTACTGTCCTGTATTTTATATACTTGCCTGTATTCATTGTTTTAGCACGATGGTAGAAATCTGCCATCCTTTTACTCCGTTAGTGCTTATAATCATTTATATCTGTTACTGTCTAATGGTTGTTTCAGCACACCTATTTTACACTAGAATGACGCTGGTTCAATAAATGCTTATTGAGAAACGTCCCCACTGTTTATTCTGTTTATCTCTCTGAGACAAAGTGAGCATGAGTGACTGAGCGAAAAGTGGCACTGTTTCCACGATCCCTGATGGGACAGAGTTGTCATGTTCGATAGTTGCCAAGAACTATTCTCTCCTTGGTAAGATAGGGTTTCTAGTGGCACTGTGAGCTAGCTGGTATACAGGCTAACATATTCGGTAGGGGTGTCCAGAATAAGTCTGACTCCAATCCTACAGTATATGTTGTCTAAACGCGCAGATCCTATATGGGTTTATAGGAACTACACAGCAGCTGTGGAAGTAGTTGGATAGTGAGTCGCAGAGTTGTTGGGAGGGACGTACTGTGTTTTCTGTGGCAGTCGGGTTGGAGACTCCCTTAATGATTTTGAAAAGTTCCTTGGTGTGGTTGGCTGTGACGTCGATGCAGCCCGTGATGGTTGCTCTTTTGTCCTCCTTGATGTGCCGGTGGTAGTCGTTGAGTGCTGTTTTGTCTGTGGATCTGTCGAAGGGGTCCTTGGTGATGTGCCATCACTTCCCGAGTAGAAGACAGTTGCGCTTGATGGTTCTGCACTCTAGGATGTACCAGCTGGCTTGTCTTGGCGATCTGTTGGTTTTTACCAGTTTCGGGGGGTCGACTTTGTCAGCGCATTTGCTGATCCAGTCGGAGAAGTTGTGGATGATCTGGTCGAGCTTGGCTGCTGTGTCGGGGGTGTTGTGCTGAGTGTCTGCATGCATTGGCCCTTGGTTCCTTTTCCCTTGATGCCATGGGTGGCGCTTTGGTGGTGGTGTGCTGGGCCTTCGAGATAGTGAAATGGAGGATTGTGTGGTCAGTCCAGGAGAGTTCTGTGATGTGGGTGAATTTGATTCTGTCGCTGGAGGAGAAGATGGTGTCAAGGGTGTGTCTGGCTCTGTGGGTGGTTTGGAGACTAGTTGAGTGAGTCCGATGTTGTAGAGGTTCTCCAGTAGGGATGTGGAGTTGGTGTCCTTGGGGTCCTCTGTGGAAGTTGAGGAAGCCTAGCAGGACGTAGTGGAGGGAGGGCGATGATGTTGCTGATAGCGTCGCAGAATGCTGGCCGGGGTCCTGGTGGTCTGTATGCGAGGGTGCCTCTTATGGTTGTCTTGGTGTCGATGTGTGGTAGGAAGTTGAGGTGCTCCATGAAAGGCGTTGGGTCATTGTTCGTGGAGGAGCTTTGGATGGTTTCCTTGAATATTATGGTGATTTCGCCGCTGTACTTGTTGGGGGTGGTCCCAGTGTGTCATCTTGTATCCGTTGGGGGTAGCGATGGCGATGTCGGGGTTGACCCATGTTTCTGTGAAGATGACGTCTGGGGTAAGAGTGGTGATGGTGTCCCAGATTTCCGTGGTGTGTTTGCTGAGGGAGCGGGTGTAGAGAAGGATGCAGTGTAGCGGTTCCGGATTGTTGGTGGTCTTCAGGAAGGTAGTGGTGTTGGGTGCTGTGTGGGTAGGCGGTCCTGTGCGGCAGGAGAAGGGGCAGTGGTGACAGGCGAAAGATCCTTCGCTGGAGTGCGAGGAGGATGTGCAGCAGCGGGAGTCCTGGCGTCTGGTGCTGAGGTCCAGGAGTTTGTCTAAGGAGTAGCGGCAGATGATGGGAGGACCAGGGGTCCTGGCGCTGGGCGCGGTCCCGGCGCTGACGGGCTTGCCTTTGGCGTGTTGACGGCACAACCATGCTGTGGCCTTCATTAAATAGCCCTCAGGGAAGGGGGAGGGGCGCTTGGGAGACGGGAGGGGGGCAGAGTGGAAGGTGGCAAAAGGAGGGAGAGGGGCCTGGAGGCAGGAAGCCAGGGGGAGGTGTGCTGGTAGCAGGTACGGGGACCTGCTACCAGAGGACTACTGGCATGAAGTCTGTTGGCTGCTGCTGGCAATGGGCAGGCTCCTAGGACAGTGAGCAGTGGTGGCGGCGGGGGGCGCAGGAGGCCTGGAACAGATGGAGGAGGCTAATGACACTGCCAAAGCAACAGGAGGAGTACAAACAGTCCCATTAGAAGACAGACAAACATTAGTGAAGGAGGTCTGGGTTGAACCCTGTTCCAATTACCAACCTTTGCAAAGGCTACAAGCTTCAGGAAGTCGACAGCCTGCTTCTCAATGGCAGCAGGCAAGCCACAGTAAACAAACTTTGTAGCAGATATAGAGAGACCGAGCAAAACAACCAATGACCCAATCAGGAGTGCATGAACGGCAGAAAATCATGTCTGACAAGTTGGTATTGAGCATAATAAAACATGACTATTTGTAGAGCTCCTAAATATACCACTAAAGAGTCGTCCAAGGACATTTTCTTGCAAGAGGTACAGGAAGTGTTTAAAAACAAAAGCACCACAAAAGAAGAATCTGAAGAAGATGCCATTTACATTTCAATTCCAAAACAAGACTCAACGCCAAGACACATTTTAGGTGTAAGAGTCCTCAACATATGTCAAAACAAAAAGATTGCAAATGACAGTTGTACAAGACGCAATTCCCAATGTTGGATCAAAGAGATAACATAGCGACAACAGACCTCAAAGTCTCGAATGTCAGGCTTTTGATGAGGTACAAATACTGAGTCAATGTTAGACTAAAATAAAATAGTTTCCGACCGTTTTCACAAAATGTTCAGCAATGTTCATTCCGACAGTTCCAGAATAGCACAAACAGGGTCATGATCACCTTTTACTCTCTGAGGTTCGCAATCAATAGGATGAGATCTTCTCCATCCCTGCTCGGGACAAGGTGCTCCTGGGAACAGTGCTGGACAGAATCAGGGCAATGGCATTCTCCATTCCAAAGGGAGTTTGGGCACTACTACAGCTGCGAGTTCGCCTTTACCAAAAGTCTGTCTCTGACCATGCTCCTGGGTTTCTTGGCATTAGGCAGCCCCTAATACCACTAGCAAGACTCCTAGACCCACACAGGAATGGCTCACAAATTAGTGGCCCAGTCACCAGTGGATTTGTGGACAGCCTAGTGGTTGTTTAGGTTTGGCATTTCTATAGGGCACACTTTGCCATTCAGATTGGTCGATCTCTGTTGTGGAATCTATAGAGGTTCCAATAGAGCCAACACATAAGGCAGAGACAGAAGATGCAGGCGGGGAACGCTCCCAGACCAGACCGCGACTCCATGACAAAGGATCCCCTGAGGCTGGTTAGGGCCAGGCAAGACCACACAAAGCCCCCTTTGCGTCGGAGGGTGACAGAGCTGCTCCCATGACCCGTACCATGAGTGCGGTGCCCGAAGAGAAAAGAGAAACTTCTCAACAACCGTGGACGCTCCTGGGACGCACTCAAGGAGCAGGCCAACAGCAGAACCCAGGAGGGCCCCAGGCTGGTTCTGATGGTGCCAACACTGCACGAGAGAAGCAGGGACACTGCGTAGTAGGCGTGAACCACTTGAGAACACAGGAGGGCCCCAGGCTGGTTCTGATGGTGCGAACACTGCACGAGAGAAGCAGGGACACTGCGTAGTAGGCGTGAACCACTTGAGAACACAGGAGGGCCCCAGGCTGGTTCTGATGGTGCCAACACTGCACGAGAGAAGCAGGGACACTGCGTAGTAGGCGTGAACCACTTGAGAACACAGGAGGGCCCAAGAGGGCTCGAAGGTGAGGGCACCACTTCTCCACTTGGATGCGCTACACCATGCGCCACGAGATTGGGAGCTACACACTCCCCTGGACATTGAACGTCAAGACCTTTGTTGCCTTTATATTTTACCCACCACACATGGGCCCTGTGACAGTCTGCGCCTTCACCAACATACTCACTACACCACTCACAACAGATGGAGCAACACTCTATGGTGGAACGGGCAGTGTATTTGGTTGTGATACCCCAACACTGCCTAGGATTGCAGCACATTCGGCAGCTCCAAAGACAGCAAATGGACCCTAAGGAAAATTCATTATTGGCATACCACCCTTAATGCACATACCTGGCTCAGGATTGCTGACCCCAAGGAGACCACAGCCCCAGGAGCTAAGGACTAGCTCACAGGCCATTAACCTAGTGGACGACCCAGCCATTGTATCTCTTTCCCCAGAGGTAAAAGCATTGTTACTGCTAGTTTACTTTAAGTTTATTAAATAATTGCTAAGTTGCTTAAAACCATTGCAATAAAATTTGACTGGATGTTGTTACATGATTCCTTGTTGTATGAAAAAATTAACAGGTTTAAAATTGAGTATTTACATTCACCTTAAGTATTGGATTATAAAGGGGAGAAGGTGGAGTTGAATGTATTAGTGAATTGGGACAGCGGCGTTATATATAGCCTGTTAAGTTTAGTTACGTAGTTCGATGTTGCATGTGAAAAAGGATAGCAGGTTTAAAATTTGAGGCTTTACATTCATACATATTTACATAAATCAGTTTGTTAAAGGGCCAATGAGGTTCATAGTGGCCAGGGGCTTCCGCTGTGTTGTCTGATAGAGGGTCGTGCTGTTCTTGAATAATGTGTCCTTTATGTTGCAGTCTGGTTCTGTTCGGCTGGGCGAACAGCGTTTTGGTGCAGTCTTTGCTCGACCTAGCCAGTTGCGAAATAGTTTTGGAGGGCAATAGTTTTGTAGTTTTTAAGCATCATCCATCTGTGTGCTCTTTTGGATAGTGTAGCCTTGTCCTCAATGACGGACTGAATTTTGAGTGACTTTGCAACCAGACGCTTAAGCCTGGGAGCTGGTAGGTGTTTCCCAAAGTTCTGTCAGTCCTGTAGGGTTGAGGGACTCTTGTAGATAGACTCTTACCGGTGACGTGTTGCGGTACTGTAGGTCCTCCCATAGCAGGTGGTTCAGGGGGTTTGGTTCGGCTTTTCCAATCTTGTTCCAACATGTTATGTATGTTCTGGGCCTGAGTAGAGACTGTTTTAGCAGTCCAACTTCCAATCTTATCTGCCCAGGTGAGGTGTAATTTGGTAGAGAGAAATTGATTCTATAGGCTTGAGTAATTGTGGTGTCTAAGGTGCTGGTGTCTCGCCCTCTTAGCGATTCGTTTCCATATGAGATTGTTGGTAGAAGTTTGACTCTTACGACTTCAAGCAGTGGCTTCAGGGAAGGGCCGGCAAGTTTTTTTCTCCATGTTTTTGAGTGCTGCGGCACTTGTTTTTGAGTGCCGTTGCTTTGTATCGCCCTCTTCTGGGCTGTGAAGGAGCCTGACCCCAAGGTATTTGTTACTGCTAGGGCAGGCATCATATTTACAGACACCACCTGTCCCTTAGGTCTCGACAGCCTTCATGTCAAGAACCGTAAGGCAGCTGCTGTTAACTGAAGCGGTCACAAATAAGACCACAGAGCCCATTACAGAACAAGGGGATAGACCCAAGAGACCTCAATTGAGGCCATTCTGAAAGGGCTCACCACACTGCGAATATCTATAATCACGATATAGGAAAACATGACAATCTCCGGGTGAATATAGCCTTCTTCAATACTCGAATGCAATCAACTGAAGATAGACTGTCCCAAGTGGAATGGAAGTTTGAAGCGTCAGTTGACTGCGCATGACCACTGGTTCATGCAGTGAAAAAGAATTGAATTGGAAGACAGAAGCTGGCTTGATATGAGCCTCTCTGGGATTCCAGAGAAAGTGGAGGGGGACGGCATGATCACCTTCTTGATCCGTTCCTTACCAGAAATTACTAAATTATCATTTGACCCACCTCTTGAGCTGCAAAGAGCACATAGACTGAGATTGCAAAGATCAGTGAATGACAGGCCTTGTCAAGTGATAGCCTGCTCCTTAGGCATCAAAAAGTCCAGAACGATCAGAATGGTAGCGAAAAAACATGGTCTATACTTTAGTGGATACCAACACATCATAATCACCCAAGACTTCTTCCATATTACTGTCCAATACCACAAATGATTTGTGGTGCAAAGACCCCACCTGAAGAAACTGGGGATTCGCTCCGGCCTCCTAGACCCAGCTACAATGTTGATAACTCATAATGGCAAAACAACAGAATACGATGATCCAGGCCAGCTGGAGGGCCCTTTAGGCTCCGCGGAAGAAAGTGACCTGGACACTACACAATCGAGGTACCTTAGGAGAACTGGAGAGTCTGGAAGAAGTCACTAGATACTGGGGCCAAAATCCAGGCAGCCAGTCAAGCATCAACCACAGAGGGACAAATGGAGATCGCCACTGAAGTCCTCTTGAGACCCACAAGAAGCATCAAACCCCAGATAAGACTTTGCTATTCGCATGTTTAAGCCCTTAGAAACTGTTATGATATCCTTCCTGCACCCCGTACCTTCCCCTTTCCTTTTCCATGTTTGAGGCATGTGTGGCTGTTGATACACATGCTGTGTATACTCCTGCCATCTAGTGTTGGGCCTTGATGTGTGCTAGTTATTTTTCTTCGGAGAAGTCTTTCGAGTCCCGAGGTAGAGTGACTCCTCCTCTTGGTGATAATGCTTATGGGCATCGACTCCATTGTTGGATTGTTTTCTTTCTGAAGTCTGGTTCGGACGTGTGCTCCTGTTTGACACAGTCGTGGTGCTCTTTTCGGTTCCCGTGGTGCCTTCCCTCCATCGGAATTGAACTTTGATCACGTTCCTCTTCTTTCCTGTGCATGGCGATGTTCGAATACTTCGATTGAGCCGGTTCATATCGACCGCGGCCCCTCCTGGGCCTCGCCTGTTTGGGCTTCTCACATCTGTCGCGTCTCTCCACCATGCCTCAATGGTGATGGAGCAGACACCTTTTCGCTATTGTCCTCGCTGCCACATGAAATACCCTCATACCAATCTACATCAGGTCACGAATTTGTGTCTGTTGCCAATGAGGCCGACTGCGCTGCATGTTGCTCCTTCCGCTCCAAGAAGGCTCTTTGCGACCGTTGCCTCGAGATGTCACTGAGGAGCCTACAAGATACAACAGACCTGTCCGGTCCCAGCGACATAGAGAGGGAACAACACCCACAGCCATCGGCTGCTGATGAGGCTTTTCCCTTGAAGGCAGCTCCGGCTCCGACCTGGAGATCGAGGACCTTCCACCTGCTCAGCAGTCTGTGAGTACTGCACCCACTCCCTCTCAACACTATCCTGAGCAGCTGTCTACCAAAAAGCATGCAGTTCCTCTGGAACATCAGACAGGCTTTTGGACTGCCTTCGGGCCATAGTCGGCACCAAGCAACTTTTTTGCACACACCGCCCGGCTCTGGCTCGGCATCGAAAAGACCATCCAGACCGAGCGCTTCAACTCCAGCCACCCTGTCACCGAATCGACCCTTAGCATGAAACCGACCCTCTGCATTGACTTCATCCGCCTCAGCACAGATCGGACTATCGGCGCAGAAACAAAAGACTATTTCAGAGCCAAAGACTTCAGCATCAACCTCCAAGTCCGACACCAGTAGAGCCCATCTTCCATAAGCTCTAGGAACAGCTCACTTCAAGTCAAAAGCAGCTAGTCATCCACCTTCATACTGGCTGCATCCTTGTCCTCTCTTCAAGACCTGTTGCTCCATCCTCTAAACAGCTATCCTTCGAGGAAGCTTTGGACACTCCAATTCCTGCAAAACTCCGCAGGAAGGCAGATAAGACTACTAGCCCCTTACCCCTTACCCCTTGCACCACTACCCATTCCTCCACCATTACCTTTACCCTCCTCCCCTCCTCCTCCTCCTACATAGGACCCTCATGACGTTGCACCTCGGGGTCTCCACAATCTGACACAGGTGGGCATGGTGGAGGGGTGGGTCTTACGATATAGACCCACTAGGGGACACAGACCCCGACCTTTACACTGCGCGCCCCTCCCCTTCTGATGGGTGGATAAAAAATATATGACCTCCCCATCTAACCCGATATATATTAGTAGTCAGCTCCCACCCGACTCACTTGTCATCACCGCTGTCCGTAAATGAGAAACTCCCAGGCCAGCAGAGATGCCCCGCTGCCAGATAAAGAGATCAAACGCATAAATGCGGCGCGGAAAAGGATGGCAGTGCAATCAGCCAACCACAGGCATATTGCAAATTCCATGTGCCTCCTTGCAAGATATGACCATACCCACTGGGACGAAATGGAGGAGCTTTTCCAGTACCTCCCGAGGAGCATAGGAAACGTGGCCAGGAAATAGTATCAGAGGGCAAGCTCATTTCTAATACTTGCATTCGCTGCGCCCTGAACTCAGCTGACTGGTGGCTAGTTGGGTAAATACCTAGTATTTTCCTCCGCCGACATGCATGGCTACATATTTCTTGCTGTAAGCTGGAAGTTCAGCAAAATCTGCTGAACATGCCTTTTGTTTACCTTTTTGGCCTACAGGTGGAACAAACTGTAGCAAAAATAAGACTACTAGGTCGACAAAAGCAATGGGGGCACTTCAAACACCAGCTCCTCGTAGCTTGTTTGCTGCGCATCCTACCGGAGGTTCAAAGACCACCTCCTCTGAAGCCTCCGCCTCCTACCAGCGCACACAGGGCCTGCAGTACTCTCCCCGGGGTTATTCTAGATGGTCCTATAGGGGCAGCAACTCCAGAGGCAAGGGTTGCTCCCCAAAAGGAGCTACACCCGCCACCAAACCCTGACTTGCCTCTTCTTCCTCCTAACCACATAACACCTATTGGGGAATGACTACAAGGGTTCTTTCCCACATGGCAAACCATCACCTCAGATCAGTGGGTGTTGGATATCATCCAACATGGTTATTGTCTGGAGCTCACTTCGATTCCTCCAACCATTCCACCTCACAAACACAAACTATCAGTGGAACTTCAAACACTGCTCAAAGAGGAGGTCAAAGCCCTTCCCAAAGAGGCTATGGAACCCATCTCCAGCCACCAGTGTACTGACTATACTTCCTTATACCCAAAAAAGACGGGTCCCTCAGGCCCATTCTGGACCCCAGGCCCCTAAACAAATACACTCTGGGCAGAGCATTTTCACATGCTAACCCTTCAGGATATCATCCCGCTTCTCCAGCAAGGCAACTTAATGGCTGCGTTAGACCTAAAGGATGCCTGCTTCCACATTCCAATACATCCGGCTCATCCCCAATATCTCAGGTTTGTGGTTGGCGGAAGGCTCTATCAGTTCAAAATCAACACCTTTGAGATCACTACTGCCCCTTGGATATTCACAAAAAACCTTGCTGTGGTAGCCGCCTGTGAGAAAGTGCCTCTTTTGACATGATTAGCCCCCCACTTTTGGCAGGAAAACTTAGGAAGAATAGGAGGTGTGCCCCCCTTCACCAACTGTACCCCTCAGGTGCAGGAGGCAAAGTAAAACACACTTTTCAGTGCCCACCATCTTGAAGATGGTGAGATTTATCCAATCAGGGCTAGGGCTATGCCCCCTCCCACAGGAGGGTGGCATAATAGTGGGTGTAGACACCCCAGGTAAGGAACCCATTGGTCCCTACCTGTTACTCCCCTGTTACGCCCCTAAATCTAGTATGTAAGTGGCTACCCCAGACCATGAAAGCAGATCTACGGCGACCTAAGAAGCCCGGACACCGAAGAGCCGTACCAGCACGAGAGAAGAAGGACCAGTGACTGACTCTGCGTCAGCCCTGCCAGCCTGTCTGCTGCCTTTTGCCTCTGCTGCAAAAAGACGATTCGTCCTGCAGGCCCAACGACCTCCAAAGCCCTAGGAGGACTGCCTGCCTTTGAAAAGGACTCCAAATCTCCCGAGGACAGCAGACCTGTCCAAAAGAAACCAGCTGCAAAGAAACAGAACTCTGCCCTGAGGAACCGCAAACTCTCCTCTAGACCCACCTCTGCACCCAACGCCGACGACCGAGTCCAAGTGGACCACCGGTCCTGCGAGCACGAGTCCACCGTAGGCTGACCCCTGCCGGACTCCACCTCAACGCCTTCAGCCTCAATCCGAAGACTCCCCCCGACCTCGAGCTGCCCGGTAAGAAGATTTCTTATGTCTAAGTACACCCCTGCACCCGAAGCCCCTGGACCTTGGGGCTCCTGACCGATGCTGTCCCTATGCCCCCTAGCCTCTCTACTTACCTGGGCAGCTGTGAGCTTTCTTCGTCTGGCCTGAGCCCTTTCTTCAAGATCGATCTCCCCCATTGGTTAACATTGGGCACCCGACGCTGTGTTGGCACTCTCCACTGGGCCGCCCTTGTGCTGCTAAGAGTGTACGTTTGGTGCTGCCTTGTGGGCGCCCTTGTACTTGACTCCAGGAGATCAACTCCTGACACCGCTTTACTCGCCTGTGAGCAGCACATCTGCGAGAAACCCCTGTCTCCATTGGTTAACATTGGGCACCGCCCCCAAATCTGACCTCTGCACCCGGCCACCCCTGTGCCGCTGGTGGTGCAGTTTTGTTGCCAATCTAAACCTTGCCTGGCGTTGACCTGAAACCCAGAAGACTGTAACTGTAACCGCATTATTGTTTTCCTTCATAGGGTAACATTGCAAAGCTTGAAAATTGCACTGTGTCCACTTTTTAAAATGAAAAGTATTTTTCTTGAAAAACGTACCTTAGAATATGTATCTTGGTCTTAAAATAAAACTTGAACAAAGCTTATTTTTATAAAAGTGTTGCAGATCTCCTTTTTGAGTTGCGTGTCATTTATTAGTCAATGTGTGCATAACAAATGTCTTACACTCCTCTGTGTTAGGCCTATGGCTGCTCGCGCACACTACCGCAATTTGGGTTTACATTGAGCCCTGTACACTTCTGGGGAATCTCTGGACTCTGTGCACGGTATAACCACTTAGTGGTGTACCATATACGGAGCCAGCTTCCTACACCGCCCATCTCCACAGATGGGGCGTTCGCTTTTTCCCATATCTGGATGATTGGCTCATCAAAGCTGCAACCAGTCAGCAGTGCCAAAACCACACACAAGCCACAATAGATCTACTTCATCGCTTGAGGTTTACCACCAAATCCCATCTCCACACCCTACAGATCCAGCCTTACCTAGGGTCTATTCTCAACACACAGGTAGGCTTAGCCTATCCCATTCTGCAAGGATCTAGTCTTTTCAAGCACTAGGTCCTATTTTCCAACCAGATCAACAACTCAGTCAGGACGATCATGCGTCTCTTGGGCAAGATGGCCTTCTGCATAGCCATAGTACCACATGCAAGGCTTCACATGTGTCCGTTGCAGGAATGTTTAGCACAACAGTGCTCTCAGAAAGAGGGTCTAGTGTTGATTGGCCGCCGCACTCATCCCTCTGTGCAGTGGTGGAACACCAACAACGTATTGCAGGGGCGTCCTTTCCTCGCCCCTGTTCTGTAGACCATTGTTACAACAGACGCCTCACTCTCTGGGTGGGGCGTACACTTATAGGATCTGAAAGTACAGGGTCTGTGGGAGACCAGATAACAGGGTCTACACATCAACTACCTGGAGCTGTTCACCTAGAGTTTAAAGCCTTCCTGCCTCACCTGATAGGTAAGGTTGTCCTTGTTGGGACAGACAGTGTGACAGGCATGTACTACCTTCAGAAACAAGGTGGGGTGAAGATGCTCTCCACAGATGTCTGTTATCTCAGACCATCTGGCGTTGGGCTCCTCACCACAACATTCATTTGTTGGCAGAATACCTTCTGGGGATGGACAACTATTTTGCCGACCTCAGCAGGATGCGGTAACAAGTCCACGAGTGGGAACTCCACCCACAAGTCCTCCTATTACTTTCACAAATGGGGGTTTCCTCAAATAGATCTGTTCGCAACCGTGGACAATACCAAATGCCCAGACTTCGCCTCCAGGTTCCCACACCCACAGTCCAGTGGCACTGCACTATGTGTGAGTTAGGGATATTTGCCTATGTGTTTCCTCCTCTCCATCTCCTTCCCTTTGTGGTTCGGAGGCTTCGGCAGACGTCCCTTATGCTCATCCTGGTGGCTCCCACATAGGCTCGCTAGCCATGGTTCACAACTCTGCTTGACCTCTCTCTCTGGTTCCACACGAGAGGCTCCCCAACGGGCTAGACCTTCTCACCCAGAACCATGGAGAAATCAGGCACCCAGATCCCTAATCCTGCGATCTGGCTCCTGAGGTCATAGAATCTGGATACCTTAATCTTCCACCTGGGTGCATGAACATTCTCAAGGAAGCCCGCAGACCTACCACCTGAGCCTTCTATGTTGCCAAATGGAAAAGGTTTGTCTGCTACTGTCACTCAAAACAAATTGACCCTTTCAAAGCTACAATACAGAACATTGTTTGTTACTTGCTTCACTTACAAATTTCCGGGCTAGCTATTACCTCCATATGCTTACATCTAGCCGCAGTAGCTGCCTGTCTTCAGAATATACAACACATCTCTCTCTTCAAAATGCCAGCTATTAAAGCATTCATGGAAGGTCTCAGAGTGATTCCTCCCGGAATTCCACCAACACCATCATGGAATCTTAATATTGTACTTGCACGACTCATGGGCCCTCCATTTGAGCCCCTCCATACTTGCCCACTTCTATTCCTCTCTTGGAAGGTGGCATTCCTTGTTGCTATTACCTCGCTGAGGCGTGTTTGTGACCTTCAAGCATTAACCCTGGCAGAACCTTTCTTCCAAATTCATAGGGACAGAGTTGTTCCTCTGCACCAACCCCAAATTCCTACCTAAGGTAGTGTCTCAATACCATCTTAATCAGACTCAATTGAGGAACAGGCTCTCCATACTTTGGTTGTAAAACAAACCGTTAAGTACTAGATTGATAGGACTAAGACTTTTAGAAAGACGCAACAACCTCATAAATGGATGTCTATATCAGGCATTGCCATATTGATAGTTAAATGCATTCAGACATGTTATGCTAAAGCTGAGGTTCTACCCACTCCTCCTAGAGCACATTCTACATGAAAGAAAGGAGGCTCTGTGGCCTTCCTAATAGCTGATATATACACCACACACTTTCACTAAACACTGCTGTGTGGATGTTCTAGCCCGCCAACAAGCTAATGTTGGTCAGACAGTTCTTTGTACACTTTTTCAAACCACTGCAACTCCCACAGACTGACCCCCGCTTTTGGGGACGACTTCTTTACAGTCTGTTCAGAGCATGTGTATCTACAGCCACACATGCCTCGAACGGAAAATGTCACTTACCCTGTAAGCATCTGTTTGTGGCATGTTGTGCTGTAGATGCACATGCGTCCACCCTCCTCCCCAGAGGAGAAATATTTTTTTCCTCTTATGCATGGATATCACTTTACTTACCACTACGTTTCACCCTCCATCCTCACCCGACGTGCGGGGAAACAATCTAACAATGAAGTTGATGCCCATGCGCATTATCACAAAGAAGAGGAGTCACTCTACCTTGTGACTCGAAAGATTTCTTTAAAGAAAAACAACTTGCACACATCCGCCCAACACTAGATGGCAGGGGTATGCACAGCATGTGAATCTACAGCACTACATGCCACAAACAGATGTTTACCGGGTAAGTAACATTTTACTTACCTTCTGTCTATAGTGTGCTGTGGACGACCTGGGGAGGTGGATAGCCCTGTACAAAGAGATTGATAATCCCATGACTACTAATAGCCAATCTTGAGTACTAGCCTAGAAAAGGAGCGAACAGCCAGGAGGGTAAGGATACAAAGGGGAACTTTGGAGTAGAACTGCGGATAACCACAGGGAAACGGGACTCAAATCATTCTACCTCACAACACCATCCATCACTGCTAGAATCAGATGTAAACTTGACCGGTTGAATGCTACAGGGGAGATTATCTTTAACCAACCGCACCTATACACAATATGCTATTCTATTGCATATGCCATTGGCCTGGAGTGAAAGACCCACGCGTGAGTGACCTGTTAACCACCCATATACTGAACATACCCCCCCCCACCCTCAGTAGTATACTGACCCAACAGGCTCAAGCGTGAGTGACCGGTTAACCACCCATACTCCAAGCACCACCTTCCTCAGCAGTATAGTGACCCAACAGGCCGAAGTGCGAGTGACCAGTTAACCACCAACTCACAGAACGCCACCCCCTCAACTATATACAGACCGAAGAGGCCCAAGCGCGAGTGACTGGTTAACCACCAACTCCACAGTATCTCGACCCAACAGGCCCACTAACTGACCCCACCAGTGGCATGTGGGAATCAGGAGGGCCTGCCTCTTATATGGTTTCATTTGGGGACAAAACTGGAACTACCTTACTTTAGGGGTTTGAGTTAGTACCCCACAGACATAACTACCTTCCCTCGGATATTGATATTCAGGGAAAGAGTTCCCTGTACACTGGGCAGTGTTATCGACACGCTGATCTAATTCATAATTACTGAAAACAGACTTCTCCAAGCAAGACACAAGGTGTAGTGTAGCATTAGTATACCTGAACGTAAATGGACTGACACATTTTAGGAAAAGAAGGAATATTTTGACATACCTCTGTACTTTATGGCTGACATTGCCCATATTCAAAGACAAACTTGTTAGACTGGGAGGTGGGTTGGTCTTTGATTGATGCTTGAGGGCCCACAAGGTGGGGATGAGAGAGTATTCCTTCTATTCTCCCCACATAACCCACATGCCCGCCTGGGCCATGTCCTTTGCCCTACCACCTTGCAAGCACAACTTACTGATCTCACCTATTTAGGTAAAACCTTATCCCCTGGAAATGACTATATCGTGGGGCCGGGTCACAACCCCTATGCCAACTCGATGACTGCAACCTACCCTACTAGAGGTCATCCTGTTTAAGGAGGCCGTGGCTACCACCATCACTACATTCTTTGCCAAAAATGCTGATGCCGCTTCTTCCCCCTTCATAGAGTGGAAAGCGTTCAAAGTAGTGATAAGGGGAGTATCCATTCCTACGGCGGCGCGACAATCTGTTCTGCGCGAACTTATGCCCACAGAAACACAGCTGGCGCTGCTCAAGCAGGAAACCGTACACGATGATGCTCAGGCAGACAGGCTACAAGACACTAGAATAAACACGCAGAACTTTTGGAACGCTTGCAAGTCAAAGGCTATACTGCTTATATGCACAAATTAAAATCAGAAGGTGGCAAGGCAGGTACGCTTTTGGCTCACATGATCCACCCAATGCCACCACCTGTACCGGTCCTCTCTGACCAAGGGCTCGCAGAAGGCCTGCTGCCCAAGGGCTTGCAGCAGGCCTGCTGCCCAAGGGCTCGCAGCAGGCCTGCTGCCCAAGGGCTCGCAGAAGGCCTGCTGCCCAAGGGCTCGCAGAATAGCTGCTTACCAGGGGCTCACAGAAGACCTGCTGCCAAACTGCTCACAGGTCTGCTAACCAAGGGCTTGCAGAAGGCCTGCTGCCCAAGGGCTCGCAGAAGGCCTGCTGCCCAAGGGCTCGATGAAGGCCTGCTGCCCAAGGGCTCGATGAAGGCCTGCTGCCCAAGGGCTCGCAGAAGGCCTGCTGCCCAAGGGCTCGCAGAAGGCCTGCTGCCCAAGGGCTCGCAGAAGGCCTGCTGCCCGGAGGGCTCGCAGAAGGCCTGCTGCCTAACGGCTCGCAGAAGGCCTGCTGCCTAACGGCTCGCAGAAGGCCTGCTGCTTAACGGCTCGCAGAAGGCCTGCTGCTTAACGGCTCGCAGAAGGCCTGCTGCCTGGAGGGCTCGCAGAAGGCCTGCTGCCCGGAGGGCTCGCAGAAGGCCTGCTGCCCGAGGGCTCGCAGAAGGCCTGCTGCCCGAGGGCTCGCAGAAGGCCTGCTGCCCAAGGGCTCGCAGAAGGCCTGCTCCCCAAGGGCTCGCAGAATGCCTGCTCCCCAAGGGCTCGCCGAAGGCCTGCTAGCCAAGGGCTCGCAGAAGGCCTGATGCCCAAGGGCTCGCAGAAGGCCTGATGCCCAAGGGCTCGCAGAAGGCCTGATGCCCAAGGGCTCGCAGAAGGCCTGATGCCCAAGTGCTCACAGGTCTGCTGCCCGGAGGGCTCGCAGAAGGCCTGATGCCCAAGGGCTCGCAGAAGGCCTGATGCCCAAGGGCTCGCAGAAGGCCTGATGCCCAAGTGCTCACAGGTCTGCTGCCCGGAGGGCTCGCAGAAGGCCTGCTGCCCGGAGGGCTCGCAGAAGGCCTGATGCCCAAGTGCTCACAGGTCTGCTAACCAAGGGCTCGCAGAAGGCCTGCTGCCCAAGTGCTAACAGGTCTGCTGCCCGGAGGGCTCGCAGAAGGCCTGCTGCCCGGAGGGCTCGCAGAAGGCCTGCTGCCCGGAGGGCTCGCAGAAGGCCTGCTGCCCGGAGGGCTCGCAGAAGGCCTGCTGCCCGGAGGGCTCGCAGAAGGCCTGCTGCACGGAGGGCTCGCAGAAGGCCTGCTGCCCGGAGGAGCTCGCAGAAGGCCTGCTGCCCGGAGGGCTCGCAGAAGGCCTGCTGCCCGGAGGGCTTGCAGAAGGCCTGCTGCCCAAGGGCTTGCAGAAGGCCTGCTGCCCGGAGGGCTTGCAGAAGGCCTGCTGCCCGAGGGCTTGCAGAAGGCCTGCTGCCCGAGGGCTTGCAGAAGGCCTGCTGCCCAAGGGCTTGCAGAAGGCCTGCTGCCCAAGGGCTCGCAGAAGGCCTGCTGCCCAAGGGCTCGCAGAAGGCCTGATGCCCAAGGGCTCGCAGAAGGCCTGATGCCCAAGGGCTTGCAGAAGGCCTGATGCCCAAGTGCTCACAGGTCTGCTGCCCGGAGGGCTCGCAGAAGGCCTGCTGCCCGGAGGGCTCGCAGAAGGCCTGCTGCCCGGAGGGCTCGCAGAAGGCCTGATGCCCAAGTGCTCACAGGTCTGCTAACCAAGGGCTCGCAGAAGGCCTGCTGCCCAAGTGCTAACAGGTCTGCTGCCCGGAGGGCTCGCAGAAGGCCTGCTGCCCGGAGGGCTCGCAGAAGGCCTGCTGCCCGGAGGGGCTCGCAGAAGGCCTGCTGCCCGGAGGGCTCGCAGAAGGCCTGCTGCCCGGAGGGCTCGCAGAAGGCCTGCTGCCCGGAGGGCTCGCAGAAGGCCTGCTGCACGGAGGGCTCGCAGAAGGCCTGCTGCCCGGAGGGCTCGCAGAAGGCCTGCTGCCCGGAGGGCTCGCAGAAGGCCTGCTGCCCGGAGGGCTCGCAGAAGGCCTGCTGCCCGGAGGGCTCGCAGAAGGCCTGCTGCCCGGAGGGCTCGCAGAAGGCCTGCTGCCCGGAGGGCTTGCAGAAGGCCTGCTGCCCAAGGGCTTGCAGAAGGCCTGCTGCCCGGAGGGCTTGCAGAAGGCCTGCTGCCCGAGGGCTTGCAGAAGGCCTGCTGCCCGAGGGCTTGCAGAAGGCCTGCTGCCCAAGGGCTTGCAGAAGGCCTGCTGCCCAAGGGCTTGCAGAAGGCCTGCTGCCCAAGGGCTCGCAGAATAGCTGCTTACCAAGGGCTCGCAGAAGACCTGCTGCCAAACTGCTCACAGGCCGGCTGCGCGAGGGCTCGCAGAAGGCCGGCTGCGCGAGGGCTCGCAGAAGGCCGGCTGCGCGAGGGCTCGCAGAAGGCCGGCTGCGCGAGGGCTCGCAGAAGGCCGGCTGCGCGAGGGCTCGCAGAAGGCCGGCTGCGCGAGGGCTCGCAGAAGGCCGGCTGCGCGAGGGCTCGCAGAAGGCCGGCTGCGCGAGGGCTCGCAGAAGGCCGGCTGCGCGAGGGCTCGCAGAAGGCCGGCTGCGCGAGGGCTCGCAGAAGGCCGGCTGCGCGAGGGCTCACTGGTCTACTGCCCAAGGGCTTGACGAAGGCCTGCTGACCGAGGGCTCGCAGAAGGCCTGCTGACCGAGGGCTCGCAGAAGGCCTGCTGACCGAGGGCTCGCAGAAGGCCTGCTGACCGAGGGCTCGCAGAAGGCCTGCTGCCCGAGGGCTCGCAGAAGGCCTGGTGCCCAAGTGCTCACATGTCTGCTAACCAAGGGCTTGCATAAGGCCTGCTGCCCAAGTGCTCACAGGTCTGCTGCCCATGTGCTCACAGGTCTGCTGCCCAACGGCTGACGGCCGACATGCACCTGACTGCCAACATGCAACTAGGGCCAACATGCACCCGGGGGCCGACATGCGCCCGAAGGCCGACATGCGCCTCACTGCCAGCATGCGCCTGACTGCCAACATGCACCTGACTGCCAACATGCAACTAGGGCCAAGATGCACCTGACTGCCAACATGCACCTGAGGGCCAACATGGCCAAGATGCGCCTGACTGCCAACATGCACCTGAGGGCCAAGATGCACCTGAGGGCCAAGATGCACCTGAGGGCCAAGATGCACCTGAGGGCCAAGATGCGCCTGACTGCCAACATGCACCTGAGGGCCAACATGCACCTGAGGGCCAACATGGCCAACATTCGCCTGACTGCCAACATTCGCCTGACTGCCAACATTCGCCTGACTGCCGACATTCGCCTGACTGCCGACATTCGCCTGACTGCCGACATTCGCCTGACTGCCGACATGCGCCTGGGGGCCGACATGCGCCTGGGGGCCGACATGCGCCTGGGGGCCGACATGCGCCTGACGGCCGGCTTGCAACTAGGGCCAACATGCGCCTGAGGGCCGACATGCGCCTGAGGGCCGACATGCGCCTGAGGGCCGACATGCGCCTGGTGGCCGACATGCGCCTGGTGGCCGACATGCGCCTGACGGCCAACATGCACCTGATGGCAAACACACTGTCAAAAAACAGCGTCTAGCTAAAAGGAGATCCTTGCCCTCAGCTGCGGTCAACACTCCTCAGGTCCATCAAGGGCAGGGGCCGGAAAATCCCTTTCCCATATTCAAGCTGTCACCTAAGTAAAACAAAGAAGGTATATGCACACTGAGCTCTTTGTAAGAAACAACGAGTACTAAACAAAAACAGTTAGAGGGGGTCCAAGGGAAATTTAGAGACCCGCAAGGATTGTATCCCCAGATGCATTACACATGTGTTGGGGTAACAGTACCCCACTTGACTTTTACAAATTAATTGCAAACATGTTCGAAGTTACTTAATTATTGGTTTTCCACTGTCTTTGTATCCCTCTCCAACAGGTACAACCAGTAAATCCGGGACTGAGAATAGCAGGATTACCGGTTTGATATTCTAGGTTCATTATTATTTGGTTATTGTTTTTCACTGTCTATTTGCAGCAGCACCTCTTTAGGTCCTGACGAAAGCCCAGACACCTTTTTGGGTCGACTTGGCTGAAACATGTAGACCTGTTTTTTCGTCCCACCCATGCAGTTTAAATCAATACTGCAGGTGCACTGTTTTTAATCCTGGCAGCAGGAGCAAACTAATAAAGGCAAACTTTTTTTCTTGTTAGCCAGTTTTAGCATCACTACCTTTACAGTTTGAGAGATTTTCTGTTGCACTGCGCCCTCACCATAACCTGTTTTTGCCCTCATCTGTTGGATTTAGTATATCCCAATTAGAGTAGGAATACAAAACATCCCTGAGCTCCTTCCTCTCAGAGAGGAAGTTGTAGCCCTTGGCGGGACTAGGCATTCCCGCCAAGAGGAGAATCCCAGATGATGAAGCATGCCACCTTTGGCGGGTGAGGGATTTTGTCCTGAAAGGTATTATCCCACAGGTTTTCCTGTGTGATTTTCTTTAGTTTCTCTGCCTGTTTGCTTTGCTTTTCTAGACCCAAGGATTTCTATGGTGTATTTGAGAAACGAGTACCCATGACCCTCCACACATCGCCAGCGGGACCACATATGGAGGACGCAGTCATGAGCTCTTTAACAAGTGCCATAAATAAATCAACAGCGCCCACACAAGGGACCAACGACGCCCAGTCACTAAAGGTCAATGCACAGGCATCGAGAGTCGTTGCAACACCTACACTCGTCTTTGAGCTACCTAAGTCAATTATGGAGAACCCGGAAAGCATATGCGCATCGAGTTGTTCGCAAAAAACCAATGAGAAACCAAGTTCCTCTAGACACAATGCCAGTAGGATTGCCCATAGAATACGTAGCCACTACCTTTTCATTTAGTGCTCCAGATAAACAAACAGCGGCCACCCAAGGGATCAACGGTGCTCAGCCATCAAAGGACAATGCGCAGGGATTTGGGGTTCCAATAGCCACAACTGTCACAGAGAAACAAATGGCAGAGACAAGCACCAACACAGTCCTTTCGTATACTGACTCAGTCAATAGGCCATCACACAATCAGGGCCCTAATGTAATCATTGCAAATCCATCCACAAAAGGGCGTCTCCGTTTTGCCAGCAGTGGTCATAATGCCCCTTGGTCAAAC
The DNA here is from genome assembly GCA_963921515.1 of Calotriton arnoldi. Taxonomy (NCBI): domain Eukaryota; kingdom Metazoa; phylum Chordata; class Amphibia; order Caudata; family Salamandridae; genus Calotriton; species Calotriton arnoldi. The sequence continues at coordinate 1,960,083 of CAWUFW010000534.1, forward strand.
AGCTTTTTGCCCATTGACCTGGACCAGGCAGCCCCCCCAACACATCCCAACAGACAACCTGCAATGGAGACGAGCAACCAGCTGGCCCGCTTCAAACTCTGGGACAGCAGTAACCTCAACAATTATCCACAGACTTCCCCACAACTTACTGAGAACTGGCCTCTGGCTGATTGGTTCTATAATTAAGCCCTCACCAGACCACATGAGTCGCCTTCCAGCTGAATTCAAGCCCCCCCCCTCCTCCTCCTCAGTCCTCAAGTGCTGTGGAGTCCCTACCGCTCAGCCGAGGGGAGTTGCCCATGCATTCGCCCCAGAACAGTGCAACCTGGCATTCATTCCACATTACATGCCCAAGGGCTCCCATGACATACTCAATAGAGGCATCCTCTTACGTCTATCCCAAAATTGAAAATGCTGACCTAACATCAATAAAGCTTGCCCGAATCCCAGAAAGAGGTTCCCCGGAAGCACCATAAACACATGGTCGAGAGAGGCCCACAGAGACATCATTCTGGGCAAAGAGAGGATTTTTGAGGAGTGGGGAATTGAGCTATTAATGTTACATTCACCAAAATACCCCTATGTGCTACTGCAGCCGGAACCCCCAAAGCCACACAGAAGCGTTTTGAGGGGTGCTTGAAGCGCAACACATGACTGGCTTCCAAGTGCGTTAAAAGCAGCAAACTCTTTAAAAATATCATATGCCCAAAACCTAAGAAGTGTAAGTTGTACAAGATGAAGTAATGACTACGATGAGTGGGGGCAGTTGGGCAACCACCATAGCGGCGGCCAATAAAATTGTTCCTAGCCACTCCTTTTCGGGCCAGTCTCAATCTCAGAAACCTAAGACCGAGCCAAGGCTCACACTTACATCTTGGAACGTGGTGGGCCTCAAGACAACTCTGATAAGTAAGTCTGCGCTGGCCTACCTGGACAGTAGTGATATACTCTGCCTGCAAGAGACTTGGGTGCTGACTCCATCAGTGCCATACGGATATTACAAACTATTCAAGCCAGCAAAGCACGCCAATCTCTTTGGCCGCCCATTGGGAGGTCTTTCAATTTTCATTATGCGCTCATGTAAGATCGAGGTCGTGCCACTCAATTCAAACTCATCGGCCTTGCAAGTAGCATTAATCTCAAGGACAACAATGGCCCATAAAAAAATATCATTGCTGGTGATAAACTTTTACCACAATCCTTTAAAATCCTACGCAATTGAAGATCTTTGCGACAGATGGAGGAGCTCTTTCTGGAGTTCACCACACATGAAATCCTGCTGGTAGGGGATTTCAACATGTGGGGCCTGGGGAGCTCGAGCAACTTTGCCCCCAAAGCCAAAGAATGGGCTAAAATGAACCATCTTTTGACAATTTATAAATTAACCTCGACCAATCAACTGTACGAGCCTCAAGACCCTCACTGTCAGCTTCCCTCCACCTTTAAACTACTGACTATATCTTTCTTTCAGACTCTCAAGCGAGCCATCTCATCAACTTTGAGATTTCCAACAGGCCTGAAAGCGATCACAATCCCCTGACGCTAACTCTTGAATTAAGAGCTTCCATGGCGGCCAAAAGTCGGGCAGTGGGCTCTTCCATGGGTGTTGAAGTAACAAACCTTGTAAGAAGGATCAAATGGAGGGAGACGGACACCTCACTGTGGTCAAATGGCTAGAAAAGGTGACTGCGGAACTTAACACCACCCGTGGGACATACACCATGAGTGGGACGGACTCACAAGTGAGTTAAGGGACTACTTGCTAGTGTCCGAGGATTGCCCGCAAAACCCAAGGTCCAACGGAAGGGAGCAGTTTCAACAGCACCATTGACACAAATCGAAGAGCTCTAAGGGGAACCCTGGTCGCCCACAAGCTCAAACCCACTGTAAAAACTGGAGTGAACATTGCCAATCTGCATAAAAAGCACAAAAAACTAACGTGTGAGGCAAAGAAAGCCTCAGAGGAAAAGGAATGGTTAGAAATATAGCAAATGCTCCAGGAAACAAGCCTAGCGCGCTTTTGAACCACATTAACAAATTGAAGTCACCCAATAACACCAGAGAAAATGGCCTGAGAGAGGCATGTGAAAGCATTATACACCAATCAGCCAGGAGCATTCGATCAGGCTCCAATGTAGGGGATTGCAGATCAGTCTTCAGGCAACATGCAGTGTCTGTAAACTTATAAAGGAAATGAAAAATGATGGAGTGCCTGACCCTAACAGACTCCCAGCTGGTATATTTAAATGTGCCTCGGAGGAGTGGGCAAAGTTGCTAACCCCCCCTCTTTAACAATGCCTTTCTTTCTGCTCAAGTCTCTGGCACATGGAGTGGAGAAGATGCATCTTGTGCCTAATACTCAAGAAAGGGGACCCGACAAATCCAACTAACTACTGCTTGATAGCACTTCTAGACCTAGAGGCCAAAGCCTATGCTCGAACCCTCCTTTACGAGCTAGAGCCCTGGGTCACAAACAACGATGCCTTTTTTTAAGACAGGGTTTCAAGCAGCTGCGTCAACAATTGATAACCTCACCGCTCTTGCAGTCCTAAACCACAAAGCAGTCCAAAAAAATCAGCCACCACTACTCTGCTGCTTTATCGATTGCAGTGCCACCTTCGACAAGGTAGACCCCCTCGCGCTCTGGAGAAAAGTACTTGTGTGGCGTAGGGTGACCAACTGGCATGGGTGCAAATTCAGGGCTGTGACTGAAAATTCAGGACAAAAATTCAGGACAGAAGGTCAAAATTCAGGACAAAAGATACATTTTTACAGACACCACAGAGGAGGAGGAGGTCGCGCAATAGGATATAAGTAAGTAAATAGACAACTAGATAAGTACAAGTCAAAATAGGTTTATGTTGGGTTGAGACAGTTGAGCACTTTGCGGTTTTCGGTATGCACGTAGGTTTGAGCAACTGTGCAGGTTTTTTTGTGGCATTTCATATAAACATAATCTATTTATATGGTTACTGCACTGGGCTGTCCAGTCTGAAATTTTGGTTACAGTTCATGGTCCTGAGCAGGCATGTTTGGTGAGAGAAGTGGTTGGGAAGATCTGCTCGGGTGGACTTTGTTACTGGCATCTCATATTTGAGTGCCATTGTGAGATGTAAAGCGGCAGGCATTGGATGCAGCTAATTGGCACCTGCAGGGATGGACTAGAGGGCAGTCCTCCGAGTGGCCAGCTTAATAGGTCAGTTCGATTCAGGTATTCCAAGTCTGTTCAGCTGGTGATGACTGGTTATGGGGCTGGTACAGTACTGAGTGTTGGATAAGGCCCATAGCAGACAGGTCTTGTGTGAAGTAAGAGCATTAAGCAGAAAAAGGGAGTAATTAACCAGACTGCATGAGCTATAATAGGCTGCTGACTGGTGAGTGTTATGGTATTATTGTGAGCCAGAACGGTTAGATAGGAGTTGGCACATAATGCCCTGGCTAGCCATATATCAGCCCTCCTTATTTTACCTGTATATAGGAAATAGTATACTGCTTGGGCTGTTTCATTTCTGTGAGGTGTAAACTGCAGATTCTCATTGATGCACAGAAGTGTGCTACTGACTAGAGACTGTATACGTTGTAGAGGTATTATTGTAGGTCCGAAGGAGGCACTGTGTTTACATACAGAATATTTTCTATTGAAATGGAAGCAAAATGCCAACATGCTGTTTTACTGATAAAACTATATAGCGCAAAAACAATAATGTGTGTAAATGTGGTTTCAGCAAATATGTATCATTTGAACATCACCAAGTAAAGTGTCTTGATTGTTTTGAACCTATTAAAACTGTTTCCAGCACACTTCTGAATTACAAACAAGTGGTTTCCTAACTGCTGATATGTTTTGAAACATTTGCACAGTTCATTTACAGATATTTAAAAGTTTTTGTGTTACAAACAAACTGACAGCTTACAGGCTTTGTTTTCACACCCCCAAGAACAGTTGGGAAAATATGGTGCATTCTACAACACATTTGTCATTACATATTCAATTGTATTCGCTTCTAAAGCATAGTAAATGATGACTTTTTACTGTGCACCAGGATACGACAATCTTTGTAGGGGCTCTTCAATGATTCCCTCACTATCACAAACAGTGTCTCTCATCTCTCCATAGCCCCATTCTCACATATATTTCATTTATTTTATAGCCCGTGTCGTACCAGTATAAGATGTCGGAGCACTTTACATCACACACACCTACAGAGACAATGAATCATACTTGTGTAAATCAGTGTATAGAAAATGTTACATAAGGCAAAGGGGACTGGGAGGTGCAGGATTCACGTGTCACCCGTACTGGTAGGCACTTTTTAGGAGTGCTTGGTCTGCAGAAGCAAAAACTAAGAATTCAGAACATAACACAGTGGTTAGGGTTGACTTTAATGATAAGAATTTACTTCTACCCAAACAAACCTTTTTTAGCAACATCAGGATAGCGAAAGACTGGGAAGAAAACATAACTTTCTAACCTGTACCGTGCAGCTTGCATACAGCTCTTTGATGGCAGTTCATAGCTCACTGTGATAGATTACATATGTAACTTATGAACTGCACAGTATGCAAAGAATCTCTGACAAAAGCAGTAACCCACTGGGCTCTGCACATAAAATACTGTTCTTTGATATGCATGGTACACATTCTTTGCAGCAGGCATATTAACCCTCTGTGCTACCTTAGATGAATCAAAACTGCCACTAGACATAACTCCCATCTCTCTCTAGCAGCTACAATGGTCATCAGAGTTAATGTGACACTTTTATTGTTGGCCGAAAACTGCTAGATATACAAGTAACTTTGCAGTGCTTTCAAAACTGCTGACTGCTACAAAACCGCCCCCCCTTCCAGTCTCTCAGAGAAACACCCGATGCGGGTACACCAGTCCGGCCTTGCTACCACCCTCATCTTCACATAGTCCCTCTCTCATGGGTATTTAATTTCTTTTATAGTGCTACTCATCCCAAGTATGTAGGGCAGGGTGTTGGAGTGTGTTACATCACACACATTATAAAGAGACAATGACTCATAAATGTGAAAGTCAATGTAAAGGAAATGTTTCTTAAGACATTGAGGGCTACAAGCTGTAAGAGTCAGATGTCATCCATACTAGTAGGCAGTGCCGTAGCGTGGGTGGGGCCACAGGGGCGGTTGCCCTGGGCGCAATATTCTTAGGGGTGCAAAATGTTAAAAGATAAAAAGAATTGTGGTGGAAGGGACTCAGGAGTCATGTCAGTGCTGTTGTCTGCAAGTGCAAATGATGTTGTCTTGACCACACTTCCCCGCAGAAGGGCTGCATGGAGCCGTGCCCGCACCTATCTCTTGCGGCCTCGCGGAGGGCTGCTTGCGACGCCTCCCAGCGGCATCGGGAGCAGCGCCACCCAACGGCACAACAGCGGAACGTTTCTTGTGGTACCACAGCACCGTACAAGGAATTCGTTTTCTGCTTTTTTGCAGGCAGAAGGAGCATTTCGAGCCCGAGTTCTGCACTTGCTGCCTGATGCCATGTGTCAGTTTGGGACGGCAGGTTGAGTGACCCGGGGGTGTGGCTCCCGGAGTGGGGAGGCTGCGATGTGCTGCTGCACGTAGGGAGGCAGCCGCCCCAGCCCTGATGGAGATCTTTATTTTCCACCCCCTCGCCAGCAGTACTTCCCCTAAGAGAAACTGTCGCTTGTCGTCCTATGGAGTCTGTTGCTTCCCGGAGAGTGATAGTTGGAGTCACGGTGAGAGCAGAGAAAGCAAGAGGGAGGCGAGGGCATCCTACGTGCACAACTTTACTGTGTGAGTACAGTCCCAGCATTACACTCTGTGGGCAATGGGCATGCTGGGCTGGTGGACACCATAGCCCTGGCTGAACACTCTGCCTTACACCCCCTGGCTATAGGATCGGAGGGCAGGTTGACACTGTCTGCCATCCTGGCTATGCATGCTGCCTTACACACTCTGCCTGTGGTCTCGCGGGGCTGGTGGACACTGTCTACAGTCCTGGCAGTGCACTCTGTCAGTCTATGGGCACGTGGGTAGCGGACACACTGTCTAATGGGTTCTGGCAGCTGTCACCATCTCAAATGTCATTGGTGTTGCTTTCTCACATCTGTGCCCAGTCTACGGCTGCTGCTGGCAGGCACGCGCCTGCTGTTGCTAGCTGTAAAGTGTTCTAGTTATTGGTGTCAGAGAGGTGGAGTGTAAGTACTTTTAAGGTGCAGTAGATACTACACTTTGTGGTTATTGTGCAGTAACCAATTTAATGCACAGATCACTACGACGTGCATTGTATTGTAAATTGCATTTATATAGTGGGTTAGGGGGCGCAATGCTTGTCTTGCCCGCGCCCTGCCAGCCCATGCTACGCCGCTGCTGGTAGGTTTTTTTTACGTTAAGAGTGTGTGGCCTGGAGAAATATAGAAACTCTGGATTTAAAACATAACATGGTGGTTTGGATTGCTTTTACTAATAAGTTATTATCATCCAAAAGAACCCTATTTAGCAACCTTGGAATAATGAGGCCCCCACCTGCTGTAACAGCCCAGACTGGCCCATTGCATGACAGTGGGTCCATCCCAGACAGTGAGAGGCTGGGAGGGGCTGCTCTTGAGCACAGACGACGACGCTCATTAGGAAAAGTAACAGTTGTGTGTCTTCCTGATGGTGTCCTTGGTGAACCCATGCAACACTTGCATGAAGGGCGACGTATTGGATCAGAAGAGGGTCACCTTGAGGGATCTGCACCTCAGGCTGTGCCAGAACGCCGACCAGGGCTGTGAGAAAAATCAGATGCTTGCTCTTCAATGTTCTTGTTTTGGAAAGGCACAGATTCTTCATAAATAGTTAAAAGAAGATAATTATTTTCATGACAATTTAGCTGCTGCGGAAATGGAGAATAGATTTTTCACTGAAGGTGAACCATGTTAAGACAGAGCCTTGCATTGTACACAATTGCAAGCCCTCTTATAGGTTCCACCTTGCCTAGTGCTACTTCCCACCATAGGGTCCTGGCCCACTTCAATTCCTTTAGTAATATAACTCCGCTCCACTTGAACACAGCCTTTATGACTGACATCTCTTACAGAAATTAAAAGCACTGATACTAGCAAGGAGCGTCAGATCAAAAGCCGAAGCCTCCTTCTGACATTTCAGATGGAGATGTCCTTCTAGTTGGAGTGATTAAGTCCACCGTATCTGCCACAGGTGGTGAAGGATCCTCTTCGGGGCCAGAGAACGTGAACACAGTAGACGTCTCCTCTTTTCCCTACATGCGCTTCCATTAGAAGCAGGATTCTTCTTCGTGAATACCTGCCTAAATTGCAAAACCGTCATTCTGTCCCAAGCTATGTAACTTCTCCTAACAAAGTATCAAAGAAGGAAGCTTCACCACCAACCAAAACAGATCCATTCTCCCTCTGGGGATTACCGGAGCTGAAAAAGCAGAATGCCCTGCCCTAGACCGAGGCATGAGGAGGCCCACCGCATGCTGTAACAGCCCAGACTGGCCCGTTGTCTTCCGTATGTGACAATCAGCCGGCAGACAGAAGGACAATGGGTCCATCACAGTCTGTGAGATGCTGGGAAGGGGCTGCTCTTGAGCACAGAGGAGTGCGAAGCGGCCCCGGCAGGGAGGTGAGGCTTCTCGCAGGGAAACAGTGCTGCTCCCCGCAATGCCCCAAATTACAGACAAAAGGCGTCCGTAGAAGGGATCGTCACGGACAACAGACGTGAGATCCAAATTACAGACGGTCCGTGAAATTTACAGACGGTTGGCCACCCTAGCGTGGGGGCATTCCCTCGAAACTATTGGGGGCAATTATCTCTCTGTACTCTGGGTCATGGGTCTGAGTGAGAACGGGCCCACACATACTTACCACAAAATAACCACCCAGGGTGGCCTGAAGATGGGGGTGTTCTTAATATAAATAGCAGAACTGGGCAAATTCCTGGAGGGTGGCTGACAGGTTCCACCAAGACTAGGCCAGTCGAAGTTACACATTCTGCAATACACTGAGGATATAGTTGTAATGGACCACACCAGTGCTTTAAATGGGAAAAAATAAGTGCAGGTACTCATTAAAATGAGCTAGATGTGTAGTGAGGGGGCGGGGCTAGGGGCGGGGCTAAAGGCAAGACATGATGATACTTAACGACTTCTATATTAATTGCAGCACAAACCAAAACACATGAGAAATGTGTTTATATAAACAAAGCAAGTTAACTCATTACATAAAATGAAAGAGACATGCTATAATATGTTAACATTTCCTTTTTTTTTTTTGCAATAGTTGCACCTTCTTAATGCCATACTGCTAATTGCTGTTGTTTGTCACAATACTATATATTTTTCAGCACGTGAGTAGGAAGAAACTGAAAATACCCCCACTTCAAACCAAAGCTCTTATGACACAAAGCAAATGAAGCAAATCATCATGACCCTCCCCAGAAGATAGGTCTTGTCTCTTCCATCGATCTATCCATTCATCCTTTCATCCTACCATTTACCTGCTGACGTCCACCATTTAACCTTTACATTCTGTCGTCTATTCAGTCTTTCATCATCATTCAGTTTTTCACCATTCCGTCTGTCCACCCTTCATATACAAACCTATCCATCCATCCAACTCAAAACCTATCCATTCATCCTTTCACTCATCCATCTCTTTATCCACCCTTTCGCTCATTCATCAATCCTTTCGCTCATCTATCCATCAACCCTTTCACTCCGTTATTCCATCCACCCTTTCATTCCATCCACCCTTTCACTCAATCCCTCCTTTCACTCATGCATCATCCACCCTTTCATCCATCCTCTCTCCCTTTCATTCATCCATCCAATCTTTCACTTATCCACCCATCATCCGCCCTTTCATCCATCCTCCCTCCCTTTCATTCATCCATCCAATCTTTCACTTATCCACTCATCATCCACCCTTTCATCCATCCTCCCTCCATTTCATTCATCCATCCAATCTTTCACTTATCCACCCATCATCCACCCTTTCATCCATCCTCCCTCCATTTCATTCATCCATCCAATCTTTCACTTATCCACCCATCATCCGCCCTTTTATCCAATCATCCACCCTCTTTCACCCAGCAATCCATGCTTTTACTCATCCATCTATACATCCACACTTGCTCACTCATCCATCCACTCACTCACCCTCTGAAAATACCCCCACTTCGAACCAAAGCTCTTATGGCACAATGTAAATGAAGCAAATCATCATGATCCTCCCCAGAAGATAGGTCTTGTCTCTTCCATAGATCTATCCATTCATTCTTTCATCCTACCATTTACCTACTGATGTCCGCCATTTAACCTTTACATTCTGTTGTCTATTCAGTCTTTCATCCATCATTCAGTTTTCACCATTCCGTCTGTCCACCCTTCATATCCAAACCTATCCATTCATCCCTTCACTCATCCATCTCTTTATCCACCCTTTCGCTCATTCATTAATCCTTTCGCTCATCTATCCATCAACCCTTTCACTCCTTTATTCCATCCACCCTTTCATTCCATCCACCCTTTCATTCCATCCACCCTTTCACTCAATCCCTCCTTTCACTCATCCATCATCCACCCTTTCATCCATCCTCCCTCCCTTTCATCCATCCATCCAATCTTTCACTTATCCACCCATCATCCGCCCTTTTATCCAATCATCCACCCCCTTTCACCCAGCCATCCATCTATTCATCCATCCATCCATACATCCACCCTTGTTCACTCATCTATCCACTCACTCACCCACCAACCCTCCCTACTATGCTATTTATGAATCTTTGTCGCCGAGCAGACGTACACACAAAGTGCCACCCATTTTCTTTAAATACCTCCTGAGAGTGTTTTGATTCTCTCTCGCTTTCTCTCACTTTTTTCTTACAAAAAACAGGCATACGAATGCAGGCAAACACACAAACATTAGCAGGCACACCAAAGACTTGGGTATGATGAAAGCCATGTTATACTCTTCACCTAGCATGGCTTTTTTTATTGCCACCAGGGCCGGATTGGCCGTAGCCCGATTGCCACTGCCAGGGGACTGCCATGATTCCTGTGTTTGCACAAATGCACAGGATAGTATGAATGTGATTGACAGCACAGGCCCTGAATGGACCCTGCTCTGTCAAGCACAGCGTGATGGTGAGCACTTATTCAAATGAGCCCAGTTGAATAGCTCAGCTGGGGCTCAGATCAGGGCTACAGAAGCGGCGCCTTGGCTGCCAGAGACACCTTCCACTCCGGCTCACCAGCACTCGCAGCCAATAAGCCTTACTTTTCATGAGTACCGGTACTCTCCTCGGCAGAAGAGAAGTGCCGGTACTCAGAGTGACAAATCTAAGAAGTGCCGGTACTCAGTACCGGTGAGTACCGGCCCATTTAAAGCACTGGACCACACCAAAGTCGGCATACAGCAAGCCCTGAGCCGCCTCCACATATATATCGGCAAAAACTACCTTACGATGAATCAGGGTAAGACCAAGGCCTTGATCTTTTGCCTTTTATTAACAGGGTCAATTGACCGGTGACGCCTGTGATGGGTGGGTGTGCAGTGTGGGGTGCGACAGAGATGGAACACTAGAGCGTGTCCAGCAGGACACTACAGGTCCAGGGCACGTGCGCCCGGCCCCTTTTATTAACAGGGTCACTTGACCGGTGATGCCTGTGATGGGTGGGTGTGCAGTGTGGGGTGTGACAGAGATGGAACACTAGAACGTGTCCAGCCGGACACTACAGGTCCAGGGCACGTGCGCCCGGCCCCTTTTATTAACAGGGTCACTTGACCGGTGATGCCTGTGATGGGTGGGTGTGCAGTGTGGGGTGTGACAGAGATGAAACACTAGAACGTGTCCAGCCGCTATAGGAAGGGGCGAGCAGGCCATGGAACTGAAACCATGAATCCTGCTGCAGACCCGGTGCTGCTGCACCGCTTTCGCTGTCACCAGGAGGTCCTTCTTGAAACCAACCTGCTGGACTCGGGCAGTTCGCACCCGCCTGGAGGCCTCATGACGATGCTGAACCCAAACCCATGTGAGAACTCTTCGAGGCGTGGGAAGTACGTGACGTCAAGGACGCCAGAGTTCAACTCCGACTCGACGTGAGGAGCTCTCAGTCGAATTGTGGCACCGGATGCGGAAGAGGGGGAACTCGGCTGCACGACATGAGACTGACTATGGAACACTTTAACCGTGTAACACAGGGGCCGCCCATCCCCGAGGAGAGACTTGGGTCTCGCCCCCACCCCCCCTGCCGCTGATCTGCACTTACCCCCCAACACCAGCTTTAAAGCCGTTTAGCGTTTGCCTTGGATGATGCACTTTGTCTATGCAGCTGGGGGGAGGGAGGGACGTCCTGGGAAGGGATCTCTTCTTCTCCTTCTATATTCCCGCTGCTTTAATTACACTATTAAGGAAACAACTCGAGTGAAACAACTGTATGCACTAAACCACGCAGCTCCCCACCGCTGCCTGTGTCACTTATGCACTCCAGCTCCAGGTGAGCTCTGTGCACTGGGCCATGGGGAGGTGAAAGGTCTGGGACAGTCCGGCACCGCTACAACCGGTGTTTGACTAACACTAACTCTCACCATGGAGCGGATCCTGGGCTCCAGATGAGCTCTGTGCACTGGGCCATGGGGAGGTGAAGGGTCTGGGACAGTCCGGCACCGCCACAACCGGTGTTTGACTAACACTAACTCTCACCATGGAGCGGATCCTGGGCTCCAGATGAGCTCTGTGCACTGGGCCATGGGGAGGAGAAGGGTCTGGGACAGTCCGGCACCGCCACAACCGGTGTTTGACTAACACTAACTCTCACCATGGAGCGGATCCTGGGCTCCAGATGAGCTCTGTGCACTGGGCCATGGGGAGGAGAAGGGTCTGGGACAGTCCGGCACCGCCACAACCGGTGTTTGACTAACACTAACTCTCACCATGGAGCGGATCCTGGGCTCCAGATGAGCTCTGTGCACTGGGCCATGGGGAGGAGAAGGGTCTGGGACAGTCCGGCACCGCCACAACCGGTGTTTGACTAACACTAACTCTCACCATGGAGCGGATCCTGGGCTCCAGATGAGCTCTGTGCACTGGGCCATGGGGAGGTGAAGGGTCTGGGACAGTCCGGCACCGCCACAACCGGTGTTTGACTAACACTAACTCTCACCATGGAGCGGATCCTGGGCTCCAGATGAGCTCTGTGCACTGGGCCATGGGGAGGAGAAGGGTCTGGGACAGTCCGGCACCGCCACAACCGGTGTTTGACTAACACTAACTCTCACCATGGAGCGGATCCTGGGCTCCAGATGAGCTCTGTGCACTGGGCCATGGGGAGGAGAAGGGTCTGGGACAGTCCGGCACCGCCACAACCGGTGTTTGACTAACACTAACTCTCACCATGGAGCGGATCCTGGGCTCCAGATGAGCTCTGTGCACTGGGCCATGGGGAGGAGAAGGGTCTGGGACAGTCCGGCACCGCCACAACCGGTGTTTGACTAACACTAACTCTCACCATGGAGCGGATCCTGGGCTCCAGATGAGCTCTGTGCACTGGGCCATGGGGAGGAGAAGGGTCTGGGACAGTCCGGCACCGCCACAACCGGTGTTTGACTAACACTAACTCTCACCATGGAGCGGATCCTGGGCTCCAGATGAGCTCTGTGCACTGGGCCATGGGGAGGAGAAGGGTCTGGGACAGTCCGGCACCGCCACAACCGGTGTTTGACTAACACTAACTCTCACCATGGAGCGGATCCTGGGCTCCAGATGAGCTCTGTGCACTGGGCCATGGGGAGGAGAAGGGTCTGGGACAGTCCGGCACCGCCACAACCGGTGTTTGACTAACACTAACTCTCACCATGGAGCGGATCCTGGGCTCCAGATGAGCTCTGTGCACTGGGCCATGGGGAGGTGAAGGGTCTGGGACAGTCCGGCACCGCCACAACCGGTGTTTGACTAACACTAACTCTCACCATGGAGCGGATCCTGGGCGCCAGATGAGCTCTGTGCACTGGGCCATGGGGAGGAGAAGGGTCTGGGACAGTCCGGCACCGCCACAACCGGTGTTTGACTAACACTAACTCTCACCATGGAGCGGATCCTGGGCTCCAGATGAGCTCTGTGCACTGGGCCATGGGGAGGTGAAGGGTCTGGGACAGTCCGGCACCGCCACAACCGGTGTTTGACTAACACTAACTCTCACCATGGAGCAGATCCTGGGCTCCAGATGAGCTCTGTGCACTGGGCCATGGGGAGGTGAAGGGTCTGGGACAGTCCGGCACCGCCACAACCGGTGTTTGACTAACACTAACTCTCACCATGGAGTGGATCCTGGGCGCCAGATGAGCTCTGTGCACTGGGCCATGGGGAGGAGAAGGGTCTGGGACAGTCCGGCACCGCCACAACCGGTGTTTGACTAACACTAACTCTCACCATGGAGCGGATCCTGGGCTCCAGATGAGCTCTGTGCACTGGGCCATGGGGAGGTGAAAGGTCTGGGACAGTCCGGCACCGCTACAACCGGTGTTTGACTAACTCTCACCATGGAGCGGATCCTGGGCTCCAGATGAGCTCTGTGCACTGGGCCATGGGGAGGTGAAGGGTCTGGGACAGTCCGGCACCGCCACAACCGGTGTTTGACTAACACTAACTCTCACCATGGAGCGGATCCTGGGCTCCAGATGAGCTCTGTGCACTGGGCCATGGGGAGGTGAAGGGTCTGGGACAGTCCGGCACCGCCACAACCGGTGTTTGACTAACACTAACTCTCACCATGGAGCGGATCCTGGGCTCCAGATGAGCTCTGTGCACTGGGCCATGGGGAGGTGAAGGGTCTGGGACAGTCCGGCACCGCCACAACCGGTGTTTGACTAACACTAACTCTCACCATGGAGCGGATCCTGGGCTCCAGATGAGCTCTGTGCACTGGGCCATGGGGAGGAGAAGGGTCTGGGACAGTCCGGCACCGCCACAACCGGTGTTTGACTAACACTAACTCTCACCATGGAGCGGATCCTGGGCTCCAGATGAGCTCTGTGCACTGGGCCATGGGGAGGAGAAGGGTCTGGGACAGTCCGGCACCGCCACAACCGGTGTTTGACTAACACTAACTCTCACCATGGAGCGGATCCTGGGCTCCAGATGAGCTCTGTGCACTGGGCCATGGGGAGGAGAAGGGTCTGGGACAGTCCGGCACCGCCACAACCGGTGTTTGACTAACACTAACTCTCACCATGGAGCGGATCCTGGGCTCCAGATGAGCTCTGTGCACTGGGCCATGGGGAGGAGAAGGGTCTGGGACAGTCCGGCACCGCCACAACCGGTGTTTGACTAACACTAACTCTCACCATGGAGCGGATCCTGGGCTCCAGATGAGCTCTGTGCACTGGGCCATGGGGAGGAGAAGGGTCTGGGACAGTCCGGCACCGCCACAACCGGTGTTTGACTAACACTAACTCTCACCATGGAGCGGATCCTGGGCTCCAGATGAGCTCTGTGCACTGGGCCATGGGGAGGAGAAGGGTCTGGGACAGTCCGGCACCGCCACAACCGGTGTTTGACTAACACTAACTCTCACCATGGAGCGGATCCTGGGCTCCAGATGAGCTCTGTGCACTGGGCCATGGGGAGGTGAAGGGTCTGGGACAGTCCGGCACCGCCACAACCGGTGTTTGACTAACACTAACTCTCACCATGGAGCGGATCCTGGGCGCCAGATGAGCTCTGTGCACTGGGCCATGGGGAGGAGAAGGGTCTGGGACAGTCCGGCACCGCCACAACCGGTGTTTGACTAACACTAACTCTCACCATGGAGCGGATCCTGGGCTCCAGATGAGCTCTGTGCACTGGGCCATGGGGAGGTGAAGGGTCTGGGACAGTCCGGCACCGCCACAACCGGTGTTTGACTAACACTAACTCTCACCATGGAGCAGATCCTGGGCTCCAGATGAGCTCTGTGCACTGGGCCATGGGGAGGTGAAGGGTCTGGGACAGTCCGGCACCGCCACAACCGGTGTTTGACTAACACTAACTCTCACCATGGAGTGGATCCTGGGCGCCAGATGAGCTCTGTGCACTGGGCCATGGGGAGGAGAAGGGTCTGGGACAGTCCGGCACCGCCACAACCGGTGTTTGACTAACACTAACTCTCACCATGGAGCGGATCCTGGGCTCCAGATGAGCTCTGTGCACTGGGCCATGGGGAGGTGAAAGGTCTGGGACAGTCCGGCACCGCTACAACCGGTGTTTGACTAACACTAACTCTCACCATGGAGCGGATCCTGGGCTCCAGATGAGCTCTGTGCACTGGGCCATGGGGAGGTGAAGGGTCTGGGACAGTCCGGCACCGCCACAACCGGTGTTTGACTAACACTAACTCTCACCATGGAGCGGATCCTGGGCTCCAGATGAGCTCTGTGCACTGGGCCATGGGGAGGTGAAGGGTCTGGGACAGTCCGGCACCGCCACAACCGGTGTTTGACTAACACTAACTCTCACCATGGAGCGGATCCTGGGCTCCAGATGAGCTCTGTGCACTGGGCCATGGGGAGGAGAAGGGTCTGGGACAGTCCGGCACCGCCACAACCGGTGTTTGACTAACACTAACTCTCACCATGGAGCGGATCCTGGGCTCCAGATGAGCTCTGTGCACTGGGCCATGGGGAGGAGAAGGGTCTGGGACAGTCCGGCACCGCCACAACCGGTGTTTGACTAACACTAACTCTCACCATGGAGCGGATCCTGGGCTCCAGATGAGCTCTGTGCACTGGGCCATGGGGAGGAGAAGGGTCTGGGACAGTCCGGCACCGCCACAACCGGTGTTTGACTAACACTAACTCTCACCATGGAGCGGATCCTGGGCTCCATATGAGCTCTGTGCACTGGGCCATGGGGAGGAGAAGGGTCTGGGACAGTCCGGCGCCGCCACAACCGGTGTTTGACTAACACTAACTCTCACCATGGAGCGGATCCTGGGCTCCAGATGAGCTCTGTGCACTGGGCCATGGGGAGGAGAAGGGTCTGGGACAGTCCGGCACCGCCACAACCGGTGTTTGACTAACACTAACTCTCACCATGGAGCGGATCCTGGGCTCCAGATGAGCTCTGTGCACTGGGCCATGGGGAGGAGAAGGGTCTGGGACAGTCCGGCACCGCCACAACCGGTGTTTGACTAACACTAACTCTCACCATGGAGCGGATCCTGGGCTCCAGATGAGCTCTGTGCACTGGGCCATGGGGAGGAGAAGGGTCTGGGACAGTCCAGCACCGCCACAACCGGTGTTTGACTAACACTAACTCTCACCATGGAGCGGATCCTGGGCTCCAGATGAGCTCTGTGCACTGGGCCATGGGGAGGAGAAGGGTCTGGGACAGTCCGGCGCCGCCACAACCGGTGTTTGACTAACACTAACTCTCACCATGGAGCGGATCCTGGGCTCCAGATGAGCTCTGTGCACTGGGCCATGGGGAGGAGAAGGGTCTGGGACAGTCCGGCACCGCCACAACCGGTGTTTGACTAACACTAACTCTCACCATGGAGCGGATCCTGGGCGCCAGAAACATTTTTAACATTTAATACGGCTTTTAAGTAATTTTGGGATTTTTGATGGATATTGTAAATTTGTATGCACATTGTTATGTTTTTATTACCTAACAATAAACTGACATTGACAACCACGCGCTCTGGAGTTTGCCCAGGAACTGCATGCACATTAGACTTTGCCACGCGCGTGAATTGCAAGCAGCCCGCCCAGACAGAAATGCACCTTCGGCCTAACAAGGGGGGTGGAAAGTGCTGTACAAACACCCATCAATCCCACATCACACACAAGCCGGGTAAAGACAACACTCCTTCTGAAGATTTCTGTTCTCACGTGTCTCCTCAACCCCCTATTAATCCAGAATACATACTTTATATAGTGACTCAAACATGCCTAGTAGTCCTGAGCAAAGCAGGCGATGACGCGAAATATTTCAAAACACATTGCATGACACATTCACCGCTTTTAGACACAGAAACTCCAGTGTGTAAATTGCAATGTGTTAAGTGAAGTGACACAGCAGTTGAGATAAATGAAGTAACAGCACCGTAAATGTGTGTTTGAAAATGTTAGACAAAGAGAAGTTGATAGCTAACTAATTATAATGCTTATTAAAAGGTTTCCATAACAAGATTACTTATGAAAATGATGTTTAATTATTCATTCACTGATGAAACTAATGATTCTTATGGCATGGCTTAGCATTTCTATTACCCTACATTGAAATGCATCATGAATAGATTGTGGTGCAATTATGCAATAAAATTAGTTAGGAAGCTGAAACTCACAAATGTGATAGAGGCCATAATGATTAAAGAAAATAAGAAACGATTTTAGTAAAATGGTTTTTAAGAATAATTTACACGTATGGATGATGGAAATTGTGACCAGTAGGCCACAGTTAACGTTAATAAGTTTTGTGTGGTAATAAATTGGTGAAGCATGCTATTTTTCTCTTATTAGGAAATAATGATCTATTGCATTGTATTTGATTCTAGTGAGTTTAATTAATTTAAAACTGACATATGCATTTTTAAAGCTTTTTAAACGTGTACATTCCTAAGCTGCCTTTTTCCCCTTTGCCAAGCATAATAGTCCCTTGACATTTCTGCAAATGTTGCCTTATTTGTTCTGTGCATGTATCATCTCACGTTTAAAGGACATTCTTTTAGAGTCCGGTGGGAACATGAACTATAACCCAATGACACGGGCTGCTTCAAAGTATACTTCTTATCGGCGACAAACCTGTGAGGCCTAGAAAGAGAGTTCTTTCTCATGATCGGCATGGGGAAGCATGCAGGAATAACTCAATTGTATGCAGTGATGTTATACATAAACTAATCATGTGAAGGACTGACCACTGTAGGGTGATATTACATCACCTACAGCGTCGTAATTACTAGCGAAGAAGAAACTCTAAAAGAGGGATAGCGCCAGACGCCATACTTTGTCAGAGCCACGGACACATATATTTTTCCTATGATTTATTAGGCTGTTCTTTGATCTCCCATTTTATCGCCTTTATACGATACTGCTGCCTGTAAGCACTTGGTCTGGAACCCTTCTTTGACGAACTACTTGATTTTGCTTCTGTCCCCTCGTTGCCCATGCGTATGGACTCATCCTTGGTGGACGTGAATTTGATCCCTTTTACCCCTTTTTGCTTTAGAACCTTTAGATGCTGTTAGAGGAATGAACTATCTTTCTGCCTTGAATAGCGGGAGGAATCTGTAACCTTGTGTTCGACGACTGTTTTAAACCATCCTCTTTGGACTTGTATCTCTGACTAAATGTGACGTCTTGTACTACATGCTGTCACGTTCCTGACTGGAATGCTTAAGATATTGCTTATCTGTATTGATTTCGGATCGTTAGTACAATAACCAATCTATCTCAATTGTCTGAGACTATTGTTGTGTCCTGAAGTTCTTTGACTGAACTGTGCTATTTGCCTTTTCAATTTAGATGCATTGTAAGGAGAATCCGCGAATCTTTGCAGAGTATCGAGTTCTGCTTCTTTTATCCTGTGTTGCTGTAGCAGAGCTCCGAGTAGATATCATTTTAGTTATACTTAATTTCTTTAGGAGGGTGGGTTTTCCCATTGCGATACTTTATTTTTATAGCATGGTTCTGAGAGTGGTGTATTTGAACCTGATCTTGCACTTGTGAGCTAGTCACCAATTAATGTTACTCATTGGGTGGCTAACGTGGTGATTTTGGACACCCTAATTCCCACCCCTCCTATCGGCAGAGAAAGATCCATCAGAGGACCATTCGTAAGGATAATACTGTGATCCGTCTAACTGTAGAGGGCCAAGTATGGTTAAAGGGATAAATGAGTAAGTAGCGGAAGTAAGAGATAAAATTAAAATTATTATAACGCTTCCACTGGATCTCAGGCATCGCTGAAGCTGCAAACGAAGATCTGACCCTGGATGCTGTGCTAACCTCTCCTTGCACTCCTTGCTAGAGAGACCTGGATGGGTCGAGATGATCCACCCATGTAGCGACCTGAGAGCATTTGGACATGTCCAGAGTGAATTGGTGTGGCACATCGAACTGCTGTTACTCTGCGGAACTCAACTTATCAAAGACAAACCTTTGAGAAGATAAGCTGTGGAATTGACACATGGAGGACATTGTGGCCACCAAGCACCTGCTGAAATTCAAAATGTGGATCCCTTTCTTTAGCTGAACTGGTGAGAGAAATCACTGGCTCCTGTCACGTGTGCCACAGTCTAAGCAAACACAGTGCCCCTGATATTGAGATCTCCCAGAGAGCTTTGGGAAGATGTTACTGATGATGTTTTGTTGGACCAGTCCCTACTGAACAAAATGTCCGTGTTGTTATGGAAGTTTCAGAGATGGTGATGGTAACAAATTCATCAACGACATCACTCCTCCAGCCTTCAATAAAGTCCAATGGATTTTCCCAATGTATCGACTTCCCCTATACAAAATGACTTTACTGGGCATTTCCTGTGGGGCCTGCAGTTGCGGGATCCATCCAGCACTCAAAAGCACTCAACAAGGGAGAGTGCAGTCAGGGTCCCCATTAACTCTGGCTCCTGGCACTGGTACCCAGATACACATTAAAGTCACTAAAGTCTTTTCTGTTGAATCAACGCTGGTTTTATGACGACTAAAGCTATGCTACATGTTGAGAAGACTTTGTTCAGCCCGCGAATGGCCATCTCCTTGGAGACATTGTGCATGTAGTGCGTGGGGGCACAACTTCTGGAGATCTGGAAAACCTGTACATGAGCAGAAGCAGCTGCTGGTGACAAACAAAATAAATCCACTGCACCATCATTACACACAACTTCTAGAAGCAGAGACACATGAAAGGGCTCAAGTGCAGCCTCTCTATCGATGGTTTGGTGTACAACATGTACAAAGCATCTTTTCTTCTGGTCAGAAAAAGGGGTCACACCATCTAATACCAGGGTCTTTTTGTGGCCCTCATGCTCTCACCCCTCCCCCCTTTCCTCCGGGCCTTGGAAATGATCACTTGAGATTGGCGCAGGTGAAAATGTTTGTAAGTTTACACCAATGCATTCTGCAGAGGTTGAAACAGTCCCATTTGATGATTTCATGAGCGTTGTGTTATGTGTGGCATAACAATGATACTCACTTCTCTCTTCAGACCAGGAGGTGGTCTATGACAAGGAACTGCAAACAGCCTTCCCTAAAGGAAGGTGTAGGTGAAGCGTTGTGACCCAGGGGAAAACAGGAGAAACAGTTGGCCAGATTGTGGTCTTTCCCTGACTTATGAATTGTGCAGAAACTAGTCCTAGAGAGAGAGGCCACAGCTCTCACTTCTGGGAGCCATCTTTACTTTGTGTTTCCAAATATGAAAACAAGAGCTTGGTTCAGTGTCAATACTGAAGGCCTTTCCATGGACAAACAGATGATCATGTTTGCACAGCACATCCTTCTGAGCTTGGAAACGTGGCATTTAAGATTGTGAGACTTTGGTTGGCTTTGGCAGTGCGCCTAGCGGGTGGTGCAAGGGGGCGCTCATGTTGGACTGGAATGTGTCTGGCATCCAGGGTTATCTTTGAGAGTGGACCGGGTCACAGTACGTCACGTCTGTGGGATTAGATGGCTTCAAGACTGGCTTGGCAATGTCTGGACTAGAGAAAGATCCCTCAGCAGCACACTGATCAACGGGGACCATGTATGTAGCATGTGCTGTACCTGGCCTTGCCCAGGAACAAGCAAAGGGATGACATGTTTGAGGGTGCTCGACTCTGTGTGAGGGCCTCCATCTTTTTGGAACCAGGCTTGGTGCTTTCCGGAAGTCACACTTCCTTTCTTCAGCGTGAGCCTGGTGTCACACATCTCGTCCTGGACCTAATGGGACTTGCAGAACCAAGTTATCATCTTTGTTTCCAGCACTTTAGAACCCAGAGTCACCCTGCAGATGTTCCCTTGAGACACCTATGAGGTGACCATATACCAGAGCCACGTCATGTCCACCGAAGATACTCACGTGAGCGGCAAACGTAGTTGGTGTAGTGATGCCTCCCCGAGTTTCAGTGAATGAGTTCCTTTATTCAGGTCCAAGGTTCAGCATGTTTCGGCTCCGTTAAGTAGATGTCTCAGGTGCTAAGCTGTAGGAGCAGGGAGCGCTCCTTCTGTACTTAGAGACCTGGCGGTCTTATACCCAAGCAACATCGAGACACTACAGCAAGTAGGACATCGAGAAACTACAGCAAGGAAAGTAGGACATCGACACACATGAAATACATCAAGCAGGGCATCTACACACTACATGAAGTAGGACATCGAGACACTACAAGAAGTAGGACATCCACACGCTACATGAAGTAGGACATCGAGACACTACATGAAATACATCAAGCAGGGCATCTACACACTACATGAAGTAGGACATCAAGACACTACAAGAAGTAGGACATCGACACGCTACATGAAGTAGGACATCGAGACACCACATGAAGCAGTACATTGACACACTACATGAAGTAGGACATCGAGACACTACATGAAGTAGGACATCGACACAGTACATGAAGCAGGACATCGACACGCTACATGAAGTAGGACATCGACACACTACATGAAGTAGGACATCGACACGCTACATGAAGTAGGACATCGAGACACTATATGAAGTACGACATCAAGGCACTACATGAAGTAGGACATTGAGACACTGCATGAAGTAGGATATCAAGACACTACAAGAAGTAGGGCATCGACACGCTACATGATGTAGGACACCAACACTACGTGAAGTAGGACATCGACGCACTACATGAAGAAGGACATTGAAACACTACATGAAGCAGTACATCGAGACACTACATGAAGTAGGACATCGACACACTACATGAAGTAGGACATTGAGACACTACATGAAGCAGTACATCGAGGCACTACATGAAGTAGGACATCGAGGCACTACATGAAGTAGGACATCGACACGCTACATGAAGTAGGACATCGAGACACTGCATGAAGTAGGACATCGAGACACTGCATGAAGTAAGACATTGAGACACTACATGAAGTAAGACATCGAAACACTACAAGAAGTAGGACATCGACACACTACAAGAAGTAGGACATCGACACACTACATGAAGTAGGACATCGAGACACACCAAGAAGTAGGACATCGAGACACTACATGAAGTAGGACATCGAGACACTACATGAAGTAGGACATAGAGCACTACATGAAGTAGGACATCGACACACTACATGAAGTAGGACATCGAGACACTGCATGAAGTAGGACATCGAGACACTGCATGAAGTAGGACATCGAGACACTGCATGAAGTAGGACAGCGACACACTACATGAAGTAGAACACCGCAACACTACATGAAGTAGGACATCGACACACTACATGAAGTAGGACATCGAGACACACCAAGAAGTAGGACATCAAGACACTACATGAAGTAGAATATCAAGACACGACAACAAGTAGGACATCGAGACACTACATGAAGTAGAACATCGAGACACTACATGAAGTAGGACATTGAGACGCTATATGAAGTAGGACATCGACACGCTACATGAAGCAGTACATCAAGGCACTACATGAAGTAGGACATCGAGACACCACAGGAAGCAGTACATCTACACACTACATGAAGTAGGACATAGAGGGGCGTGGCTTGGCCAGCAGCGATGGCGGACGCGTGAGCAGAGAGCTCCGCATCGGCCTCACGTTTATCCTGATTTTACAGGCGTCCGAGGCTGAATTTTGCGCCACCGGAGCCCTTTGAGGGGGGCTGTGAGCGAGCAGAGAAGATCGGAAGGAGTGGAGAGGGCTGCCTGATCGAGTTACGACAGAAACTGTGAGGTAGCCCTGAGACGCAGGGAGCTCACAAGATGGTGGCGATAATGATGCCGACTGAGGCGGCGACCGCGGGGCTCTGAGCACCGAATCGAGTAGGAGGGAGGTCCTGCGAGTGCTATCGGACCAGAGCTGCGGTTTGATGGTGGTGGCCGGCGGACTGGCAGAATGAGGGACTGTAGGAGAGCGGCGGGCGGCCCGGCCCGTTTCCCCTGACGAACCGTGGAGGACTTCCGGCTGACTGGGGGAGATCGCGGAGCGGATTGCTGTCGGTGGCAAGAGTGGTGTGCGCCGAATAGAAACGAGTGACTCGCACGAGTGCGGGAGCCTCCTGGACTCCTGGAAGAGGCACTGGAGCTGCCTCTTGTTATTGAGTACCGGCCTGGAGAACTGGTGGCGAAGAGCGAGCGGACGGGTCACTGAAGGTACGCGGGGCAGAGAGGTCTGAGGACTGGGCTGGAACCCCCTGACCCCGGCCCTGGGTGGCAGCAGTGACCTGCGGACCGGACTCGGCGGTGGACCCTCCTCCGCTGAATAAAAGTCCCACCTGGGAGGCCCTAGGGACGCAGAGGCTAGAAGCTGGGGGGCCCGCTGGGGGTGAGGGGCTGCCGCAGAGAACAGAGGAGGCCTAGAAGAGATCGCTCGACCCCTTGGAGGTGTCCCGGATGTGGGAGAGCCCCGGGATCACTCAGGGATCTATGAACTGCCTAGCCCACTGCGCTGCAACCCGGAGAGGGGCCCCTGTTGCGACTGTGTGGATTCATTCACGGGGTGACCGCCTAGACAACAGAGTGAAAACTGAGCGCTTGGGAGGCGCTGGGTCCCCCGTTGAGTGGCACGGACAGGGGCATGCAGATGCCCCAGTGGCGGCGATGAAGATAGCATGAGAGGAACGGAGCCCTCCGGCTAGTGGACTGTGACTGCGGGGTGATTGGAAAATGGAATGACCCACGTTCTGTCCTGTAGCCCCTACTTCAGAGCTGAGAATAGCACGCCCGAACTCCTGCCGCAAGTAACGGGACGACAACTCCCATTGAATTGAGGAGAGAGCCAATACAGACCCTGAAGAGCACTCAGAGTAATGCGAGGAGTGTGACGACGGGAGCAAGAGGAGTCCTTGCAACTATGGGCAAACCTAAGGGCCGCCAGGCTGGGGTGGCCCAGGACCAGGGGGAAGAAACACAAGGGCCGGCGAGCGGTGCCTCGGATGACCCAGTGCAGAGGCAGTTGCAGCAGACCCTGGCTGCCACAGCGGACACAACGGCAACCCTTCATCAGAACATTAGCACGGTTGCAGTGGGGCTTGGCCTATTGCGAGACGAGCACAAGAAACTCTCTGAGAGGGTCAAAAAAACTGAACTCGATATCGCGGAAATAGCGCCAGCACACAAAGACGTGGCGCAGCAAGTGCAGGCCTTAACGGACAGGGTATCGACACTAGAACGCAGAGCTGAAGATGCAGAAGGACGCAACCGGAGGAATAACGTAAGAGTCGTGGGACTGCCGGAAGAATCAGAAGGGGCGATATGGTGTCATTCCTGGAAACATGGTTCAGAAATGTAGTCGCTCCGGAAGGACTTACAGCATTTTATACGCTTGAGAGAGCCCACAGAGTGCCGGCCCGACCACTGGCCCCAGGGAGGCCCCCAAGACCGGTGGTGGCCCGCCTGCTTCATTTCAGAGACAGGGACTTACTATTATAAAAGGCAAGAGCAGATGGCCCCTTTACAGTGGACAATGCTAAAGTCACGTTGTTTCCGGACTATACGATGGAGGTGCAAAGGAGGTGCGCCTCTTACATAGCGGTCAAGAAGGCTTTGCGGGAGGAGGGCCTCCAGTACTCCCTAATGTTCCCAGCTCGGTTGCTTATTATTCTGGATGGAAATACTTACTATGTTGACTCTCCCCAGGAAGCTTGGGACTGGCTGGAGAACTATAAGAAGGAAGTACCGAGAGATGGGGCCCTGGGAGAGATGCGTGACCGAAGGCTTAATAGACCCGCGTAACCGCGTCGGCGCACCCGCAACAGGACCCAGAAGAAGCCCATGCTTACACAGATGGCTAGTGAGCGGGCAGCGGCGCTGCAGGCAGTGGTGGAACTAGCGCAAGTCCGAGCTCCTACATCGGATGAAGAAAAGGGCAATACCACTGACTGCTCTGTTGGGCAGGACTCGGACTCATCCTTAACTGGCGAGGAGCGGATGCCAGTGGTGACACCGCAGACGGCGGATAACATAGCCTGAAGCAGACGGCTGCAGGACTGTGCCAAACTAGAAACCTGCGAACTGGTCCGCTAGCGAGGGAATGGTGGACAGCCCGTACTGGTGTAGATGATTCGAGGCTGATGTGCATTATTTGGGATTTATTTGAGCCAGTTGCAATCCCCAGCACCTCTGAATTCGTCAGAGGACATTTGAGAGTGTTGTTTTCATGGTTTGGATGGGTACTAGCTTTGTAGTAGCTGTCCTGGGGAGTTGGGGTTGTTTCTTAGTATCAGGGGTTAATAGGGCCAGGCATGTCACTAACCTAGCTCACAGGGTTGCTTTCCAGACGCAGTTGGGATGGGTCCTACAAATGATCTGAAGTGTATATCCTGGAATGTGCGGGGCATGCATACTAAGTGGCGTCGCCAAAAGCTTCATGCGTATTTAGTGCGGAGAGGAGTTCATATTGTGCTGTTACAGGAAACTCATTTGCAGGCGCAGGAGGGGGCAGCATTGCAGCGGTGCTGGCGGGGTCAATTGTACTACACAACCTATTCTGCCTTCGCCTGGGGAGTGTTGGTTTGGTAAGAGCGGGGGTGCCTTTCCAATGTAGGGAAAAGCTTATTGATCCAGAGGGCAGATTTGTCGTGGTCCTTGGGAAACTAGATGGGCGTGACATTGCTCTGGGTAGCATATATGCTCCCAATACGGAGCAGCCCGCCTTTTTTGCACAGCTGTCCATGAAGTTGGCACCTTATCTTACCGGATCGGTGTTATTGGGAGGGGATTTTAATTGTATAATTGATGTGGCTTTGGACCGCTCCCACCCCCCGCTCCCTAATGCTCCCACTCATAAGGTTGCGGAAGCCAGGCGGAATTGGCAGGCCCGATGGGGCCTGGTGGATACCTGGAGGACCCAACATCCAGATGCCCGGGATTATTCCTATTTCTCGGCGTTGCACGACCTTCACGTGCGCCTGGACGCATTGTTATGTACTCCGGACGTACATGCCGGAGTGCAAAGTAGTGAATAACTTGCCAGAACGTTATCAGATCATAATCCTGTATTCCTCCGGATGCACTAGTCGCGAATCTGGGCCCGGATACCTATCTGGCGGGTCCGCCCAGAGGCATTGGAGGACCAAGTGTTTAGGGACGCGGTGGGTACGTCCATCACCCAATATTTCGGGGACAATGAGGAAACTGCCTCCACGCCGCTAGTGAATGGGACGCCTTTAAGGCGGTGCTTCGAGGGCGCTGTATGTCTGAGATGGTGGGAGTGCGCAGAGTGCTGTTGGAGGAGGTAGAAGAGGCCGAAAAACGCTTGCGGGCCGTTGAGAAAATACTCCCTGAAAGACCTGATAGACAGCGGGACTTGGAAGAGGCAAGAGAGGTAGTGGCAGGACCGGTGGAGCGCCTAAGATGCTTTGATCACAAGGCGTATATTACACGCACTCATGTCGAGGGGGATAAATCGGGAGCCTTGCTGGCCTGGCTGGCTAATCCATCGCGCAGGGGATCGCCAATATTGGAGATCCGTGACACACAGGGAGGCGCCTGCTTCACTCAAGAAGGAATAAACGAGCTGTTTTACGATTTCTATAAGGAATTATACAGGAGCAAGACAGACCGGACCGGGGACGATTTAGAGGGATTTACATACGAGCTCCAGCTCCCACAACTGGAGGGTGATCAAGCTGAGGCGCTCGGCGTGGATATTGAACTAAGAGAAGTGCGGGCGGCTATTAAACACATGGCGCGGAACAAAACGCCGGGAACAGACGGGCTCCCGATCGAGTTTTATGCTACTTACTCTGAGCAGTTGGCGCCGCGGTTGATGACTTTGTATAATAGGGCGAGACACCTGGGCCATCTCCCTGTGTCCACAAGAGAGGCAGTTATTATCCCGCTCCTGAAACCTGGTAAGTCGGCATGGGATAGAACGGCATATCGTCCGCTATCCATGCTTAACACGGACTATAAGATATTAAGCCATATCCTAGCCACCCGTCTGTTGCCCTACATGTCAACCATAATCCATCACGATCAATCTGGCTTTATTCCTACTCGGAATACGGCCTTAAACGTTCGGAGATTGCTGCGAATACTCAAAGCGGACTCTTACCCCAAAGCTAACGCTGCGATATTTGCCGTTGATATAGAGAAGGCTTTTGACAGTTTGGAATGGCCTTATCTCTTTCATGTCATGGCCCGATTTGGGTTGGGGGAAGATTTTATAGCATGGACGGCTTTACTTTATAAGTCCTCTTCAGCGCGGGTCCGGACGGGAGGGGTGATATCGGAAGCTTGCGAAGTGGCTAGGGGCACAAGACAGGGATGCCCGCTTTCCCCTCTTCTGTTTACATTGGCTATGGAGCCATTGGCGGCGAAAGTTAGGACTGGGAGATATTTTAGGGGGCTGCGGGTACAGGATCAAATACATCATATAGCCCTATACGCGGATGATCTGCTTATGTTCCTGGGAGACACAGAGAGAGAATTATTGGGAGCGAAGGCGGTATTGCATGAACTAGGGAGATGTCTGGCCTTAGAGTTAATTGGGCTAAATCCTGCTTGTTTCCCACAGATGGCAATTGAAGTGACTTACAGGAAATAGCGGGAGTGTGATGGGAATGTAGGTGCCTCCCCTATCTGGGGGTCCAGATATATCATTCCAGATCAGATATACTGGAGGGCAACATCGTTGGAGCGGTAAGAGGCCTGGCGGACAGTTTTGATTTTTGGGGAACGCTGCCATTGTCGGTAGCGGGGCGGGTGTCTTTACTTAAAATGGTGGCACTTCCCGAGCTGTTGTACTATTTCGGAACCCTGCCGATTTGGATACCAGCGCGGATATTTAAACAACTTACGTCCATGACCACGGGGTTTTTATGGGGTACTGGGAGACGGAGGGTTTCCCTGAAAGTGCTGATGCGTCCACGGTCGGAGGGTGGATGGGCGGTACCTGACTTCGAAACCTATTACTTAGCTGCACAGTAGCAGTGGTTGACGCAACGAGTGGCGATGAGACTGCGAGGTGTGGAGGAGGAGAGAGGGGGAGTCCCGGAGCTGCAGCAGCTCTCTCAAATAGTATTGGACCTTCCTGTACTCATGGGTGCCCTCCCTGAGGACCTTAAGACAGCAAGACAATGTTGGAGGCGGAGTCTCAAGAGGGCAGGTTTGAAGGCCCCTGATATACCGCTCTCTATGTGCAAGGCGCTTCCCCACGGGGGTTCTTGGCGGGAGATGAATGACTGGGATGAGAGGGGGCTGACTACCATTGGGGATTTATATGAGGACGGGACTATGCTGCCCTTTTGTGTTTTACAGGAGCGATTTGATTTAAGAGGGGGGGACTTCCTGCTCCATGCAGCGCTCACGGCGGTTATTCGTGCGCATTGGAAAGAGGGTCAAGCGGAACCTAAGGTTTCTTTAGGGTGTCAATATATAGTGACTGCAGCGGGGAAGTTTAAAGCGGTCACATGTCTGTACAAGCGCATGACTCTTGAGAAGCTGCCCCCTTTGGACGTACTCAAGCAAAAGTGGGAAGTAGATGTAGGAGGAGAGATACCGGAAAGGGCTTGGGCTGAGGTGGTAGAGCGAGCGTGGAAAAGCACCAGGAACGCCCGCTTTCAATTGCTTCATTTTTATGTTTTACATCGCGCCTACCTCACGCCGGCGAAAATCAACACATATTTCAACACTAACTCAGACGAATGCCCAAGATGTCGAGGACAAGGGGCAGACTTCCCCCACATGATTTGGGGGTGTCCGCTTCTAGCTAGTTATTGGAATGAAGTAATTGCACTATTGAAGGCGGTGACGGAAAGAGAGCTAGATCTGGCATTGGGGACTTGTATACTGCATTGGTTCCCCCACACAGCTAAAACTAAGATCACCAGCAAGTTTATAGATATGGGGTTGGTAGTGGCCAAGAGGGAAATTACGATGCACTGGAAGGCGAGCTGGGCCCAGAGTTTAGATCGATGGAAGAGAGAGCTCATCAAATGGGCAGAATGTGATGGAATAGTTAGGCTACAGATAGCAAAGAGGACGGGGAGTGAGAGAGCACTTGAGGCGGCTAGGCGTGGGAACACTTGGTGGGATTATTGAAAGACCCAGACGCTGAGAGCGATGACGACACTGATCCGGGAGTGCCGGAAACAGAGTAGACTTTTATAGCGAATAGATATAACCATGCGACCGCATTAGATATATATACGATGAGTGAGACTAAAGTGGCAGCCTGTACAAGCCTGTATTGTTTGCGTTATGGAGACCACCAATTGCGCACTGCTAATGGTTATTGATAAGTACAGAGTAGCACAGGATGTGACATGCCTGGAGGGAGGGGGGGGGACTTAGATTTAGGTTAGACTCATTAGGGATAGTGATGTTTCTTTATATGGGCCCCATTGAGCATTGGAGGTTACTACCCTTGTCACATGGCTCTTATTTTTCGAGGTCACAGCAGGGAAATGCCATAGAAATGCGCCAAAGATCCTATGCTCATACGATTGTACACCATAAAGAGGGGAGGGGGTCTAGACTTATTTTTGGGGAAATGTCAATGTCTTGATTTGTAAACCTAATAAAGTTTGTTTAAAAAAATGAAGTAGGACATCGAGACACTACATGAAGTAGGACATCGAGACACTGCATGAAGTAGGACATCGACACACTACATGAAGTAGGACATCGACACACTACATGAAGTAGGACATCGACACACTGCATGAAGTAGGACATCGAGACACTGCATGAAGTAGGACATCGAGACACTGCATGAAGTAGGACATCGAGACACTACATGAAGTAGGACATCGAGACACTACAAGAAGTAGTACATCGAGACATTACAAGAAGTAGTACAGCGACACACTACATGAAGTAGGACATCAAGACTCTACATGAAGTAGGACATCAAGACACTACATGAAGTAGGACATCGACACACTACATGAAGTAGGACATCAAGACACTACATGAAGTAGGACTTCGAGACGCTACATGAAGTAAGACATCGACACGCTACATGAAGCAGTACATCAAGGTACTACATGAAGTAGGACATCGATACGCTACATGAAGTAGGACTTCGACACGCTACATGAAGTAGGACTTCGACACGCTACATGAAGTAGGACATCGAGACACTGCATGAAGTAGGACACCAACACTGCATGAAGTAGGACACCGACACACTGCATGAAGTAGGACATCGAGACACTACATGAAGTAGGACATTGAGACACTACATGAAGTAGGACATTGAGACACTACATGAAGTAGGACATTGAGACACTACATGAAGGACATCGAGACACTACATGAAGAAGGACATCGACACACTACATGAAGTAGGACATCAACACACTACATAAAGTAAGACATCGACACACTACATGAAGTAGGACAATCGACACACTGCATGAAGTAGGACATCGACACACTGCATGAAGTAGGACATCGACACGCTGCATGAAGTAGGACATCGAGACACTACATGAAGTAGGACACCGACACTCTACATGAAGTAGGACATCAAGACACTACCTGTAGTAGGACATCGAGACGCTACATGAAGTAGGACATCTACACACTACATGAAGCAGTACATCAAGGCACTACATGAAGTAGGACATCGACACGCTTCATGAAGTAGGATATCGAGACGCTACATGAAGTAGGACATCGACACACTACATAAAGTAGGACATCGACACACTACATGAAGTAGGACATCGAGACACTGCATGAAGTAGGACACCAACACACTACATGAAGTAGGACACCGCAACACTACATGAAGTAGGACACCGAGACAATACATGAAGTAGGACATAGAGACAATACATGAAGTAGGACATCGAAACGCTACATGAAGTAGGACATTGAAACGCTACATGAAGTAGGACATCTAGACGCTACATGAACTAAGATATTGAGACACTACATGAAGTAGCACATCGACACGCTTCATGAAGTAGGTCATCAAAACACTACATGAAGTAGGACATCAAGACACTGCATGAAGTAGGACATCGAGACACTGCATGAAGTAGGACACCGAGACACTGCATGAAGTAGGACATCGAGACACTACATGAAGTAGGACATCGAGACACTACATGAAGTAGGACACTGAGACACTACATGAAGTAGGACACCGAGACACTACATGAAGTAGGACATAGAGACAATACATGAAGTAGGACATCGAAACGCTACATGAAGTAGGACATCGAAACGCTACATGACGTAGGACATCTAGACGCTACATGAACTAAGATATTGAGACACTACATGAAGTAGCACATCGACACGCTACATGAAGTAGGACATCGAGGTACTACATGAAGTAGGACATCGAAACCCAACCTGAAGTAGGACTTTGACACGCTACATGAAGTAGGACATCGAGACACTACATGAAGTAGGACATCAAGGCACTACATGAAGTAAGACATCGACACGCTACATGAAGTAGGACATCGACACGCTACATGAAGTAGGACATCGACAGGCTACACGAATTAGGATATCAAGACACTACATGAAGTAGGACATCGAGACACTATAAGAAGTAGGACATCGACAGGCTACATGAAGTAGGACACGACACACTACATGAAGTAGGACACGACACACTACATGAAGTAGGACACGACACACTAAATGAAGTAGGACATCGACACACTACATGAAGCAGGACATCAAGACACTACATGAAGTACGACATTGAGACACTACATGAAGTAGGACATCGAGACACTAAATGAAGTAGGACATCGAGACACTACATGAAGTAGGACATAGAGACACTACATGAAGTAGAACATCAAGACACTACAAGAAGTAGGACATCGAGACACTACAAGAAGTAGGACATCGAGACACTACATGAAGTAGGACATCAAGACACTACATGAAGTAGGACATCAACACACTACATGAAGTAGGACATCAAGACACTACATGAAGTAGGACATCGAGACACTGCATGAAGTAGGACATCGACACGCTACATGAAGTAGGACATCGACACGCTACATGAAGTAGGACATCGAGACAGTATATGAAGTAGGACATCAAGGCACTACATGAAGTAGGACTTCGACACACTACATGAAGTAGGACATTGAGACACTGCATGAAGTAGAACACTGACACACTACATGAAGTAGGATATCAAGACACTACAAGAAGTAGGGCATCGACACGCTACATGATGTAGGACACCAACACTACGTGAAGTAGGACATCGACACACTACATGAAGAAGGACATTGAGACACTACATGAAGCAGTACATCGAGACACTACATGAAGTAGGACATCGACACACTACATGAAGTAGGACATTGAGACACTACATGAAGTAGGACATCGAGGCACTACATGAAGTAGGACATCGAGGCACTACATGAAGTAGGACATCGACACGCTACATGAAATAGGACATCGAGACACTGCATGAAGTAAGACATTGAGACACTACATGAAGTAAGACATTGAGACACTACATGAAGCAGTACATTGAGACACTACATGAAGTAGGACATCGAGACACTAAATGAAGTAGGACATCGAGACACTACATGAAGTAGGACATCGAGACACTACATGAAGTAGAACATCAAGACACTACAAGAAGTAGGACATCGAGACACTACAAGAAGTAGGACATCGAGACACTACATGAAGTAGGACATCAAGACACTACATGAAGTAGGACATCAACACACTACATGAAGTAGGACATCAAGACACTACATGAAGTAGGACATCGAGACACTGCATGAAGTAGGACATCGACACGCTACATGAAGTAGGACATCGACACGCTACATGAAGTAGGACATTGAGACAGTATATGAAGTAGGACATCAAGGCACTACATGAAGTAGGACTTCGACACACTACATGAAGTAGGACAGTGAGACACTGCATGAAGTAGAACACTGACACACTACATGAAGTAGGATATCAAGACACTACAAGAAGTAGGGCATCGACACGCTACATGATGTAGGACACCAACACTACGTGAAGTAGGACATCGACACACTACATGAAGAAGGACATTGAGACACTACATGAAGCAGTACATCGAGACACTACATGAAGTAGGACATCGACACACTACATGAAGTAGGACATTGAGACACTACATGAAGCAGTACATCGAGGCACTACATGAAGTAGGACATCGAAACACTACAAGAAGTAGGACATCGACACACTACAAGAAGTAGGACATCGACACACTACATGAAGTAGGACATCGAGACACTACATGAAGTAGGACATCGAGACACACCAAGAAGTAGGACATCGAGACACTACATGAAGTAGGACATCGAGACACTACATGAAGTAGGACATAGAGCACTACATGAAGTAGGAAATCGACACACTACATGAAGTAGGACATCGAGACACTGCATGAAGTAGGACATCGAGACACTGCATGAAGTAGGACAGCGACACACTACATGAAGTAGAACACCGCAACACTACATGATGTAGGACATCGAGACACTACATGAAGTAGAATATCAAGACACGACAACAAGTAGGACATCGAGACACTACATGAAGTAGAACATCGAGACACTACATGAAGTAGGACATTGAGACGCTATATGAAGTAGGACATCGACACGCTACATGAAGCAGTACATCAAGGCACTACATGAAGTAGGACATCGAGACACCACAGGAAGCAGTACATCAACACACTACATGAAGTAGGACATTGAGGGGCGTGGCTTGGCCAGCAGCGATGGCAGACGCGTGAGCAGAGAGCTCCGCATCGGCCTCACGTTTATCCTGATTTTACAGGCATCCGAGGCTGAATTTTGCGCCACCGGAGCCCTTTGAGGGGGGCTGTGAGCGAGCAGAGAAGATCGGAAGGAGTGGAGAGGGCTGCCTGATCGAGTTACGACAGAAACTGTGAGGTAGCCCTGAGACGCAGGGAGCTCACAAGATGGTGGCGATAATGATGCCGACTGAGGCGGCGACCGCGGGGCTCTGAGCACCGAATCGAGTAGGAGGGAGGTCCTGCGAGTGCTATCGGACCAGAGCTGCGGTTTGATGGTGGTGGCCGGCGGACTGGCAGAATGAGGGACTGTAGGAGAGCGGCGGGCGGCCCGGCCCGTTTCCCCTGACGAACCGTGGAGGACTTCCGGCTGACTGGGGGAGATCGCGGAGCGGATTGCTGTCGGCGGCAAGAGTGGTGTGCGCCGAATAGAAACGAGTGACTCGCACGAGTGCGGGAGCCTCCTGGACTCCTGGAAGAGGCACTGGAGCTGCCTCTTGTTATTGAGTACCGGCCTGGAGAACTGGTGGCGAAGAGCGAGCGGACGGCTCGCTGAAGGTACGCGGGGCAGGGAGGTCTGAGGACTGGGCTGGGACCCCCTGACCCCGGCCCTGGGTGGCAGCAGTGACCTGCGGACCGGACTCGGCAGTGGACCCTCCTCCGCTGAATAAAAGTCCCACCTGGGAGGCCCTAGGGACGCAGAGGCTAGAAGCTGGGGGGCCCGCTGGGGGTGAGGGGCTGCCGCAGAGAACAGAGGAGGCCTAGAAGAGATCGCTCGACCCCTTGGAGGGGTCCCGGATGTGGGAGAGCCCCGGGATCACTCAGGGATCTATGAACTGCCTAGCCCGCTGCGCCGCAACCCGGAGAGGGGCCCCTGTTGCGACTGTGTGGATTCATTCACGGGGTGACCGCCTAGACAACAGAGTGAAAACTGAGCGCTTGGGAGGCGCTGGGTCCCCCGTTGAGTGGCACGGACAGGGGCATGCAGATGCCCCAGTGGCGGCGATGAAGATAGCATGAGAGGAACGGAGCCCTCCGGCTAGTGGACTGTGACTGCGGGGTGATTGGAAAATGGAATGACCCACGTTCTGTCCTGTAGCCCCTACTTCAGAGCTGAGAACAGCACGCCCGAACTCCTGCCGCAAGTAACGGGACGACAACTCCCATTGAATTGAGGAGAGAGCCAATACAGACCCTGCAGAGCACTCAGAGTAATGCGAGGAGTGTGACGACAGGAGTAAGAGGAGTCCTTGCAACTATGGGCAAACCTAAGGGCCGCCAGGCTGGGGTGCCCCAGGACCAGGGGGAAGAAACACAAGGGCCGGCGAGCGGTGCCTCGGATGACCCAGTGCAGAGGCAGTTGCAGCAGACCCTGGCTGCCACAGCGGACACAACGGCAACCCTTCATCAGAACATTAGCACGGTTGCAGTGGGGCTTGGCCTATTGCGAGACGAGCACAAGAAACTCTCTGAGAGGGTCAAAAAAACTGAACTCGATATCGCGGAAATAGCGCCAGCACACAAAGATGTGGCGCAGCAAGTGCAGGCCTTAACGGACAGGGTATCGACACTAGAACGCAGAGCTGAAGATGCAGAAGGACGCAACCGGAGGAATAACGTAAGAGTCGTGGGACTGCCGGAAGAATCAGAAGGGGGCGATATGGTGTCATTCCTGGAAACATGGTTCAGAAATGTAGTCGCTCCGGAAGGACTTACAGCATTTTATATGCTTGAGAGAGCCCACAGAGTGCCGGCCCGACCACTGGCCCCAGGGAGGCCCCCAAGACCGGTGGTGGCCCGCCTGCTTCATTTCAGAGACAGGGACTTACTATTATAAAAGGCAAGAGCAGATGGCCCCTTTACAGTGGACAATGCTAAAGTCACGTTGTTTCCGGACTATACGATGGAGGTGCAAAGGAGGTGCGCCTCTTACATAGCGGTCAAGAAGGCTTTGCGGGAGGAGGGCCTCCAGTACTCCCTAATGTTCCCAGCTCGGTTGCTTATTATTCTGGATGGAAATACTCACTATGTTGACTCTCCCCAGGAAGCTTGGGACTGGCTGGAGAACTATAAGAAGGAAGTACCGAGAGATGGGGCCCTGGGAGAGATGCGTGACCGAAGGCTTAATAGACCCGCGCAACCGCGTCGGCGCACCCGCAACAGGACCCAGAAGAAGCCCACGCTTACACAGATGGCTAGTGAGCGGGCAGCGGCGCTGCAGGCAGTGGTGGAACTAGCGCAAGTCCGAGCTCCTACATTGGATGAAGAAAAGGGCAATACCACTGACGGCTCTGTTGGGCAGGACTCAGACTCATCCTTAACTGGCGAGGAGCGGATGCCAGTGGTGACACCGCAGACGGCGGATAACATAGCCTGAAGCAGACGGCTGCAGGACTGTGCCAAACTAGAAACCTGCAAACTGGTCCGCTAGCGAGGGAATGGTGGATAGCCCGTACTGGTGTAGATGATTCGAGGCTGATGTGCATGATTTGGGATTTATTTGAGCCAGTTGCAATCCCCAGCACCTCTGAATTCGTCAGAGGACATTTGAGAGTGTTGTTTTCATGGTTTGGATGGGTACTAGCTTTGTAGTAGCTGTCCTGGGGAGGGGGAGTTGGGGTTGTTTCTTATTATCAGGGGTTAATAGGGCCAGGCATGTCACTAACCTAGCTCACAGGGTTGCTTTCCAGACGCAGTTGGGATGGGTCCTACAAATGATCTGAAGTGTATATCCTGGAATGTGCGGGGCATGCATACTATGTGGCGTCGCCAAAAGCTTCATGCGTATTTAGTGCGGAGAGGAGTTCATATTGTGCTGTTACAGGAAACTCATTTGCAGGCGCAGGAGGGGGCAGCATTGCAGCGGTGCTGGCGGGGTCAATTGTACTACACAACCTATTCTGCCTTCGCCTGGGGAGTGTTGGTTTGGATAAGAGCGGGGGTGCCTTTCCAATGTAGGGAAAAGCTTATTGATCCAGAGGGCAGATTTGTCGTGGTCCTTGGGAAACTAGATGGGCGTGACATTGCTCTGGGTAGCATATATGCTCCCAATACGGAGCAGCCCGCCTTTTTTGCACAGCTGTCCACGAAGTTGGCACCTTATCTTACCGGATCGGTGTTATTGGGAGGGGATTTTAATTGTATAATTGATGTGGCTTTGGACCGCTCCCACCCCCGCTCCCTAATGCTCCCACTCATAAGGTTGCGGAAGCCAGGCAGAATTGGCAGGCCCGATGGGGCCTGGTGGATACCTGGAGGACCCAACATCCAGATGCCCGGGATTATTCCTATTTCTCGGCGTTGCACGACCTTCACGTGCGCCTGGACGCATTGTTATGTACTCCGGAAGTACATGCCGGAGTGCAAAGTAGTGAATATCTTGCCAGAACGTTATCAGATCATAATCCTGTATTCCTCCGGATGCACTAGTCGCGAATCTGGGCCCGGATACCTATCTGGCGGCTCCGCCCAGAGGCATTGGAGGACCAAGTGTTTAGGGACGCGGTGGGTACGTCCATCACCCAATATTTCGGGGACAATGAGGAAACTGCCTCCACGCCGCTAGTGGAATGGGACGCCTTTAAGGCGGTGCTTCGAGGGCGCTGTATGTCTGAGATGGTGGGAGTGCGCAGAGTGCTGTTGGAGGAGGTAGAAGAGGCCGAAAAACGCTTGCGGGCCGTTGAGAAAATACGCCCTGAAAGACCTGATAGACAGCGGGACTTGGAAGAGGCAAGAGAGGTAGTGGCAGGACCGGTGGAGCGCCTAAGATGCTTTGATCACAAGGCGTATATTACACGCACTCATGTCGAGGGGGATAAATCGGGAGCCTTGCTGGCCTGGCTGGCTAATCCATCGCGCAGGGGATCGCCAATATTGGAGATCCGTGACACACAGGGAGGCGCCTGCTTCACTCAAGAAGGAATAAACGAGCTGTTTTACGATTTCTATAAGGAATTATACAGGAGCAAGACAGACAGGACCGGGGACGATTTAGAGGGATTTACATACGAGCTCCAGCTCCCACAACTGGAGGGTGATCAAGCTGAGGCGCTCGGCGTGGATATTGAACTAAGAGAAGTGCGGGCGGCTATTAAACACATGGCGCGGAACAAAATGCCGGGAACAGACGGGCTCCCGATCGAGTTTTATGCTACTTACTCTGAGCAGTTGGCGCCGCGGTTGATGACTTTGTATAATAGGGCGAGACACCTGGGCCATCTCCCTGTGTCCACAAGAGAGGCAGTTATTATCCCGCTCCTGAAACCTGGTAAGTCGGCATGGGATAGAACGGCATATCGTCCGCTATCCATGCTTAACACGGACTATAAGATATTAAGCCATATCCTAGCCACCCGTCTGTTGCCCTACATGTCAACCATAATCCATCGCGATCAATCTGGCTTTATTCCTACTCGGAATACGGCCTTAAACGTTCGGAGATTGCTGCGAATACTCGAAGCGGACTCTTACCCCAAAGCTACCGCTGCGATATTTGCCGTTGATATAGAGAAGGCTTTCGACAGTTTGGAATGGCCTTATCTCTTTCATGTCATGGCCCGATTTGGGTTGGGGGAAGATTTTATAGCATGGACGGCTTTACTTTATAAGTCCTCTTCAGCGCGGGTCCGGACGGGAGGGGTGATATCGGAAGCTTGCGAAGTGGCTAGGGGCACAAGACAGGGATGCCCGCTTTCCCCTCTTCTGTTTGCATTGGCTATGGAGCCATTGGCGGCGAAAGTTAGGACTGGGAGATATTTTAGGGGGCTGCGGGTACAGGATCAAATACATCATATAGCCCTATACGCGGATGATCTGCTTATGTTCCTGGGAGACACAGAGAGAGAATTATTGGGAGCGAAGGCGGTATTGCATGAACTAGGGGAGATGTCTGGCCTTAGAGTTAATTGGGCTAAATCCTGCTTGTTTCCCACAGATGGCAATAGAAGTGACTTACAGGAAATAGCGGGAGTGCGATGGGAATGTAGGTGCCTCCCCTATCTGGGGGTCCAGATATATCATTCCAGATCAGATATACTGGAGGGCAACATCGTTAGAGCGGTAAGAGGCCTGGCGGACAGTTTTGATTTTTGGGGAACGCTGCCATTGTCGGTAGCGGGGCGGGTGTCTTTACTTAAAATGGTGGCACTTCCCGAGCTGTTGTACTATTTCGGAACCCTGCCGATTTGGATACCAGCGCGGATATTTAAACAACTTACGTCCATGACCATGGGGTTTTTATGGGGTACTGGGAGACGGAGGGTTTCCCTGAAAGTGCTGATGCGTCCACGGTCGGAGGGTGGATGGGCGGTACCTGACTTCGAAACCTATTACTTAGCTGCACAGTAGCAGTGGTTGACGCAACGAGTGGCGATGAGACTGCGAGGTGTGGAGGAGGAGAGAGGGGGAGTC
Source organism: Calotriton arnoldi (assembly GCA_963921515.1). Taxonomy (NCBI): domain Eukaryota; kingdom Metazoa; phylum Chordata; class Amphibia; order Caudata; family Salamandridae; genus Calotriton; species Calotriton arnoldi. The sequence goes on from CAWUFW010000534.1 coordinate 1,999,388, forward strand.
CCGGAGCTGCAGCAGCTCTCTCAAATAGTATTGGACCTTCCTGTACGCATGGGTGCCCTCCCTGAGGACCTTAAGACAGCAAGACAATGTTGGAGGCGGAGTCTCAAGAGGGCAGTTTTGAAGGCCCCTGATATACCGCTCTCTATGTGCGAGGCGCTTCCCCACGGGGGTTCTTGGCGGGAGATGAATGACTGGGATGAGAGGGGGCTGACTACCATTGGGGATTTATATGAGGACGGGACTATGCTGCCCTTTTGTGTTTTACAGGAGCGATTTGATTTAAGAGGGGGGACTTCCTGCTCCATGCAGCGCTCACGGCGGCTATTCGTGCGCATTGGAAAGAGGGTCAAGCGGAACCTAAGGTTTCTTTAGGGTGTCAATATATAGTGACTGCAGCGGGGAAGTTTAAAGCGGTCACATGTCTGTACAAGCGCATGACTCTTGAGAAGCTGCCCCCTTTGGACGTACTCAAGCAAAAGTGGGAAGTAGATGTAGGAGGAGAGATACCGGAAAGGGCTTGGGCTGAGGTGGTAGAGCGAGCGTGGAAAAGCACCAGGAACGCCCGCTTTCAATTGCTTCATTTTTATGTTTTACATCGCGCCTACCTCACGCCGGCGAAAATCAACACATATTTCAACACTAACTCAGACGAATGCCCAAGATGTCGAGGACAAGGGGCAGACTTCCCCCACATGATTTGGGGGTGTCCGCTTCTAGCTAGTTATTGGAATGAAGTAATTGCACTATTGAAGGCGGTGACGGAAAGAGAGCTAGATCTGGCATTGGGGACTTGTATACTGCATTGGTTCCCCACACAGCTAAAACTAAGATCACCAGCAAGTTTATAGATATGGGGTTGGTAGTGGCCAAGAGGGAAATTACGATGCACTGGAAGGCGAGCTGGGCCCAGAGTTTAGATCGATGGAAGAGAGAGCTCATCAAATGGGCAGAATGTGATGGAATAGTTAGGCTACAGATAGCAAAGAGGACGGGGAGTGAGAGAGCACTTGAGGCGGCTAGGGCGTGGGAACACTTGGTGGGTTTATTGAAAGACCCAGACGCTGAGAGCGATGACGACACTGATCCGGGAGTGCCGGAAACAGAGTAGACTTTTATAGCGAATAGATATAACCATGCGACCGCATTAGATATATATACGATGAGTGAGACTAAAGTGGCAGCCTGTACAAGCCTGTATTGTTTGCGTTATGGAGACCACCAATTGCGCACTGCTAATGGTTATTGATAAGTACAGAGTAGCACAGGATGTGACATGCCTGGAGGGAGGGGGGGACTTAGATTTAGGTTAGACTTATTAGGGATAGTGATGTTTCTTTATATGGGCCCCATTGAGCATTGGAGGTTACTACCCTTGTCACATGGCTCTTATTTTTCGAGGTCACAGCAGGGAAATGCCATAGAAATGCGCCAAAGATCCTAAGCTCATACGATTGTACACCATAAAGAGGGGAGGGGGTCTAGACTTATTTGTTGGGAAATGTCAATGTCTTGATTTGTAAACCTAATAAAGTTTGTTTAAAAAATAAAATAGGACATCGAGACACTACATGAAGTAGGACATCGAGACACTGCATGAAGTAGGACATCGACACACTACATGAAGTAGGACATCGACACACTACATGAAGTTGGACATCGAGACACTGCATGAAGTAGGACATCGAGACACTGCATGAAGTAGGACATCGAGACACTACATGAAGTAGGACATCGAGACACTACAAGAAGTAGTACATCAAGACATTACAAGCAGTAGTACATCAACACACTACATGAAGTAGGACATCAAGACACTACATGAAGTAGGACATCGACACACTACATGAAGTAGGACATCAAGACACTACATGAAGTAGGACTTCGAGACGCTACATGAAGTAAGACATCGACACGCTACAAGAAGCAGTACATCAAGGTACTACATGAAATAGGACATCGATACGCTACATGAAGTAGGACTTCGACACGCTACATGAAGTAGGACTTCGACACGCTACATGAAGTAGGACATCGAGACACTGCATGAAGTAGGACACCGACACTGCATGAAGTAGGACACCGACACACTGCATGAAGTAGGACATCGAGACACTACATGAAGTAGGACATTGAGACACTACATGAAGTAGGACATTGAGACACTACATGAAGGACATCGAGACACTACATGAAGAAGGATATCGAGACACTACATGAAGTAGGACATCAACACACTACATGAAGTAAGACATCGACACACTACATGAAGTAGGACAATCGACACACTGCATGAAGTAGGACATCGACACGCTGCATGAAGTAGGACATCGACACGCTGCATGAAGTAGGACATCGAGACACTGCATGAAGTAGGACACCGACACTCTACATGAAGTAGGACATCAAGACACTACCTGAAGTAGGACATCGAGACGCTACATGAAGTAGGACATCTACACACTACATGAAGCAGTACATCAAGGCACTACATGAAGTAGGACATCGACACGCTTCATGAAGTAGGATATCGAGACGCTACATGAAGTAGGACATCGACACACTACATAAAGTAGGACATCGACACACTACATGAAGTAGGACATCGAGACACTACATGAAGTAGGACATCAAGACACTACATGAAGTAGGACATCAAGACACTGCATGAAGTAGGACATCGAGACACTGCATGAAGTAGGACACCGACACACTACATAAAGTAGGACATCGAGACACTACATGAAGTAGGACACTGAGACACTACATGAAGTAGGACACCGAGACACTACATGAAGTAGGACATAGAGACAATACATGAAGTAGTGCATCGAAACGCTACATGACGTAGGACATCGAAACGCTACATGACGTAGGACATCTAGACGCTACATGAACTAAGATATTGAGACACTACATGAAGTAGCACATCGACACGCTACATGAAGTAGGACATCGAGGTACTACATGAAGTAGGACATCGAAACCCAACCTGAAGTAGGACTTTGACACGCTACATGAAGTAGGACATCGAGACACTACATGAAGTAGGACATCAAGGCACTGCATGAAGTAGGACATCGACACGCTACATGAAGTAGGACATCGACACGCTACACGAAGTAGGATATCAAGACACTACATGAAGTAGGACATCGAGACACTATAAGAAGTAGGACATCGACAGGCTACATGAAGTAGGACACGACACACTACATGAAGTAGGACACGACACACTACATGAAGTAGGACACGACACACTAAATGAAGTAGGACATCGACACACTACATGAAGCAGGACATCAAGACACTACATGAAGTACGACATCGAGACACTACATGAAGTAGGACATCGAGACACTAAATGAAGTAGGACATCGAGACACTACATGAAGTAGGACATCGAGACACTACATGAAGTAGAACATCAAGACACTACAAGAAGTAGGACATCGAGACACTACAAGAAGTAGGACATCCAGACACTAGATGAAGTAGGACATCAAGACACTACATGAAGTAGGACATCAACACACTACATGAAGTAGGACATCAAGACACTACATGAAGTAGGACATCGAAACACTGCATGAAGTAGGACATCGAGAAACTACATGAGGTAGGATATCGAGACACTACATGAAGTAGGCCATCGAGACACTACAAGAAGTAGTACATCAAGACATTACAAGAAGTAGTATATCGACACACTACATGAAGTAGGACATCAAGACACTACATGAAGTAGGACATCGACACACTACATGAAGTAGGACATCAAGACACTACATGAAGTAGGACTTCGAGACGCTACATGAACTAAGACATCGACACGCTACATGAAGCAGTACATCAAGGTACTACATGAAGTAGGACATCGATACGCTACTTGAAGTAGGACTTCGACACGCTACATGAAGTAGGACTTCGACACGCTACATGAAGTAGGACATCGAGACACTGCATGAAGTAGGACACCGACACACTGCATGAAGTAGGACACCGACACACTGCATGAAGTAGGACACCGATACACTACATGAAGTAGGACATCGAGACACTACAAGAAGGACATCAAGACGCTACATGAAGAAGGACATCGACACACTACATGAAGTAGGACATCAACACACTACATGAAGTAGGACATCAACACACTACATGAAGTAGGACAATCGACACACTGCATGAAGTAGGACATCGACACGCTGCATGAAGTAGGACATCGAGACACTACATGAAGTAGGACATCGAGACACTGCATGAAGTAGGACACCGACACACTACATGAAGTAGGACATCAAGACACTACCTGAAGTAGGACATCGAGACGCTACATGAATTAGGACATCAAGACACTACCTGAAGTAGGACATTGAGACGCTACATGAAGCAGTACATCAAGGCACTACATGAAGTAGGACGTCGACACGCTTTATGAAGTACGATATCGAGACGCTACATGAAGTAGGACATCGACACACTACATAAAGTAGGACATCGAGACACTGCATGAAGTAGGACACCGACACACTACATGAAGTAGGACACCGAGACACTACATGAAGTAGGACATAGAGACAATACATGAAGTAGGACATCGAAACGCTACATGAAGTAGGACATCGAAACGCTACATGAAGTAGGACATCTAGACGCTACATGAACTAAGATATTGAGACACTACATGAAGTAGCACATCGACACGCTTCATGAAGTAGGTCATCAAAACACTACATGAAGTAGGACATCAAGACACTGCATGAAGTAGGACATCGAGACACTGCATGAAGTAGGACACCGACACACTACATAAAGTAGGACATCGAGACACTACATGAAGTAGGACACTGAGACACTACATGAAGTAGGACACCGAGACACTACATGATGTAGGACATCGAAACGCTACATGAAGTAGGACATCTAGACGCTACATGAACTAAGATATTGAGACACTACATGAAGTAGCACATCGACACGCTACTTGAAGTAGGACTTCGACACACTACATGAAGTAGGACATCGAAACCCAACATGAAGTAGGACTTCGACACGCTACATGAAGTAGGACATCGAGACATACATGAAGTAGGACATCAAGGCACTACATGAAGTAGGACATCGACACGCTACATGAAGTAGGACATCAACACACTACATGAAGTAGGACATCGAGACACTACATGAAGTAGGACTTCGAGACACTTCATGAAGTAGGACATCGAGACACTAAATGAAGTAGGACATTGAGACACTAAATGAAGTAGGACATTGAGACACTAAATGAAGTAGGACATCGAGACACTACATGAAGTAGGACATCAAGACACTACATGAAGTAGGACATCGACACACTACATGAAGTAGGACATCAAGACAATACATAAAGTAGGACTTCGAGACGCTACATGAAGTAGGATTTCGGGACGCTACATGAAGTAAGACATCGACACGCTACATGAAGCAGTACATCAAGGTACTACATGAAGTAGGACATCGATACGCTACATGAAGTAGGACTTCGAGACGCTACATGAAGTAGGACTTCGACACGCTACATGAAGTAGGACACCGACACACTGCATGAAGTAGGACACCGCAACACTACATGAAGTAGGACATCGAGACACTACATGAAGTAGGACATCGAGACACTACATGAAGTAGGACATCGAGACACTACATAAAGAAGGACATCGACACACTACATGAAGTAGGACATCGACACACTACATGAAGTAGGACAATCGACACCCTGCATGAAGTAGGACATCAACACGCTGCATGAAGTAGGACATCGAGACATTACATGAAGTAAAACATCGAGACACTGCATGAAGTAGGACACGACACACTACATGAAGTAGGACACCGACAAGCTACATGAAGTAGGACATCGAGACACTACATGAAGTAGGACATCGACACGCTACATAAAGCAGGACATCGAGACACTGCATGAAGCAGGACATCGAGACACTGCATAAAGTAGGATATCGAGACACTGCATGAAGTCGGACATCTAGACACTGCATGAAGTAGGACATCGACACACTACATGAAGTAGGACATCAAGACACTGCATGAAGTAGGACATCTAGACACTGCATTAAGTAGGACATTGACACAATACATGAAGTAGGATATCGAGACACTACATGAAGTAGGACATCGAGACACTACATGAAATAGGACATCGAGACACTACATGAAGTAGGACATCAACACAGTACATGAAGCAGGACATCGACACGCTACATGAAGTAGGACATCGACACACTACATGAAGTAGAACATCGACACGCTACATGAAGTAGGACATCGAGACACTATATGAAGTACGACATCAACGCACTACATGAAGTAGGACATCGACACGCTACATGAAGTAGGACCCCGACACGCTACATGAAGTAGGACACCGACACGCTACATGAAGTAGGACACCGACACGCTACATGAAGTAGGACATCGACACACTACATGAAGTAGGACATCGACACACTACATGAAGTAGGACATCGAGACACTACAAGAAGCAGTACATCGAGACACTACATGAAGTATGACATCGAGACACCACATGAAGTAGGACATTGAGACTCTACATGAAGTAGGACATTGAGACACTACATGAAGTAGGACATTGAGACTCTGCATGAAGCAGGACTTCGACACGCTACATGAAGTAGGACATCGACACGCTACATGAAGTAGGACATCGACACGCTACATGAAGTAGGACATCGAGACAGTATATGAAGTAGGACTTCGACACACTACATGAAGTAGGACATTGAGATACTGCATGAAGTAGAACACTGACACACTACATGAAGTAGGATATCAAGACACTATATGAAGTAGGACATCGAGACACTACAAGAAGTAGGACATCGACACGCTACATGAAGTAGGACACCAACACTACGTGAAGTAGGACATCGACACACTACATGAAGTAGGACATTGAGACACTACATGAAGCAGTACATCGAGACACTACATGAAGTAGGACATCGACACACTACATGAAGTAGGACATTGAGACAATACATGAAGCAGTACATCGAGGCACTACATGAAGTAGGACATCGACACGCTACATGAAGTAGGACATCGAGACACTACATGAAGTGGGACATCGAAACACTACAAGAAGTAGGACATCAACACACTACAAGAAGTAGGACATCGACACACTACATGAAGTAGGACATCGAGACACACCAAGAAGTAGGACAACGAGACACCACATGAAGTAGGACATCGAGACACTACATGAAATAGGACACAGAGCACTACATGAAGTAGGACATCGACACACTACATGAAGCAGGACATCGAGACACTGCATGAAGCAGGACATCGAGACACTGCATAAAGTAGGATATCGAGACACTGCATGAAGTCGGACATCTAGACCCTGCATGAAGTAGGACATCAACACACTACATGAAGTAGGACAATCGACACCCTGCATGAAGTAGGACATCAACACGCTGCATGAAGTAGGACATCGAGACATTACATGAAGTAGGACATCTAGACACTGCATTAAGTAGGACATTGACACAATACATGAAGTAGGATATCGAGACACTACATGAAGTAGGACATCGAGACACTACATGAAGTAAGACATCGACACAGTACATGAAGCAGGACATCGACACGCTACATGAAGTAGGACATCGACACACTACATGAAGTAGAACATCGACACGCTACATGAAGTAGGACATCGAGACACTATATGAAGTACGACATCAACGCACTACATGAAGTAGGACATCGACACGCTACATGAAGTAGGACCCCGACACGCTACATGAAGGACACCGACACGCTACATGAAGTAGGACATCGACACACTACATGAAGTAGGACATCGAGACAGTACAAGAAGCAGTACATCGAGACACTACATGAAGTAGGACATCGAGACACCACATAAAGTAGGACATTGAGACTCTACATGAAGTAGAACATCGACACACTACAAGAAGTAGGACATCGAGACACACCAAGAAGTAGGACATCGACACACTACATGAAGTAGGACATCGAGACACTACATGAAATAGGACATAGAGCACTACATGAAGTAGGACATCGACACACTACATGAAGGAGGACATCGAGACACTGCATGAAGTAGGACAGCGACACACTACATGAAGTAGAACACCGCAACACTACATGAAGTAGGACATCGAGACACTACATGAAGTAGAACATCAAGACACTACAACAAGTAGGACATCGACACACTACATGAAGTAGAACATCGAGACACTACATGAAGTAGGACATTGAGACGCTATATGAAGTAGGACATCGACACGCTACATGAAGTAGGACATCGACACACTACATGAAGTAGGACATCGAGACACTACAAGAAGCAGTACATCGAGACACTACATGAAGTAGGACATCGAGACACCACATGAAGTAGGACATTGAGACTCTACATGAAGTAGAACATCGACACACTACATGAAGTAGGACATCGAGACACACCAAGAAGTAGGACATCGACACACTACATGAAGTAGGACATCGAGACACTACATGAAATAGGACATAGAGCACTACATGAAGTAGGACATCGACACACTACATGAAGTAGGACATCGAGACACTGCATGAAGTAGGACAGCGACACACTACATGAAGTAGAACACCGCAACACTACATGAAGTAGGACATCGAGACACTACATGAAGTAGAACATCAAGACACTACAACAAGTAGGACATCGACACACTGCATGAAGTAGAACATCGAGACACTACATGAAGTAGGACATTGAGACGCTATATGAAGTAGGACATCGACACGCTACATGAAGCAGTACATCAAGGCACTACATGAAGTAGGACATCGAGACACCACAGGAAGCAGTACATAAACACACTACATGAAGTAGGACATCGAGGGGCATGGCTTGGCCAGCAGCGATGGCGGACGCGTGAGCAGAGAGCTCCGCATCGGCCTCACGTTTATCCTGATTTTACAGGCGTCCGAGTCTGAATTTTGCGCCACCGGAGCCCTTTGAGGGGGGCTGTGAGCGAGCAGAGAAGATCGGAAGGAGTGGAGAGGGCTGCCTGATCGAGTTACGACGGAAACTGTGAGGTAGCGCTGAGACGCAGGGAGCTCACAAGATGGCGGCGATAATGATGCTGACTGAGGCGGCGACCGCGGGGCTCTGAGCACCGAATCGAGTAGGAGGGAGGTCCTGCGAGTGCTATCGGACCAGAGCTGCGGTTTGACGGTGGTGGCCGGCGGACTGGCAGAATAAGAGACTGTAGGAGAGCGGCGGACGGCCGCGGCCTGGCCCGTTTCCCCTGATGAACCGTGGAGGACTTCCGGCTGACTGGGGGAGATCGCGGAGCGGATTGCTGTCGGCGGCGAGAGTGGTGTGCGCCGAATAGAAACGAGTGACTCGCACGAGTGCGGGAGCCTCCTGGACTCCTGGAAGAGGCACTGGAGCTGCCTCTTGTTATTGAGTACCGGCCTGGAGAAATGGTGGCGAAGAGCGAGCGGACGGCTCGCTGAAGGTACGCGGGGTAGGGAGGTCTGAGGACTGGGCTGGGACCCCCTGACCCCGGCCCTGGGCGGCAGCAGTGACCTGCGGACCGGACTCGGCGGTGGACCCTCCTCCGCTGAATAAAAGTCCCACCTGGGAGGCCCTAGTGACGAAGAGGCTAGAAGCTGGGGGGCCCGCTGGGGGTGAGGGACTGCCGCAGAGAACAGAGGAGGCCTAGAAGAGATCGCTCGACCCCTTGGAGGGGTCCCGGATGTGGGAGAGCCCCGGGATCACTCAGGGATCTATGAACTGCCTAGCCCGCTGCGCCGCAACCCGGAGAGGGGCCCCTGTTGCGACTGTGTGGATTCATTCACGGGGTGACCGCCTAGACAACGGAGTGAAAACTGAGCGCTTGGGAGGCGCTGGGTCCCCCGTTGAGTGGCACGGACAGGGGCATGCAGATGCCCCAGTGGTGGCGATGAAGATAGCATGAGAGGAACGGAGCCCTCCGGCTAGTGGACTGTGACTGCGGGGTGATTGGAAAATGGAATGACCCACGTTCTGTCCTGTATCCCCTACTTCAGAGCTGAGAATAGCACGCCCGAACTCCTGCGGAAGTAACGGGACGACAACTCCCATTGAATTGAGGAGAGAGCCAATGCAGACCCTGCAGAGCACTCAGAGTAATGCGAGGAGTGTGACGACAGGAGCAAGAGGAGTCCTTGCAACTATGGGCAAACCTAAGGGCCGCCAGGCTGGGGTGCCCCAGGACCAGGGGGAAGAAACACAAGGGCCGGCGAGCGGTGCCTCGGATGACCCAGTGTAGAGGCAGTTGCAGCAGACCTAACGGCAACCCTTCATCAGGACATTAGCACGGTTGCAGTGGGGCTTGGCCTATTGCAAGACGAGCACAAGAAACTCTCTGAGAGGGTAAAAAAAAACTGAACTCGATATCGCGGAAATAGAGCCAGCACACAAAGATGTGGCGCAGCAAGTGCAGGCCTGAACGGACAGGGTATCGACACTAGAACGCAGAGCTGAAGATGCAGAAGGACGCAACCCGATGAATAACGTAAGGGTCGTGGGACTGCCGGAAGAATCAGAAGGGGGCGATATGGTGTCATTCCTGGAAACATGGTTCAGAAATGTAGTCGCTCCGGAAGGACTTACAGCATTTTATACGCTTGAGAGCCCACAGAGTGCCGGCCCGACCACTGGCCCCAGGGAGGCCCCCAAGACCGGTGGTGGCCCGCCTGCTTCATTTCAGAGACAGGGACTTACTATTATAAAAGGCAAGAGCAGATGGCCCCTTTACAGTGGACAATGCTAAAGTCACGTTGTTTCCGGACTATACGATGGAGGTGCAAAGGAGGTGCGCCTCTTACATAGCGGTCAAGAAGGCTTTGCGGGAGGAGGGCCTCCAGTACTCCCTAATGTTCCCAGCTCGGTTGCGTATTATTCTGGATGGAAATACTCACTATGTTGACTCTCCCGAGGAAGCTTGGGACTGGCTGGAGAACTATAAGAAGGAAGTACCGAGAGATGGGGCCCTGGGAGAGATGCGTGACCGAAGGCTTAATAGACCCGCGCAATCGCGTCGGCGCACCCGCAACAGGACCCAGAAGAAGCCCACGCTTACACAGATGGCTAGTGAGTGGGCAGCGGCACTGCAGGCAGTGGTGGAACTAGCACAAGTCCGAGCTCCTACATCGGATGAAGAAAAGGGCAATACCACTGATGGCTCTGTTGGGCAGGACTCGGACTCATCTTTAACTGGCGAGGAGCGGATGCCACTGGTGACACCGCAGACGACAGATAACATAGCCTGAAGCAGACGGCTGCAGGACTGTGCCAAACTAGAAACCTGCGAACTGGTCCGCTAGCGAGGGAATGGTGGACAGCCCGTACTGGTGTTGATGATTCGAGGCTGATGTGCATTATTTGGGATTTATTTGAGCCAGTTGCAATCCCCAGCACCTCTGAATTCGTCAGACATTTGAGAGTGTTGTTTTCATGGTTTGGATGGGTACTAGCTTTGTAGTAGCTGTCCTGGGGAGGGGGAGTTGGGGTTGTTTCTTAGTATCAGGGGTTAATAGGGCCAGGCATGTCACTAACCTAGCTCACAGGGTTGCTTTCCAGACGCAGTTGGGATGGGTCCTACAAATGATCTGAAGTGTATATCCTGGAATGTGCGGGGCATGCATACTATGTGGCATCGCCAAAAGCTTCATGCGTATTTAGTGCGGAGAGGAGTTCATATTGTGCTGTTACAGGAAACTCATTTGCAGGCGCAGGAGGGGGCAGCATTTCAGCGGCGCTGGCGGGGTCAATTGTACTACACAAACTATTCTGCCTTCGCCTGGGGAGTGTTGGTTTGGATAAGAGCGGGGGTGCCTTTCCAATGTAGGGAAAAGCTTATTGATCCAGAGGGCAGATTTGTCGTGGTCCTTGGGAAACTAGATGGGCGTGACATTGCTCTGGGTAGCATATATGCTCCCAGACACTGCATGAAGTAGGACATCGAGACACTACATGAAGTAGGACATCGAGACACTACATGAAGTAGGACATCGAGACACTACGAGAAGTAGTACATCGAGACATTACAAAAAGTAGTACATCGACACACTACATGAAGTAGGACATCGACACACTACATGAAGTAGGGAATCAAGACACTACATGAAGTAGGACTTCGAGACGCTACATGAAGTAAGACATCGACACGCTACATGAAGCAGTACATCAAGGTACTACATGAAGTAGGACTTCGACACGCTACATGAAGTAGGACTTCGACACGCTACATGAAGTAGGACATCGAGACACTGCATGAAGTAGGACACCGACACTGCATGAAGTAGGACATTGAGACACTGCATGAAGTAGGACATTGAGACACTACATGAAGAAGGACATCGAGACACTACATGAAGAGGGACATCGACAAACTACATGAAGTAGGACATCAACACACTACATGAAGTAAGACATCAACACACTACATGAAGTAGGACAATCGACACACTGCATGAAGTAGGACATCGACACGCTGCATGAAGTAGGACATCGACACGCTGCATGAAGTAGGACTTCGAGACACTGCATGAAGTAGGACACCGACACTCTACATGAAGTAGGACATCAAGACACTACCTGAAGTAGGACATCGAGACGCTACATGAAGTAAGACATCTACACACTACATGAAGCAGTACATCAAGGCACTACATGAAGTAGGACATCGACACGCTTCATGAAGTAGGATATCGAGACGCTACATGAAGTAGGACATCGACACACTACATAAAGTAGGACATCGACACACTACATGAAGTAGGACATCGAGACACTGCATGAAGTAGGACACCGACACACTACATGAAGTAGGACACTCAGCAGACACTACATGAAGTAAGGACATCGAAGACACTACATGAAGTAGGACATCGACACACTACATGAAGTAGGACATCAAGACACTACATGAAGTAGGACATCGAGACACTACATGAAGTAGGACACCGAGACACTACATGAAGTAGGACATCGAGACACTACATGAAGTAGGACATTGAGACACTACATGAAGTAGGACATCGAGACGCTACATGAAGTAGGACATTGAGACACTACATGAAGTAGGACATCGAGACGCTACATGAAGTAGGACATCAAGACGCTACATGAAGTAGGACATCTAGACGCTACATGAACTAAGATATTGAGACACTACATAAAGTAGGACATCGACAAGCTACTTGAGTAGGACTTGACCTACATGAAGTAGGACATCGAGAGCACTACATGAAGTAGGACATCGAAACCGAACATGAAGTAGGACTTCGACACGCTACATGAAGTAGGACATCGAGACACTACATGAAGTAGGACATCGAGGCACTACATGAAGTAGGACATCGACACGCTACATGAAGTAGGATATCAAGACAACTACATGAAGTAGGACATCGACACACTACAAGTAGGACATCGCAGGCTACATGAAGCAGGACACGACACTACATGAAGTAGGACATCGACACACTACATGAAGCAGGACATCAACACACTACATGAAGTAGCGACTATCGAGCACGCTACATGAAGTAGGACATCGAAGACACTGCATGAAGTAGGACTTCGAGCGTACATGAAGTAGGACTTCGAGACACTACATGAAGTAAGACATCGACACGCTACATGAAGCAGGACATCAAGGTACTACATGAAGTAGGACATCGATACGCTACATGAAGTAGGACATCGAGACACTACATGAAGTAGGACTCGACACACTACATGAAGTAGGACACCGACACACTGCATGAAGTAGGACACCGAACACTACATGAAGTAGGACATCGAGACACTACATGAAGTAGGACATCGAGACACTACATGAAGTAGGACATCGAGACACTACATGAAGTAGGACATCGACACACTACATGAAGTAGGACAATCGACACACTGCATGAAGTAGGACATCAACACGCTGCATGAAGTAGGACATCGAGACATTACATGAAGTAAAACATCGAGACACTGCATGAAGTAGGACACGACACACTACATGAAGTAGGACATCTGACAAGCTACATGAAGTAGGACATCGAGACACTACATGAAGTAGGACATCGACACGCTACATAAAGCAGGACATCGAGACACTGCATGAAGTAGGACATCGAGACACTGCATAAGTAGGATATCGACACACTACATGAAGTAGGACATCAAGACACTGCATGAAGTAGGACATCTAGACACTGCATTAAGTAGGACATTGACACAATACATGAAATAGGATATCGAGACACTACATGAAGTAGGACATCGAGACACTACATGAAATAGGACATCGAGACACTACATGAAGTAGGACATCAACACAGTACATGAAGCAGGACATCAACACGCTACATGAAGTAGGACATCGACACACTACATGAAGTAGAACATCGACACGCTACATGAAGTAAGACATTGAGACACTACATGAAGTAGCGACATCGACGCGCTTCATGAAGTAGGTCATCAACACACTACATGAAGTAGGACATCAAGACACTGCATGAAGTAGGACATCGAGACACTGCATGAAGTAGGACACCGACACACTACATAAAGTAGGACATCGAGACACTACATGAAGTAGGACACGAGACACTACATGAAGTAGGACACCGAGACACTACATGAAGTAGGACATAGAGACAATACATGAAGTAGGACATTGAAACGCTACATGAAGTAGGACATCGAAACGCTACATGAAGTAGGACATCGAGGTACTACATGAAGTAGGACATCGAAACCCAACATGAAGTAGGACTTCGACACGCTACATGAAGTAGGACATTCGACACGCTACATGAAGTAGGACATCGAGACACTACATGAAGTAGGACATCAAGGCACTACATGAAGTAGGACATTGACACGCTACACGAAGTAGGATATCAAGACACTACATGAAGTAGGACATCGAGACACTATAAGAAGTAGGACATCAACAGGCTACATGAAGTAGGACACTGACACTACATGAAGTAGGACATCGATACGCTACATGAAGTAGGATATCAAAACGCTACATGAATTAAGATATTTAGACACTACATGAAGTAGGACATCGACACGCTACATAAAGTAGGACATCGACACACTACATGAAGTAGGACATCGATACGCTACATGAAGTAGGACTTCGACACGCTGCATGAAGTAGGACTTCGACACGCTACATGAAGTAGGACATCGAGACACTGCATGAAGTAGTACACCGACACACTGCATGAAGTAGGACACCGCAACACTACATGAAGTAGGACATCGAGACACTACATGAAGTAGGACATCGAGACACTACATAAAGAAGGACATCAACACACTACATGAAGTAGGACATCGACACACTACATGAAGTAGGACAATCGACACACTGCATGAAGTAGGACATTGACACGCTGCATGAAGTAGGACAATCGACACACTGCGTGAAGTAGGACATCGACACGCTGCATGAAGTAGGACATCGAGACACTACATGAAGTAGGACATCGAGACACTGCATGAAGTAGGACACCGACACACTACATGAAGTAGGACATCAAGACACTACCTGAAGTAGGACATCGAGACGCTACATGAAGTAGGACATCAAGACACTACCTGAAGTAGGACATCGAGACGCTACATGAAGTAGGACATCTACACACTACATGAAGCAGTACATCAAGGCACTACATGAAGTAGGACATCGACACGCTTCAAGAAGTAGGATATCGAGACGCTACATGAAGTAGGACATCGACACACTACATAAAGTATTATATCGACACACTACATGAAGTAGGACATCGAGACACTGCATGAAGTAGGACACCGACACACTACATGAAGTAGGACACCGCAACACTACATGAAGTAGGACACCGAGACACTACATGAAGTAGGACATCTAGACGCTACATGAACTAAGATATTGAGACACTACATGAAGTAGCACATCGACACGCTTCATGAAGTAGGTCATCAAAACACTACATGAAGTAGGACATCAAGACACTGCATGAAGTAGGACATTGAGACACTACATGAAGTAGGACACCGACACACTACATAAAGTAGGACATCAAGACACTACATGAAGTAGGACACTGAGACACTACATGAAGTAGGACACCGAGACACTACATGAAGTAGGACATAGAGACAATACATGAAGTAGGACATCGAAACGCTACATGAAGTAGGACATCGAAACGCTACATGAAGTAGGACATTGAAACGCTACATGAAGTAAGACATCGACACGCTACATGAAGCAGTACATCAAGGTACTACATGAAATAGGACATCGATACGCTACATGAAGTTGGACTTCGACACGCTACATGAAGTAGGATTTCGACACGCTACATGAAGTAGGACATCGAGACACTACCTGAAGTAGGACATCGAGACGCTACATGAAGTAGGACATCAAGACACTACCTGAAGTAGGACATCGAGATGCTACATGAAGTAGGACATCTACACACTACATGAAGCAGTACATCAAGGCACTACATGAGGTAGGACATAGAGACAATACATGAAGTAGGACATCTAGACGCTACATGAACTAAGATATTGAGACACTACATGAAGTAGCACATCGACACGCTACTTGAAGTAGGACTTCGACACACTACATGAAGTAGGACATTGAGGTACTACATGAAGTAGGACATCGAAACCCAACATGAAGTAGGACATCTACACACTACATGAAGCAGTACATCAAGGCACTACATGAAGTAGGACATCGAGACACTGCATGAAGTAAGACACCGACACACTACATGAAGTAGGACACTGCAACACTACATGAAGTAGGACACCGAGACACTACATGAAGTAGGACATAGAGACAATACATGAAGTAGGACATCGAAACGCTACATGAAGTAGGACATCGAAACGCTACATGAAGTAGGACATCTAGACGCTACATGAACTAAGATATTGAGACACTACATGAAGTAGCACATCGACACGCTTCATGAAGTAGGTCATCAAAACACTACATGAAGTAGGACATCAAGACACTGCATGAAGTAGGACATCGAGACACTGCATGAAGTAGGACACCGACACACTACATAAAGTAGGACATCGAGACACTACATGAAGTAGGACACAGACACTACATGAAGTAGGACACCGAGACACTACATGAAGTAGGACATAGAGACAATACATGAAGTAGGACATTGAAACGCTACATGAAGTAGGACATCAAAACGCTACATGAAGTAGGACATCTAGACGCTACATGAACTAAGATATTGAGACACTACATGAAGTAGCACATCGACACACTACTTGAAGTAGGACTTCGACACACTACATGAAGTAGGACATCGAGGTACTACATGAAGTAGGACATCGAGACACTACATGAAGTAGGACATCAAGGCACTACATGAAGTAGGACATTGACACGCTACACGAAGTAGGATATCAAGACACTATATGAAGTAGGACATCGAGAAACTATAAGAAGTAGGACATCGACATGCTACATGAAGTAGGACACTGACACACTACATGAAGTAGGACATCGATACGCTACATGAAGTAGGATATCAAAACGCTACATGAATTAAGATATTTAGACACTACATGAAGTAGGACATCGACACGCTACATAAAGTAGGACATCGACACACTACATGAAGTAGGACATCGATACGCTACATGAAGTAGGACTTCGACACGCTGCATGAAGTAGGACTTCGACACGCTACATGAAGTAGGACATCGAGACACTGCATGAAGTAGTACACCGACACACTGCATGAAGTAGGACACCGCAACACTACATGAAGTAGGACATCGAGACACTACATAAAGAAGGACATCAACACACTACATGAAGTAGGACATCGACACACTACATGAAGTAGGACAATCAACACACTGCATGAAGTAGGACATTGACACGCTGCATGAAGTAGGACAATCGACACACTGCGTGAAGTAGGACATCGACACGCTGCATGAAGTAGGACATCGAGACACTACATGAAGTAGGACATCGAAACACTGCATGAAGTAGGACACCGACACACTACATGAAGTAGGACATCAAGACACTACCTGAAGTAGGACATCGAGACGCTACATGAAGTAGGACATCAAGACACTACCTGAAGTAGGACATCGAGACGCTACATGAAGTAGGACATCTACACACTACATGAAGCAGTACATCAAGGCACTACATGAAGTAGGACATCGACACGCTTCAAGAAGTAGGATATCGAGACGCTACATGAAGTAGGACATCGACACACTACATAAAGTATTATATCGACACACTACATGAAGTAGGACATCGAGACACTGCATGAAGTAGGACACCGACACACTACATGAAGTAGGACACCGCAACACTACATGAAGTAGGACACCGAGACACTACATGAAGTAGGACATCGAGACACTACATGAAGTAGGACATAGAGACAATACATGAAGTAGGACATCGAAACGCTACATGAAGTAGGACATCGAGACGCTACATGAAGTAGGACATCAAGACACTACCTGAAGTAGGACATCGAAACGCTTCATGAAGTAGGTCATCAAAACACTACATGAAGTAGGACATCTAGACGCTACATGAACTAAGATATTGAGACACTACATGAAGTAGCACATCGACACGCTTCATGAAGTAGGTCATCAAAACACTACATGAAGTAGGACATCAAGACACTGCATGAAGTATGATATTGAGACACTGCATGAAGTAGGACACCGAAACACTACATAAAGTAGGACATCGAGACACTACATGAAGTAGGACACTGAGACACTACATGAAGTAGGACACCAAGACACTACATGAAGTAGGACACCAAGACACTACATGAAGTAGGACACCAAGACACTACATGAAATAGGACATAGAGACAATACATGAAGTAGGACATCGAAACGCTACATGAAGTAGGACATTGAAACGCTACATGAAGTAGGACATCTAGACGCTACATGAACTAAGATATTGAGACACTACATGAAGTAGCACATCGAGACACTACATGAAGTAGGACATCAAGGCACTACATGAAGTAGGACATTGACACGCTACACGAAGTAGGATATCAAGACACTACATGAAGTAGGACATCGAGACACTATAAGAAGTAGGACATCAACAGGCTGCATGAAGTAGGACACTGACACTACATGAAGTAGGACATCGATACGCTACATGAAGTAGGATATCAAAACGCTACATGAATTAAGATATTTAGACACTACATGAAGTAGGACATCGACACGCTACATAAAGTAGGACATCGACACACTACATGAAGTAGGACATCGATACGCTACATGAAGTAGGACTTCGACACGCTGCATGAAGTAGGACTTCGACACGCTACATGAAGTAGGACATCGAGACACTGCATGAAGTAGTACACCGACACACTGCATGAAGTAGGACACCGCAACACTACATGAAGTAGGACATCGAGACACTACATGAAGTAGGACATCGAGACACTACATAAAGAAGGACATCAACACACTACATGAAGTAGGACATCGACACACTACATGAAGTAGGACAATCGACACACTGCATGAAGTAGGACATTGACACGCTGCATGAAGTAGGACATCGAGACACTACATGAAGTAGGACATCGAGACACTGCATGAAGTAGGACACCGACACACTGCATGAAGTAGGACACCAACACACTGCATGAAGTAGGACAATCGACACGCTACATGAAGCAGTACATCAAGGTACTACATGAAATAGGACATCGATACGCTACATGAAGTTGGACTTCGACACGCTACATGAAGTAGGATTTCGACACGCTACATGAAGTAGGACATCGAGACACTACCTGAAGTAGGATATCGAGACGCTACATGAAGTAGGACATCAAGACACTACCTGAAGTAGGACATCGAGATGCTACATGAAGTAGGACATCTACACACTACATGAAGCAGTACATCAAGGCACTACATGAGGTAGGACATAGAGACAATACATGAAGTAGGACATCTAGACGCTACATGAACTAAGATATTGAGACACTACATGAAGTAGCACATCGACACGCTACTTGAAGTAGGACTTCGACACACTACATGAAGTAGGACATTGAGGTACTACATGAAGTAGGACATCGAAACCCAACATGAAGTAGGACATCTACACACTACATGAAGCAGTACATCAAGGCACTACATGAAGTAGGACATCGACACGCTTCATGAAGTAGGATATCGACACACTACATGAAGTAGGACATCGAGACACTGCATGAAGTAAGACACCGACACACTACATGAAGTAGGACACTGCAACACTACATGAAGTAGGACACCGAGACACTACATGAAGTAGGACATAGAGACAATACATGAAGTAGGACATCGAAATGCTACATGAAGTAGGACATCGAAACGCTACATGAGGTAGGACATCTAGACGCTACATGAACTAAGATATTGAGACACTACATGAAGTAGCACATCGACACGCTTCATGAAGTAGGTCATCAAAACACTACATGAAGTAGGACATCAAGACACTGCATGAAGTAGGACATCGAGACACTGCATGAAGTAGGACACCGACACACTACATAAAGTAGGACATCGAGACACTACATGAAGTAGGACACAGACACTACATGAAGTAGGACACCGAGACACTACATGAAGTAGGACATAGAGACAATACATGAAGTAGGACATTGAAACGCTACATGAAGTAGGACATCAAAACGCTACATGAAGTAGGACATCTAGACGCTACATGAACTAAGATATTGAGACACTACATGAAGTAGCACATCGACACACTACTTGAAGTAGGACTTCGACACACTACATGAAGTAGGACATCGAGGTACTACATGAAGTAGGACATCGAAACCCAACATGAAGTAGGACTTCGACACGCTACATGAAGTAGGACTTCGACACGCTACATGAAGTAGGACATCGAGACACTACATGAAGTAGGACATCAAGGCACTACATGAAGTAGGACATTGACACGCTACACGAAGTAGGATATCAAGACACTACATGAAGTAGGACATCGAGACACTATAAGAAGTAGGACATCGACAGGCTACATGAAGTAGGACACTGACACACTACATGAAGTAGGACATCGATACGCTACATGAAGTAGGATATCAAAACGCTACATGAATTAAGATATTTAGACACTACATGAAGTAGGACATCGACACGCTACATAAAGTAGGACATCGACACACTACATGAAGTAGGACATCGATACGCTACATGAAGTAGGACTTCGACACGCTGCATGAAGTAGGACTTCGACACGCTACATGAAGTAGGACATCGAGACACTGCATGAAGTAGTACACCGACACACTGCATGAAGTAGGACACCGCAACACTACATGAAGTAGGACATCGAGACACTACATGAAGTAGGACATCGAGACACTACATAAAGAAGGACATCAACACACTACATGAAGTAGGACATCGACACACTACATGAAGTAGGACAATCAACACACTGCATGAAGTAGGACATTGACACGCTGCATGAAGTAGGACAATCGACACACTGCGTGAAGTAGGACATCGACACGCTGCATGAAGTAGGACATCGAGACACTACATGAAGTAGGACATCGAGACACTACATGAAGTAGGACATCAACACAGTACATGAAGTAGGACATCGAGACGCTACATGAAGTAGGACATCAAGACACTACCTGAAGTAGGACATCGAGACGCTACATGAAGTAGGACATCTACACACTACATGAAGCAGTACATCAAGGCACTACATGAAGTAGGACATCGACACGCTTCAAGAAGTAGGATATCGAGACGCTACATGAAGTAGGACATCGACACACTACATAAAGTATTATATCGACACACTACATGAAGTAGGACATCGAGACACTGCATGAAGTAGGACACCGACACACTACATGAAGTAGGACACCGCAACACTACATGAAGTAGGACACCGAGACACTACATGAAGTAGGACATCTAGACGCTACATGAACTAAGATATTGAGACACTACATGAAGTAGCACATCGACACGCTTCATGAAGTAGGTCATCAAAACACTACATGAAGTAGGACATCAAGACACTGCATGAAGTAGGACATTGAGACACTACATGAAGTAGGACACCGACACACTACATAAAGTAGGACATCAAGACACTACATGAAGTAGGACACTGAGACACTACATGAAGTAGGACACCGAGACACTACATGAAGTAGGACATAGAGACAATACATGAAGTAGGACATCGAAACGCTACATGAAGTAGGACATCGAAACGCTACATGAAGTAGGACATTGAAACGCTACATGAAGTAAGACATCGACACGCTACATGAAGCAGTACATCAAGGTACTACATGAAATAGGACATCGATACGCTACATGAAGTTGGACTTCGACACGCTACATGAAGTAGGATTTCGACACGCTACATGAAGTAGGACATCGAGACACTACCTGAAGTAGGACATCGAGACGCTACATGAAGTAGGACATCGAGACACTACCTGAAGTAGGACATCGAGATGCTACATGAAGTAGGACATCTACACACTACATGAAGCAGTACATCAAGGCACTACATGAGGTAGGACATAGAGACAATACATGAAGTAGGACATCTAGACGCTACATGAACTAAGATATTGAGACACTACATGAAGTAGCACATCGACACGCTACTTGAAGTAGGACTTCAACACACTACATGAAGTAGGACATTGAGGTACTACATGAAGTAGGACATCGAAACCCAACATGAAGTAGGACATCTACACACTACATGAAGCAGTACATCAAGGCACTACATGAAGTAGGACATCGACACGCTTCATGAAGTAGGATATCGACACACTACATGAAGTAGGACATCGAGACACTGCATGAAGTAAGACACCGACACACTACATGAAGTAGGACACTGCAACACTACATGAAGTAGGACACCGAGACACTACATGAAGTAGGACATAGAGACAATACATGAAGTAGGACATCGAAACGCTACATGAAGTAGGACATCGAAACGCTACATGAAGTAGGACATCTAGACGCTACATGAACTAAGATATTGAGACACTACATGAAGTAGCACATCGACACGCTTCATGAAGTAGGTCATCAAAACACTACATGAAGTAGGACATCAAGACACTGCATGAAGTAGGACATCGAGACACTGCATGAAGTAGGACACCGACACACTACATAAAGTAGGACATCGAGACACTACATGAAGTAGGACACAGACACTACATGAAGTAGGACACCGAGACACTACATGAAGTAGGACATAGAGACAATACATGAAGTAGGACATTGAAACGCTACATGAAGTAGGACATCAAAACGCTACATGAAGTAGGACATCTAGACGCTACATGAACTAAGATATTGAGACACTACATGAAGTAGCACATCGACACACTACTTGAAGTAGGACTTCGACACACTACATGAAGTAGGACATCGAGGTACTACATGAAGTAGGACATCGAGACACTACATGAAGTAGGACATCAAGGCACTACATGAAGTAGGACATTGACACGCTACACGAAGTAGGATATCAAGACACTACATGAAGTAGGACATCGAGACACTATAAGAAGTAGGACATCGACAGGCTACATGAAGTAGGACACTGACACACTACATGAAGTAGGACATCGATACGCTACATGAAGTAGGATATCAAAACGCTACATGAATTAAGATATTTAGACACTACATGAAGTAGGACATCGACACGCTACATAAAGTAGGACATCGACACACTACATGAAGTAGGACATCGATACGCTACATGAAGTAGGACTTCGACACGCTGCATGAAGTAGGACTTCGACACGCTACATGAAGTAGGACATCGAGACACTGCATGAAGTAGTACACCGACACACTGCATGAAGTAGGACACCGCAACACTACATGAAGTAGGACATCGAGACACTACATAAAGAAGGACATCAACACACTACATGAAGTAGGACATCGACACACTACATGAAGTAGGACAATCAACACACTGCATGAAGTAGGACATTGACACGCTGCATGAAGTAGGACAATCGACACACTGCGTGAAGTAGGACATCGACACGCTGCATGAAGTAGGACATCGAGACACTACATGAAGTAGGACATCGAAACACTGCATGAAGTAGGACACCGACACACTACATGAAGTAGGACATCAAGACACTACCTGAAGTAGGACATCGAGACGCTACATGAAGTAGGACATCAAGACACTACCTGAAGTAGGACATCGAGACGCTACATGAAGTAGGACATCTACACACTACATGAAGCAGTACATCAAGGCACTACATGAAGTAGGACATCGACACGCTTCAAGAAGTAGGATATCGAGACGCTACATGAAGTAGGACATCGACACACTACATAAAGTATTATATCGACACACTACATGAAGTAGGACATCGAGACACTGCATGAAGTAGGACACCGACACACTACATGAAGTAGGACACCGCAACACTACATGAAGTAGGACACCGAGACACTACATGAAGTAGGACATCTAGACGCTACATGAACTAAGATATTGAGACACTACATGAAGTAGCACATCGACACGCTTCATGAAGTAGGTCATCAAAACACTACATGAAGTAGGACATCAAGACACTGCATGAAGTAGGACATTGAGACACTACATGAAGTAGGACACCGACACACTACATAAAGTAGGACATCGAGACACTACATGAAGTAGGACACTGAGACACTACATGAAGTAGGACACCGAGACACTACATGAAGTAGGACATAGAGACAATACATGAAGTAGGACATCGAAACGCTACATGAAGTAGGACATCGAAACGCTACATGAAGTAGGACATTGAAACGCTACATGAAGTAGGACATCTAGACGCTACATGAACTAAGATATTGAGACACTACATAAAGTAGCACATCGACACGCTACTTGAAGTAGGACTTCGACACACTACATGAAGTAGGATATCGAGGTACTACATGAAGTAGGACATCGAAACCCAACATGAAGTAGGACTTCGACACGCTACATGAAGTAGGACATCGAGACACTACATGAAGTAGGACATCAAGGCACTACATGAAGTAGGACATCGACACGCTACACGAAGTAGGATATCAAGACACTACATGAAGTAGGACATCGAGACACTATAAGAAGTAGGACATCGACAGGCTACATGAAGTAGGACACGACACACTACATGAAGTAGGACATCGACACACTACATGAAGCAGGACATCAAGACACTACATGAAGTACGACATCGAGACACTACATGAAGTAGGACATCAAGACACTACATGAAGTAGGACATCGAGACACTACATGAAGTAGGACATCGAGACACTAAATGAAGTAGGACATCGAGACACTACATGAAGTAGAACATCGAGACACTACATGAAGCAGGACATCAAGACACTACATGAAGTAGGACATCGAAACGCTACATGAAGTAGGACATCGAAACGCTACATGAAGTAGGACATTGAAACGCTACATGAAGTAGGACATCTAGACGCTACATGAACTAAGATATTGAGACACTACATAAAGTAGCACATCGACACGCTACTTGAAGTAGGACTTCGACACACTACATGAAGTAGGACATCGAGGTACTACATGAAGTAGGACATCGAAACCCAAAATGAAGTAGGACTTCGACACGCTACATGAAGTAGGACATCGAGACACTACATGAAGTAGGACACCGACACACTACATAAAGTAGGACATCGAGACACTACATGAAGTAGGACACTGAGACACTACATGAAGTAGGACACCGAGACACTACATGAAGTAGGACATAGAGACAATACATGAAGTAGGACATCGAAACGCTACATGAAGTAGGACATCGAAACGCTACATGAAGTAGGACATCGAGACACTACATGAAGTAGGACATCGAGACACTAAATGAAGTAGGACATCGAGACACTACATGAAGTAGAACATCGAGACACTACATGAAGCAGGACATCAAGACACTACATGAAGTAGGACATCGACACACTACATGAAGTAGGACATCAAGACACTGCATGAAGTAGGACATCGAGACACTGCATGAAGTAGGACATCGAGACACTACATGAAGTAGGACATCGAGACACTACAAGAAGTAGTACATCGAGACATTACAAGAAGTAGTACATCGAGACACTACATGAAGTAGGACATCGAGACACTACAAGAAGTAGTACATCGAGACATTACAAGAAGTAGTACATCGACACACTACATGAAGTAGGACATCAAGACACTACATAAAGTATGACATCGACACTACATGAAGTAGGACATCAAGACACTACATGAAGTAGGACTTCGAGACGCTACATGAAGTAAGACATCGACACGCTACATGAAGCAGTACATCAAGGTACTACATGAAATAGGACATCGATACGCTACATGAAGTTGGACTTCGACACGCTACATGAAGTAGGACTTCGACACGCTACATGAAGTAGGACATCGAGACACTACCTGAAGTAGGACATCGAGACGCTACATGAAGTAGGACATCAAGACACTACCTGAAGTAGGACATCGAGATGCTACATGAAGTAGGACATCTACACACTACATGAAGCAGTACATCAAGGCACTACATGAGGTAGGACATAGAGACAATACATGAAGTAGGACATCTAGACGCTACATGAACTAAGATATTGAGACACTACATGAAGTAACACATCGACACGCTACTTGAAGTAGGACTTCGACACACTACATGAAGTAGGACATTGAGGTACTACATGAAGTAGGACATCGAAACCCAACATGAAGTAGGACATCTACACACTACATGAAGCAGTACATCAAGGCACTACATGAAGTAGGACATCGACACGCTTCATGAAGTAGGATATCGACACACTACATGAAGTAGGACATCGAGACACTGCATGAAGTAGGACACCGACACATTACATGAAGTAGGACACTGCAACACTACATGAAGTAGGACACCGAGACACTACATGAAGTAGGACATAGAGACAATACATGAAGTAGGACATCGAAACGCTACATGAAGTAGGACATCTAGACGCTACATGAACTAAGATATTGAGGCACTACATGAAGTAGCACATCGACACGCTTCATGAAGTAGGTCATCAAAACACTACATGAAGTAGGACATCAAGACACTGCATGAAGTAGGACATCGAGACACTGCATGAAGTAGGACACCGACACACTACATAAAGTAGGACATCGAGACACTACATGAAGTAGGACACAGACACTACATGAAGTAGGACACCGAGACACTACATGAAGTAGGACATAGAGACAATACATGAAGTAGGACATTGAAACGCTACATGAAGTAGGACATCAAGACACTACCTGAAGTAGGACATCGAGACGCTACATGAAGTAGGACATCAAGACACTACCTGAAGTAGGACATCGAGACGCTACATGAAGTAGGACATCTACACACTACATGAAGCAGTACATCAAGGCACTACATGAAGTAGGACATCGACACGCTTCAAGAAGTAGGATATCGAGACGCTACATGAAGTAGGACATCGACACACTACATAAAGTATTATATCGACACACTACATGAAGTAGGACATCGAGACACTGCATGAAGTAGGACACCGACACACTACATGAAGTAGGACACCGCAACACTACATGAAGTAGGACACCGAGACACTACATGAAGTAGGACATCTAGACGCTACATGAACTAAGATATTGAGACACTACATGAAGTAGCACATCGACACGCTTCATGAAGTAGGTCATCAAAACACTACATGAAGTAGGACATCAAGACACTGCATGAAGTAGGACATTGAGACACTACATGAAGTAGGACACCGACACACTACATAAAGTAGGACATCGAGACACTACATGAAGTAGGACACTGAGACACTACATGAAGTAGGACACCGAGACACTACATGAAGTAGGACATAGAGACAATACATGAAGTAGGACATCGAAACGCTACATGAAGTAGGACATCGAAACGCTACATGAAGTAGGACATCTAGACGCTACATGAACTAAGATATTGAGACACTACATAAAGTAGCACATCGACACGCTACTTGAAGTAGGACTTCGACACACTACATGAAGTAGGACATCGAGGTACTACATGAAGTAGGACATCGAAACCCAACATGAAGTAGGACTTCGACACGCTACATGAAGTAGGACATCGAGACACTACATGAAGTAGGACATCAAGGCACTACATGAAGTAGGACATCGACACGCTACACGAAGTAGGATATCAAGACACTACATGAAGTAGGACATCGAGACACTATAAGAAGTAGGACATCGACAGGCTACATGAAGTAGGACACGACACACTACATGAAGTAGGACATCGACACACTACATGAAGCAGGACATCAAGACACTACATGAAGTACGACATCGAGACACTACATGAAGTAGGACATCAAGACAATACATAAAGTAGGACTTCGAGACGCTACATGAAGTAGGATTTCGGGACGCTACATGAAGTAAGACATCGACACGCTACATGAAGCAGTACATCAAGGTACTACATGAAGTAGGACATCGATACGCTACATGTAGTAGGACTTCGAGACGCTACATGAAGTAGGACTTCGACACGCTACATGAAGTAGGACACCGACACACTGCATGAAGTAGGACACCGCAACACTACATGAAGTAGGACATCGAGACACTACATGAAGTAGGACATCGAGACACTACATGAAGTAGGACATCGAGACACTACATAAAGAAGGACATCGACACACTACATGAAGTAGGACATCGACACACTACATGAAGTAGGACAATCGACACCCTGCATGAAGTAGGACATCAACACGCTGCATGAAGTAGGACATCGAGACATTACATGAAGTAAAACATCGAGACACTGCATGAAGTAGGACACGACACACTACATGAAGTAGGACACCGACAAGCTACATGAAGTAGGACATCGAGACACTACATGAAGTAGGACATCGACACGCTACATAAAGCAGGACATCGAGACACTGCATGAAGCAGGACATCGAGACACTGCATAAAAGGATATCGAGACACTGCATGAAGTCGGACATCTAGACACTGCATGAAGTAGGACATCGACACACTACATGAAGTAGGACATCAAGACACTGCATGAAGTAGGACATCTAGACACTGCATTAAGTAGGACATTGACACAATACATGAAGTAGGATATCGAGACACTACATGAAGTAGGACATCGAGACACTACATGAAATAGGACATCGAGACACTACATGAAGTAGGACATCAACACAGTACATGAAGCAGGACATCAACACGCTACATGAAGTAGGACATCGACACACTACATGAAGTAGAACATCGACACGCTACATGAAGTAGGACATCGAGACACTATATGAAGTACGACATCAACGCACTACATGAAGTAGGACATCGACACGCTACATGAAGTAGGACCCCGACACGCTACATGAAGTAGGACACCGACACGCTACATGAAGTAGGACACCGACACGCTACATGAAGTAGGACATCGACACACTACATGAAGTAGGACATCGACACACTACATGAAGTAGGACATCGAGACACTACAAGAAGCAGTACATCGAGACACTACATGAAGTAGGATATCGAGACACTACATGAAGTAGGACATTGAGACTCTACATGAAGTAGGACATTGAGACACTACATGAAGTAGGACATTGAGACTCTGCATGAAGCAGGACTTCGACACGCTACATGAAGTAGGACATCGACGCGCTACATGAAGTAGGACATCGACACGCTACATGAAGTAGGACATCGAGACAGTATATGAAGTAGGACTTCGACACACTACATGAAGTAGGACATTGAGATACTGCATGAAGTAGAACACTGACACACTACATGAAGTAGGATATCAAGACACTATATGAAGTAGGACATCGAGACACTACAAGAAGTAGGACATCGACACGCTACATGAAGTAGGACACCAACACTACGTGAAGTAGGACATCGACACACTACATGAAGTAGGACATTGAGACACTACATAAAGCAGTACATCGAGACACTACATGAAGTAGGACATCGACACACTACATGAAGTAGGACATTGAGACACTACATGAAGCAGTACATCGAGGCACTACATGAAGTAGGACATCGACACGCTACATGAAGTAGGACATCGAGACACTACATGAAGTGGGACATCGAAACACTACAAGAAGTAGGACATCGACACACTACAAGAAGTAGGACATCGACACACTACATGAAGTAGGACATCGATACACACCAAGAAGTAGGACAACGAGACACTACATGAAGTAGGACATCGAGACACTACATGAAATAGGACACAGAGCACTACATGAAGTAGGACATCGACACACTACATGAAGTAGGACATCGAGACACTGCATGAAGCAGGACATCGAGACACTGCATAAAGTAGGATATCGAGACACTGCATGAAGTCGGACATCTAGACCCTGCATGAAGTAGGACATCAACACACTACATGAAGTAGGACAATCGACACCCTGCATGAAGTAGGACATCAACACGCTGCATGAAGTAGGACATCGAGACATTACATGAAGTAGGACATCTAGACACTGCATTAAGTAGGACATTGACACAATACATGAAGTAGGATATCGAGACACTACATGAAGTAGGACATCGAGACACTACATGAAGTAAGACATCGACACAGTACATGAAGCAGGACATCGACACGCTACATGAAGTAGGACATCGACACACTACATGAAGTAGCACATCGACACGCTTCATGAAGTAGGTCATCAAAACACTACATGAAGTAGGACATCAAGACACTGCATGAAGTAGGACATTGAGACACTACATGAAGTAGGACACCGACACACTACATAAAGTAGGACATCAAGACACTACATGAAGTAGGACACTGAGACACTACATGAAGTAGGACACCGAGACACTACATGAAGTAGGACATAGAGACAATACATGAAGTAGGACATCGAAACGCTACATGAAGTAGGACATCGAAACGCTACATGAAGTAGGACATTGAAACGCTACATGAAGTAAGACATCGACACGCTACATGAAGCAGTACATCAAGGTACTACATGAAATAGGACATCGATACGCTACATGAAGTTGGACTTCGACACGCTACATGAAGTAGGATTTCGACACGCTACATGAAGTAGGACATCGAGACACTACCTGAAGTAGGACATCGAGATGCTACATGAAGTAGGACATCTACACACTACATGAAGCAGTACATCAAGGCACTACATGAGGTAGGACATAGAGACAATACATGAAGTAGGACATCTAGACGCTACATGAACTAAGATATTGAGACACTACATGAAGTAGCACATCGACACGCTACTTGAAGTAGGACTTCGACACACTACATGAAGTAGGACATTGAGGTACTACATGAAGTAGGACATCGAAACCCAACATGAAGTAGGACATCTACACACTACATGAAGCAGTACATCAAGGCACTACATGAAGTAGGACATCGACACGCTTCATGAAGTAGGATATCGACACACTACATGAAGTAGGACATCGAGACACTGCATGAAGTAAGACACCGACACACTACATGAAGTAGGACACTGCAACACTACATGAAGTAGGACACCGAGACACTACATGAAGTAGGACATAGAGACAATACATGAAGTAGGACATCGAAACGCTACATGAAGTAGGACATCGAAACGCTACATGAAGTAGGACATCTAGACGCTACATGAACTAAGATATTGAGACACTACATGAAGTAGCACATCGACACGCTTCATGAAGTAGGTCATCAAAACACTACATGAAGTAGGACATCAAGACACTGCATGAAGTAGGACATCGAGACACTGCATGAAGTAGGACACCGACACACTACATAAAGTAGGACATCGAGACACTACATGAAGTAGGACACAGACACTTCATGAAGTAGGACACCGAGACACTACATGAAGTAGGACATAGAGACAATACATGAAGTAGGACATTGAAACGCTACATGAAGTAGGACATCAAAACGCTACATGAAGTAGGACATCTAGACGCTACATGAACTAAGATATTGAGACACTACATGAAGTAGCACATCGACACACTACTTGAAGTAGGACTTCGACACACTACATGAAGTAGGACATCGAGGTACTACATGAAGTAGGACATCGAAACCCAACATGAAGTAGGACTTCGACACGCTACATGAAGTAGGACTTCGACACGCTACATGAAGTAGGACATCGAGACACTACATGAAGTAGGACATCAAGGCACTACATGAAGTAGGACATCAAGACACTACATGAAGTAGGACATCGAGACACTATAAGAAGTAGGACATCGACAGGCTACATGAAGTAGGACACTGACACACTACATGAAGTAGGACATCGATACGCTACATGAAGTAGGATATCAAAACGCTACATGAATTAAGATATTTAGACACTACATGAAGTAGGACATCGACACGCTACATAAAGAAGGACATCGACACACTACATGAAGTAGGACATCGATACGCTACATGAAGTAGGACTTCGACACGCTGCATGAAGTAGGACTTCGACACGCTACATGAAGTAGGACATCGAGACACTGCATGAAGTAGTACACCGACACACTGCATGAAGTAGGACACCGCAACACTACATGAAGTAGGACATCGAGACACTACATGAAGTAGGACATCGAGACACTACATAAAGAAGGACATCAACACACTACATGAAGTAGGACATCGACACACTACATGAAGTAGGACAATCAACACACTGCATGAAGTAGGACATTGACACGCTGCATGAAGTAGGACAATCGACACACTGCGTGAAGTAGGACATCGACACGCTGCATGAAGTAGGACATCGAGACACTACATGAAGTAGGACATCGAGACACTGCATGAAGTAGGACACCGACACACTACATGAAGTAGGACATCAAGACACTACCTGAAGTAGGACATCGAGACGCTACATGAAGTAGGACATCAAGACACTACCTGAAGTAGGACATCGAGACGCTACATGAAGTAGGACATCTACACACTACATGAAGCAGTACATCAAGGCACTACATGAAGTAGGACATCGACACGCTTCAAGAAGTAGGATATCGAGACGCTACATGAAGTAGGACATCGACACACTACATAAAGTATTATATCGACACACTACATAAAGTAGGACATCGAGACACTGCATGAAGTAGGACACCGACACACTACATGAAGTAGGACACCGCAACACTACATGAAGTAGGACACCGAGACACTACATGAAGTAGGACATCTAGACGCTACATGAACTAAGATATTGAGACACTACATGAAGTAGCACATCGACACGCTTCATGAAGTAGGTCATCAAAACACTACATGAAGTAGGACATCAAGACACTGCATGAAGTAGGACATTGAGACACTACATGAAGTAGGACACCGACACACTACATAAAGTAGGACATCGAGACACTACATGAAGTAGGACACTGAGACACTACATGAAGTAGGACACCGAGACACTACATGAAGTAGGACATAGAGACAATACATGAAGTAGGACATCGAAACGCTACATGAAGTAGGACATCGAAACGCTACATGAAGTAGGACATTGAAACGCTACATGAAGTAGGACATCTAGACGCTACATGAACTAAGATATTGAGACACTACATAAAGTAGCACATCGACACGCTACTTGAAGTAGGACTTCGACACACTACATGAAGTAGGACATCGAGGTACTACATGAAGTAGGACATCGAAACCCAACATGAAGTAGGACTTCGACACGCTACATGAAGTAGGACATCGAGACACTACATGAAGTAGGACATCAAGGCACTACATGAAGTAGGACATCGACACGCTACACGAAGTAGGATATCAAGACACTACATGAAGTAGGACATCGAGACACTATAAGAAGTAGGACATCGACAGGCTACATGAAGTAGGACACGACACACTACATGAAGTAGGACATCGACACACTACATGAAGCAGGACATCAAGACACTACATGAAGTACGACATCGAGACACTACATGAAGTAGGACATCAAGACACTACATGAAGTAGGACATCGAGACACTACATGAAGTAGGACATCGAGACACTAAATGAAGTAGGACATCGAGACACTACATGAAGTAGAACATCGAGACACTACATGAAGCAGGACATCAAGACACTACATGAAGTAGGACATCGAAACGCTACATGAAGTAGGACATCGAAACACTACATGAAGTAGGACATTGAAACGCTACATGAAGTAGGACATCTAGACGCTACATGAACTAAGATATTGAGACACTACATAAAGTAGCACATCGACACGCTACTTGAAGTAGGACTTCGACACACTACTTGAAGTAGGACTTCGACACACTACATGAAGTAGGACTTCGACACACTACATGAAGTAGGACATCGAGGTACTACATGAAGTAGGACATCGAAACCCAAAATGAAGTAGGACTTCGACACGCTACATGAAGTAGGACATCGAGACACTACATGAAGTAGGACACCGACACACTACATAAAGTAGGACATCGAGACACTACATGAAGTAGGACACTGAGACACTACATGAAGTAGGACACCGAGACACTACATGAAGTAGGACATAGAGACAATACATGAAGTAGGACATCGAAACGCTACATGAAGTAGGACATCGAAACGCTACATGAAGTAGGACATCGAGACACTACATGAAGTAGGACATCGAGACACTAAATGAAGTAGGACATCGAGACACTACATGAAGTAGAACATCGAGACACTACATGAAGCAGGACATCAAGACACTACATGAAGTAGGACATCGACACACTACATGAAGTAGGACATCAAGACACTGCATGAAGTAGGACATCGAGACACTGCATGAAGTAGGACATCGAGACACTACATGAAGTAGGACATCGAGACACTACAAGAAGTAGTACATCGAGACATTACAAGAAGTAGTACATCGAGACACTACATGAAGTAGGACATCGAGACACTACAAGAAGTAGTACATCGAGACATTACAAGAAGTAGTACATCGACACACTACATGAAGTAGGACATCAAGACACTACATAAAGTATGACATCGACACTACATGAAGTAGGACATCAAGACACTACATGAAGTAGGACTTCGAGACGCTACATGAAGTAAGACATCGACACGCTACATGAAGCAGTACATCAAGGTACTACATGAAATAGGACATCGATACGCTACATGAAGTTGGACTTCGACACGCTACATGAAGTAGGACTTCGACACGCTACATGAAGTAGGACATCGAGACACTACCTGAAGTAGGACATCGAGACGCTACATGAAGTAGGACATCAAGACACTACCTGAAGTAGGACATCGAGATGCTACATGAAGTAGGACATCTACACACTACATGAAGCAGTACATCAAGGCACTACATGAGGTAGGACATAGAGACAATACATGAAGTAGGACATCTAGACGCTACATCAACTAAGATATTGAGACACTACATGAAGTAACACATCGACACGCTACTTGAAGTAGGACTTCGACACACTTCATGAAGTAGGACATTGAGGTACTACATGAAGTAGGACATCGAAACCCAACATGAAGTAGGACATCTACACACTACATGAAGCAGTACATCAAGGCACTACATGAAGTAGGACATCGACACGCTTCATGAAGTAGGATATCGACACACTACATGAAGTAGGACATCGAGACACTGCATGAAGTAGGACACCGACACACTACATGAAGTAGGACACTGCAACACTACATGAAGTAGGACACCGAGACACTACATGAAGTAGGACATAGAGACAATACATGAAGTAGGACATCGAAACACTACATGAAGTAGGACATCGAAACGCTACATGAAGTAGGACATCTAGACGCTACATGAACTAAGATATTGAGACACTACATGAAGTAGCACATCGACACGCTTCATGAAGTAGGTCATCAAAACACTACATGAAGTAGGACATCAAGACACTGCATGAAGTAGGACATCGAGACACTGCATGAAGTAGGACACCGACACACTACATAAAGTAGGACATTGAGACACTACATGAAGTAGGACACAGACACTACATGAAGTAGGACACCGAGACACTACATGAAGTAGGACATAGAGACAATACATGAAGTAGGACATTGAAACGCTACATGAAGTAGGACATCAAGACACTACCTGAAGTAGGACATCGAGACGCTACATGAAGTAGGACATCAAGACACTACCTGAAGTAGGACATCGAGACGCTACATGAAGTAGGACATCTACACACTACATGAAGCAGTACATCAAGGCACTACATGAAGTAGGACATCGACACGCTTCAAGAAGTAGGATATCGAGACGCTACATGAAGTAGGACATCGACACACTACATAAAGTATTATATCGACACACTACATGAAGTAGGACATCGAGACACTGCATGAAGTAGGACACCGACACACTACATGAAGTAGGACACCGCAACACTACATGAAGTAGGACACCGAGACACTACATGAAGTAGGACATCTAGACGCTACATGAACTAAGATATTGAGACACTACATGAAGTAGCACATCGACACGCTTCATGAAGTAGGTCATCAAAACACTACATGAAGTAGGACATCAAGACACTGCATGAAGTAGGACATTGAGACACTACATGAAGTAGGACACCGACACACTACATAAAGTAGGACATCGAGACACTACATGAAGTAGGACACTGAGACACTACATGAAGTAGGACACCGAGACACTACATGAAGTAGGACATAGAGACAATACATGAAGTAGGACATCGAAACGCTACATGAAGTAGGACATCGAAACGCTACATGAAGTAGGACATCTAGACGCTACATGAACTAAGATATTGAGACACTACATAAAGTAGCACATCGACACGCTACTTGAAGTAGGACTTCGACACACTACATGAAGTAGGACATCGAGGTACTACATGAAGTAGGACATCGAAACCGAACATGAAGTAGGACTTCGACACGCTACATGAAGTAGGACATCGAGACACTACATGAAGTAGGACATCAAGGCACTACATGAAGTAGGACATCGACACGCTACACGAAGTAGGATATCAAGACACTACATGAAGTAGGACATCGAGACACTATAAGAAGTAGGACATCGACAGGCTACATGAAGTAGGACACGACACACTACATGAAGTAGGACATCGACACACTACATGAAGCAGGACATCAAGACACTACATGAAGTACGACATCGAGACACTACATGAAGTAGGACATCAAGACAATACATAAAGTAGGACTTCGAGACGCTACATGAAGTAGGATTTCGGGACGCTACATGAAGTAAGACATCGACACGCTACATGAAGCAGTACATCAAGGTACTACATGAAGTAGGACATCGATACGCTACATGAAGTAGGACTTCGAGACGCTACATGAAGTAGGACTTCGACACGCTACATGAAGTAGGACACCGACACACTGCATGAAGTAGGACACCGCAACACTACATGAAGTAGGACATCGAGACACTACATGAAGTAGGACATCGAGACACTACATGAAGTAGGACATCGAGACACTACATAAAGAAGGACATCGACACACTACATGAAGTAGGACATCGACACACTACATGAAGTAGGACAATCGACACCCTGCATGAAGTAGGACATCAACACGCTGCATGAAGTAGGACATCGAGACATTACATGAAGTAAAACATCGAGACACTGCATGAAGTAGGACACGACACACTACATGAAGTAGGACACCGACAAGCTACATGAAGTAGGACATCGAGACACTACATGAAGTAGGACATCGACACGCTACATAAAGCAGGACATCGAGACACTGCATGAAGCAGGACATCGAGACACTGCATAAAGTAGGATATCGACACACTACATGAAGTAGGACATCAAGACACTGCATGAAGTAGGACATCTAGACACTGCATTAAGTAGGACATTGACACAATACATGAAGTAGGATATCGAGACACTACATGAAGTAGGACATCGAGACACTACATGAAATAGGACATCGAGACACTACATGAAGTAGGACATCAACACAGTACATGAAGCAGGACATCAACACGCTACATGAAGTAGGACATCGACACACTACATGAAGTAGAACATCGACACGCTACATGAAGTAGGACATCGAGACACTATATGAAGTACGACATCAACGCACTACATGAAGTAGGACATCGACACGCTACATGAAGTAGGACATCAAGACACTGCATGAAGTAGGACATCGAGACACTGCATGAAGTAGGACACCGACACACTACATAAAGTAGGACATCGAGACACTACATGAAGTAGGACACAGACACTACATGAAGTAGGACACCGAGACACTACATGAAGTAGGACATAGAGACAATACATGAAGTAGGACATTGAAACGCTACATGAAGTAGGACATCAAGACGCTACATGAAGTAGGACATCGAGGTACTACATGAAGTAGGACATCGAAACCCAACATGAAGTAGGACTTCGACACGCTACATGAAGTAGGACTTCGACACGCTACATGAAGTAGGACATCGAGACACTACATGAAGTAGGACATCAAGGCACTACATGAAGTAGGACATTGACACGCTACACGAAGTAGGATATCAAGACACTACATGAAGTAGGACATCGAGACACTATAAGAAGTAGGACATCAACAGGCTACATGAAGTAGGACACTGACACTACATGAAGTAGGACATCGATACGCTACATGAAGTAGGATATCAAAACGCTACATGAATTAAGATATTTAGACACTACATGAAGTAGGACATCGACACGCTACATAAAGTAGGACATCGACACACTACATGAAGTAGGACATCGATACGCTACATGAAGTAGGACTTCGACACGCTGCATGAAGTAGGACTTCGACACGCTACATGAAGTAGGACATCGAGACACTGCATGAAGTAGTACACCGACACACTGCATGAAGTAGGACACCGCAACACTACATGAAGTAGGACATCGAGACACTACATGAAGTAGGACATCGAGACACTACATAAAGAAGGACATCAACACACTACATGAAGTAGGACATCGACACACTACATGAAGTAGGACAATCGACACACTGCATGAAGTAGGACATTGACACGCTGCATGAAGTAGGACATCGAGACACTACATGAAGTAGGACATCGAGACACTGCATGAAGTAGGACACCGACACACTGCATGAAGTAGGACACCAACACACTGCATGAAGTAGGACAATCGACACACTGCGTGAAGTAGGACATCGACACGCTGCATGAAGTAGGACATCGAGACACTACATGAAGTAGGACATCGAGACACTGCATGAAGTAGGACACCGACACACTACATGAAGTAGGACATCAAGACACTACCTGAAGTAGGACATCGAGACGCTACATGAAGTAGGACATCAAGACACTACCTGAAGTAGGACATCGAGACGCTACATGAAGTAGGACATCTACACACTACATGAAGCAGTACATCAAGGCACTACATGAAGTAGGACATCGACACGCTTCAAGAAGTAGGATATCGAGACGCTACATGAAGTAGGACATCGACACACTACATAAAGTATTATATCGACACACTACATGAAGTAGGACATCGAGACACTGCATGAAGTAGGACACCGACACACTACATGAAGTAGGACACCGCAACACTACATGAAGTAGGACACCGAGACACTACATGAAGTAGGACATCTAGACGCTACATGAACTAAGATATTGAGACACTACATGAAGTAGCACATCGACACGCTTCATGAAGTAGGTCATCAAAACACTACATGAAGTAGGACATCAAGACACTGCATGAAGTAGGACATTGAGACACTACATGAAGTAGGACACCGACACACTACATAAAGTAGGACATCAAGACACTACATGAAGTAGGACACTGAGACACTACATGAAGTAGGACACCGAGACACTACATGAAGTAGGACATAGAGACAATACATGAAGTAGGACATCGAAACGCTACATGAAGTAGGACATCGAAACGCTACATGAAGTAGGACATTGAAACGCTACATGAAGTAAGACATCGACACGCTACATGAAGCAGTACATCAAGGTACTACATGAAATAGGACATCGATACGCTACATGAAGTTGGACTTCGACACGCTACATGAAGTAGGATTTCGACACGCTACATGAAGTAGGACATCGAGACACTACCTGAAGTAGGACATCGAGACGCTACATGAAGTAGGACATCAAGACACTACCTGAAGTAGGACATCGAGATGCTACATGAAGTAGGACATCTACACACTACATGAAGCAGTACATCAAGGCACTACATGAGGTAGGACATAGAGACAATACATGAAGTAGGACATCTAGACGCTACATGAACTAAGATATTGAGACACTACATGAAGTAGCACATCGACACGCTACTTGAAGTAGGACTTCGACACACTACATGAAGTAGGACATTGAGGTACTACATGAAGTAGGACATCGAAACCCAACATGAAGTAGGACATCTACACACTACACGAAGCAGTACATCAAGGCACTACATGAAGTAGGACATCGAGACACTGCATGAAGTAAGACACCGACACACTACATGAAGTAGGACACTGCAACACTACATGAAGTAGGACACCGAGACACTACATGAAGTAGGACATAGAGACAATACATGAAGTAGGACATCGAAACGCTACATGAAGTAGGACATCGAAACGCTACATGAAGTAGGACATCGAAACGCTACATGAAGTAGGACATCTAGACGCTACATGAACTAAGATATTGAGACACTACATGAAGTAGCACATCGACACGCTTCATGAAGTAGGTCATCAAAACACTACATGAAGTAGGACATCAAGACACTGCATGAAGTAGGACATCGAGACACTGCATGAAGTAGGACACCGACACACTACATAAAGTAGGACATCGAGACACTACATGAAGTAGGACACAGACACTACATGAAGTAGGACACCGAGACACTACATGAAGTAGGACATAGAGACAATACATGAAGTAGGACATTGAAACGCTACATGAAGTAGGACATCAAAACGCTACATGAAGTAGGACATCTAGACGCTACATGAACTAAGATATTGAGACACTACATGAAGTAGCACATCGACACACTACTTGAAGTAGGACTTCGACACACTACATGAAGTAGGACATCGAGGTACTACATGAAGTAGGACATCGAAACCCAACATGAAGTAGGACTTCGACACGCTACATGAAGTAGGACTTCGACACGCTACATGAAGTAGGACATCGAGACACTACATGAAGTAGGACATCAAGGCACTACATGAAGTAGGACATTGACACGCTACACGAAGTAGGATATCAAGACACTATATGAAGTAGGACATCGAGACACTATAAGAAGTAGGACATCGACAGGCTACATGAAGTAGGACACTGACACACTACATGAAGTAGGACATCGATACGCTACATGAAGTAGGATATCAAAACGCTACATGAATTAAGATATTTAGACACTACATGAAGTAGGACATCGACACGCTACATAAAGTAGGACATCGACACACTACATGAAGTAGGACATCGATACGCTACATGAAGTAGGACTTCGACACGCTGCATGAAGTAGGACTTCGACACGCTACATGAAGTAGGACATCGAGACACTGCATGAAGTAGTACACCGACACACTGCATGAAGTAGGACACCGCAACACTACATGAAGTAGGACATCGAGACACTACATGAAGTAGGACATCGAGACACTACATAAAGAAGGACATCAACACACTACATGAAGTAGGACATCGACACACTACATGAAGTAGGACAATCAACACACTGCATGAAGTAGGACATTGACACGCTGCATGAAGTAGGACAATCGACACACTGCGTGAAGTAGGACATCGACACGCTGCATGAAGTAGGACATCGAGACACTACATGAAGTAGGACATCGAGACACTGCATGAAGTAGGACACCGACACACTACATGAAGTAGGACATCAAGACACTACCTGAAGTAGGACATCGAGACGCTACATGAAGTAGGACATCAAGACACTACCTGAAGTAGGACATCGAGACGCTACATGAAGTAGGACATCTACACACTACATGAAGCAGTACATCAAGGCACTACATGAAGTAGGACATCGACACGCTTCAAGAAGTAGGATATCGAGACGCTACATGAAGTAGGACATCGACACACTACATAAAGTATTATATCGACACACTACATGAAGTAGGACATCGAGACACTGCATGAAGTAGGACACCGACACACTACATGAAGTAGGACACCGCAACACTACATGAAGTAGGACACCGAGACACTACATGAAGTAGGACATCTAGACGCTACATGAACTAAGATATTGAGACACTACATGAAGTAGCACATCGACACGCTTCATGAAGTAGGTCATCAAAACACTACATGAAGTAGGACATCAAGACACTGCATGAAGTAGGACATTGAGACACTACATGAAGTAGGACACCGACACACTACATAAAGTAGGACATCGAGACACTACATGAAGTAGGACACTGAGACACTACATGAAGTAGGACACCGAGACACTACATGAAGTAGGACATAGAGACAATACATGAAGTAGGACATCGAAACGCTACATGAAGTAGGACATCGAAACGCTACATGAAGTAGGACATTGAAACGCTACATGAAGTAGGACATCTAGACGCTACATGAACTAAGATATTGAGACACTACATAAAGTAGCACATCGACACGCTACTTGAAGTAGGACTTCGACACACTACATGAAGTAGGACATCGAGGTACTACATGAAGTAGGACATCGAAACCCAACATGAAGTAGGACTTCGACACGCTACATGAAGTAGGACATCGAGACACTACATGAAGTAGGACATCAAGGCACTACATGAAGTAGGACATCGACACGCTACACGAAGTAGGATATCAAGACACTACATGAAGTAGGACATCGAGACACTATAAGAAGTAGGACATCGACAGGCTACATGAAGTAGGACACGACACACTACATGAAGTAGGACATCGACACACTACATGAAGCAGGACATCAAGACACTACATGAAGTACGACATCGAGACACTACATGAAGTAGGACATCAAGACACTACATGAAGTAGGACATCGAGACACTACATGAAGTAGGACATCGAGACACTAAATGAAGTAGGACATCGAGACACTACATGAAGTAGAACATCGAGACACTACATGAAGCAGGACATCAAGACACTACATGAAGTAGGACATCGAAACGCTACATGAAGTAGGACATCGAAACACTACATGAAGTAGGACATTGAAACGCTACATGAAGTAGGACATCTAGACGCTACATGAACTAAGATATTGAGACACTACATAAAGTAGCACATCGACACGCTACTTGAAGTAGGACTTCGACACACTACTTGAAGTAGGACTTCGACACACTACATGAAGTAGGACTTCGACACACTACATGAAGTAGGACATCGAGGTACTACATGAAGTAGGACATCGAAACCCAAAATGAAGTAGGACTTCGACACGCTACATGAAGTAGGACATCGAGACACTACATGAAGTAGGACACCGACACACTACATAAAGTAGGACATCGAGACACTACATGAAGTAGGACACTGAGACACTACATGAAGTAGGACACCGAGACACTACATGAAGTAGGACATAGAGACAATACATGAAGTAGGACATCGAAACGCTACATGAAGTAGGACATCGAAACGCTACATGAAGTAGGACATCGAGACACTACATGAAGTAGGACATCGAGACACTAAATGAAGTAGGACATCGAGACACTACATGAAGTAGAACATCGAGACACTACATGAAGCAGGACATCAAGACACTACATGAAGTAGGACATCGACACACTACATGAAGTAGGACATCAAGACACTGCATGAAGTAGGACATCGAGACACTGCATGAAGTAGGACATCGAGACACTACATGAAGTAGGACATCGAGACACTACAAGAAGTAGTACATCGAGACATTACAAGAAGTAGTACATCGAGACACTACATGAAGTAGGACATCGAGACACTACAAGAAGTAGTACATCGAGACATTACAAGAAGTAGTACATCGACACACTACATGAAGTAGGACATCAAGACACTACATAAAGTATGACATCGACACTACATGAAGTAGGACATCAAGACACTACATGAAGTAGGACTTCGAGACGCTACATGAAGTAAGACATCGACACGCTACATGAAGCAGTACATCAAGGTACTACATGAAATAGGACATCGATACGCTACATGAAGTTGGACTTCGACACGCTACATGAAGTAGGACTTCGACACGCTACATGAAGTAGGACATCGAGACACTACCTGAAGTAGGACATCGAGACGCTACATGAAGTAGGACATCAAGACACTACCTGAAGTAGGACATCGAGATGCTACATGAAGTAGGACATCTACACACTACATGAAGCAGTACATCAAGGCACTACATGAGGTAGGACATAGAGA
Source organism: Calotriton arnoldi (assembly GCA_963921515.1). Taxonomy (NCBI): domain Eukaryota; kingdom Metazoa; phylum Chordata; class Amphibia; order Caudata; family Salamandridae; genus Calotriton; species Calotriton arnoldi. Next base: position 2,044,248 of record CAWUFW010000534.1, read on the forward strand.
CAATACATGAAGTAGGACATCTAGACGCTACATGAACTAAGATATTGAGACACTACATGAAGTAACACATCGACACGCTACTTGAAGTAGGACTTCGACACACTACATGAAGTAGGACATTGAGGTACTACATGAAGTAGGACATCGAAACCCAACATGAAGTAGGACATCTACACACTACATGAAGCAGTACATCAAGGCACTACATGAAGTAGGACATCGACACGCTTCATGAAGTAGGATATCGACACACTACATGAAGTAGGACATCGAGACACTGCATGAAGTAGGACACCGACACACTACATGAAGTAGGACACTGCAACACTACATGAAGTAGGACACCGAGACACTACATGAAGTAGGACATAGAGACAATACATGAAGTAGGACATCGAAACACTACATGAAGTAGGACATCGAAACGCTACATGAAGTAGGACATCTAGACGCTACATGAACTAAGATATTGAGACACTACATGAAGTAGCACATCGACACGCTTCATGAAGTAGGTCATCAAAACACTACATGAAGTAGGACATCAAGACACTGCATGAAGTAGGACATCGAGACACTGCATGAAGTAGGACACCGACACACTACATAAAGTAGGACATTGAGACACTACATGAAGTAGGACACAGACACTACATGAAGTAGGACACCGAGACACTACATGAAGTAGGACATAGAGACAATACATGAAGTAGGACATTGAAACGCTACATGAAGTAGGACATCAAGACACTACCTGAAGTAGGACATCGAGACGCTACATGAAGTAGGACATCAAGACACTACCTGAAGTAGGACATCGAGACGCTACATGAAGTAGGACATCTACACACTACATGAAGCAGTACATCAAGGCACTACATGAAGTAGGACATCGACACGCTTCAAGAAGTAGGATATCGAGACGCTACATGAAGTAGGACATCGACACACTACATAAAGTATTATATCGACACACTACATGAAGTAGGACATCGAGACACTGCATGAAGTAGGACACCGACACACTACATGAAGTAGGACACCGCAACACTACATGAAGTAGGACACCGAGACACTACATGAAGTAGGACATCTAGACGCTACATGAACTAAGATATTGAGACACTACATGAAGTAGCACATCGACACGCTTCATGAAGTAGGTCATCAAAACACTACATGAAGTAGGACATCAAGACACTGCATGAAGTAGGACATTGAGACACTACATGAAGTAGGACACCGACACACTACATAAAGTAGGACATCGAGACACTACATGAAGTAGGACACTGAGACACTACATGAAGTAGGACACCGAGACACTACATGAAGTAGGACATAGAGACAATACATGAAGTAGGACATCGAAACGCTACATGAAGTAGGACATCGAAACGCTACATGAAGTAGGACATCTAGACGCTACATGAACTAAGATATTGAGACACTACATAAAGTAGCACATCGACACGCTACTTGAAGTAGGACTTCGACACACTACATGAAGTAGGACATCGAGGTACTACATGAAGTAGGACATCGAAACCGAACATGAAGTAGGACTTCGACACGCTACATGAAGTAGGACATCGAGACACTACATGAAGTAGGACATCAAGGCACTACATGAAGTAGGACATCGACACGCTACACGAAGTAGGATATCAAGACACTACATGAAGTAGGACATCGAGACACTATAAGAAGTAGGACATCGACAGGCTACATGAAGTAGGACACGACACACTACATGAAGTAGGACATCGACACACTACATGAAGCAGGACATCAAGACACTACATGAAGTACGACATCGAGACACTACATGAAGTAGGACATCAAGACAATACATAAAGTAGGACTTCGAGACGCTACATGAAGTAGGATTTCGGGACGCTACATGAAGTAAGACATCGACACGCTACATGAAGCAGTACATCAAGGTACTACATGAAGTAGGACATCGATACGCTACATGAAGTAGGACTTCGAGACGCTACATGAAGTAGGACTTCGACACGCTACATGAAGTAGGACACCGACACACTGCATGAAGTAGGACACCGCAACACTACATGAAGTAGGACATCGAGACACTACATGAAGTAGGACATCGAGACACTACATGAAGTAGGACATCGAGACACTACATAAAGAAGGACATCGACACACTACATGAAGTAGGACATCGACACACTACATGAAGTAGGACAATCGACACCCTGCATGAAGTAGGACATCAACACGCTGCATGAAGTAGGACATCGAGACATTACATGAAGTAAAACATCGAGACACTGCATGAAGTAGGACACGACACACTACATGAAGTAGGACACCGACAAGCTACATGAAGTAGGACATCGAGACACTACATGAAGTAGGACATCGACACGCTACATAAAGCAGGACATCGAGACACTGCATGAAGCAGGACATCGAGACACTGCATAAAGTAGGATATCGACACACTACATGAAGTAGGACATCAAGACACTGCATGAAGTAGGACATCTAGACACTGCATTAAGTAGGACATTGACACAATACATGAAGTAGGATATCGAGACACTACATGAAGTAGGACATCGAGACACTACATGAAATAGGACATCGAGACACTACATGAAGTAGGACATCAACACAGTACATGAAGCAGGACATCAACACGCTACATGAAGTAGGACATCGACACACTACATGAAGTAGAACATCGACACGCTACATGAAGTAGGACATCGAGACACTATATGAAGTACGACATCAACGCACTACATGAAGTAGGACATCGACACGCTACATGAAGTAGGACATCAAGACACTGCATGAAGTAGGACATCGAGACACTGCATGAAGTAGGACACCGACACACTACATAAAGTAGGACATCGAGACACTACATGAAGTAGGACACAGACACTACATGAAGTAGGACACCGAGACACTACATGAAGTAGGACATAGAGACAATACATGAAGTAGGACATTGAAACGCTACATGAAGTAGGACATCAAAACGCTACATGAAGTAGGACATCGAGGTACTACATGAAGTAGGACATCGAAACCCAACATGAAGTAGGACTTCGACACGCTACATGAAGTAGGACTTCGACACGCTACATGAAGTAGGACATCGAGACACTACATGAAGTAGGACATCAAGGCACTACATGAAGTAGGACATTGACACGCTACACGAAGTAGGATATCAAGACACTACATGAAGTAGGACATCGAGACACTATAAGAAGTAGGACATCAACAGGCTACATGAAGTAGGACACTGACACTACATGAAGTAGGACATCGATACGCTACATGAAGTAGGATATCAAAACGCTACATGAATTAAGATATTTAGACACTACATGAAGTAGGACATCGACACGCTACATAAAGTAGGACATCGACACACTACATGAAGTAGGACATCGATACGCTACATGAAGTAGGACTTCGACACGCTGCATGAAGTAGGACTTCGACACGCTACATGAAGTAGGACATCGAGACACTGCATGAAGTAGTACACCGACACACTGCATGAAGTAGGACACCGCAACACTACATGAAGTAGGACATCGAGACACTACATGAAGTAGGACATCGAGACACTACATAAAGAAGGACATCAACACACTACATGAAGTAGGACATCGACACACTACATGAAGTAGGACAATCGACACACTGCATGAAGTAGGACATTGACACGCTGCATGAAGTAGGACATCGAGACACTACATGAAGTAGGACATCGAGACACTGCATGAAGTAGGACACCGACACACTGCATGAAGTAGGACACCAACACACTGCATGAAGTAGGACAATCGACACACTGCGTGAAGTAGGACATCGACACGCTGCATGAAGTAGGACATCGAGACACTACATGAAGTAGGACATCGAGACACTGCATGAAGTAGGACACCGACACACTACATGAAGTAGGACATCAAGACACTACCTGAAGTAGGACATCGAGACGCTACATGAAGTAGGACATCAAGACACTACCTGAAGTAGGACATCGAGACGCTACATGAAGTAGGACATCTACACACTACATGAAGCAGTACATCAAGGCACTACATGAAGTAGGACATCGACACGCTTCAAGAAGTAGGATATCGAGACGCTACATGAAGTAGGACATCGACACACTACATAAAGTATTATATCGACACACTACATGAAGTAGGACATCGAGACACTGCATGAAGTAGGACACCGACACACTACATGAAGTAGGACACCGCAACACTACATGAAGTAGGACACCGAGACACTACATGAAGTAGGACATCTAGACGCTACATGAACTAAGATATTGAGACACTACATGAAGTAGCACATCGACACGCTTCATGAAGTAGGTCATCAAAACACTACATGAAGTAGGACATCAAGACACTGCATGAAGTAGGACATTGAGACACTACATGAAGTAGGACACCGACACACTACATAAAGTAGGACATCAAGACACTACATGAAGTAGGACACTGAGACACTACATGAAGTAGGACACCGAGACACTACATGAAGTAGGACATAGAGACAATACATGAAGTAGGACATCGAAACGCTACATGAAGTAGGACATCGAAACGCTACATGAAGTAGGACATTGAAACGCTACATGAAGTAAGACATCGACACGCTACATGAAGCAGTACATCAAGGTACTACATGAAATAGGACATCGATACGCTACATGAAGTTGGACTTCGACACGCTACATGAAGTAGGATTTCGACACGCTACATGAAGTAGGACATCGAGACACTACCTGAAGTAGGACATCGAGACGCTACATGAAGTAGGACATCAAGACACTACCTGAAGTAGGACATCGAGATGCTACATGAAGTAGGACATCTACACACTACATGAAGCAGTACATCAAGGCACTACATGAGGTAGGACATAGAGACAATACATGAAGTAGGACATCTAGACGCTACATGAACTAAGATATTGAGACACTACATGAAGTAGCACATCGACACGCTACTTGAAGTAGGACTTCGACACACTACATGAAGTAGGACATTGAGGTACTACATGAAGTAGGACATCGAAACCCAACATGAAGTAGGACATCTACACACTACACGAAGCAGTACATCAAGGCACTACATGAAGTAGGACATCGAGACACTGCATGAAGTAAGACACCGACACACTACATGAAGTAGGACACTGCAACACTACATGAAGTAGGACACCGAGACACTACATGAAGTAGGACATAGAGACAATACATGAAGTAGGACATCGAAACGCTACATGAAGTAGGACATCGAAACGCTACATGAAGTAGGACATCGAAACGCTACATGAAGTAGGACATCTAGACGCTACATGAACTAAGATATTGAGACACTACATGAAGTAGCACATCGACACGCTTCATGAAGTAGGTCATCAAAACACTACATGAAGTAGGACATCAAGACACTGCATGAAGTAGGACATCGAGACACTGCATGAAGTAGGACACCGACACACTACATAAAGTAGGACATCGAGACACTACATGAAGTAGGACACAGACACTACATGAAGTAGGACACCGAGACACTACATGAAGTAGGACATAGAGACAATACATGAAGTAGGACATTGAAACGCTACATGAAGTAGGACATCAAAACGCTACATGAAGTAGGACATCTAGACGCTACATGAACTAAGATATTGAGACACTACATGAAGTAGCACATCGACACACTACTTGAAGTAGGACTTCGACACACTACATGAAGTAGGACATCGAGGTACTACATGAAGTAGGACATCGAAACCCAACATGAAGTAGGACTTCGACACGCTACATGAAGTAGGACTTCGACACGCTACATGAAGTAGGACATCGAGACACTACATGAAGTAGGACATCAAGGCACTACATGAAGTAGGACATTGACACGCTACACGAAGTAGGATATCAAGACACTATATGAAGTAGGACATCGAGACACTATAAGAAGTAGGACATCGACAGGCTACATGAAGTAGGACACTGACACACTACATGAAGTAGGACATCGATACGCTACATGAAGTAGGATATCAAAACGCTACATGAATTAAGATATTTAGACACTACATGAAGTAGGACATCGACATGCTACATAAAGTAGGACATCGACACGCTACATGAAGTAGGACATCGATACGCTACTTGAAGTAGGACTTCGACACGCTGCATGAAGTAGGACTTCGACACGCTACATGAAGTAGGACATCGAGACACTGCATGAAGTAGTACACCGACACACTGCATGAAGTAGGACACCGCAACACTACATGAAGTAGGACATCGAGACACTACATGAAGTAGGACATCGAGACACTACATAAAGAAGGACATCAACACACTACATGAAGTAGGACATCGACACACTACATGAAGTAGGACAATCAACACACTGCATGAAGTAGGACATTGACACGCTGCATGAAGTAGGACAATCGACACACTGCGTGAAGTAGGACATCGACACGCTGCATGAAGTAGGACATCGAGACACTACATGAAGTAGGACATCGAGACACTGCATGAAGTAGGACACCGACACACTACATGAAGTAGGACATCAAGACACTACCTGAAGTAGGACATCGAGACGCTACATGAAGTAGGACATCAAGACACTACCTGAAGTAGGACATCGAGACGCTACATGAAGTAGGACATCTACACACTACATGAAGCAGTACATCAAGGCACTACATGAAGTAGGACATCGACACGCTTCAAGAAGTAGGATATCGAGACGCTACATGAAGTAGGACATCGACACACTACATAAAGTATTATATTGACACACTACATGAAGTAGGACATCGAGACACTGCATGAAGTAGGACACCGACACACTACATGAAGTAGGACACCGCAACACTACATGAAGTAGGACACCGAGACACTACATGAAGTAGGACATCTAGACGCTACATGAACTAAGATATTGAGACACTACATGAAGTAGCACATCGACACGCTTCATGAAGTAGGTCATCAAAACACTACATGAAGTAGGACATCAAGACACTGCATGAAGTAGGACATTGAGACACTACATGAAGTAGGACACCGACACACTCCATAAAGTAGGACATCGAGACACTACATGAAGTAGGACACTGAGACACTACATGAAGTAGGACACCGAGACACTACATGAAGTAGGACATAGAGACAATACATGAAGTAGGACATCGAAACGCTACATGAAGTAGGACATCGAAACGCTACATGAAGTAGGACATTGAAACGCTACATGAAGTAGGACATCTAGACGCTACATGAACTAAGATATTGAGACACTACATAAAGTAGCACATCGACACGCTACTTGAAGTAGGACTTCGACACACTACATGAAGTAGGACATCGAGGTACTACATGAAGTAGGACATCGAAACCCAACATGAAGTAGGACTTCGACACGCTACATGAAGTAGGACATCGAGACACTACATGAAGTAGGACATCAAGGCACTACATGAAGTAGGACATCGACACGCTACACGAAGTAGGATATCAAGACACTACATGAAGTAGGACATCGAGACACTATAAGAAGTAGGACATCGACAGGCTACATGAAGTAGGACACGACACACTACATGAAGTAGGACATCGACACACTACATGAAGCAGGACATCAAGACACTACATGAAGTACGACATCGAGACACTACATGAAGTAGGACATCAAGACACTACATGAAGTAGGACATCGAGACACTACATGAAGTAGGACATCGAGACACTAAATGAAGTAGGACATCGAGACACTACATGAAGTAGAACATCGAGACACTACATGAAGCAGGACATCAAGACACTACATGAAGTAGGACATCGAAACGCTACATGAAGTAGGACATCGAAACGCTACATGAAGTAGGACATTGAAACGCTACATGAAGTAGGACATCTAGACGCTACATGAACTAAGATATTGAGACACTACATAAAGTAGCACATCGACACGCTACTTGAAGTAGGACTTCGACACACTACATGAAGTAGGACATCGAGGTACTACATGAAGTAGGACATCGAAACCCAAAATGAAGTAGGACTTCGACACGCTACATGAAGTAGGACATCGAGACACTACATGAAGTAGGACACCGACACACTACATAAAGTAGGACATCGAGACACTACATGAAGTAGGACACTGAGACACTACATGAAGTAGGACACCGAGACACTACATGAAGTAGGACATAGAGACAATACATGAAGTAGGACATCGAAACGCTACATGAAGTAGGACATCGAAACGCTACATGAAGTAGGACATCGAGACACTACATGAAGTAGGACATCGAGACACTAAATGAAGTAGGACATCGAGACACTACATGAAGTAGAACATCGAGACACTACATGAAGCAGGACATCAAGACACTACATGAAGTAGGACATCGACACACTACATGAAGTAGGACATCAAGACACTGCATGAAGTAGGACATCGAGACACTGCATGAAGTAGGACATCGAGACACTACATGAAGTAGGACATCGAGACACTACAAGAAGTAGTACATCGAGACATTACAAGAAGTAGTACATCGAGACACTACATGAAGTAGGACACCGAGACACTACAAGAAGTAGTACATCGAGACATTACAAGAAGTAGTACATCGACACACTACATGAAGTAGGACATCAAGACACTACATAAAGTGTGACATCGACACTACATGAAGTAGGACATCAAGACACTACATGAAGTAGGACTTCGAGACGCTACATGAAGTAAGACATCGACACGCTACATGAAGCAGTACATCAAGGTACTACATGAAATAGGACATCGATACGCTACATGAAGTTGGACTTCGACACGCTACATGAAGTAGGACTTCGACACGCTACATGAAGTAGGACATCGAGACACTACCTGAAGTAGGACATCGAGACGCTACATGAAGTAGGACATCAAGACACTACCTGAAGTAGGACATCGAGATGCTACATGAAGTAGGACATCTACACACTACATGAAGCAGTACATCAAGGCACTACATGAGGTAGGACATAGAGACAATACATGAAGTAGGACATCTAGACGCTACATGAACTAAGATATTGAGACACTACATGAAGTAACACATCGACACGCTACTTGAAGTAGGACTTCGACACACTACATGAAGTAGGACATTGAGGTACTACATGAAGTAGGACATCGAAACCCAACATGAAGTAGGACATCTACACACTACATGAAGCAGTACATCAAGGCACTACATGAAGTAGGACATCGACACGCTTCATGAAGTAGGATATCGACACACTACATGAAGTAGGACATCGAGACACTGCATGAAGTAGGACACCGACACACTACATGAAGTAGGACACTGCAACACTACATGAAGTAGGACACCGAGACACTACATGAAGTAGGACATAGAGACAATACATGAAGTAGGACATCGAAACGCTACATGAAGTAGGACATCGAAACGCTACATGAAGTAGGACATCTAGACGCTACATGAACTAAGATATTGAGGCACTACATGAAGTAGCACATCGACACGCTTCATGAAGTAGGTCATCAAAACACTACATGAAGTAGGACATCAAGACACTGCATGAAGTAGGACATCGAGACACTGCATGAAGTAGGACACCGACACACTACATAAAGTAGGACATCGAGACACTACATGAAGTAGGACACAGACACTACATGAAGTAGGACACCGAGACACTACATGAAGTAGGACATAGAGACAATACATGAAGTAGGACATTGAAACGCTACATGAAGTAGGACATCAAGACACTACCTGAAGTAGGACATCGAGACGCTACATGAAGTAGGACATCAAGACACTACCTGAAGTAGGACATCGAGACGCTACATGAAGTAGGACATCTACACACTACATGAAGCAGTACATCAAGGCACTACATGAAGTAGGACATCGACACGCTTCAAGAAGTAGGATATCGAGACGCTACATGAAGTAGGACATCGACACACTACATAAAGTATTATATCGACACACTACATGAAGTAGGACATCGAGACACTGCATGAAGTAGGACACCGACACACTACATGAAGTAGGACACCGCAACACTACATGAAGTAGGACACCGAGACACTACATGAAGTAGGACATCTAGACGCTACATGAACTAAGATATTGAGACACTACATGAAGTAGCACATCGACACGCTTCATGAAGTAGGTCATCAAAACACTACATGAAGTAGGACATCAAGACACTGCATGAAGTAGGACATTGAGACACTACATGAAGTAGGACACCGACACACTACATAAAGTAGGACATCGAGACACTACATGAAGTAGGACACTGAGACACTACATGAAGTAGGACACCGAGACACTACATGAAGTAGGACATAGAGACAATACATGAAGTAGGACATCGAAACGCTACATGAAGTAGGACATCGAAACGCTACATGAAGTAGGACATCTAGACGCTACATGAACTAAGATATTGAGACACTACATAAAGTAGCACATCGACACGCTACTTGAAGTAGGACTTCGACACACTACATGAAGTAGGACATCGAGGTACTACATGAAGTAGGACATCGAAACCCAACATGAAGTAGGACTTCGACACGCTACATGAAGTAGGACATCGAGACACTACATGAAGTAGGACATCAAGGCACTACATGAAGTAGGACATCGACACGCTACACGAAGTAGGATATCAAGACACTACATGAAGTAGGACATCGAGACACTATAAGAAGTAGGACATCGACAGGCTACATGAAGTAGGACACCGACACACTACATGAAGTAGGACATCGACACACTACATGAAGCAGGACATCAAGACACTACATGAAGTACGACATCGAGACACTACATGAAGTAGGACATCAAGACAATACATAAAGTAGGACTTCGAGACGCTACATGAAGTAGGATTTCGGGACGCTACATGAAGTAAGACATCGACACGCTACATGAAGCAGTACATCAAGGTACTACATGAAGTAGGACATCGATACGCTACATGAAGTAGGACTTCGAGACGCTACATGAAGTAGGACTTCGACACGCTACATGAAGTAGGACACCGACACACTGCATGAAGTAGGACACCGCAACACTACATGAAGTAGGACATCGAGACACTACATGAAGTAGGACATCGAGACACTACATGAAGTAGGACATCGAGACACTACATAAAGAAGGACATCGACACACTACATGAAGTAGGACATCGACACACTACATGAAGTAGGACAATCGACACCCTGCATGAAGTAGGACATCAACACGCTGCATGAAGTAGGACATCGAGACATTACATGAAGTAAAACATCGAGACACTGCATGAAGTAGGACACGACACACTACATGAAGTAGGACACCGACAAGCTACATGAAGTAGGACATCGAGACACTACATGAAGTAGGACATCGACACGCTACATAAAGCAGGACATCGAGACACTGCATGAAGCAGGACATCGAGACACTGCATAAAAAAGGATATCGAGACACTGCATGAAGTCGGACATCTAGACACTGCATGAAGTAGGACATCGACACACTACATGAAGTAGGACATCAAGACACTGCATGAAGTAGGACATCTAGACACTGCATTAAGTAGGACATTGACACAATACATGAAGTAGGATATCGAGACACTACATGAAGTAGGACATCGAGACACTACATGAAATAGGACATCGAGACACTACATGAAGTAGGACATCAACACAGTACATGAAGCAGGACATCAACACGCTACATGAAGTAGGACATCGACACACTACATGAAGTAGAACATCGACACGCTACATGAAGTAGGACATCGAGACACTATATGAAGTACGACATCAACGCACTACATGAAGTAGGACATCGACACGCTACATGAAGTAGGACCCCGACACGCTACATGAAGTAGGACACCGACACGCTACATGAAGTAGGACACCGACACGTTACATGAAGTAGGACATCGACACACTACATGAAGTAGGACATCGACACATTACATGAAGTAGGACATCGAGACACTACAAGAAGCAGTACATCGAGACACTACATGAAGTATGACATCGAGACACCACATGAAGTAGGACATTGAGACTCTACATGAAGTAGGACATTGACACGCTGCATGAAGTAGGACAATCGACACACTGCGTGAAGTAGGACATCGACACGCTGCATGAAGTAGGACATCGAGACACTACATGAAGTAGGACATCGAGACACTGCATGAAGTAGGACACCGACACACTACATGAAGTAGGACATCAAGACACTACCTGAAGTAGGACATCGAGACGCTACATGAAGTAGGACATCAAGACACTACCTGAAGTAGGACATCGAGACGCTACATGAAGTAGGACATCTACACACTACATGAAGCAGTACATCAAGGCACTACATGAAGTAGGACATCGACACGCTTCAAGAAGTAGGATATCGAGACGCTACATGAAGTAGGACATCGACACACTACATAAAGTATTATATCGACACACTACATGAAGTAGGACATCGAGACACTGCATGAAGTAGGACACCGACACACTACATGAAGTAGGACACCGCAACACTACATGAAGTAGGACACCGAGACACTACATGAAGTAGGACATCTAGACGCTACATGAACTAAGATATTGAGACACTACATGAAGTAGCACATCGACACGCTTCATGAAGTAGGTCATCAAAACACTACATGAAGTAGGACATCAAGACACTGCATGAAGTAGGACATTGAGACACTACATGAAGTAGGACACCGACACACTCCATAAAGTAGGACATCGAGACACTACATGAAGTAGGACACTGAGACACTACATGAAGTAGGACACCGAGACACTACATGAAGTAGGACATAGAGACAATATATGAAGTAGGACATCGAAACGCTACATGAAGTAGGACATCGAAACGCTACATGAAGTAGGACATTGAAACGCTACATGAAGTAGGACATCTAGACGCTACATGAACTAAGATATTGAGACACTACATAAAGTAGCACATCGACACGCTACTTGAAGTAGGACTTCGACACACTACATGAAGTAGGACATCGAGGTACTACATGAAGTAGGACATCGAAACCCAACATGAAGTAGGACTTCGACACGCTACATGAAGTAGGACATCGAGACACTACATGAAGTAGGACATCAAGGCACTACATGAAGTAGGACATCGACACGCTACACGAAGTAGGATATCAAGACACTACATGAAGTAGGACATCGAGACACTATAAGAAGTAGGACATCGACAGGCTACATGAAGTAGGACACGACACACTACATGAAGTAGGACATCGACACACTACATGAAGCAGGACATCAAGACACTACATGAAGTACGACATCGAGACACTACATGAAGTAGGACATCAAGACACTACATGAAGTAGGACATCGAGACACTACATGAAGTAGGACATCGAGACACTAAATGAAGTAGGACATCGAGACACTACATGAAGTAGAACATCGAGACACTACATGAAGCAGGACATCAAGACACTACATGAAGTAGGACATCGAAACGCTACATGAAGTAGGACATCGAAACGCTACATGAAGTAGGACATTGAAACGCTACATGAAGTAGGACATCTAGACGCTACATGAACTAAGATATTGAGACACTACATAAAGTAGCACATCGACACGCTACTTGAAGTAGGACTTCGACACACTACATGAAGTAGGACATCGAGGTACTACATGAAGTAGGACATCGAAACCCAAAATGAAGTAGGACTTCGACACGCTACATGAAGTAGGACATCGAGACACTACATGAAGTAGGACACCGACACACTACATAAAGTAGGACATCGAGACACTACATGAAGTAGGACACTGAGACACTACATGAAGTAGGACACCGAGACACTACATGAAGTAGGACATAGAGACAATACATGAAGTAGGACATCGAAACGCTACATGAAGTAGGACATCGAAACGCTACATGAAGTAGGACATCGAGACACTACATGAAGTAGGACATCGAGACACTAAATGAAGTAGGACATCGAGACACTACATGAAGTAGAACATCGAGACACTACATGAAGCAGGACATCAAGACACTACATGAAGTAGGACATCGACACACTACATGAAGTAGGACATCAAGACACTGCATGAAGTAGGACATCGAGACACTGCATGAAGTAGGACATCGAGACACTACATGAAGTAGGACATCGAGACACTACAAGAAGTAGTACATCGAGACATTACAAGAAGTAGTACATCGAGACACTACATGAAGTAGGACACCGAGACACTACAAGAAGTAGTACATCGAGACATTACAAGAAGTAGTACATCGACACACTACATGAAGTAGGACATCAAGACACTACATAAAGTATGACATCGACACTACATGAAGTAGGACATCAAGACACTACATGAAGTAGGACTTCGAGACGCTACATGAAGTAAGACATCGACACGCTACATGAAGCAGTACATCAAGGTACTACATGAAATAGGACATCGATACGCTACATGAAGTTGGACTTCGACACGCTACATGAAGTAGGACTTCGACACGCTACATGAAGTAGGACATCGAGACACTACCTGAAGTAGGACATCGAGACGCGACATGAAGTAGGACATCAAGACACTACCTGAAGTAGGACATCGAGATGCTACATGAAGTAGGACATCTACACACTACATGAAGCAGTACATCAAGGCACTACATGAGGTAGGACATAGAGACAATACATGAAGTAGGACATCTAGACGCTACATGAACTAAGATATTGAGACACTACATGAAGTAACACATCGACACGCTACTTGAAGTAGGACTTCGACACACTACATGAAGTAGGACATTGAGGTACTACATGAAGTAGGACATCGAAACCCAACATGAAGTAGGACATCTACACACTACATGAAGCAGTACATCAAGGCACTACATGAAGTAGGACATCGACACGCTTCATGAAGTAGGATATCGACACACTACATGAAGTAGGACATCGAGACACTGCATGAAGTAGGACACCGACACACTACATGAAGTAGGACACTGCAACACTACATGAAGTAGGACACCGAGACACTACATGAAGTAGGACATAGAGACAATACATGAAGTAGGACATCGAAACGCTACATGAAGTAGGACATCGAAACGCTACATGAAGTAGGACATCTAGACGCTACATGAACTAAGATATTGAGGCACTACATGAAGTAGCACATCGACACGCTTCATGAAGTAGGTCATCAAAACACTACATGAAGTAGGACATCAAGACACTGCATGAAGTAGGACATCGAGACACTGCATGAAGTAGGACACCGACACACTACATAAAGTAGGACATCGAGACACTACATGAAGTAGGACACAGACACTACATGAAGTAGGACACCGAGACACTACATGAAGTAGGACATAGAGACAATACATGAAGTAGGACATTGAAACGCTACATGAAGTAGGACATCAAGACACTACCTGAAGTAGGACATCGAGACACTACATGAAGTAGGACATCGAGACACTGCATGAAGTAGGACACCGACACACTACATGAAGTAGGACACCGACACGCTACATGAAGTAGGACATCGACACACTACATGAAGCAGTACATCAAGGCACTACATGAAGTAGGACATCGACACGCTTCATGAAGTAGGATATCGAGACGCTACACGAACTAAGATATTTAGACACTACATGAAGTAGGACATCGACACACTACATAAAGTAGGACATCGACACACTACATGAAGTAGGACATCAAGGCACTGCATGAAGTAGGACACCGACACACTACATGAAGTAGGACACCGCAACACTACATGAAGTAGGACATCGAGACACTACATGAAGTAGGTCATCGAGACACTACATGAAGTAGGACATTGAGACACTGCCTGAAGTAGGACATCGAGACACTGCATGAAGTAGGACACTGACACACTACATGAAGTAGGACATTGAGACACTACATGAAGCAGGACACCGAGACACTACATGAAGTAGGACACCGAGACACTACATGAAGTAGGACACTGAGACACTACATGAAGTAGGACATCGAGACACTGCATGAAGTAGGACACCGACACACTACATGAAGTAGGACATCGAGACACTACATGAAGTAGGACACCGAGACACTACATGAAGTAGGACACCGAGACACTACATGAAGTAGGATATCGAGACGCTACATGAAGTAGGACATCGAAACGCTACATGAAGTAGGACATCCAAACGCTACATGAAGTAGGACATCTAGACGCTACATGAACTAAGATATTGAGACACTACATGAAGTAGCACATCGACACAATGCATGAAGTAGGAAAACGAGACACTACATGAAGTAGGACATCGAGACACTACATGAAGTAGGACACCGAGACACTACATGAAGTAGGACATTGAGACACTACATGAAGTTGGACATTGAGACACTACATGAAGTAGGACATCGAGACACCTCATGAAGTAGGACATTGAGGTACTACATGAAGTAGGACTTTGACACGCTACATGAAGAAGGACATCGAGACACTACATGAAGTAGGACATCAAGGCACTACATGAAGTAGGACTTCGACACGCTACAAGAAGTAGGACTTCGACACGCTACATGAAGTAGGACACCGAGACACTGCATGAAGTAGGAAACCGACACACTACATGAAGTAGAACATCGACACGCTACATGAAGCAGGATATCAAGACACTACATGAAGTAGGACATCGAGATACTACAAGAAGTAGGACATCAACAGGCTACATGAAGTAGGACACCGACACACTACATGAAGTAGGACATCGACACACTACATGAAGCAGGACATCAAGACACTACATGAAGTACGACATCAAGACACTACATGAAGTAGGACATCGAGACACTACATGAAGTAGGACATCGAGACACTACATGAAGTAGGACATCGAGACACTAAATGAAGTAGGTCATCGAGACACTACATGAAGTAGAACATCGAGACACTACATGAAATAGAACATCAAGTCACTACAAGAAGTAGGACATCGAGACACTATAAGAAGTAGGACATCGACAGGCTACATGAAGTAGGACACTGACACACTACATGAAGTAGGACATCGACACACTACATGAAGCAGGACATCAAGACACTACATGAAGTACGACATCGAGACACTACATGAAGTAGGATATCGAGACACTACATGAAGTAGGACATCGAGACACTACATGAAGTAGGACATCGAGACACTAAATGAAGTAGGACATCGACACGCTACATGAATTAGGACATCGACACGCTACATGAAGTAGGATATCAAGACACTACATGAAGTAGGACATCGAGACACTATAAGAAGTAGGACATCGACAGGCTACATGAAGTAGGACACTGACACACTACATGAAGTAGGACATCGACACACTACATGAAGCAGGACATCAAGACACTACATGAAGTACGACATCGAGACACTACATGAAGTAGGACATCGAGACACTACATGAAGTAGGACATCGAGACACTACATGAAGTAGGACATCGAAACGCTACATGAAGTAGGACATCTAGACGCTACATGAACTAAGATATTGAGACACTACATGAAGTAGCACATCGACACGCTTCATGAAGTAGGTCATCAAAACACTACATGAAGTAGGACATCAAGACAGTGCATGAAGTAGGACATCGAGACACTGCATGAAGTAGGACACTGCCTGAAGTAGGACATCGAGACACTGCATGAAGTAGGACATCGACACACTACATGAAGTAGGACACCGACACGCTACATCAAGTAGGACATCAACACACTACATGAAGTAGGACATCGACACACTACATGAAGTAGGACATCGACACACTACATGAAGTAGGACATCGACACACTACATAAAGAAGGACATCGACACACTACATGAAGTAGGACATCGACACACTACATGAAGTAGGACAATCGACATACTGCATGAAGTTGGACATCGACACGCTGCATGAAGTAGGACATCGAGACATTACATGAAGTAGAACATCGAGACACTGCATGAAGTAGGACACCGACACACTACATGAAGTAGGACACCAACACGCTACATGAAGTAGGACATCAAGACACTACATGAAGTAGGACATCGACACGCTACATAAAGCAGGAAATCGAGACACTGCATGAAGCAGGACATCGAGACACTGCATGAAGTAGGACATTGACACAATACATGAAGTAGGATATTGAGACACTACATGAAGTAGGACATTGAGACACTACATGAAGTAGGACATCGACACACTACATGAAGTAGGACATCAAGACACTACCTGAAATAAGACATCGACACACTACATGAAGTAGGACATCGAGATGCTACATGAAGTAGTACATCGACACGCTTCATGAAGTAGGATATCAAAACGCTACATGAATTAAGATATTTAGACACTACATGAAGTAGGACATCGACACACTACATAAAGTAGGACATCGACACACTACATGAAGTAGGACATCGATAGGCTACATGAAGTAGGGACTTCGACACGCTACATGAAGTAGGACTTTGACACGCTACATGAAGTAGGACATCGAGACACTGCATGAAGTAGTACACAGACACACTGCATGAAGTAGAACACCGCAACACTACATGAAGTAGGACATCGAGAAACTACATAAAGAAGGACATCGACACACTACATGAAGTAGGACATCGACACACTACATGAAGTAGGACAATCGACACACTGCATGAAGTAGGACATCGACACACTGCATGAAGTAGGACATCGACACGCTGCATGAAGTAGGACATCAAGACACTACCTGAAGTAGGACATCGAGACGCTACATGAAGTAGGACATCAAGACACTACCTGAAGTAGGACATCGAGACGCTACATGAAGTAGGACATCTACACACTACATGAAGCAGTACATCAAGGCACTACATGAAGTAGGACATCGACACGCTTCAAGAAGTAGGATATCGAGACGCTACATGAAGTAGGACATCGACACACTACATAAAGTATTATATCGACACACTACATGAAGTAGGACATCGAGACACTGCATGAAGTAGGACACCGACACACTACATGAAGTAGGACACCGCAACACTACATGAAGTAGGACACCGAGACACTACATGAAGTAGGACATCTAGACGCTACATGAACTAAGATATTGAGACACTACATGAAGTAGCACATCGACACGCTTCATGAAGTAGGTCATCAAAACACTACATGAAGTAGGACATCAAGACACTGCATGAAGTAGGACATTGAGACACTACATGAAGTAGGACACCGACACACTCCATAAAGTAGGACATCGAGACACTACATGAAGTAGGACACTGAGACACTACATGAAGTAGGACACCGAGACACTACATGAAGTAGGACATAGAGACAATATATGAAGTAGGACATCGAAACGCTACATGAAGTAGGACATCGAAACGCTACATGAAGTAGGACATTGAAACGCTACATGAAGTAGGACATCTAGACGCTACATGAACTAAGATATTGAGACACTACATAAAGTAGCACATCGACACGCTACTTGAAGTAGGACTTCGACACACTACATGAAGTAGGACATCGAGGTACTACATGAAGTAGGACATCGAAACCCAACATGAAGTAGGACTTCGACACGCTACATGAAGTAGGACATCGAGACACTACATGAAGTAGGACATCAAGGCACTACATGAAGTAGGACATCGACACGCTACACGAAGTAGGATATCAAGACACTACATGAAGTAGGACATCGAGACACTATAAGAAGTAGGACATCGACAGGCTACATGAAGTAGGACACGACACACTACATGAAGTAGGACATCGACACACTACATGAAGCAGGACATCAAGACACTACATGAAGTACGACATCGAGACACTACATGAAGTAGGACATCAAGACACTACATGAAGTAGGACATCGAGACACTACATGAAGTAGGACATCGAGACACTAAATGAAGTAGGACATCGAGACACTACATGAAGTAGAACATCGAGACACTACATGAAGCAGGACATCAAGACACTACATGAAGTAGGACATCGAAACGCTACATGAAGTAGGACATCGAAACGCTACATGAAGTAGGACATTGAAACGCTACATGAAGTAGGACATCTAGACGCTACATGAACTAAGATATTGAGACACTACATAAAGTAGCACATCGACACGCTACTTGAAGTAGGACTTCGACACACTACATGAAGTAGGACATCGAGGTACTACATGAAGTAGGACATCGAAACCCAAAATGAAGTAGGACTTCGACACGCTACATGAAGTAGGACATCGAGACACTACATGAAGTAGGACACCGACACACTACATAAAGTAGGACATCGAGACACTACATGAAGTAGGACACTGAGACACTACATGAAGTAGGACACCGAGACACTACATGAAGTAGGACATAGAGACAATACATGAAGTAGGACATCGAAACGCTACATGAAGTAGGACATCGAAACGCTACATGAAGTAGGACATCGAGACACTACATGAAGTAGGACATCGAGACACTAAATGAAGTAGGACATCGAGACACTACATGAAGTAGAACATCGAGACACTACATGAAGCAGGACATCAAGACACTACATGAAGTAGGACATCGACACACTACATGAAGTAGGACATCAAGACACTGCATGAAGTAGGACATCGAGACACTGCATGAAGTAGGACATCGAGACACTACATGAAGTAGGACATCGAGACACTACAAGAAGTAGTACATCGAGACATTACAAGAAGTAGTACATCGAGACACTACATGAAGTAGGACACCGAGACACTACAAGAAGTAGTACATCGAGACATTACAAGAAGTAGTACATCGACACACTACATGAAGTAGGACATCAAGACACTACATAAAGTATGACATCGACACTACATGAAGTAGGACATCAAGACACTACATGAAGTAGGACTTCGAGACGCTACATGAAGTAAGACATCGACACGCTACATGAAGCAGTACATCAAGGTACTACATGAAATAGGACATCGATACGCTACATGAAGTTGGACTTCGACACGCTACATGAAGTAGGACTTCGACACGCTACATGAAGTAGGACATCGAGACACTACCTGAAGTAGGACATCGAGACGCTACATGAAGTAGGACATCAAGACACTACCTGAAGTAGGACATCGAGATGCTACATGAAGTAGGACATCTACACACTACATGAAGCAGTACATCAAGGCACTACATGAGGTAGGACATAGAGACAATACATGAAGTAGGACATCTAGACGCTACATGAACTAAGATATTGAGACACTACATGAAGTAACACATCGACACGCTACTTGAAGTAGGACTTCGACACACTACATGAAGTAGGACATTGAGGTACTACATGAAGTAGGACATCGAAACCCAACATGAAGTAGGACATCTACACACTACATGAAGCAGTACATCAAGGCACTACATGAAGTAGGACATCGACACGCTTCATGAAGTAGGATATCGACACACTACATGAAGTAGGACATCGAGACACTGCATGAAGTAGGACACCGACACACTACATGAAGTAGGACACTGCAACACTACATGAAGTAGGACACCGAGACACTACATGAAGTAGGACATAGAGACAATACATGAAGTAGGACATCGAAACGCTACATGAAGTAGGACATCGAAACGCTACATGAAGTAGGACATCTAGACGCTACATGAACTAAGATATTGAGGCACTACATGAAGTAGCACATCGACACGCTTCATGAAGTAGGTCATCAAAACACTACATGAAGTAGGACATCAAGACACTGCATGAAGTAGGACATCGAGACACTGCATGAAGTAGGACACCGACACACTACATAAAGTAGGACATCGAGACACTACATGAAGTAGGACACAGACACTACATGAAGTAGGACACCGAGACACTACATGAAGTAGGACATAGAGACAATACATGAAGTAGGACATTGAAACGCTACATGAAGTAGGACATCAAGACACTACCTGAAGTAGGACATCGAGACACTACATGAAGTAGGACATCGAGACACTGCATGAAGTAGGACACCGACACACTACATGAAGTAGGACACCGACACGCTACATGAAGTAGGACATCGACACACTACATGAAGCAGTACATCAAGGCACTACATGAAGTAGGACATCGACACGCTTCATGAAGTAGGATATCGAGACGCTACACGAACTAAGATATTTAGACACTACATGAAGTAGGACATCGACACACTACATAAAGTAGGACATCGACACACTACATGAAGTAGGACATCAAGGCACTGCATGAAGTAGGACACCGACACACTACATGAAGTAGGACACCGCAACACTACATGAAGTAGGACATCGAGACACTACATGAAGTAGGTCATCGAGACACTACATGAAGTAGGACATTGAGACACTGCCTGAAGTAGGACATCGAGACACTGCATGAAGTAGGACACTGACACACTACATGAAGTAGGACATTGAGACACTACATGAAGCAGGACACCGAGACACTACATGAAGTAGGACACCGAGACACTACATGAAGTAGGACACTGAGACACTACATGAAGTAGGACATCGAGACACTGCATGAAGTAGGACACCGACACACTACATGAAGTAGGACATCGAGACACTACATGAAGTAGGACACCGAGACACTACATGAAGTAGGACACCGAGACACTACATGAAGTAGGATATCGAGACGCTACATGAAGTAGGACATCGAAACGCTACATGAAGTAGGACATCCAAACGCTACATGAAGTAGGACATCTAGACGCTACATGAACTAAGATATTGAGACACTACATGAAGTAGCACATCGACACAATGCATGAAGTAGGAAAACGAGACACTACATGAAGTAGGACATCGAGACACTACATGAAGTAGGACACCGAGACACTACATGAAGTAGGACATTGAGACACTACATGAAGTTGGACATTGAGACACTACATGAAGTAGGACATCGAGACACCTCATGAAGTAGGACATTGAGGTACTACATGAAGTAGGACTTTGACACGCTACATGAAGAAGGACATCGAGACACTACATGAAGTAGGACATCAAGGCACTACATGAAGTAGGACTTCGACACGCTACAAGAAGTAGGACTTCGACACGCTACATGAAGTAGGACACCGAGACACTGCATGAAGTAGGAAACCGACACACTACATGAAGCAGGACATCAAGACACTACATGAAGTAGGACATCGAGATACTACAAGAAGTAGGACATCAACAGGCTACATGAAGTAGGACACCGACACACTACATGAAGTAGGACATCGACACACTACATGAAGCAGGACATCAAGACACTACATGAAGTACGACATCGAGACACTACATGAAGTAGGACATCGAGACACTACATGAAGTAGGACATCGAGACACTACATGAAGTAGGACATCGAGACACTAAATGAAGTAGGTCATCGAGACACTACATGAAGTAGAACATCGAGACACTACATGAAATAGAACATCAAGTCACTACAAGAAGTAGGACATCGAGACACTATAAGAAGTAGGACATCGACAGGCTACATGAAGTAGGACACTGACACACTACATGAAGTAGGACATCGACACACTACATGAAGCAGGACATCAAGACACTACATGAAGTACGACATCGAGACACTACATGAAGTAGGATATCGAGACACTACATGAAGTAGGACATCGAGACACTACATGAAGTAGGACATCGAGACACTAAATGAAGTAGGACATCGACACGCTACATGAATTAGGACATCGACACGCTACATGAAGTAGGATATCAAGACACTACATGAAGTAGGACATCGAGACACTATAAGAAGTAGGACATCGACAGGCTACATGAAGTAGGACACTGACACACTACATGAAGTAGGACATCGACACACTACATGAAGCAGGACATCAAGACACTACATGAAGTACGACATCGAGACACTACATGAAGTAGGACATCGAGACACTACATGAAGTAGGACATCGAGACACTACATGAAGTAGGACATCGAAACGCTACATGAAGTAGGACATCTAGACGCTACATGAACTAAGATATTGAGACACTACATGAAGTAGCACATCGACACGCTTCATGAAGTAGGTCATCAAAACACTACATGAAGTAGGACATCAAGACAGTGCATGAAGTAGGACATCGAGACACTGCATGAAGTAGGACACTGCCTGAAGTAGGACATCGAGACACTGCATGAAGTAGGACATCGACACACTACATGAAGTAGGACACCGACACGCTACATCAAGTAGGACATCAACACACTACATGAAGTAGGACATCGACACACTACATGAAGTAGGACATCGACACACTACATGAAGTAGGACATCGACACACTACATAAAGAAGGACATCGACACACTACATGAAGTAGGACATCGACACACTACATGAAGTAGGACAATCGACATACTGCATGAAGTTGGACATCGACACGCTGCATGAAGTAGGACATCGAGACATAACATGAAGTAGAACATCGAGACACTGCATGAAGTAGGACACCGACACACTACATGAAGTAGGACACCAACACGCTACATGAAGTAGGACATCAAGACACTACATGAAGTAGGACATCGACACGCTACATAAAGCAGGAAATCGAGACACTGCATGAAGCAGGACATCGAGACACTGCATGAAGTAGGACATTGACACAATACATGAAGTAGGATATTGAGACACTACATGAAGTAGGACATTGAGACACTACATGAAGTAGGACATCGACACACTACATGAAGTAGGACATCAAGACACTACCTGAAATAAGACATCGACACACTACATGAAGTAGGACATCGAGATGCTACATGAAGTAGTACATCGACACGCTTCATGAAGTAGGATATCAAAACGCTACATGAATTAAGATATTTAGACACTACATGAAGTAGGACATCGACACACTACATAAAGTAGGACATCGACACACTACATGAAGTAGGACATCGATAGGCTACATGAAGTAGGACTTCGACACGCTACATGAAGTAGGACTTTGACACGCTACATGAAGTAGGACATCGAGACACTGCATGAAGTAGTACACAGACACACTGCATGAAGTAGGACACCGCAACACTACATGAAGTAGGACATCGAGAAACTACATAAAGAAGGACATCGACACACTACATGAAGTAGGACATCGACACACTACATGAAGTAGGACAATCGACACACTGCATGAAGTAGGACATCGACACACTGCATGAAGTAGGACATCGACACGCTGCATGAAGTAGGACATCGACACACTACATGAAGTAGGACATCAAGACACTGCATGAAGTAGGACACCGACACACTACATGAAGTAGGACATCGAGACACTACATGAAGTAGGTCATCGAGACACTACATGAAGTAGGACATTGAGACACTGCCTGAAGTAGGACATCGAGACACTGCATGAAGTAGGACACTGACACACTACATGAAGTAGGACATTGAGACACTACATGAAGTAGGACATCGAGACACTACATGAAGTAGGACATCCAGACACTACATGAAGTAGGACATCGAAACGCTACTTGAAGTAGGACTTCGACACACTACATGAAGTAGGACATCGAGGTACTACATGAAGTAGGACATCGAAACGCAACATGAAGTAGGACTTCGACACGCTACATGAAGTAGGACATCGAGGTACTACATGAAGTAGGACATCGAAACGCAACATGAAGTAGGACTTCGACATGCTACATGAAGTAGGACATCGAGACACTACATGAAGTAGGACATCAAGGCACTACATGAAGTAGGACATCGACACGCTACATGAAGTAGGATATCAAAGCACTACATGAAGTAGGATATCGAGACACTACAAGAAATAAGACATCGACAGGCTACATGAAGTAGGACATCGACACACTACATGAAGTAGGACATCGACACACTACATGAAGCAGGACATCAAGACACTACATGAAGTAGGACATCGAGACACTACATGAAGTAGGACATCGAGATACTAAATGAAGTAGGACATCGAGACACTACATGAAGTAGGACATCAAAACACTACAGGAAGTAGAACATCAAGACACTACATGAAGTAGGACATTGGCACACTACATGAAGTAGGACATCGACACGCTACATGAAATAGGACATCGACACGCTACATGAAGTAGGACATCAAAACGCTACATGAAATAGGACATCGACACGCTACATGAAGAAGGACATCGAAACACTACATGAAGTAAAACATCAAAACACTACATGAAGTAGGACATTGGCACACTACATGAAGTAGGACATCGACACACTACATGAAGTAGGACATCAAGACACTGCATGAAGTAAAACATCAAAACACTACATGAAGTAGGACCTCGAGACACTATATGAAGTAGGACATCGAGACACTTTATGAAGTAGGACATCGAGACACTACATGAAGTAGGACATCGAGACACTACATGAAGTAGGACAACGAGACACTACATGAAGTAGGATATCAAGACACTACATGAAGTAGGACATCGACACACTACATGAAGTAGGACATCAAGACACTACCTGATGTAGGACATTGACACACTACATGAAGTAGGACATCGAGACGCTACATGAAGTAGGACATCGACATACTACATGAAGCAGTACATCAAGGCACTACATGAAGTAGGACATCGACACGCTTCATGAAGTAGGATATCGAGACGCTACATGAAGTAGGACACCGACACACTACATGAAGTAGGACATCGACACACTATATGAAATAGGACATCGAGACACTGCATGAAGTAGGACACCGACACATTACATGAAGTAGGACACCGACACACTACATGAAGTAGGACACCGCAACACTACATGAAGTAGGACATTGAGACACTACATGAAGTAGGATATCGAGACGCTACATGAAGTAGGACATCGAAACGCTACATGAAGTAGGACATCCAAACTCTACATGAAGTAGGACATCTAGACACTACATGAAGTAGCACATCGACACAATACATGAAGTAGGACATTGAGACACTACATGAAGTAGGACATTGAGACACTACATGAAGTAGGACATCGAGACACCTCATGAAGTAGGACATCGACACACTACATGAAGTAGGACACCGAGACACTGCATGAAGTAGGAAACCGACACACTACATGAAGTAGGACATCGAAACGCCAAATGAAGTAGGACATCTAGACACTACATGAACTAGGATATTGAGACACTACATGAAGTAGCACATCAACACGCTACTTGAAGTAGGACTTCGACAATGAAATAGGAAATCGACACGATACATGAAGTAGGACATCAAGACACTACATGAAGTAGGACATCAAGACTACATGAAGTAGGACATCAAGACACTACATGAAGTAGGACATCAAGACTACATGAAGTAGGACATCGACACACTACATGAAGCAGGACATTGAGACACTACATGAAGTAGGACACGGAGACACTGCATGAAGTAGGACACGGAGATACTACATGAAGTAGGACATCGAGACAATACATGAAGTAGTACATCGAGGTACTACATGAAGTAGGACATCGAAACGCAACATGAAGTAGGACTTGAACACGCTGCATGAAGTAGGACATCGAGACACTACATGAAGTAGGACATCAAGGCACTACATGAAGGAGGACATCGACACGCTACAAGAAGTAGGACTTCAACACGCTACATGAAGTAGGACACCAAGACACTGCATGAAGTAGGACACCAACACACTACATGAAGTAGGACACCGACACGCTACATGAAGTAGGACATCGACACACTACATGAAGTAGGACACCGACACGCTACATGAAGTAGGACATCAACACACTACATGAAGTAGGACATCGACACACTACATGAAGTAGGACATCGACACACTACATGAAGTAGGACATCGACACACTACATGAAGCAGGACATCAAGACACTACATGAAGTACATCGAGACACTACATGAAGTAGGACATCGACACGCTATATGAAGTAGGACATCGACACGCTACATGAAGCAGTACATCAAGACACTACATGAAGTAGGACATCGACACGCTACATGAAGTAGGACATTAAGACACTACATGAAGTAGGATATTGAGACACTACATGAATCTGGACATCGACAAACTACATGAAGTAGGACATCGACACACTACATGAAGTAGGACATTGACACGCTACATGAAGCAGTACATCGACACACTATATGAAGCAGGACATTTAGACACTACATGAAGTAGGACATCGACACACTACAAGAAGTAGGACATCGACACGCTACATGAACTCCGACATTGAGACACTACATGAAGTAGGAAATCGAGACACTACATGAAGTAGGACATCGACACACTACATGAAGTAGGACATCGACACACTACATGAAGTAGGACATCGACACACTACATGAAGCAGGACATCGACACACTACATGAAGTAGGACACCGAGACACTACATGAAGTAGTACATCGAGACACTACATGAAGTAGTACATCGAGACACTACATGAAGTAGTACATCGAGGCACTACATGAAGTAGGACATCGACACGCTACATGAAGTAGGACTTCGACACGCTACATAAAGTAGGACATCGACACGCTACATTAAGTAGGACATCGACACACTACATGAAGTAGGACATCGACGCACTACATGAAGTAGGACATCGACACACTACATAAAGTAGGACATCGAGACACTGCATGAAGTAGGACACCGACACACTGCATGAAGTAGGACACCAACCAACTACATGAAGTCGGACATCAACACACTACATGAAGTAGGACATCGACACACTACATGAAGCAGGACATCGAGACACTACATGAAGAAGGACATTGAGACACTACATGAAGTAGGACATCGAGACACTTCATGAAGTAGGACATCAAGACACTACATGAAGTAGGACATCGAGACACTACATGAAGTAGGACATCGACACACTACATGAAGCAGGACATCGACACACTACATGAAGCAGGACATCGACACACTACATGAAGTAGGACATCGAGACACTACATGAAGCAGGACATTGAGACACTAATTGAAGCAGGAGATTGAGACACTGCATGAAGTAGGACATCAACACACTACATGAAGCAGGACATTGAGACACTACATGAAGTAGGTCATCGAGTCATCGAGACACTACATGAGGTAGGACATCGACACACTACATGAAGTAGGTCATCGACACACTACATGAAGTAGGACATCGACACACTACATGAAGCAGGACATTGAGACACTACATGAAGCAGGACATTGAGACACTACATGAAGCAGGACATTGAGACACTACATGAAGTAGGACATCGACACACTACATGAAGCAGGCCATCGAGACACTACATGAAGAAGGACATCGAGACACTACATGAAGAAGGACATTGAGACACTACATGAAGTAGGACATCGAGACACTTCATGAAGTAGGACATCGAGACACTACATGAAGTAGGACATCGAGACACTACATGAAGTAGGACATCAACACACTATATGAAGTAGGACATCAACACACTACATGAAATAGAACATCGACACACTACATGAAGTAGGACATCGACACACTACATGAAGCAGGACATTGAGACACTACATGAAGCAGGACATTGAGACACTACATGAAGTAGGACATCGACACACTACATGAAGCAGGACATCGACACACTACATGAAGCAGGACATCGACACACTACATGAAGCAGGACATCTAGACACTACATGAAGCAGGACATCGAGACACTACATGAAGTAGGACATCGAGACACTACATGAAGTAGGACATCGAGACACTACATGAAGTAGGACATCAACACACTACATGAAGTAGGACATCGACACACTACATGAAGTAGGACATCAATCAATCAATCAATCATCAATCAATCATGTCACTTATAAAGCGCACTACATACCCGCGAGGGTCTCAAGGCGCTGGGGGAAGAGGGGGGTGGTGCTGCTACTGATCGAAGAGCCAGGTCTTGAGGAGTCTTCTGAAGGCCAGTAGGTCTTGGGTCTGTCGGAGGTTGGTGGGGAGGGTGTTCCAGGTCTTGGCGGCGAGGTGGGAGAAGGATCTGCCGCCGGCAGTCGTTCTCCGGATGCGGGGGACTGTGGCGAGGGCGAGGCTGGTCGAGCGGAGCTGGCGGGTGGGGTTGTAGAAGCTGAGTCGTCTGTTGAGGTAGGCTGGTCCGGAGTTGTGGAGTGCTTTGTGTGCGTGGGTGAGGAGCTTGAAGGTTATCCTCTTGTTGACGGGGAGCCAGTGCAGGTCTCTCAGGTGGGGTGTGATGTGGCTGCGTCGGGGGATGTCGAGGATAAGACGTGCAGAGGCGTTCTGGAAGCGTTGCAGCCGTCTCCAGGAGCTTAGCCGTCGTTCCTGCGTAGAGGGCGTTTCCGTAGTCCAGCCTGCTGGTGACGAGGGCCTGGGTGACTGTTTTTCTTGTTTCGGTGGGGATCCACTTGAAGATCCTGCGGAGCATTCGGAGGATGTTGAAGCAGGATGAGGAAACGGCGTTGACCTGCTTAGTCATGGAGAGGGTGGGGTCGAGGATGACCCCTAGGTTGCGTGCGTGGTCGGTGGGTGGCGGGGCTGTTCCCAGTGATGTTGGCCACCAGGAGTCGTCCCAGGCTGAAGGGTTGGAACCAAGGATGAGGACCTCCGTCTTGTCCGAGTTCAGCTTCAGGCGGCTGGTCCTCATCCATTCGGCGACGGCCTTCATTCCTTCGGTGGAGGTGGGCTTTGCCGGTGTGAGGTCTTTGGTGAGGAGAGGATCAGCTGGGTGTCGTCGGCGTAGGAGATGATGTTGAGGTTGTGCTGTCGGGCGACGTGGGCGAGGGGTGCCATGTAGATGTTGAACAGCGTTGGGCTGAGGGAGGAGCCTTGGGGTACGCCGCAGATGATCTTGGTGGCCTTGGATCGGAAGGGGCGAGGCGGACGCTTTGTGTTCTGCCGGAAAGGAAGGATGTGGTCCAGTCCAGGGCCTTCTCTTGGATCCCGGCGTCGTGAAGGCGTGTTCGTAGTGTGTGGTGGCAGACCGTATCGAAGGCGGCTGATAGGTCCAGGAGGATGAGGGCTGCTGTTTCTCCGTTGTCTAGCAGCGTCCTGATGTCATCGGTGGCGGCGATGAGGGCGGTTTCGGTGCTGTGGTTGCTGCGGAAGCCGGACTGGGAAGGGTCCAGGATGTTGTTCTCCTCGAGGTAGCGGGTCAGTTGTTTGTTGACGATTTTCTCGGTGACCTTCGCGGGGAACGGGAGCAGAGAGATGGGTCGGAAGTTCTTGAGGTCCTTGGGGTCTGCCTTGGGTTTCTTGAGTAAGGCGGTGATCTCGGCGTGCTTCCAGCTTTCCGGGAAGGTTGCTGTCTCGAAGGAGATGTTGATTATTTTCCGGAGATGGGGCGCGATGGCTGTACTGGCTTTGTTGAAGATGTGGTGAGGGCACGGGTCTAGCGGTGAACCGGAGTGGATGGTGTTCATGATCTCGCTGGTGTCCTCGTCGTTGATGTTGGTCCAGGAGAGCAGGCGGTTGGTGGTTGTGGGGGCAGTGGTCTCGGTGGTTGCCGGGGCGGTCGTGGTGTTGAAGCTGTCGTGGATGTCGGCGATTTTGCGGTGGAAGAAGGTGGCCAGTGAGTCGCACAGGTCTCACGACGGCTGGATGTCGTTGGTGTTGGAGCTGGGGTTGGAGAGTTCCTTCACGATGTTGAAGAGCTCTTTGCTGTTGTGTGCGTTGTTGTCTAGGCGGTCTTTGAGTGAGGCCCTTTTGGCGGATCTGATGAGGTGATGGTGACTGCGGGTGGCGCTCTTGTGGGTGGCGTAGCTGTCTGCTGTCCGTTCGTGGAGCCAGATCTTCTCCAGTTTTCGGCATGTTCGTTTGGAGGCCTGGAGGTCTTCGGTGAACCAGGTGGCTTTCTTGCTGGTGTGGCTGTTGGGCGGATTCTTGAGCGGGGCGAGGGTGTTGGCGCAGTCGTCGATCCACTGTCTGAGGTTGCGGGCGGCGGTGTCGGGGTCGGAGGGTTC
Organism: Calotriton arnoldi; assembly: GCA_963921515.1. Taxonomy (NCBI): domain Eukaryota; kingdom Metazoa; phylum Chordata; class Amphibia; order Caudata; family Salamandridae; genus Calotriton; species Calotriton arnoldi. The sequence goes on from CAWUFW010000534.1 coordinate 2,076,458, forward strand.
GGCGGGTGGGCTCAGGGCGAGGTTGTGGTTAGCTGGTCTTCCGTGACTCTGCTCCAGCAGCGGCGAGGCATTTGTTTGGTGCGGTGGTGCGTGGTGGGCTTCCTGTAGGTGAAGTGGATGCAGTGGTGGTCAGTCCAGTGGGGTTCGGAGGTGTGGTTGAAGGAGACGTGTGGGCTTGCGGAAAAGATGGAGTCTAGCGTGTGGCCGGCGGCGTGGGTGGGTGTAGTCACGAGCTGTCTGAGTCCGAGGGTGGCGAGGTTGTCGATCAGGGTGGTGGAGTTGGTGTCCTTGTTGTTCTCGAGGTGGAAGTTCAGGTCCCCGAGGAGGATGTAGTCCGTGGAGGCGATGGCGTGTGTGCTGACGAAGTCAGCGATGGAATCGCTGAACTGTGGTCAGGGTCCGGGGGTCTGTAGATGAGGGTTCCTCTGAGGGTGGTGTTGGGATTGGTGTGGATCTGGAAGTGCATGTGTTCGGCGGTGCTGAGGGTGTCGTCGGTGTTGGTTGAGACTCTGAGGGTGTTCCTGTGGACGATGGCGATGCCTCCTCCGACTCCGTTGGTGCGGTCCCTGCGGGTGATCTTGTATCCGTCCGGGATGGCAATGGCGATGTCAGGGGCTGAAGCGGGATTCAGCCAGGTCTCCGTCAGGAATGCGACGTCTGGGGAGGTTGAGTCGAGAAGGTCCCAGAGTTCGATGGCGTGTTTGCGGGCGGAGCGGTTGTTGAGGAGGATGCATCTGAGGTAGTTGGGTTCTTTCCTGGGCGGTTGGTTTGGCGGGGCGGGTGCTGGTGAAGCTGCAGTTCCGGCAGGTGAAGGGCCCTTGGGTGCGCTTCGGGGTGGCCTGGTAGCAGGCGTGATCTTTTCCGGGGTTGAGTGCGTGGAGGGTGCTGGCGTCGTATCGGCGTCTGTTGATGTGGCGGGCGCGGGGGATGCCCGGACCAGGGAGTCTGGCACTGGGCGTGGTCACGGCGCGGACGGGCGCAGACGGGCTTGCCTTACACTTCATGTAGTGTCTTGATGTCCTACTTCATGTAGTGTCTTGATGTCCTACTTCATGTAGTGTCTCGATGTCCTACTTCTTGTAGTGACTTGATGTTCTACTTCATGTAGTGTCTCGATGTTCTACTTCATGTAGTGTCTCGATGTCCTACTTCATTTATGCATCAAGGTAGGCTTTTGCGATTCCTTAATTGCGATTATTAAGGAATCGCAATTAAGGAATCGCAAATGCCTATGCATGTAGGAATCGCTATAAAAATAGCGATTCCTAAACATTCCTTAATTGCGACTCGCAAATTGCGAAGTCGCAATTAAGAATGCCGTCCCATTCATTCCTATGGGCCTACAGGCCCATAGGAATGAGTGGAGAGTGCCATGCGCAATTTGCGAGTACCAGTAGGTACTCGCAAAGTTGCTCATGCAATTTCAGGAGTGCAAGGGTGTCAAAATGACACCCTGTTGCACCCTGAAATTGTGATGTGCACCCATGTTGCGCACACACATGCCCCAAGGGCATGTGTGTGTGTAACCTAAAACTTTAAAAAATGCATTTTAGTGCATTTTTCAAAGTTTTGCAAATTACAGACAAGTTTGATTTGTCTGTAATTTGCGGTCCCAAATAGCAAAATCGCTATTTGAAAGTGCTTCTAGTATTGCATTTAAGGAATCGCAAATTGCGATTCCTTAAATGCAATCGCAATTAAGGAATTCGCAAATAAGTGCGAATTCTTAAATTGCGCATAGGAAACACTTTCATGCATCTCCAAAGGCCAATTTGCGATCGCAAACGGCCGATTTATGCGAATCGCACCGTTTGCGATCGCAAAAACCTTTGATGCATGTGCCCCTTAGTGTCTCGATGTCCTACTTCATGTAGTGTCTCGATGTCCTACTTCATGTAGTGTCTCGATGTCCTACTTCATGTAGTGTCTCGATGTCGTACTTCATGTAGTGTCTTGATGTCCTGCTTCATGTAGTGTGTCGATGTCCTACTTCATGTAGTGTGTCAGTGTCCTACTTCATGTAGCCTGTCGATGTCCTACTTCTTATAGTGTCTCGATGTGCTACTTCATGTAGTGTCTTGATATCCTACTTCATGTAGCGTGTCGATGTCCTAATTCATGTAGCGTGTCGATGTCCTACTTCATGTAGTGCCTTGATGTCCTACTTCATGTAGTGTCTCGATGTCCTACTTCATGTAGCGTGTCGAAGTCCTACTTCATGTTGGGTTTCGATGTCCTACTTCATGTAGTACCTCGATGTCCTACTTCATGTAGTGTGTCGAAGTCCTACTTCAAGTAGCGTGTCGATGTGCTACTTCATGTAGTGTCTCAATATCTTAGTTCATGTATTGTCTCTATGTCCTACTTCATGTAGTGTCTCGGTGTCCTACTTCATGTAGTGTCTCGATGTCCTACTTTATGTAGTGTGTCGGTGTCCTACTTCATGCAGTGTCTCGATGTCCTACTTCATGCAGTGTCTTGATGTCCTACTTCATGTAGTGTTTTGATGACCTACTTCATGTAGTGTTTTGATGACCTACTTCATGAAGCGTGTCGATGTGCTACTTCATGTAGTGTCTCAATATCTTAGTTCATGTAGCGTCTAGATGTCCTACTTCATGTAGCGTTCGATGTCCTACTTCATGTAGTGTCTCGATGTCCTACTTCATGTAGTGTCTCGATGTCCTACTTCATGTAGTGTCTCGATGTCGTACTTCATGTAGTGTCTTGATGTCCTGCTTCATGTAGTGTGTCGATGTCCTACTTCATGTAGTGTGTCAGTGTCCTACTTCATGTAGCCTGTCGATGTCCTACTTCTTATAGTGTCTCGATGTCCTACTTCATGTAGTGTCTTGATATCCTACTTCATGTAGCGTGTCGATGTCCTAATTCATGTAGCGTGTCGATGTCCTACTTCATTTAGTGTCTCGATGTCCTACTTCATGTAGTGTCTCGATGTCCTACTTCATGTAGTGTCTCGATGTCCTACTTCATGTAGTGTCTCGATGTCCTACTTCATGTAGTGTCTCGATGTCGTACTTCATGTAGTGTCTTGATGTCCTGCGTCATGTAGTGTGTCGATGTCCTACTTCATGTATTGTGTCGGTGTCCTACTTCATGTAGCCTGTTGATGTCCTACTTCTTGTAGTGTCTCGATGTCCTACTTCATGTAGTGTCTTGATATCCTACTTCATGTAGCGTGTCGATGTCCTACTTCATGTAGTGTGTCGGTTTCCTACTTCATGCAGTGTCTCGGTGTCCTACTTCATGTAGCGTGTCGAAGTCCTACTTCTTGTAGCGTGTCGAAGTCCTACTTCATGTAGTGCCTTGATGTCCTACTTCATGTAGTGTCTCGATGTCCTTCTTCATGTAGCGTGTCAAAGTCCTACTTCATGTAGTACCTCGATGTCCTACTTCATGTAGTACCTCGATGTCCTACTTCATGAGGTGTCTCGATGTCCTACTTCATGTAGTGTCTCAATGTCCAACTTCATGTAGTGTCTCAATGTCCTACTTCATGTAGTGTCTCGGTGTCCTACTTCATGTAGTGTCTCGATGTCCTACTTCATGTAGTGTCTCGTTTTCCTACTTCATGCATTGTGTCGATGTGCTACTTCATGTAGTGTCTCAATATCTTTGTTCATGTAGCGTCTAGATGTCCTACTTCATGTAGAGTTTGGATGTCCTACTTCATGTAGCGTTTCGATGTCCTACTTCATGTAGCGTCTCGATATCCTACTTCATGTAGTGTCTCGGTGTCCTACTTCATGTAGTGTCTCGGTGTCCTACTTCATGTAGTGTCTCGATGTCCTACTTCATGTAGTGTGTCAGTGTCCTACTTCATGCAGTGTCTCGATGTCCTACTTCATGTAGTGTCTCGATGTCCTACTTCATGTAGTGTCTCGATATCCTACTTCATGTATTGTGTCAATGTCCTACTTCATGCAGTGTCTTGATGTCCTACTTCATGCAGTGTCTTTATGTCCTACTTCATGTAGTGTGTCGATGTCCTACTTCATGCAGTGTCTAGATGTCCTACTTCATGCAGTGTCTAGATGTCCTACTTCATGCAGTGTCTCGATATCCTACTTTATGCAGTGTCTGATGTCCTGCTTCATGCAGTGTCTCGATTTCCTGCTTTATGTAGCGTGTCGATGTCCTACTTCATGTAGTGTCTTGATGTCCTACTTCATGTAGCGTGTCGGTGTCCTACTTCATGTAGTGTGTCGGTGTCCTACTTCATGCAGTGTCTCGATGTTCTACTTCATGTAGTGTCTCGATGTCCTACTTCATGCAGCGTGTCGATGTCCTACTTCATGCAGTGTGTCGATTGTCCTACTTCATGTAGTGTGTCGATGTCCTACTTCATCTAGTGTGTCGATGTCCTTCTTCATGTAGTGTCTCGATGTCCTACTTCATGTAGTGTTGCGGTGTCCTACTTCATGCAGTGTCTCGGTGTCCTACTTCATGCAGTGTCTCGATGTCCTACTTCATGTAGCGCCTTGAAGTCCTACTTCATGTAGCGTCTCGAAGTCCTACTTCATGTAGCGTCTCGAAGTCCTACTTCATGTAGTGTCTCGATGTCCTACTTCATGTAGTGTGTCGATGTCCTACTTCATGTAGTGTCTTGATGTCCTACTTCATGTAGTGTCTTGATGTCCTACTTCATGTAGTGTCTCGATGTCCTACTTCTTGTAGTGACTTGATGTTCTACTTCATGTAGTGTCTCGATGTTCTACTTCATGTAGTGTCTCGATGTCCTACTTCATTTATGCATCAAGGTAGGCTTTTGCGATTCCTTAATTGCGATTATTAAGGAATCGCAATTAAGAATCGCAAATGCCTATGCATGCAGGAATCGCTATAAAAATAGCGATTCCTAAACATTCCTTAATTGCGACTACGCAAATTGCGAGTCGCAATTAAGGAATGCCGTCCCATTCATTCCTATGGGCCTACAGGCCCATAGGAATGAATTGGAAGATTGCATGCGCAATTTGCGAGTACCAGTAGGTACTCGCAAATTGCTCATGCAATTTCAAGAGTGCAAGGGTGTCAAAATGACACCCTGTTGCACCCTGAAATTGTGATGTGCACCCATGTTGCGCACACACATGCCCCAAGGGCATGTGTGTGTGTAACCTAAAACTTTAAAAAATGCATTTTAGTGCATTTTTCAAAGTTTTGCAAATTACAGACAAGTTTGATTTGTCTGTAATTTGCGGTCCCAAATAGCAAAATCGCTATTTGAAAGTGCTTCTAGCATTGCATTTAAGGAATCGCAAATTGCGATTCCTTAAATGCAATCACAATTAAGGAATTCGCAAATAATTGCGAATTCTTAAATTGCGCATAGGAAACACTTTCATGCATCTCCAAAGGCCAATTTGCGATCGCAAACGGCCGATTTATGCGAATCGCACCGTTTGTGATCGCAAAAACCTTTGATACATTTGCCCCTTAGTGTCTCGATGTCCTACTTCATGTAGTGTCTCGATGTCCTACTGAAGAAGAAGCCGGATCCGACCCTACAACCCAAAGCCATCAAGACGGATCAACGGGAAGAGAGCGACGGAACACCAGTCATACCCTCTGCTCCCTCGATCTCTGTTAATAAAAAGCCCACTTTTGGAAAATACATTCAGCCTCCGCTTCTGCATATCCGACCTGCCCTCCCACAAGTGGTGTCAGAAGTGGGATTGGAAGGAGACATGGAGGCGGCCCTGGCGAAGATGGCGGAAAACCAGGAACATTTGGGCAAGGTGATGGAACGCTTCTTGACCGTAGTCGAAGAAGGATCGGGGAAGCTGCAGCAAGTACTCACAGGACAGAGCCAAACCCATGGAGCTGCTATGGACAAGATCACTGAGGCCCTCGGACATCAGAGAGGGCGCACTACACTCCCTTCAGTGGTTCTGCAGCGGTACGTGAGTGGGGAGGACCCTGACTATTTCTTTAACAACTTTGAGTGAATGGCCGCCGCGGCCTCCTGGCCGGCCGAGAAGTGGGGCCAATATCTGGGTCCTCTCCTGTCCGGCGATTTACAAGCCGCCTATCAGGCCGCAACAGCCCAAGGCGTGGTTCCCTATGCCGACATAAAACGCTGCATCATGGAACGATTGGGGGTGGACGATGAAACGTATAGAATGAAGTTACGCCAGATGAAAGAGGGACCCCAGGAGACACCTAGGGCTCTGTATTACAGGGTTAAAGATATGGCAGACCGCTGGTTGAAACCAGCCACTACGGACAAGGATGGGATCATGGCCAAAATATATCTAGAGCAATATCTGTCCTCCCTTCACCCGCCCATTCAGCGGTGGGTACGACAACAAGCCCATCTAACCCTTGAAACAGCGGTGGAAATCGCCAGTGCGTACAACCGAGGTCAGGAGATCCAAAAGGGGAGGGAAGATCCACCCGGGAGACCAGGGGGAATGGGTGTACATCGACTTCCCCGTCCGCCTATGATGAAGAAGCCGGAACCTGTCACCATCATACCCGGGACATCAATAGCACGAACCCCCTATGGGACGCCAATGTTTTCATTGTGGAGGGATGGGACATATCGCCCGGTTCTGCCCCAAAAAGAAGAACCGATGGAAATAGGGATGGCCGCAACTACTATTGCTCCTCCTCGAAAAGCGGATCTCCTCCCTATCATTGTACCGTGTTAGTGAATGGACGTCCGGTTACTGCGTTGGCTGACACAGGTTGCCTACAAAGTGTGGTTCGACCCCAAGACCTTGGACCCGGACTCGGTCCGATCGATGGAACAGTCGCCATACGGTGCGTTCATGGTGACACCAAGCCGTACCCCACAACGCACGTACAGATACAACACCCTCATGACCCGGGAACCACTCTGAAGGTGGGACTCATCCCCCGTCTGCCGGAACAAGCCATCCTCGGGAATGACTACCCCGTCCTAACGCGGTTGCTGCACAGGGCCGCCCCAGAAGAAGAAGAATGGTGGACCACGGCGCCCTTTTCCCAAGAAGTCGACAAGGAGTGGCCCCCGTCGAAACCCCGGAAAAGCCGAAAACAGAGAAGGGCAGAAAAAAGGAGTAACTCGTTAGTTCTACCAGTCCTACAAGAGGAGAACCCCTGGGAAACCGACAGAAGTTTCCATGCGACACAAAGAGAAGACCCCGTTCTACAAGAAGCCTGGGACAAGGCCCTAGTGGGCGAAGACCCCCTTCATGTATGTCCATACTTCATGTAGTGTCTCAATGTCCTGCTTCATGTAGTGTCTCAATGTCCTGCTTCATGTAGTGTCTCAATGTCCTGCTTCATGTAGTGTGTCGATGTCCTACTTCATGTAGTGTGTCGATGTCCTACCTCATGTAGTGTCTCGATGTCCTACTTCATGTAGTGTCTCAATGTCCTGCTTCATGTAGTGTGTCGATGTCCTGCTTCATGTAGTGTGTCGATGTCCTACTTCATGCAGTGTCTCAATCTCCTGCTTCAATTAGTGTCTCAATGTCCTGCTTCATGTAGTGTCTCGATGTCCTACTTCATGTAGTGTGTCGATGTCCTGCTTCATGTAGTGTGTCGATGTCCTGCTTCATGTAGTGTGTCGATGTCCTACTTCATGTAGTGTCTCAATGTCCTGCTTCATGTAGTGTGTCGATGTCCTACTTCATGTAGTGTGTCGATGTCCTACTTCATGTAGTGTGTCGATGTCCTACTTCATGTAGTGTGTCGATGTCCTACTTCATGTAGTGTGTCGATGTCCTACTTCATGTAGTGTGTTGATGTCCTGCTTCATGTAGTGTCTCGATGTCCTGCTTCATGTAGTGTCTAGATGTCCTGCTTCATGTAGTGTGTCGATGTCCTACTTCATGTAGTGTGTCGATGTCCTACTTCATGTAGTGTGTCGATGTCCTACTTCATGTAGTGTCTCAATGTCCTGCTTCATGTAGTGTGTCGATGTCCTACTTCATGTAGTGTGTCGATGTCCTACTTCATGTAGTGTGTCGATGTCCTACTTCATGTAGTGTGTCGATGTCCTACTTCATGTAGTGTGTCGATGTCCTACTTCATGTAGTGTGTTGATGTCCTGCTTCATGTAGTGTCTCGATGTCCTGCTTCATGTAGTGTCTAGATTTCCTGCTTTATGTAGCGTGTCGATGTCCTACTTCATGTAGTGTCTTGATGTCCTACTTCATGTAGCGTGTCGGTGTCCTACTTCATGTAGTGTGTCGGTGTCCTACTTCATGCAGTGTCTCGATGTTCTACTTCATGTAGTGTCTCGATGTCCTACTTCATGCAGCGTGTCGATGTCCTACTTCATGCAGTGTGTCGATTGTCCTACTTCATGTAGTGTGTCGATGTCCTACTTCATCTAGTGTGTCGATGTCCTTCTTCATGTAGTGTCTCGATGTCCTACTTCATGTAGTGTTGCGGTGTCCTACTTCATGCAGTGTCTCGGTGTCCTACTTCATGCAGTGTCTCGATGTCCTACTTCATGTAGCGTCTTGAAGTCCTACTTCATGTAGCGTCTCGAAGTCCTACTTCATGTAGCGTCTCGAAGTCCTACTTCATGTAGTGTCTCGATGTCCTACTTCATGTAGTGTGTCGATGTCCTACTTCATGTAGTGTCTTGATGTCCTACTTCATGTAGTGTCTTGATGTCCTACTTCATGTAGTGTCTCGATGTCCTACTTCTTGTAGTGACTTGATGTTCTACTTCATGTAGTGTCTCGATGTTCTACTTCATGTAGTGTCTCGATGTCCTACTTCATTTATGCATCAAGGTAGGCTTTTGCGATTCCTTAATTGCGATTATTAAGGAATCGCAATTAAGGAATCGCAAATGCCTATGCATGTAGGAATCGCTATAAAAATAGCGATTCCTAAACATTCCTTAATTGCGACTCGCAAATTGCGAGTCGCAATTATGGAATGCCGTCCCATTCATTCCTATGGGCCTACAGGCCCATAGGAATGAATTGGAGATTGCATGCGCAATTTGCGAGTACCAGTAGGTACTCGCAAATTGCTCATGCAATTTCAGAGTGCAAGGGTGTCAAAATGACACCCTGTTGCACCCTGAAATTGTGATGTGCACCCATGTTAGCGCACACACATGCCCCAAGGGCATGTGTGTGTGTAACCTAAAACTTTAAAAAATGCATTTTAGTGCATTTTTCAAAGTTTTTGCAAATTACAGACAAGTTTGATTTGTCTGTAATTTGCGGTCCCAAATAGCAAAATCGCTATTTGAAAGTGCTTCTAGCATTGCATTTAAGGAATCGCAAATTGCGATTCCTTAAATGCAATCACAATTAAGGAATTCGCAAATAATTGCGAATTCTTAAATTACGCATAGGAAACACTTTCATGCATCTCCAAAGGCCAATTTGCGATCGCAAGCGGCCGATTTATGCGAATCGCACCGTTTGTGATCGCAAAACCTTTGATACATTTGCCCCTTAGTGTCTCGATGTCCTACTTCATGTAGTGTCTCGATGTCCTACTGAAGAAGAAGCCGGATCCGACCCTACAACCCAAAGCCATCAAGACGGATCAACGGGAAGAGAGCGACGGAACACCAGTCATACCCTCTGCTCCTCGATCTCTGTTAATAAAAAGCCCACTTTTGGAAAATACATTCAGCCTCCGCTTCTGCATATCCGACCTGCCCTCCCACAAGTGGTGTCAGAAGTGGGATTGGAAGGAGACATGGAGGCGGCCCTGGCGAAGATGGCGGAAAACCAGGAACATTTGGGCAAGGTGATGGAACGCTTCTTGACCGTAGTCGAAGAGGATCGGGGGAAGCTGCAGCAAGTACTCACAGGACAGAGCCAAACCCATGGAGCTGCTATGGACAAGATCACTGAGGCCCTCGGACATCAGAGAGGGCGCACTACACTCCCTTCAGTGGTTCTGCAGCGGTACGTGAGTGGGGAGGACCCTGACTATTTCTTTAACAACTTTGAGTGAATGGCCGCCGCGGCCTCCTGGCCGGCCGAGAAGTGGGGCCAATATCTGGGTCCTCTCCTGTCCGGCGATTTACAAGCCGCCTATCAGGCCGCAACAGCCCAAGGCGTGGTTCCCTATGCCGACATAAAACGCTGCATCATGGAACGATTGGGGGTGGACGATGAAACGTATAGAATGAAGTTACGCCAGATGAAAGAGGGACCCCAGGAGACACCTAGGGCTCTGTATTACAGGGTTAAAGATATGGCAGACCGCTGGTTGAAACCAGCCACTACGGACAAGGATGGGATCATGGCCAAAATATATCTAGAGCAATATCTGTCCTCCCTTCACCCGCCCATTCAGCGGTGGGTACGACAACAAGCCCATCTAACCCTTGAAACAGCGGTGGAAATCGCCAGTGCGTACAACCGAGGTCAGGAGATCCAAAAGGGGAGGGAAGATCCACCCGGGAGACCAGGGGGAATGGGTGTACATCGACTTCCCCGTCCGCCTATGATGAAGAAGCCGGAACCTGTCACCATCATACCCGGGACATCAATAGCACGAACCCCCCCTATGGGACGCCAATGTTTTCATTGTGGAGGGATGGGACATATCGCCCGGTTCTGCCCCCAAAAAGAAGAACCAATGGAAATAGGGATGGCCCGCAACTACTATTGCTCCTCCTCGAAAAGCGGATCTCCTCCCTATCATTGTACCGTGTTAGTGAATGGACGTCCGGTTACTGCGTTGGCTGACACAGGTTGCCTACAAAGTGTGGTTCGACCCCAAGACCTTGGACCCGGACTCGGTCCGATCGATGGAACAGTCGCCATACGGTGCGTTCATGGTGACACCAAGCCGTACCCCACAACGCACGTACAGATACAACACCCTCATGACCCGGGAACCACTCTGAAGGTGGGACTCATCCCCCGTCTGCCGGAACAAGCCATCCTCGGGAATGACTACCCCGTCCTAACGCGGTTGCTGCACAGGGCCGCCCCAGAAGAAGAAGAATGGTGGACCACGGCGCCCTTTTCCCAAGAAGTCGACAAGGAGTGGCCCCCGTCGAAACCCGGAAAAGCCGAAAACAGAGAAGGGCAGAAAAAAGGAGTAACTCGTTAGTTCTACCAGTCCTACAAGAGGAGAACCCCTGGGAAACCGACAGAAGTTTCCATGCGACACAAAGAGAAGACCCCGTTCTACAAGAAGCCTGGGACAAGGCCCTAGTGGGCGAAGACCCCTTCATGTATGTCCATACTTCATGTAGTGTCTCAATGTCCTGCTTCATGTAGTGTCTCAATGTCCTGCTTCATGTAGTGTCTCAATGTCCTGCTTCATGTAGTGTGTCGATGTCCTACTTCATGTAGTGTGTCGATGTCCTACCTCATGTAGTGTCTCGATGTCCTACTTCATGTAGTGTCTCAATGTCCTGCTTCATGTAGTGTGTCGATGTCCTGCTTCATGTAGTGTGTCGATGTCCTACTTCATGCAGTGTCTCAATCTCCTGCTTCAATTAGTGTCTCAATGTCCTGCTTCATGTAGTGTCTCGATGTCCTACTTCATGTAGTGTGTCGATGTCCTGCTTCATGTAGTGTGTCGATGTCCTGCTTCATGTAGTGTGTCGATGTCCTACTTCATGTAGTGTCTCAATGTCCTGCTTCATGTAGTGTGTCGATGTCCTACTTCATGTAGTGTGTCGATGTCCTACTTCATGTAGTGTGTCGATGTCCTACTTCATGTAGTGTGTCGATGTCCTACTTCATGTAGTGTGTCGATGTCCTACTTCATGTAGTGTGTTGATGTCCTGCTTCATGTAGTGTCTCGATGTCCTGCTTCATGTAGTGTCTAGATGTCCTGCTTCATGTAGTGTGTCGATGTCCTACTTCATGTAGTGTGTCGATGTCCTACTTCATGTAGTGTGTCGATGTCCTACTTCATGTAGTGTGTTGATGTCCTACTTCATGTAGTGTCTCGATGTCCTACTTCATGTAGTGTCTCGATGTCCTGCTTCATGTAGTGTCTAGATGTCCTGCTTCATGTAGTGTGTCAATGTCCTGCTTCATGTAGTGTGTCGTGTCCTGCTTCATGTAGTGTGTCGATGTCCTGCTTCATGTAGTGTGTCGATGTCCTACTTCATGTAGTGTCTCGATGTCCTGCTTCATGTAGTGTCTCAATGTCCTGCTTCATGTAGTGTGTCGATGTCCTACTTCATGTAGTGTGTCGATGTCCTATTTCATGTAGTGTGTTGATGTCCTACTTCATGTAGTGTGTTGATGTCCTACTTCATGTAGTGTCTCGATGTCCTACTTCATGTAGTGTCTCGATGTCCTACTTCATGAAGTGTCTCGATGTCCTACTTCATGAAGTGTCTCGATGTCCTACTTCATGTTAGTGTCTCGATGTCCTTCTTCATGTAGTGTCTCGATGTCCTTCTTCATGTAGTGTCTCGATGGCCTGCTTCATGTTGTGTGTCGATGTCCTACTTCATGTAGTGTCTCAATGTCCTGCTTCATGTAGTGTCTCAATGTCCTGCTTCATGTAGTGTCTCAATGTCCTGCTTCATGTAGTGTGTCGATGTCCTACTTCATGTAGTGTGTCGATGTCCTACTTCATGTAGTGTGTTGATGTCCTACTTCATGTAGTGTCTCGATGTCCTACTTCATGTAGTGTCTCGATGTCCTACTTCATGAAGTGTCTCGATGTCCTACTTCATGTAGTGTCTCGATGTCCTTCTTCATGTAGTGTCTCGCAGTCCTGCTTCATGTAGTGTGTTGATGTCCTACTTCATGTAGTGTGTTGATGTCCTACTTCATGTAGTTGGTTGGTGTCCTACTTCATGCAGTGTGTCGGTGTCCTACTTCATGCAGTGTCTCGATGTCCTACTTTATGTAGTGTGTCGATGTCCTACTTTATGTAGTGTGTCGATGTCCTACTTCATGTAGTGTCTCGATGTCCTACTTCATGTAGTGTGTCGATGGCCTACTTAATGTAGCGTGTCGATGTCCTACTTTATGTAGCGTGTCGAAGTCCTACTTCATGTAGCGTGTCGATATCCTACTTCATGTAGTGCCTCGATGTCCTGCTTCATGTAGTGTGTCGATGTCCTACTTCATGTAGTGTGTTGATGTCCTACTTCATGTAGTTGGTTGGTGTCCTACTTCATGCAGTGTGTCGGTGTCCTACTTCATGCAGTGTCTCGATGTCTTACTTTATGTAGTGTGTCGGTGTCCTACTTCATGTAGTGTCTTGATGTACTACTTCATGTAGTGTCTCGATGTACTACTTCATGTAGTGTCTCGGTGTCCTACTTCATGTAGTGTGTCGATGTCCTGCTTCATGTAGTGTGTCGATGTCCTACTTCATGTAGTGTGTCGATGTCCTACTTCATGTAGTGTGTCGATGTCCTACTTCATGTAGTGTCTCGATTTCCTACTTCATGTAGTGTCTCAATGTCTGAGTTCATGTAGCGTGTCGATGTCCTACTTCTTGTAGTGTGTCGATGTCCTACTTCATGTAGTGTCTAAATGTCCTGCTTCATATAGTGTGTCGATGTACTGCTTCATGTAGCGTGTCAATGTCCTACTTCATGTAGTGTGTCGATGTCCTACTTCATGTAGTTTGTCGATGTCCAGCTTCATGTAGTGTCTCAATATCCTACTTCATGTAGTGCCTTAATGCCCTACTTCATGTAGCGTGTCGATGTCCTACTTCATGTAGTGTCTTGATGTACTGCTTCATGTAGCGTGTCGATGTCCTACTTCATATAGCGTGTCGATGTCCTACTTCCTGTAGTGTCTCGATGTACTTCATGTAGTGTCTTGATGTCCTGCTTCATGTAGTGTGTCGATGTCCTACTTCATGTAGTGTGTCGATGTCCTACTTCATGTAGTGTGTTGATGTCCTACTTCATGTAGCGTGTCGGTGTCCTACTTCATGTAGTCTGTCGGTGTCCTACTTCATGCAGTGTCTTGGTGTCCTACTTCATGTAGCGTGTTGAAGTCCTACTTCTTGTAGCGTGTCGATGTCCTCCTTCATGTAGTGCCTTGCTGTCCTACTTCATGTAGTGTCTCGATGTCCTACTTCATGTAGCGTGTTCAAGTCCTACTTCATGTTGCCTTTCGATGTCCTACTTCATGTAGTACCTCGATATACTACTTCATGACGTAGGACATCAACACACTAAAGTAGGACATTGGCACACTACATGAAGTAGGACATCGACAAAACACATGAAGTAGGACATCAAGACACTGCATGAAGTAAAACATCAAAACACTACATGAAGTAGGACATCGAGACACTATATGAAGTAGGACATCAAGACACTATATGAAGTAGGACATTGAGACACTACATGAAGTAGGACATCGAGACACTACATGACGTAGGACATCGAGACACTACATGAAGTAGGACATCAACACACTACATGAAGTAGGACATCGACACACTACATGAAATAGGACATCGACACACTACATGAAGTAGGACATCAACACACTACATGAAGTAGGACATCAATACACTACATGAAGTAGGACATCAACACACTACATGAAGCAGGACATCGAGATACTACATGAAGTAGGACCTCGAGACACTACATGAAGTAGGACATCGACACACTACATGAAGTAGGACATCGACACACTACATGAAGTAGGACACCGACATACTACATGAAGTAGGACATTTATTTACTCCTTTCGATTAACTACTAGAGTTAATACGGAAATAGACCCCTTCTTTCCTCATAGCCTTCCATTGAAAGGGGTAAGTTTAAAGTGGGGGAGGATGCAAAATTTTGCCATTTTGTGTTACAATAAATTAGGACTCTCCTGGCGAAAATAGTAGTATTGGGCGTGTTTGTGCCCTGGACCAATGTTGGATACCCCTGTTTTAAATACACTTATCTCAAAGATATGCCTCAAGCAGTATTTCTCACCCCTTTACTTCTGACACGAAGCGTCTTGAGTGTGGGGTCCCCCAGGAATCCACCTTGAGGCCTTCCCTTTTTAATGTTTACTTGGAACCCTTGGCCAACCTGGTGGAATCTTGATGCCTGAAGGGCATTTCTTATGCTGATGACACCCAGCTCCTCCTGTCCTTCCAGGACAGTGTGGCAGACGCTTTCAGTTCTTGTGAGCTGTGCCTGACGGCAGATGGCGATTGGATGAGTGATAGTTGCCTCAAATTGAATTCCAATAAAACTGAAATCCTTTTATTTGGCACTAGTCAGTACCCTGGTGGCTTTCGGAGCTTGGTGTGCCTCCTGTTCCATCCTTCTGTGTGAGAAACTTAGGTTTCAAGTTTGATACAGCCTTGCCTTTTGATCCACAGGGCAAAGCGGTTTCTGCAAGCTGCTTTGTAACCATGAAGTCCCTCAGGAGGAAGTTGCACCTGCTTCCGGTAGCTGCCCGGAAGACCATTGTCCATGCTTTCCTCACCTCAAAGTTTGACCATGCGAATAGTCTATGTCTGGGTCTGCTGGCCTACCTGCTGCACCATCTACGGATCATTCAAAATGCGGCTGTGAGTCTTATTCTTAAAGTTACAGCACACCTGTCTGTGTCTATCTATTTACGTCAGCTGCACTGGCTGCCTGTTGGTAGCCGGATCAAATTCAAGTCACTCATTTTCGCCTATAGAGCCCTGGAGCAGAAAGGCCCTTAGTACTTAAGAAGAAGACTTAAGGCCTACTGCAGGGCAGACCCTTGGGGTCTAACACCTTAAAGCTCCTGTATACCCCAAGTGTTCGTAGGGCTAGAAGAGGTGGACGGTCCTTTGTGTTTTTTAACGGCAAAGCTTTGGAACTCGCTTCTGACTGCACTTTGTTTTGCTACATCTGAATCTGCTTCCACGAAAACTCAGAAGACTTAACTTTTTTATGCCTATACCTGCTGTCCATGGGATTGTCGGCGGTCCTTTCTGTAGACACTAGGTTGCTTCCTTGGAAGCAGCCGCGTGCTTTATACATTTTATTGTACTACAATCCATTGAAATCTGTGACTGCCTCTCTCCATTTGTTTTAGATTTGGGTCGTTTTACTGTCTTCAGAAATCTCTAAAAACACAAAAAAGGCCTTTGGTGTGCTGGGGCCCTGCGGGCCATGTGGTGTATCCTATTAATAAAAAGGTGGAAGACACAGTAAGTGTGGTTGGTACCATGCACTGGCGTAGCAAGGGGGGGGCGGAGGGGGCGGCACGAGTTTCGGGGGCGGCGGCGGCAGCAAAAATCATCGCCAGCACCCCCCCCCCCCAGCGCGGCGGCAAAAGGCAGGGACCGCCACGGGAGGCAGAGTGCCTAGCTACGCCACTGGCACCATGCACTTGGAGATCCAGCTCCTGCCCATGCACAACATCTTATTGCCTTTTCCACATCACTAGGACCAAATAAAAAATCCACACTAACAGCGGGGTTTACCTTCCAACCTCCCAAACATGGAATCATGCCCATGTCGAACAGGTGCAACACTACATTCCTCCCAGTGAACATGCTCTGATAACTCACACCATCACATGAGCAGAAAGTGGACTCAACTGAGCACGACTTCATGATGGGAAAGGCTACCAGATTGTGAACAATGCCAAACCTAAACCTTGTCAACACGTATCGATGTTGGTTATTAGTGACTCGACACAGATAAAGTTGGAAGCCCACATCGAGGGAAAGTTACATGTACCTGCCCACTGTCGGTTTCATCGTCTCAGATCACATATGACAATCTGCTGTATTGTTAAGAAAGATGCCTTTAATCGATGTCTTAGTAAGTGATAAAACCTTAAGAGGGTCATCCCAGATTGACGGGTGAAATGGAGTACTAAAAGAAGAAGTTAAATACGCCAGCCATGGGATGCGAGCTATGTTGTCCAGAGTTAAACAGTCTAAGATAATTGATTTAGTAAAACTGGTTTCCTCTTTGGACCAGATGGAAAACCAGAGTAACAAAGGTCTAACCAAAATCAGGTCCTCTAAATATTGTAGTCCCACCTCCTGATGAGGAACAAAATTTGAGACAGAGGCAAGTAAATAGAGTGGACGTTTAAGAAAACTATTGTCCTCGAGTTGTAATTGCTTACTACAACTGTAACCCCACAAACTGGCCCCATAGATGGTAGAGTCCACCAATCTAGCCTTATATATCTTCACCATTTCATTAATCGGCCGACTGCCCAGCTTGCAGGAAAACCTAAAAGCGCCATTACTTTTCTCAGCCAAATTAGATTTTGCATTAAGCACATGTTGAGCCCAGCAACCGTTGCTCATAAATAGAACTCCCAAAGAGCAAAAGGAATTTACTCTGGTGATAAGTGTATTATCAATAAAAAAGGCCTGCATTTTTTTATTTACGCCCACATTGCATTGTGAAGGTTTTAGATTTGTTAATCACCATATTCTTTGACGTCATGAACTCCCCAAAAGCACTCATCAGTTTCTGCAGCCCCACCAGGGTCCTAGATAACAACACAGCGTCATCAGCATATAATAACACTGGTATGGGACGCCCAGCAGCGCAAGGAGCATCAGCTTGTATGGCCTGCAGAAAGTTGTCGACCCCATTAATGAAGAGTGAAAATAATAACAGGGCCAATACACAGCCCGGTCAAATGCCTCTCTCCATTTTAAAGGGAGATAAGCTTTCTTCCTGGGGTCCATAACAAACTTTAAAAGATAAGTTTGCATACAGGCGGGCAAGAAAACGAACAATTTCTATAGGGGCACCAAGGGAGAGCAACGTTGACCAGAGGATAGTATGATCCACTTCGGGCCAGATGTACGACCCTTTTTTGCGGCCGCAAAAGGGAGATCCTCCAGTTTGCGACCTCAAAAATGGGAAATGGCATGTACAAATGCTATTTTGCGAGTCACTGACTCGCAAAATAGCATTTGCGACTTCCGCTATTAGGGAGGGGCGTCCCTTCCTAATAGCGAGTCACCATGCCATGTACAATTGTTTTGTGACCGCATTTGCGGCCGCAAAACACTCGCGGTTTACCACCTACTTCAAGTAGGTGGTAAACCACTCGCAAACGGGAAGGGGTCCCCAGGGGACCCCTTCCCTTTTGTGAGCATGTGAGAAAATATTTTTAGGAGCAGGCAGTGGTCCCAGGGACCACTGCCTGCCCTTAAAAATATGAAACTGAAAAGTAAAGTTTCATTTTTCTTTTTTAAATGCATCCCGTTTTCCTTTAAGGAAAACAGGCTGCAATTTTTTTTGTAAAAGACTGCTTTATTTAAAAGCAGTTCCAGACATGGTGGTCTGCTGACCCCAGCAGGCCACCATCCTTGGGAGTGCTAGGCATTCCTAATGGGGTCGCAAATTGCACCTGCCTTATTAATATTCATGAGGCATGCAATTTGCCACCCCATTAGGAATCGCAAACAGTGTCTGAGACACTGTTATACATCCCAATTTGCGAGTCGCAAATTGTGAGTCGCAAATGCGACGCAAATTGTGAGTCGCAAATGCGATGCAATTTGCGAGTCGCAAATTGGTGGGTCATACATCTGGCCCTAGGTCAAATGCGCTATTTAGATCTGCAAAACTGAGATAGAGACACCCTGGCTTAGCCCTGGTATATTTCCTGATTATCAGATTTAAGTAAACATATTGCTCAGTAGTAGCGAGTCCTTTTCTAAAACCAAATTGTGCTGGGGATAAAACATGGTTCTCCTGGGCACAATCCTCCAATCTCCTCAATAAAATCCTGCTCATTACTTTTACAAAGGAATCCAGCAATGAGATAGGGCGATAGTTTTTTTGATCAGATCTATTGCCCTTCTTAAAAATTGGTATTACAATAGAAATGGCCCAGGAGGGTGGTGTCCCAAATATAGCAGCAGCATTAAACACTCTCAGGAGTCACATGTCTATGCAAAGCCTCACCTCCCCAGGTTATTTGAGTTTTTATGTTACCATGATTGGTGATACCCAGGCGGTGGGCCCCTTGACCTTCTTAATGATGTCAGATGCTTATAGTTTCTGCAGCTCCCCTTTGACTTTTGACCGGAGGTGAAAAGCCATTCAGTGGTGCTGCAGGGCATTGCATTGGATGGAGTGGTCAATGTCTAATCACCTCCGAGATGCATGAGTCGAGGTAGGCCTTAGGTGCAAAACCACTTGGACCATAACACTAAAGTCCAGCGCTCCTCGAGGAGGCACATAGATTACCCTACTTGGGTCTGCCTTTAGGTTTTTAAGGTACATCATATCTTGATTCTGAATGTTTGGACTCCATCTAAATCAATGAATTGGGGCCAAACACTGTGCAGATTTGTTCCTGAAGATTGCCTATTGATCTGTACTGACTTCATGATGGCAAGAAACATGTCGACTTTTTATCCAAAAGATTGTTTTGCTACCAGGGATCATTGTCTTTACTGGCGGCTATCACGTTTTTAACTTGCCAAATAAAACCACTCTTTAGAGATTTGCTCAGTCTATTTTAAGTCACTTTTCACAACTCATTACCACATTCCCTACAATCTATACCCAGGGCCCTACACCTGCAATTCACTGACGGCATTGGGACAAAATATCTCTTATAAAGAGTGCCCTGGAGGGTGCCCAACAGGCATTGCAGCACCAGCCCGACGAGGAGCATGCCCGATGATGAATCAATTCATCTCTGTATCCAAACAGTCCGAAGTCACGGCAGTCAACTTCCATGCCTGTCTCACCCACATCATGAGATGGATGAGTTGTAACTATCTTAAGATCAATACGGACAAGACGGAGGTGATGGAGTTTGGCAACGGCCCATCCCTGTGGAACCCAACCTGGTGGCCGACAGAGGCGGGGCAATGTCCCGTGCCGTCCAACAAAGTTAAGAATCTGGGGGTCATTTTTGACGACCAGCTTAATTTTGCGGCCCAGATCAACAGTGTAACCTCGTCCTGCTTCTTCTTATTGAAGCTTCTTAGGAAGATTTTTCCTTTCATCCCCCAAGAATTGAGGAAATCAGTAGTAGTGGCCCTCATCCTCTTGCGATTAGACTATTGCAATGCGCTGTTTATAGGCATTAATATAGCGCAGAGGATAAAACTGCAGTCAATACAAAATGCTGCTGCCCGGCTATTGTTAAATATTCCTAGGGGTCACCCCACTTCTGCTGCCATTAGGTCACTACATTGGCTCCCGATTCAGCAAAGGACGGAGTTTAAAGCCTTATGCTTGGTCCATAAGACATTATATGGCGGAGGGGCAGCAGATTTCTGGAAACTCTTTTCCTGGTACACCCCCACCAGAAACCTCAGATCCACAGACGCGGGTTTCATCTGTATCTCCAAAATTTGTAAAGCCAGATGGGGAGGGAGGAGCTTATCACATTCTGCAGCCAAACTGTGGAACCAGCTGCCCATCTCTATGAGATTATTGTCGAATAGGCTTCTTTTTAGGAAGGCGCTAAAAACGTGGTTGTTTCCAGTACTCTAAGGTTAGGCATAGCTGTTGCGATCCCTCTATCTCACCTTTTAGTGCCAAGACACTTCGGCAATCGAGCGCTCTATAAAACTATATCCTATCCTATCCTATCCTAAGACACCATTCTGTGTGTGTGAGGGCCCTAGTTCCAACAAGATACTATCCCCCTACCTGAGGTTTTCACATTTCTGACCTGAAATTTCTTTCCCCACTTAGGAACTGCATACCAGTAATTGTTATAGTTCATTCCGGAGCATGTATGCTGGACCCTAATGCACTCCGGGTCCCCCCCTTCTCTTTCCCTTCAAACATCCTATCCCTTGGAAAAGTTTGTTGAATTCTTCAAGGAGCCAGTCGAGTTCTGTGGCATGCACTCTGAATGTCACTGGACTAGCTGAAGCCTGGCCACTCTCTAGCAACTCAGAAGCATGCCCATGCCTCCCTTAGTGAAGTGTGATGTACACACTGGCTGATACTGCCATAGGTGACATCAGCAGTGATTATACCTTGCAGCAGATTGAGGTGCCCATATGCAAAGACTGTCACTTTTATTGGTTTGGTGGTTGGTAAGTTGATGAGAGTGTCATATATTTCTTTGGCCATCACATTTATGGAGGCATCAGTATCGACGATAGCCATGACTGGCCTGCCGCCGACTTGCATCCTGCACCTCGGTGGTAAGTGGCTGTGAGAGGGTGCCGGTCCGGACTCAAAACTTACCCAGAGTGACCCGCCAGGCATACGGGAGGAAGGAACTTGCGGAGACCCCCACGCGACCTCGGATTGTTAGAACGGCGTCCTCTCCTAGGGTAACTCCCCCTCCCTGTACTCTGCCCTTACAGGAAAGTGACGTTGGCGCCGGGATCCCGGAAGGAGGCGGGATCGACCCCGGAAGTACTACAGTCCAGGAAGTGAAAAGGGCCGGAACAAACCAAGGAGGACGCGAACTAGCCGGAGAGAGGAAGGAGTCGGGAAGCGGAGAAGAGGACGTCGGAGAAGCGGAAGGCGGAACGAAGAAGGAAGGCGGAGGAATCGAAGAAGAAGAAGCCGAGACGTGGTGCGAGGAGTGGTGGTCCCCACCGGAGGAGGCTGGAGAGCGGCCGCAACTCTGGAGAGTTGCGGCGGAGCCGGTGAGTAATCACAAGCAGGGGAAAGACGGAATAGGGAGGCGGGAGGGGAACGACTAAGAGTGTTGAGAGGGGCGGGACGCTAGACACGGGGTTTTCTTTTGTCGGCCCACGTTACCACAGCGTTCAACATTGGCACCATTACCCTGTCCCTCACTCCTTTTCTTAGCACTTGCCCCGTTACCCTATACACCCCCCTTGTCACCACTTACCTAGAAGTAGGTCTTCACACAGCAACCCCTGGTGTGGTGACGGTTAAATAAGCCATAGGGCTCCTGATTGAAACAGTGACTGACGGTTACTTATTTTTCTCTCTTATGAGCCTCCGTGGGAAACCCCTCACCAGCGAGAGAGAACAGTCGGAAGGGGGTATCACAGAAGAAGAGAAAGAACGACACGGGGAAGAAACCAGGGAGAACACCGACAGCCCACCAAGAAACCTAACAACCCTCCATACTGAGATCTTAAATAAAACACCTCGAGCATCTCACTATATACGGCCTCCTCGTCTGTTTATCCAGCCCGCGCTCCCACAGGTGGTGTCAGAAGTGGGATTAGCCGGAGACATGGAGGCCGTACTCAGCAAGATGGTGGAAAACCAAGAGAGCCTGGGAAAGGCGATGGAGAAGTTCCTCACGGTGGTGGAAGAAGACCGTGGGAAATTGCAACAAGTGATCACCAATCAGGGTCAGTCACACGATACTGCGATGGGGAAAATCGCTGACACCCTTGGCCAACAGAGGGGTCCGAGTACCCTCCCCTCAGTAATTCTTCAGAAATACGTTAGCGGAGAAGACCCGGAATATTTTTTTAATAACTTTGAGCGAATGGCATTGGCTGCAGCTTGGCCGGCCGATAAGTGGGGACAATATCTAGGCCCATTACTGTCTGGGGAGCTGCAAGCTTCCTACCAAGCTGCTAATATTCTAGGGGTGACACCCTATGCTGAAATAAAGCAGTGCATCATGGAACGACTAGGCGTCGATGATGAGACTTACCGGCTGAGACTCAGGCAGCTCAGAGAGGGACCGCAGGAAACCCCCAGGGCCCTTTACTACAGAGTGAAAGACATGGCCGACCGATGGTTAAAACCCGCCACGGCCACCAAGGAAGATATCATGGCCAAAGTATATATGGAACAGTACTTATCCTCCCTTCATCCTCCCATCCAAAGATGGGTCAGACAACATGCCCACCTGACCCTAGAGACAGCCGTGGAGATAGCCAGCGCCTACAGCCGAGCACAAGATGCACAGAAGGGAAGAGAGGAACACCCCTGGAGAACAGGGATAAGCGGGACCCCTCGCCCTCCTCGGCCCCCGCTTGCACGAAAGCCGGAACCTGTTACCATCATCCCAGGTCCCCCACCTTTCAGGATCCCTGGTCCTCCTGTACTCAGAGCCCCTATATCAGGACCACAATGCTTCAACTGTGGAGGGTTGGGTCACATAGCTCGGTTTTGTCCACAAAGGGAGGAACCCATGGAGATTGGCATGGCTCGGAATTATTGCTGTCTCTCCCAGAACAAATCGCCAGCCCCGTACAGATGTGGTGTTAATGTGAATGGACAGCCCATGACCGCATTAGCCGACACCGGATGCCGACAAAGCGTTATTCGCCCTCAAGATTTAGGTCACAATCTTGGGATGGTTGACGGAACCGTACATATACAATGTGTACACGGGGATACAAAAGCATATCCCACTACTCATGTTCATATACAACATGCTACTGATCCTGGAACCGAACTAAAGGTTGGTCTCATTCCCCGTCTACCAGAGCAAATCATACTCGGAAATGATTACTCGCAGTTATCTGAATTGCTCACGACATCATCCCCGGACGAGCAAGAATGGTGGTCTGTTGCTCCATTCTCCCAGGATGAGAATCACGAATGGCCACCCTCCAAGGCGAAGAAGACAAAAAATCAAAAACGGAGAGAGAAAGGACAATCCGTTACTGCCTTTCCAGCACAGATAGAAGAGAATCCGTGGGAAAAGGACAGAAACTTTCATGCTGCACAGAGAGAGGACCCAGTTCTACAAGAAGCCTGGGACAGAGCCGTAAACCAGGAAGACCCTCTCCATGTATGTCCCTATTTCTTTATCAAGAATGGCCTTTTGTACAGAAAAGCCAAATCAACAGATACCCCTCAATTGTTGGTCCCTACTCCGTTCAGGGAGAAAGTCCTCTACATGGCCCATAGTCATTTGTTGGGAGGTCACTTTGGGGAGGAAAAAACGGAACAACTAATATTGGAAATGTTTTATTGGCCGGGTATATATAAACAGGTAAAAACCTATTGCCGTGAATGTCCTATCTGCCAAAAAAATAGCAGATATAGGCCACCAAAAGCCCCTCTGCGGCCTCTCCCCATAATAGATGAACCTTTTTGTAGGGTTGGGATGGATATCGTAGGACCACTATTACCCTCACGTAGCGGATGTCGTTATGTGCTGGTCCTAGTGGACTATGCCACAAGGTATCCGGAAGCCATTGCCCTAAAACATCCTGACGCCACTATCATAGCCAGGGCCATGATATCCGTATTTTCTCGGGTGGGATTCCCGAAGGAAATCCTGACAGATCAGGGAACCCCGTTCGTATCTAAGTTAATGAGACAAGTGTGCGCCCAGTTAGGGATAAAACAGATACGCACGGCGGCATATCATCCCCAGAATGATGGTCTTGTTGAACGTTACAACGCCACCCTCAAGACCACCTTAAAAAAACTCCTGGCTCTAGAATCAAAACGGTGGGAGGAAATGCTGCCCTTGGCTCTCTATGCAATCAGGTGTAAGACTCAGAAAAGTACAGGCTATTCCCCGTTTGAGTTGCTTTATGGGCACCAACCCCGATCCTTATTGGATATGGTACGTGAAACATGGGAGACAGAACCAGATAATTCCAAACCGCTAGTAGAATATGTTGAGCAGCTTAGAACCCATCTCGAACAAATACGAACCATAGTCAGGAATAATATGGAGAAAGCGCAGGGAGCCCAAAAAGTACAATATGACAAAAAAGCGAGGAGCCGGTCCTTTTCAGTAGGAGATGCTGTATTACTCATGATGGCCTCCTCTGATCATAAATTGTTAGGACAATGGCAAGGACCCTACATTGTTCTGGAAAAAGTGACACCCGTTACGTATAAACTAGAGCTCGATAAGAACCGGGGAACGTCCCAAATATACCATGTGAATCTCCTGAAGCGGTGGGAAGGGCCCCTCCCGTCCTTGATAGGGAACATAGGGAGGTCCCCCCTTTATATGATCAATGTATTGATACCGAGCTAACCCCTGGTCTAAAAACCGAACTTGCGAACACCTTGCTACCTCTGCGAGATGTATTTTCTTTGACACCCGGGAGAACTACCGTGGTAGAACACTCCATAAAAACTGTTCCGGGTAAAAAGGTACGATTACGTCCTTATCGTATACCTGAGGCTCGTAGGAATACCATCAGAAACGAGATACAACAGATGCTGCAGATGGGTATAATAGAACCCTCTGTGAGTGAATGGAACTCCCCTATTGTTCTCGTACCGAAGCCGGATGGCTCGGTACGATTCTGCATTGACTTCAGGGAGGTTAACAAAATTTCAGAGTTTGATACCTATCCCCTACCAAGAGTAGATGAAATGATAGAGCGGATTGGAAAGGCCAAATACATCAGTACCCTTGACTTGTGCAAAGGGTACTGGCAAATCCCTCTTAGAACCCGTGATAGAGAGAAAACGGCGTTTTCCACTCCTGACGGGTTGTTCCAATTCGTGGTACTTCCTTTCGGGTTGCATGGAGCTCCGGCTACCTTTCAGAGAGCCATGAATCGTATCCTACAACCCCATGAAAGGTACGCCGGGGCTTATATAGACGATATCGTTGTTTACAGTAAGACCTGGGAACAACATCTGACACATCTCACTAGAGTGATACAGGCGTTAGGCGGTCAGGGCCTTAAAATCAACCCCGCCAAAAGCCATCTGGCTGCTCAAACCGTCCGGTATCTGGGATACCTGTTGGGGGAGGGAGTCATTCGGCCCCAAAACAACAAACTGGCTGCCATTGCACACATACCCTTTCCCCGTACCGCAAGGGATCTCCGGGCCTTTTTGGGATTACTCGGGTACTATAGGAGATTTATACCCCGATTTTCCCAGATCGCGGCCCCTCTTACAGACCTGTTACATAAATCAGTAAGGACTGAAGCTAGTCTGAAAGATCCCAGTCCCACAGTAACGCGAGCCTTCGAGACCCTGAAAGCCTCCCTGACCTCAGATACGGTGTTGTCTAGCCCCGATTACACCCTGCCCTTCATCCTACAAACGGACGCCTCGGATCAGGGGTTGGGGGCGATCCTATCTCAGAGAACCCTCCAAGGGGTAGAAAAACCCATACTGTATATAAGTAGGAAGTTGTACCCCAGGGAACGTAATTACGCGGTCATCGAAAAAGAAGCCCTAGCCATCAAGTGGGCCATTGACTCATTGAAGTATTACCTGGAAGGAAGGGAATTCACCCTATATACGGACCATGCTCCCTTAGAATGGCTGGCACGCAACAAAGGGAACAATGACAGGGTATTACGTTGGTTTTTATCTCTACAACCCTACAGATTCCACACCAAACATCGGAAGGGTACAGAACAAGCGAACGTAGACTTCCTGTCCCGTTATCCTTATGAAAGCCCTCCTACTAGAAGGACAGCAAGGGAAAGGGGATGTGAGAGGGTGCCGGTCCGGACTCAAAACTTACCCAGAGGGACCCGCCAGGCATACGGGAGGAAGGAACTTGCGGAGACCCCCACGCGACCTCGGATTGTTAGAACCGCGTCCTCTCCTAGGGTAACTCCCCTCCCTGTACTCTGCCCTTACAGGAAAGTGACGTTGGCGCCGGGATCCCGGAAGGAGGCGGGATCGACCCCGGAAGTACTACAGTCCAGGAAGTGAAAAGGGCCGGAACAAACCAAGGAGGACGCGAACTAGCCGGAGAGAGGAAGGAGTCGGGAAGCGGAGAAGAGGACGTCGGAGAAGCGGAAGGCGGAACGAAGAAGGAAGGCGGAGGAATCGAAGAAGAAGAAGCCGAGACGTGGTGCGAGGAGTGGTGGTCCCCACCGGAGGAGGCTGGAGAGCGGCCGCAACTCTGGAGAGTTGCGGCGGAGCCGGTGAGTAATCACAAGCAGGGGAAAGACGGAATAGGGAGGCGGGAGGGGAACGACTAAGAGTGTTGAGAGGGGCGGGACGCTAGACACGGGGTTTTCTTTTGTCGGCCCACGTTACCACAGCGTTCAACATTGGCACCATTACCCTGTCCCTCACTCCTTTTCTTAGCACTTGTCCCGTTACCCTACACACCCCCCCCTTGTCACCACTTACCTAGAAGTAGGTCTTCACACAGCAACCCCCTGGTGTGGTGACGGTTAAATAAGCCATAGGGCTCCTGATTGAAACAGTGACTGACGGTTACTTATTTTTCTCTCTTATGAGCCTCCGTGGGAAACCCCTCACCAGCGAGAGAGAACAGTCGGAAGGGGGTATCACAGAAGAAGAGAAAGAACGACACGGGGAAGAAACCAGGGAGAACACCGCCAGCCCACCAAGAAACCTAACAACCCTCCATACTGAGATCTTAAATAAAACACCTCGAGCATCTCACTATATACAGCCTCCTCGTCTGTTTATCCGGCCCGCGCTCCCACAGTGGCTTTAGAGTGGAACTGGTGACTTGCACACACCATGTGTACCATCTCTGCTTCTTCATTGTCATCTATGTATCCCTCCATGTGTTTTTCTGGGGCACCTACAGTGGGCGGGGCAACCTGTACACTTTTGGAAAGTGGCTTAGCTTCCCACAAGTTGCACATTTCTTACCGCTGGCTAGGCACTTCCTTACGTGGGGAAACAGTGTTCCACAATCACCACATGGTCCATGCGACCATTGGCGTCATTCTCCCTTAATCGCAGGACTTTTGTTTATGGGTTCTGTCTTGATGGACTTTTACAAGATGACCTCTATGCGCGAGGCTCTCACTTTAGACAGTTCGTTTGAGTGTAGGGGATGCATTGCCGGGGCTTGTCGGGCACTTGGAGTATCTGTTCCCTGAACTTGGCTGTGCACACCATTGGATGAACTGGGCCCCTGATTACATTTGGATTCTATTTCATCTTGTAGTGTGTACGTAATGGCTAACTCCTTGAGCCAGGTGTAGGAAGCATCAACAGATTCGGATGGGACCTGCTGAGCCAGGCATAGTAGGAAACGCTTGTAATTGGGATTGCCCATTGGTTCGAAATAGTCCTTGACAAGGGTGACTTTCGTGTCAGAGATGTTTGGAGGACCTGCCTCTGGGAAAATGTGAGGCAGCTTATATATGAAAAAACACAAAACAAAGGGCGGTAGTTACGGGGAGGATTATTTATCCCTCAATGATTATAGATCATCAGTACTCTACTTAGGCTTTTCAGAAGTTCTAACAAGAAATTAGACCAATCTTTTGGAAGAGGAAGCTTCACCGACAATGCGGCATGCTTCATCATCAGCAGCCTCTCATCACCCTAGTAGGATAGTACCACCAGGGCGGACTCAACATCCAAAATGAAAGGGTGGAGGGAGTTCTTAGATAAAGTATTGCTGGAGAGTGAGGGATCCATATAAACTAAAAATACCTTGAGGTAACCAGGTTATCACCTTTAATATTGGCAGCCTCTTGTACATATTAAAACAGTTATGAGACGGAATGTAAGCACAATAGCTCAATCCATCCTCAATAGGCCAACATGTTTCTGCCTTAGTTCATTGCCTATTCAGGTCACTGGCATTCATCAGGGTCAAGGATCCCTAATAGACTGGCCTATTCACCGTTAAAAATCACTATGTGAAACCAATTATACCAGGGTGAGTCCTACCTGGTTTGCAAATAACTACACCTAAAGGAATAAAAACAAAAACAAGGTATTTTTAGAACAAGATTGGCATTCCTAACAAACCTCACATGCAGAGACCTGACGTCTCATTGTGGAACACTGGTGACACTGCACTGCAAGCCACATGAAGACACATGTGTAAAGTGAAATGACCAGCTATCCGGTCTGGGAGGGGATGATGTCCTCTGTAGTCACACACTAGTACAATGGAACAAGGTTTTCATTATTACATACGCTAGCCCTTTAAAAAAAAAAAAAAAAAGCCCTTTGCGCCCGGCATGCTCAAGTTTTTAACAAACTTGAGCATGCTGGGTGCAACTGGCCTGTTTTTTAAGAGTCAGTAAGGTATCCTTCCCTGCATGGGCATGTACTCCCACAGACTGACAACCCCAATCTCTCTCTGGGATTCTGTTCATTCACAGGGCCACATCATATGCTGCAAACCACATATCTATGACAGCCCCCACCACATAACTAGGCACCAGGTCTTTGGGGATGTGGACTCTTATCTCTTCTTGGCACTTCACTGTCACTGCCACCATCCTCACTGGACTCAAATGCCCTGCGAGACCTCAAGTCCATCTTGCGTTGACTCTTCTAATGAGCCAGCAGGGCTGCCTTCTTCATGCCAGGGTTAACTTTTTCTCCTCCAGTGTCATCTCTGCTGCTGCCTTTTTCTCCTCAGCTGCCAGGGCTGCCTGCTTTTCTTCTGCAGCCAGGGTTGCCAGTTGTAACTTCAGGCCCTCCATGCCTATCTGTCCTCCAGCTCTGATGTGGACAAGCTGTCTGCTGACGCACTGCTCCCTACCCTTGATAAAGCAGGATAGGCGCTCCTTGGGAGACATTCTCCTCTGGCACTGGAGCCTCCTCAGTGTCCTTCTCGTTTCCCTCTTCAACCTCATCCTCATTCCTCTCTGAGGTACACTATAGTTCACCAACTTTCTCCCAGGCTCTGAGGGCAGTGTGATAATCCTCCTTCTTGGACTGCTTGTTCAGCTTCAGTTCCCTTTGCTTGCACATGCTCCTCACCTCTGCAATGTTCAGGCTCTTCAGCTAGATCCACCTCAATGTTCCACAGAACTCAAGGTGCAAAAATTGAAGGAAAGAATGAATTTAAGAAAATATAAAAATGACCTAATTTAAACCAAAAGCTAATTAGAACCCCAAAATGTTAAATTTTGCCCCACCCTGCATATCCTATGAGGTTTAGAGGAGTCACCTCTTGTTTGCTCCAAAGAGGCTTTTCACATCTTTTTTCACACCTATTCAAATACTAATCCCTGTCTGGGAGAAGTTTAAGAACAAGTGCAGATTAGCTTCCAGGAACTTCAGGCAAGGAAAAAGCAATTTTCTAAAAGTTACTTTTCCTTACTATTTTTTAAAAATCCAACTTCATCCTCAAATTGGATCTTAATACCTAGTAAAATAGTTGCTTAATTATTTTCTAGATAGTCCCATTCCTGAGATACAGTATTAGAATTTTAACCTGTACTCTGGTTTCCTACATAGGGCAGTTAGGCCTGCCACAGCAAAAAATAGCTTTTGGGGGCTAGTCACTGTAAAGAGACATTTTTACGTTAAATTTCTACATGTCCTACTTTTAAATACCATGCACCCTGCCTTGTGAAACTATAAGGCCTACATATGGGTAACTTATTAAAATTTGAAAGGGGGGTTTTTGCCCTGCAGAATGCGGCGGCCAGACTGCTTTGCCAGGCGCCCAGGACTGCTTCTACCTCTGGCCTTCTTCGGAACCTTCACTGGCTTAGGGTGGAGAACCATATTAAGTTCAAAGCCTTGAGCTATATGTTCAGAATTAAAAATGGATCAGCCCCTCAGTATCTCCAATCTTTGGTCCAACCTTATTTGCCTTCACGTACCCTTCGTTCTACCACTCAGTTCAAATTTTCTGTTCCCAAAATCAGACTGAGGCGTATGCGTGGTCGCTCCTTTTCTTACTTGGGACCCTCCCTCTGGAACTTCCTTCCCATTTCCTTGCGTTAAGAAACGGTTTATGTTAATTTTCGTAAACAGCTGAAAACTTGGTTATTTAATTTGTAGTTCTTCCCTTTTCCTCCCTCTTGTCAGGCTGGCGCTGGGAAACCCCTAGGGGTAGCTGTGCGCCTTATAAGTTTAACAACAATAATAATAATAATAAAATGGTTTATTTTGACAGTTGAATTGCAGTGTTTAAACTGCCACTGCCAGGCTACGATAGTAAGCCTGAAGCCATGTTTGCACTACCACTGTAGTGGATGGCACAATAGGTGCTGCAGTCCACTAGTGTAAATTAATTTATAGGCCCTGGGTACATTTTGTACCATATACTAGGGACATATAGGTGAGTTAGGTATACCAATTTGGAATATGCCAATTTGACCATGTTCACAGGGGGAGCACTTTACCATTGGTTGGCAGGGTTAAGGTGCACAGAGTTATACTGCCAGCAAAAGAATAGGGCTCAGCAAAAAGTGAAAAATATGGGTTGACCACACAGGAAAGGTGGATTTCCTAAACTTAGGCCCAGATTCTCAAAGATTTAGTGTCGGGTTAGCGTTACTTTTGTAACGCTAAACCGAAGCTAAACATTTTTTGGGATTCACACACCAATGCAATGGTTTGTATGGAAAAGTAATGCGAAGCAGCGGGAAATGCATTACTTTGCGTCAAGGGGGCTACCACCCATCTTTTTGATGCTCAACCCTATTCTCAAACATCATTAGAGCCAAAAATTAACACTGCTGAAAAGTAGGCGTTAAAAAGAGAAATGTTTTCATTTCTCCATGCTTTTCCGACTTTGCATGCGTGCTGCACTGTGCAGCACACATACAAAGTAGCTTATTCACTTGTCTAAGCATAGTATTTTTTACAGGAAGGGTACCCTTCCTGTACAAAACCTATGCTAGACTCACGCACACATCCTAGCTCTAAGGTGTGTGTGTGGCACTCGGCAGCTGAAATCAGTGCCAGCTCTAGGGAGAGGGGAGGAGAGAGCCATATCTTTGTGAATATGGCACTCTCCTGCTCCCTCTCGGTTACGCAATGCAGTGCATTCCGCAACAGCTATGAGAATCTTGCCTAAGTATGGTTATTGGTGACTGGTTGATAGCTGAGTCACAGTTCTTTGTTGTTGATGTGAAGTCTGATGTGGGAGATCTTAAAATCGGATGTAAGGTCTTGAGGTCAGAGGTGGTGTTTGATGGTTGTAGATAGCTTGAAGGCGGGGAGCTTTTGTGATGATGTACACCAAGTTGTATTTAATCAAAGCCAGTTTTTTGTACTATGAAATGTACTATCTGCCTCCAATTTTCACAGGATGTCCTTGAAGGAAGCCAAAAAGTCACCCGTAAGTCTCTATTTAGTTGTCTCCAGTTCTTCCGAGTGCCAGTGATTCAACATTCTTTGGGATGCTCCATTTACAAATTATATGCACAACTGGATACTAATGTCCCCTACAATTCCATTTGGAGAGTGCCAAACCACCTGAAGAGTTGTCTTTAAAGTGCAGTTTTGACCTACATATTTTACGGTCTCCTGTTTCTCACACCTGTACCCAACAAATCTTACAGTGGGAAGTCACACCATTGTCAATAAATACAAACAAAATGCATTGTATGATTCCAAGGTGTTTGACACCAAACACGACATGTTTCCATGCAGCCATTCAAAAGTTAGCATTTACCGCGAGGTTATAATGCACTTAAGAGTATATGGTCTGGCTGCATCACAAACAACCCCGGAATGAAGATTCCAAAAGCTGCAGAGGGGCTCTGCTTATGCATGAGCACCCTCTCACATGAAACCCAGCACCCTGCCTTCAGGATTGTTAAGGCCTGCCATAGGGGTGACTGATAGGTTTACATGTGCAGTGATTTGGAGAGATATAGGGAACCTATATCTCAGTAAGGGGTGCATGCACCACCTTACAGAGGTTGCAGTAGCAGACCTGTTGTGTCATTTTAAAAGGCTTCCCAGGGGTGGCATAATACATGCTGCAGCCCCTGGGAGCCCTCTGGGGTACCTATGCCCTGGGTACATAGTATACCATATACTAGGGACTCACAAGGATACCCCAGAATCCAATCTGGAGTGTACCTAAAGTACATGCAATCAATTTAGAGTAGAAAGCAGATAGACTGGGGTCCTTATTAGCAGGGCCTCAGTCTGGCTAAGTCGAAAAACAGTGAAACATCAGCAAAAAGTGGGGGTAACTATAAAAATCAGATCCTACTCTCCTACACCAGCGATTCTACATGCTCTAGGCACTGTGTCTAGTCAAGTCGTGATTGTTATACCATTTTTTTAGTATATGGTTCCGTCTCCCCCTGGAGCCCGCTGTGTATTGTGCTACTTACGAGTGTTCTATTGATTCAATATTGTGTGCTTTATGTTCTAATCTCGTGTAGAGATTAGTAGAGTGTTATATTAATAAATACATATATTTATATGACTACTGTGTGGTTCTCCTTTCATTTAGTCATTCAGGAGGTGATACTCTGGTAAAACAAGCTGCTTTACATTCCTTAAAGATTAAGCCTGAAGGCTGCTACCACTAGGATAGCTTTCTAAAGGTTATCTTTGACCTCATACATCATAAGGGTCGTGTGGACTGGTACAGGGTGCCCACTTTAATTAGTGGACAGCATATACCAGGCCACCTTCTCACAATGAAGAAAAGCCAGTTCCTCAGTGGGCTGGAATTCATGCTGTGATATCTCAGAATACCATCCCACTGAAGAAGGTTGGGTTTTTACCAGTAATACAATCTCCAGTCACAAGCTATGCAACAGTATACACAGCTCTAAAACATTTCCAAAATGTACGTGCTCAGCTTGAAGACCAGCCTATCCTGCCAATTTTCTGCAATGAAGATGTTTCCCGTATTGTAACTTACCTTTTTATGAGCGATCCAGTAGAATTTGATGATCTTTATCCAAATATGGGCATTTTAAACATGACAAAAGTTACGTTGCAGTGTGCAGGAAGTTGTCTCAGTGGATGTGGCATAGACGATGCACTTATTGAGGCTGAAATCTTTGGAAGCAAAACTGTCCAGTCAGTATTGAGCGGAACTCGTAATGTTAGTTTGTTACAAGGTATGCTCATCGTATCTGAGGCTATAGAAACAATGCGCTGGAAAGCTTTCTGGAACAAGAATGGCATATTAGGTTTTGCATATCTTATCTCAGAAGTGACAAGGCACAGGGTGCACTGCATTCAAAAGACATAATGCAAAGCCAGGCAATGTTCAATACACTCAGTTCAAAACCAGAAAACCAAGTTCGTAGAGTTTGTCAAAGAATGTGAAGAAAAATCTGAACTTTGAAAGTACTGGGGAAATGTTTTACACATGATCGCTCTAGTGAAAAACTTGGTACATGCTGATCGGGAAGGTGATTGGGAGCTACACGTGAAGACTGTGGAGTCACTGATTACTGTGTTTTGCGAATTTGATAGCATAAACTACCTGAGATATGGGTCCTGGTATATGCAAAGAGTGAAGACGCTAGAGTCTGAAAAATCATACCTCTACAGAAAATTCAGTCAAAGACATTTTGTGGTGAAAGACAGAGAGGGAAGGTTCAATGCTGAGGCTCCAGATATGAAACTGGAACGGACGATCCAGAGATCACAGAAAAGCTCCAAGGGAATTGTTGGTCAGACACGTAAAAGTGAATATATTGCTCAATAGAAGATAGTTTACCATGAAGTCCTTTCTATTTGCAATGTTTCAGAGAGCACAAATTCAAAATTAATGGACCATCGTGAACCTCTTCCTCACCATGAACTTGTGGGAAAGAGAGTGGAACGTTTTAATAAACATATTTACAGCCTTCTTCATTTCATGCAGCAGCAAGCAAACCCCTTGGAAATTACTGAGCCAGTGCGACTACACAACTTCGTGACCAAACAATATGTGGATAACGATATGAAGACACGTCTTCTAGAAGTCCTGGAACATGGATCGAAACTATACGCAGAACTGAAGCAGGAGAGATTAGTATCAAAAGAGAAAAAGCTGTTTGACATAATCACTAAAGCTAAACTTCCACGCTTTAATTGCCATATGTAGGAAGCTGGCTCAGTATATACTATACCAAAAGGAGGTCACAGAGTCCAGTGAGTCCCCAAAGGTATAGCAGAGAATAAAGTAGATAATACCTTAGTCTCAATTTACTGGTAGCTGGGCTGGGCAGTTAGGCTTATCAAAGGGCAGTGTGAATGCATTTGGTGTACAGACCCATACAAGGCAGGAACACACACTCAATGACTAACTCCAGGCCAATGGTTTGCAAAAATATTACTTCAGTTTCTTTTATTTTAGGAACCAAGTTGAACTCAGTAACAGGTAAGTAAACTTTTCAGAAAGGCAATACTTTCAACTACAGTTGGCAAAGATTTGTGAAAGCATAAAAAATACTTTTCAGATGCATGAAATACTTTTCAATGTCAAAAAGAGATACTTTGGGGGCGTGGCCGGGCGAGATGGCCGAGCAGACGTAGTCCGTCTCGGCTCCCGGTCCGCGCATTGTTCCGGAGCAGACAGCAGCGGTCTTACCGCATCCCGCACGCTGTAAAGCTCTTCTATGCACAGCGGAATGTGTGAGGCACAGTGGGGGAGCCCTTAAACGTCTCCGGAGCCACAGGAGAAGACCCGGTGGGGCTCGTGAAAGATCATCAGGCGCAACTCAAAATGGCGGCCTCCCGACCAGGCTGAACGATATCAGACGCCGTGGACCGGGAGACCCCTGCTTCCAGGCCTGCTTCTCGCTCCTACAGACAACGCTACGGTAGGCTTGGCCGGGGGATATGAGTTAAAGAACTAGCACGGAGTGCAGCTTCATCGGCGATTTACCGCCATGCCTGACCTTAAGATGGCGCCTACACGGAGGTGCGGGCCGTGTCCCACCTTCGGTTCCAGGGGCCCAGAGCCTAAATAATTGCGGTGTGCCGCCTCAGCGAGCGTCACCACCTCCTGCTCCCCTTCGTCCTGCCTACTGAGCGGCGGAGGCCCCACGAACGCTTTATCACCGTGGGGGCCCTCCCTCGCTGTTACTTACACCCCGTAAAATAGCGCTCGCCCGGGGCCGTGAGGGGCCGGGAGTACGGGCTGGGGTCGAGGATTGAGACGGGGCCCGAGGGGCACAACGAGCTACGACGCTTTCCCCTAGGCGAGCCCTCCGCTGCTACTGCAACCCATGCTCTCCGAGGGGGAGTGTCTCCACTTAGCGGACCCGAATACACCCTAAGACGCCTTGAGCCCCGAGTTGAGATCTGAACTACGGGACGACACTGGCCTGCTGCCTCTACTTCGATCTATGCCACGGGCCTGCCGGGGGCTCCTGGAGGTGGAGGCTCCCGCGTCCTGACTCCCGAGCCTCCTTCCGCGGACGCCGCGGTTGTGGGGATCCATCCGGGCCGGTCCGTATGCCGCCTAAGAGAGGGACGAGCAAGACACCCAACAAGGTCTCAGACTTTTTTGGCCCCTCAGATAAACGCTCGATGCTGTGTGGAGACGCGGAGTCCGCCGACATGGCCCTCACAAAGGCGGATCTCCTGTCTACGCTAAAAGACTTCAAAACTGAGCTGTGTAAAGACCTTTCCCAGAACATTAAAACGTCCATAGAGCAATTGAGGACGGACCTTACTGGAAGACTGACCTCCCTACAACAAGATGTCGACTCGGTGGGCACCAGAATGCTTGATATGGAGGCACACCAACAAGAGCAGGAGAAGCTCTCCTCCGACCTGCGTGAGGATGTGCGCACCCTCCAAGACCAGCTCCACCAGACGCAGCTCAAGGCAGAAGATCTCGAGAATAGAGCACGGAGGGAGAATCTACGCGTCAGGGATCTGGCGGAGGGAGCAGAAGGGCCGGATCTTGAGGCTTTCCTAGAGGGGCTCTTCTCCGAGGTTCTGGGTCCACATACCCTCTCACTGAAGCTAGAAAGGGTCCATCGTGTGGGAGTCCTGCGCCCCGGCGGGGAGAGGCGCCCCCGTGACGTGCTGGCGAAATTCCACTCCTACAAAGTTAAGGAGGCGGTGCTCCTAGCGGCTAGGAACAAGGGGACTGTCACCTTTCAGAACCACTCCTGTTCGATCTACCAAGACCTAGCACAGTCCACTTTGGCACGGAGGCAGATGTTCCGACCTATAACCACCAAACTACGTGAGGATAAAATTCGATACCGGTGGACCTACCCATTCGGACTCGCTTTTGAGCTCCACACCAAGCAGCGGCATATCACTGACCAACGAGAGGGCTTGGAGCTCCTGGGTCTCCCGCCGGTTGGGACTGGCTCCGATCATAATAACCCCCGAGAGTCTCAGCGAGGGCCTCCACTGTCAACAACATGGACTATGGGCACAAGGAGAGGCCGCAAATGAACTGCCAGCGCAGACACCCTACATGGACCCGGCTCTGTCTCTCGCAATCTTTGGAAAACACACTGCATCACGCCACACCTTATAGTACAACATGCTCTGTAGCGATGGGAAGGAGTGGCCCGATGGTCCTGTGGGTGAACTATACCTAACTACTACCTTTGTCAATGACCCCACCGTGGCCCTAGGGCGGGGCCCCAGGCCCCTATCTGTTTTCTAGGGATGCGGAACTGTGGTCCATATCTATGACTCCTCGCAGAGACTTTTCGCTTATACTGCACACAGCTCTGGAACGACACCTACGCTATGACCGCTCAAGCGGTATGTTTTTTGATTGTGAATTACCTCCGGACGGCGTGGACGGGGTCCTCGGACTCTTGGTCCCCCCAATCCCTGATGGGCAGGTTGCCCGCGAACAGGGACCGGTTAGCGGCCGTTTTGCCGCACTTGTTTTTACTGTTTATGTTTTTTTTTGGGGGGGTTGAGGGGGGGGAGGGAGGGCGATGGTGGCAGCTTTTTTATTTTACTCACTAGAGGCTTCTTCGTTTATCTCTATCTATATATGTGGGGCACTGCCAAGGGAGATAGACATGCTTGAGGAGGTCTTGCTTGCATATCCGGCTGGACCGGCAGAAGGAGTCTTTGCGCTATTACCTCTACTTTAATACCATGACGATAACTATCGGTTCTTGGAACGTTAAGGGGCTTAACTCCCCTCAGAAATGCCACAAAGTGGGAAATATATTATAGATCATCACCTTGATGTAGTAGCCCTACAAGAGACACACCTATCCCCTAATATATAAATCATCTGCCTTAACAAAACATAGAGGTGTAGCACTCCTGTTCCACTCCAACCTTAAGTTTCAGCCGCTGGACCACCGTTCAGATAAGGATGGCCGATGGGTTATGGTCAAGGGCCGTTTGATGGGCAAGCTTTGCACCTTCGTGGCACTGTATGCTCCCAATACGGGACAAGCGGCATTCTTAAACACACTGGTAGGGAGGATTTCGGACTTCGGAGAGGGACCACTGATTGTCTTGGGCGATTTTAATCTGACATGGCAGGGAGATATTGACAGTACTCACACACACCGCTCAGACCTGGGCTCCTTCACCTCTACCACTAAACAACACTTTCAAGATCTAGGTCTGATAGACACTTGGCGAACACTATACCCTCAATCCCGGGACTATACTTTTTACTCTCATGTCCACCACACATACTCCCGACTCGACTACATTTTTATCAGTCAATCTCTGCTAGGCGCCCTCCAGGCAACTAAGATCTTCCCCCTTTCAGTGTCTGACCACAGTCTCCTTTCCATTTGCGTTGCTTGGCGCGGCAGTGTCTCCACCACTCCTCGATGGTTTTTCCCACCATCCCTCACGCGCGATAAAGAAGCTCGCACTAAGCTGAGAGAAAGCATCACCGACTTTTTTTAATTTAATAAGCCTGAAGACACCTCGGAATACACTAACTGGGACACGTTTAAAGCGGTCATCCGAGGGAAATGTATCGCTCTCAACTCAGCACTAAACGTACAGAGAGTTGTGGAGAGGGAGGCGCTGGAAATGGAAGTTGCTTCTGTCGAGCGCACACACAAAGCTAATCCCACTCGAGACAACCTTCGCAAACTAACGGCACTAAGGGGAAAACTTAGATCCATTTATAATAACAGGGCAGAATTTACGCTTCTCAAGCTCCGACACATCTCTTACTCCCAGGGGAACAAGGTGGGTAGGCACCTAGCTAGGCAGCTTAGGGGAAAACGAGAACGGGAATATATAGGAGGTATTCTAGGACCCAACGGGGAGACTACACACAAAGATGAAGAAAAGGCAGAACTTTTTGGCTCTTTCTATAAGACGCTATATTCAGGAGACCACCTACACCCTGAAGCCCAATGTGAGTACCTGCAGACACTTCGCCTTCCTCAGGTTTCACCTGATTGGAATGAAACTCTTGTTGCTCCCATCCCGTCTGACGAGGTAAACGCGGCCATACAAGCACTTAGGCCCCGTAAGGCTCCGGGCCCGGACGGCTACACCGCTCTTTTCTATATAACTTTTGCCCCCGATATCACTCCGCACCTCACTCGCTTGTTTAATAGGATGGCGACAGAGGGTGAGACGTCGGGGTCTCTATCCGAGGCGGTGATATCAGTTATACCAAAACCCGGGAAAGACCCTCAGATATGCGCCTCTTACCGCCCCATCGCCCTACTAAATCTCGACGCGAAACTTTATTCCTCTATTCTGGCTAAACGGTTGAACGATCTTATGCCTGATCTCATCCACCCAGATCAATCGGGGTTTATTAAGGGCCGGCAAACACACGATAACACTCGTCGCATAGTCCACCTCATAGAAAAGGCTAACAAACGACATATTCCCGCGGTATTGGCAGGGCTAGATGCCGAAAAGGCTTTCGACCGGGTCGATTGGGCTTTTTTATTCACTACCCTCACTAGCTTTGGATTCTCCTCTAAATTTCTCACTATGATTCGGGCCAACTATGTTCAACCTCGCTCCCGGGTGCAGGTAAATGGATTCCCGTCATCCACCTTTTCTCATTCTAGAGGTACACGGCAGGGATGCCCCCTCTCGCCCCTTCTTTTTGCTCTGAGTATCGAACCCTTGGCAGTAGCTATCAGAGCCAACCCCGACATACATGGCATCCCCTTTAGTGGGGATTCCCATAAGATCTCTCTTTTTGCGGACGACGTCCTTTTGTCGCTAGCTGAGCCCGAACACTCCCTCCCCCAATTAAAGACGGAACTGGAACGCTTTGAAGAGGTGGCAGGCTTTAAAATAAATATGAGCAACTCATATATCCTTAACCTTACACTCTCGCAGGCGGAGGTGCACCGGCTACAACCCCTCACCCCCTTCAAATGGGCAACCTCATCCATACAATACCTAGGAATACAGATAACGCCCAGGGTGGAGGGACTATATGCTGCCAACTTTCCCCCCAGTCTCATGCGAATGCAGGAGGAACTGGTGAGATGGAAGCCACTCTTTCTTTCTTGGCTTGGCCGCATTCATGCGGTCAAGATGACTCTCCTTCCCAAACTTCTCTACTTGTTCCAAGCCTTACCGATAGAACCAGACAGGGACTTCTTTCGTAGAATTAAATCTGTGGTCCTTCAATACATATGGCAAAAGGGACGTGCCCGCTTGTCGTTTTCGTTGTTTCGTCGCTCCCGAGCGGAGGGAGGAGTGGGGCTACCCGACATTCACTTGTATTACAAGGCGGCAAAGTTGAGGGTGCTGACTGAGTGGTCCAAACCGGAATCAGATAAGCACTGGTTACATATGGACCTTAGTGTCACAGGGCGGACGATTTGGGATCTCGCTTGGAGCCCCAAGCGAGACAGACCCAAGAATGTGTACTGTAGCACCCCCACATGAACCACCCTTCGAGTGTGGGACTCGGTATCGGGAGATGATAGATGGACCACTTTCCCCTCGCCGTTTACACCGTTGCACTTCAACCCTGCCTTCCCCCCCAGAATGCAAGAGGGGCCCTTTGATGCTTGGCGAGAAGGGGGGTGTCTCGCCCTGACGCACCTCTTTCACAATTACGATCCCTTAACTTTTGATAACTGTAAAAGGGAATACGACCTGGCTGACTCAGAACGGTTCCATCATGCCCAGTTGCTTCACTGGGCTCTCGCTCCGGGGGTCCGAGATGCGGCCACACGGCCTCCCACTGGATTCGAGTCCTTCCTCTCTAAGTCCACCACGATGAAGGGGGTGATATCTTTCATCTATAATTTTTTACTTACCACTTCAACCTCACCGCGCCCACGCTACATGGCTATGTGGGAGGGGATACTGCAGCGCACTGTGTCGGCGAGAGAGTGGTCTCACTTGTGGTCCGACATTTTTAAGGTTAATCACTCCATAGTCCTCCGAGAAGCACACCTAAAGACCATGATGGATTGGTATCTCCATCCTTCTAGGCTCAAACAGATCTTTCCCAACACTACTGACCGCTGCTGGAGAGGCTGCGGGCTCCTAGGTGACTTTCGACACATCTGGTGGGACTGCCCCACGATACGCCCCTTTTGGGCAGAAATTCTAGCACACATTAAAGATATTCTGGGGTACCCCATCCCAACCACTATGGCGGAGGTCCTCTTGGGGTTACGAGATCCTAATTTAGTATACCAGACACGTGCGGACAAAGCCATTATGTGGCTATGTATAGGAGCGGCTAAGGTGACTTTAGCGGCCGCCTGGAAACAGAGGGAGGCCCCGGCGATCTCCCTTTGGCATTCACGGCTCTGGCGGCTTCTAAGCATGGAAAGAATGGCTGATATCTTTTACGATAACTATAAGAACTTCGAGTTCCGGTGGGGACCATTGGTGGCCTTCCTCTCCCGGGGCTCCCGTCAGCTGTCTGTCCCAATACAGTTCGCGCATTACACCTCTTTCAATATTAAATGCATTTGTTCTTGCCCTCAGTGGCTATCTTATCTCTGATTATGCTGCCACCATAGTTTGGGAGGGGGGTATGGGGTTCTTTGGGTTCGGGAGTTAATTTCTTAAATTCTTCAAATACGCCCCATTAGAGTCCCTCAGCTGGAAAGATTTGCTTAGATGTCCTTGCAGACATAAGATGAGGCACCTAATTACGATGCTGAATATGGCGGTTGCCATAAGGGATAACCCGCACCCCCGCCGTGATAGCCAATGTAGTCTTCACTAGCGCTCTTTTAGCAGCGGGCTAGGCACACTCTGGAGAATGTATACTGCTTTACCATTTCAGTCTTATCGAAATGTTGATGCTCACTGCGCTGAGCGGAATGACATTGCTATTCTTTGATCTATGTGGAAAAAACCTAATAAACATATGTTTGATAAAAAAAAAGAGATACTTTGTATTATTCTCAGAATCAACACAGTGCAAAACAGAGAAAACCAATGCAATTCATAGGAGGAAAGACAGGTAAGTAATTTCAGGTAAGTACTCGAATTACAAGTCCAGTCTTCTGAGGGTTTGACCAACACTGGGCAAGGGTTGGACCAAGGTAGGTACTGCACCACTAGTGGCACTGGACCACTAGTGGCACTGGGGTGGCCGGGTGCAGAGGTCACTGGGCCCAATGTTAGGCTATGGCGGCTTCAGGTACCCTGAAAAGGCACCGGTTGCAGGTAAGCACCTGCGGTTCAGGGACACAGGCACTGTGGGGGCCCCAGCGGCACAGAGGCAGCTGGGTGCAGGGTGCAAAGGAGGCATCGGGTGCCCCATAGAAATCAATGGAGATCCTAGGTTGAAGAAAACGGCAGCAGGCTTGGACCAGAAGGCTGGCTGAAGGAATCCAATGACTGGAGAGGTGAGTTGGATAGTGCGGGGATGCTGGGACCCCATCGGTTGGGCACACCTAGGTCTGGGGGCTGCGGGTGCAGGGGCGTCTTTAGGCGTCAGGTTTCTCTCACTGTATCCGGTCGCGGTTCGGGGGGCCCTTCAAGTTGAGGCTGCAGGCGTCGTGGAGAAGTTCAGGAGAGGCGGTCCAACTCTGGATCCCAGGTCAGGATCGCCGGGGAGATGTCACTGTGTTGGTGGGCCACCTGGACTCAGGCCGAGGGGGACTGGTGCAGAGTGGTGCAGAGTTCGTGGATCTGCCTGGATCCAGAGTCCTGGGGTTTGTTTCTTTCTGGTCAAATCCGGTGTCCAAGGGAGCAAATAGTCTTTGTTGAAGACAGCATGGTCCCGGGGTTCTTGAAGGTTGCTGGCTGTGGGCCACGCTGGTTTCTTGGAGCAGGGTTGCTGGAGGAGGAGGAGACAGGCCGGTAGGGCTGGGGCCAAGTCAGTTGTCGTCTTCTTCTGTCCTTCTTCTTTGTAGGTCATCGAATCTGAGGAACAAGGTTCAGGGAAGCCCTTAAAACTAGATGTAAGGGTGTTACTGAGGTTGGGGGGCAGTAGCCAATGGCTATTGTCCCCTATGGCGACTTCACCCTTTGGGTGCCCCCTCCCTTTGGGCAGAGGGCCACATCCCTATTCCTATTGGGCCTAATTCTCCAAATCAAGATGGAGAATTCTCAAGAGAGGGGTTCACCTCAGCTCCTGGTAACCCTAGGGGTGTGCCTGGCAAAGATGGTCACTCCTAATTTGCTTGCTAATTTAACCGCCTGTCCTGCAGCCAAAAAGTGGGATGAGGACAGGGGGGAGGGCATCTCCACTAGTTGCTGCTGCCAAAATCAGCATGACACAAGGTGAGAGCCCTTGAGGCTCACCGCCAAGTGTTGCTGTTCCTGCCAGGGGAGGTGTGAAGCACCTTCACCCAGTGCAGGCTTTGTTCCTGACCTCCAAGAGCACAAAGGCTCTCACCCCATGAGGTCAGAAACCTGTCTGGTGGTGGCTGGCTGGCGGGGGTCAGTCAGCCAATATACTAGAAGTTGGTAGTTTTTCAGGAGGCAGCTCTTAGATGCCCTCTGAATGTATTTTATAATAAATCCAACACTGGCATCAGTGTGGGTTTATTATGCTGAGAAGTTTGATACCAAACTTCTCATTCTTCAGTTAAGCCATCATAGAGCTGTGGAGTTTGTGTTGACAAACTCCCAGCCCATGTCCTTAATATGGATTTATTGCACCTACAATGTCTACAAATGACTTAGACACTGTAGGGGCATTTTGCTCATGCAGCTATGCCCTCACCTGTGGTATAGTGCACCCTGCTTTAGGGCTGTAAGGCCTGCCAGAGGGGTAACTTACCTATGCCACAGGCAGTGGAGTGTAGGCATGGCACCCAGGAAGGTGTGCCATGCCAACCCTTTTAGTTTAACTACACCACAACACATAGCCTGCGATGGCAGTGTGTGTGTGTTTGGTGTGGGGTTCTTTAGGGTGGCACAACACATGCTGCAGCCCCAAGGGACCCTTTCTGGTCACAAGGCCCTTTGTACCACTGGTACCTTTTGCAAGGGACTTATATGTGGGCCAGAGGTGTGCCAATTGTGGAAACAAAGGTACAGTTTAGGGAAAGAACACAGGCACTGGGAACCTGATTGGCAGAGTCCAGTGCACACTCAGTCAAAGTACATCAGAAATCTGGCAAAAACTGAGGGGGTTACTGCAACAGAAACTTACTTTCCTACACCATAGTAAGAGTTTCGTCCAACCAGCCACTGCAAAACAGGTTACAAAAAAACAACTTTCACAAGCACATACAGAGATGGATGTAGCAAAAGAAAGGAGTGAATTTATCAAGGACATTCTGTCGCATGATCTTCTTCCAACAAACGCATTATTTCATGGAGATGCTGCAACCAAACTAGTGAAGCACAAACTTGTACAATAGCTTGACAAAAAACTTTCACCTGAAGAATTTCAATTCAAAAAGGTGTTGTAGGAAGCTGGCTCTCTACATTGGGTACTAAAATGAAGTACACTGTGCAGAGAGTCCAGTGAATCCCCTATAGGTAAGCAGAGGTAAAAGCAGATAATTTGAGCGCTCTTTTTGTAGTAGTGTGGGTGAGCAGTTCGGCTTATCACAGGGTAGTGCTAAGCATTTGTTGTACCCACAGAGGCAATAAATTAGGCACACACTCAAGAATAAATCCGAGACCAATTTATAAAAATAAAGTTGATTTTTATGTAATTTTAAGACTTGCAACACAGTTCTAAGGTATGTTCAAAGTTCGGAAAATATATCACTTTTGTGCGCAATTGCACAGCATAGGAAACTATAGGGAAAAATGCATATAAAATCAGCCAAACCTTCTTGTTTTAAGTTGATGTTGGGACCAGGTCCAAAGTTCCAGCAGGAGAAGTTCAAGAGTATCCCAGATCGGGCGGGAGCAGAGTGCTGAGGTCTTGGAAGCTGGGGTGCAAAGACGAAGGGGGCCACTTGAAAATGCACTGCACAGGTGGACTTACAGGTAAGTCCGGTGGGTCTCCTTAGAGGGAGGATGTCGCAAGGGCCTGGTGCCCACGGGAGCAGAGTTGGTTAGTTGGTGCTGGGGCTGGGTGCAGAGCGAGCGGATCAGCCGGCGAGGTGGGTCTTTAGGGTCCTCACGGTCAGGAGCAGGCAACTTGGAGGGGCAATGACAGCTGGGCCACTCAGGAAGTGGATCTCGGGTGCCCTGATGTCCTTTAATGGGTGCTTGCTTCTGGTGCTTTGGGAGTCTGGAGTGGACTTTTCTTCTTGG
The DNA here is from genome assembly GCA_963921515.1 of Calotriton arnoldi. NCBI lineage: Eukaryota > Metazoa > Chordata > Amphibia > Caudata > Salamandridae > Calotriton > Calotriton arnoldi. The sequence goes on from CAWUFW010000534.1 coordinate 2,121,417, forward strand.
TTTTCACTGTTGGGGGTCTAGTATCCCAAGTATTTGTACGGTGCGGCTCCGGTAGCTCCTGGTGCCTCCAATCTTGGGGGAGAGGCAGAACTGACCCTCTGGATTTGGTGTACCTCTTCCTACTTCAGAGCTGCGTTGAGGTCGTCGGGGGGCAGAAAGTCGACAAACCAGGTTTCACGGGATCGGTGCCTGCGGTGTGCAGGGGAGTGATTTCTTCACTCCAAGGGAGCTTCTTGGCGATTTCTCAAAGGCTGTAGGTGTTCTGGGGTTCTTGGAGTCCTTGCAGGTTCAGGACGACCCAGCAGGCAGCAATGGTTGACTCCTTGGACCAGATAGCAGGGTTTGGCGCCTTTTTCTTCTGCAGCAGAGCTTCAGCTATCGTACAGCGGGTCTTCTTCATCCTAGTCTTCTTTGGTCGGACGAATCTGATGTTAAGGTCTCGAGGACCCACCTAAATACTGAATTTGGGGGCGTTACAAGGGGAAACAGGTAGTAGCCAATGGGCTACTTACCTTTAGGGTGTCTACACCGTTTAGTGACCACTTCCTGTGGGAAGAGGCACTATCCTAGTCCTCATTGGAGGTGTTCTCACCATCTCAAGATGGTGGAATTTCGGAGAGTGGTTTCCCTCGCCTGTCCCACGCTACGGGTGGTGCAGGCGAGGGGACCCTCCTCCTCATCTAACTAATTTTCCAGCCTTTCCTCCTGCCAAAAGTGGAGCAGGAAATGGGGCTTGGCCTCCCCCACTATCCGGGGGTTCCTGGGCTGGATTTAAAAGGTGACATTGCCTTTGAAGCTTCCCGCCCGGGAAGGCCATCCTGTCCTGGAGGAGGTATGCAACACCCCCACCCAGAGCAGGGATTGTTTCTGTCCTCTGAGATTGCTGGCTCTCACCCCCATGAGGTTAGAACCATGTCTGGTGGTGACAGGCTGACAAAAACCAGTCAGGAACCACACCAGTGCTTGGTAGGTTTTCTGGGGACCCTCTAAAAGGGGTCTCCTGTGTGAATTTATTAATAAATCCATCATGGCATAAGTGAGGATTTATTAAGACAAGATGTTTGGTAATCAGTGAAGCTATCATGGAGGTAGGAGACGTGTGTTGACAAGTATCCAGCCCATGTACTCTTTATTGCTTCCCTGTTCACCTACAACATCCCAGAATAGACTGGACATTGTAGGGGCATCTCTGCTCATGCTGATATGCCCACACATAGGATATAGAGCACCCTGCCTTAGTTCTGAAGGCCTGCAGTAGATGTGACTTACCTATATCTTATGCAGTGCGTGGGAGGCATGGCACACAGGGCTGAGTGCCATGTTGACTCTTCGGATTTTCCTGCACCAAGACACGCAGTCTGCAATGGCAGAGTGCATAACCTTGGTGAGGGGGCACTGGGGTGGCACAACCAGTGCTGCAGCCCCAGAGGACCCTCTTCAGTACCCATGACCTAGGTTCCAGAGGTACCACTTACTAGTGACTTACAGGGGTAGTTGAAGTTGTGCCAATCATGGTACAGTGTTTTGGGAAAGAGATCTGGCACTGGGAACCTGGTTAGCTGGGACCCACTGCACTTACAGTTCGAAATCACATCAGGCAAAAAGTGGGGGCTAACCGTGCAAAAAGAGGCACTTTCCTATATGACCCCGCCCCTCCCCCCCCAAACAAAAGAGGATGAGACTAACCCTTCCCTAGAGAGTCTTCATCTTCTAAGTGGAAGAACCTGGACATGCCATCTAAATTGGCATTGTCAGTTTCAGGTATATGTTCCACTGTAAAGTCCATCGCCTGTAGAGATATGGACCGCCTTAACAGTTTGGGGTTTTCTCCTTTCATCTGCATTAGCCATCTGAGAGATGTGTGGTCAGTTTGGACAAGGAAGTAAGAACGAAACAGGTATGGTCTCTGCTTCTTCAGGGACCAAACCACAGCAAATGCTTCTCTATCTATGGCACTCCAACACTGCTCTTTGGAGAGAAGCCTCCTGCTTTTAAAAGCAACAGGTTGGTCATGGCCATCATCATTGGTCTGGGATAGGACCGCTCCTATGGATGTTTAGAAGCATCTGTCTGCACTATGAACTGCTTGGTGTAATCTGGAGCTTTTAGAATGGGTGCCGAGCCCATTGCTTCTTTCTATCAAAATCCTTTTGTTAGCTCACTGTCCAGTTTATCTTTTTGGGCATTTTCTTGGAGGCCAATTCTGTCAAGGGGGTCACAATGGATCCATATCTCTGCACAAACCTCCTGTAGTACCAAGTCAAGCTAAGGAATGCCCTGGCTTGGGTCTGGGTGGTTGGAGCTTCCCAATACAGAATGGTCTGGATTTTGGGCTGTAGTGGCTGAACCTGGCCTCAACCCACAAGGTGGCCCAAGTATACAACCTTGCTCTGCCCTATCTGGCACTTACTTGCTTGCCTTGATAGTGATGCCTGCTTTCTGAAGAGCCTCCAGGGCCTTTTGGAGGTGGATCAGGTGATCCTGCCAGGTGGAACTAAAGACAGCAATATCATCAAGATAGGCTGCACTATAGGCTTCCAATCCAGCAAGGACTTTATTCACCAACCTCTGAAAGATGGCAGCAGCATTCTTCAAACCAAAGGGCATCACAGTGAACTGGAAGTGCCCATCTGGAGTGGAAAATACTGATTTTTCTTTTGCTCCAGAGGTCAGACCTATCCGCCAGTCCCCTGATGTGAGATCAAAGGTACTCAGATATATGGCTGCTCTTAACCTGTCAATGAGCTTATCAGCTCTTGGAATGGGGTGTGCAGTGCATCTGTCTTAGTATCTGCATTAAGGCCTCTGTAGTCCAAACAAACCTCATTTTTTTCTTTCCACCTTGGGAATGAGGCTTAGGGACTAACACAACTGGGCTGGCCCAGGGGCTCTCTGAGGGTTCAATGCCACTCAACTCCAGCATCCTGCTTACCTAGCTTTGTTGCTTTCCTTGACATGATCAGGGGCTCTCTGAGGGTTCAATGACACCCAACTCCAGCATCCTGCTTACCTCAGTTTTGTTGCTTTCCTTGACATGATCGGACTGCCTGTATAGTTTGTTTTTGACTGGTAGGCTGTCACCAGTGTCCACATCATGTGTACATCAGTTAGTCTGCCCACGAGTCAAGGAAAATAGCTCAGCAAACTGGTTTAGGACTTGCCTGCAATCAGTCTGCTATTGGGCAGTGAGGGTGTCTGAAAAGACCGCTCCAAAATGGATGCCCTCCTCTTGTCAGTGGACGCGGAGAAAGCATTCTATCGGGTGGATTGGTGTTTTCTTGACAAGATCCTGGCGCATTTCGGTATCGGGGACAAGTTTAGAGCGTGGGTCTCGAGTTGCTACACTAATCCCGTGGCCACGATCAGGGTGAATGGGGTGACCTCTACGCTCTTTGAGATACAGCGGGGGACCCGACAGGGTTGCCCGCTGTAACCTCTCCTCTTCGCCCTGTATATTGAGCCGCTGGCTCAGAAAATCAGGGACAATCCAGAGATTACAGGCATCCCTTTTGGGGGAGAACGACACACGGTTAGCCTTTACGCGGATGATATAATTGCTTCCCTAGAATCACCAGCCCGGTCGGTGCCGGCTTGTTTGACAGAATTGGAAGATTTTGGCCGGGTCTCGGGACTGCGCGTTAACATGGGGAAATCCTCGATCCTTAGGCTCCTTGAAGCTGAGCACACGCACCCCCCCCGCCGAGAGTGCGACCTACGCGGATATTCCAACTCACTCTTCTATCCCCTATCTGGGCATAAAGCTAGCGGCGTCGGTATCTCAAACGGTACACCTCAATTATTCCAAACTCCTCTTGCGCATCACGAAAGACTTAAATTAGTGGAAACGCCATTCGCTCTCCCTGTTAGGTAGGGTGGCAGCTGTCAAGATGTCCCTCCTGCCTCGAGCGCTGTACCTCTTCCAAACAATCCCAGTATGGCCACCCCCCGGTACCTTACAGGCTCTCCAACAGGCCATCAATCACTTTGTATGGGGAGGGAAGCGACCCCGGATACGCAAAGACCTGAGTTATATGAAACCGGATGCGGGAGGACTGGGTATTCCCAACGTTCTTGAATATTTCCGCGCAGCACAGCTGCGGTCCCTTGTCGAGTGGCAACGTCCCGAATCCGAGAAGAGCTGGCTTTTCCAGGATAGGGCGTTAGCTCAACTGGATTTATGGAAGGTCCCCTTCCTTAAACGGGGGCACAGACCTCCTGGCCTGCGGGGTTACCCTATTACTAGGACTCTTCTTAGGGTATGGGATGGGGTGGCGGTCAAAAGGGGCCTGACGACATTTCCATCCCCTATGACCCCCCTCTTTGATAATGTGGAGTTCTCCCCGGGCATGGATGCGAGGGCATTCTCGTTCTGGAGGGCAGCCGACTGGCGATCGGCAGGTCATCTCTTCTCTCCAGAGGGTATTATTCCCTTCCAAGATCTCAAAGCAGATTACGGGATCCCGGAATCTGAGCGCTTTCATTACTTTCAGCTTCGGCACTGGCTTCTTCACGCCGATGTCCGACCTGGCGTAGCTAGGAAACTCACTAAATTTGAGAAGTGGTTACACACCAGAAACACTGATAAAGCATTGATCTCTGACATGTACGATATGCTCAGGAGTGAGACCCCTACAACATCTACGGCCAGCCAGCGGAGGTGGGAGAGAGAAATAGGGAGGGATCTGACAAGTAAAGAATGGGCAGACATTTATTACAGAGCGAATCATACAGCGCGTAACACTGCTACCAGAGAGTCGGCGGTCAAAGTGGCTATGTATTGGCCTCTAACCCCGGCCCGTTTGCACAGGGGAAATCCAGCGCGTAGTCCGTTGTGCTGGCGAGGCTGCGGGGAGGAAGGCACCCTGGTACACATCTTGTGGGGGTGCAGGGAGGTGCAGGCTTACTGGGGGGATGTCCTCGACGATATAGACCGCCAATTTGACACCGAGATACCGCGCTTTCCTGTTTACGTGGTTTTGGGGCTACCCAACCCCATAACTTACCCACTTAGATCCAGGCGAGGTAGACTAATGGGGTTAGCTCTTGGGGCAGCCACTCGACACATCTTATCATACTGGGGTTCGCCCACGAGGCCATCGCGGGTAGGGTGGCTGCACAAGCTGTGGTATATTATAGGCATGCAACGGATACATGCCTCCGTCTCCGGGGATTTGGCTAGCTTTCCAGATGCCTGGCAGCCCTTGCTTTCTCTTTTGTCCACGGAGATGAACGAGATTACATGTCCTAAATACCTCCGTCTTCTCCGCCTCACAGGTGAGGCCTCTGCACCACAGCCCCCGTAAGGTAACTCTTGATTTTTTCCCTTGCATGATACTCCCTTTTCTTTATAGCACACTCCCATAGCACACCAGTTCAGGGGAGGGAGGAGGGTGGGGGGGAGTTGGGATGAGGGGGGAGGGTTTTTTTTTCTATGTTTTACTTTCTTAAAAGGCATTTCATCATTACTTCTCACCAGACTGTTTGGATTGAAGGTGACCACGCCGAAGGCCTCGACGGGGCACGGGGGCCGCAGGGTCCCCGGAAGAGCACTGCTGATTAGTATGGACCTACTTAGAACCCGATGTACTGGTGTTAGGAGTATATCTCTACTGCATACTGTTTGTATATATTTTTTTTTTTCTGATGCAAATGCCAATAAAACACAGTTAAACCTGAAAAGACCGCTCCATCAACTGACCCATCTTTAGGGTTGTGGAGAGGAGATCAGGGAGTGGCTCACACTCTCCCTCCTGTTCCTCATCCGTGACCATGAGCATGGTCACATCAGCCCTGTCATTGTAGGGTTTAAGGTGATTTACATGTATCACCTTCTTGTTTTTTTTTTTACATGTGTCATGGTCAACTAAATAGGCGACCTCCCCTTTTCTCTCAAGGATAGGGTAGGACCCAGTCCATTTGTCCTGGATGGCCCTAGGTGCCACAGTCTCCAAACTCCAAAACCCACACCTTCTGTTCTGGTTGGAACTCCACCATGGCAGCCTTTTGATCATCAAAAAACCAACAGAGACGGGCCACTAGAGAGTGACTAGTTAACCTGAGTAGTGTCTAACACCACAGGAATTGTTTAAAAGAACCCTCACACACCAACCTGGTTGGTGTCATGCTTCATCATTGGGTTCCCAGTCGGGTAGCCGAATGCTACCCAACTGTGCTACGACACCTGATTACCGTGGAGCAGGTTTTTGGTTTTTGTGTGATGATGTTGTGAGTGTGGTGACGTTAAAAATACCTCTGGGAAACTCACTATTCGATACTTTATTCCCAGTGGCCCAGGGTATGTTTAAAACAAGGAAAGATGGATAATATGTCAGAACTGCAAATAAGTGTCTGGATTATCCTTAGGTCGACATGTTTCATCTCTTCAAAAAATTAGTGGAGCTTTCTTCAGGACCTCTCTATATGGTGATTAATGTGCGAAAGTGAAAAAGTGAGTGGTAAAAATTAAACCACGTGTGTAACACATTTTTACACACTCGCTAAGGCGTGCTTAACATGCGGGGATGGACTAACCATGAGTAACGGTCCATCAGTAGTAAAATTCCTGTAGGGAGAGAAATAACAAGACAAAACGACATGTAACATATAAAAACAGTCGTTTGTTTATTGTTGTCACTTCCATACTAATCTCCCCCAAGTGGTGAAATAAACGTTCAGTGTCACTCATGCGTGTGAGACCATTCATACGAGCAATAGTACAGGTAATATAATTAAAAACAGTGCATGCTTGCGATGTTTGTGAGCATGCTTGCGGTGTGGACAGGTCATAGGTTCATGCTGCTCCGATTGTCCATTGCCGCAGTGAAAAAGCGATGTATATTCGCTAAATAAACTAGCATGCTTGTGGCCAGAATCGGTGAGCATGCCAAAGTGAGGCGCTCAAAATTAGCGTCGCGCTATGCTCGGTAGCGTGCTGTAAAACCGTCCTTAATGAACGTGAGACAAAAGGGCCGTGATGCTGGAAGATTAAGCAAACGACCTGCACGTTACGCGTGAACCATCGCTGCATAGTATTTACGTAATTCATGGTATTTCCATGGCCATACGAGTCCAGGGCGGGAGCAGCTCCTACTAGGTACTCTAAAGGAAAGGTTTGAAAAAGCATCGATGAGCAAATTGTCTGGAGCAGGAATGAAAAGGTAGCTGAATGGGCCACTTTTGGGATCTGTAAGGAAAGTTCTTACTTGGTCTCGGTGCTCCCCCACGTCTCAACCTACTGCGGCGTCCACTGGAACGAGATGATCTCGAGGGACTGGAACCCGCAGGTATAAGAGCAAAGGCTGGGCGGGAGCGCTGGTAGTTAATTGGTGACACCTGCGCGCAGTAAACTACAACGCTAACCTGTACTGGACGCGTCGCACGTTGCGAGCAGGAGCCGTCGGGAATGTCAAAACACGCAAAGACGTGCACGGCGTCGAGGCGTCAGTGTACGAATCACTGCGTGAAGACTGGAAAGCTGACCTCTGTTACATAGCAGGCGGCTGGGCACTAGTGGCGTCTGCTGCCTATGAATAGAGAAATTAAAACCCATAGCGCAAGGAGAGTATCCTGTCAGGCCCAGCTTCGCAGGGTCCAGTTGCAGCAAAAAAGGGTCCACCTCCAGATCTCACCAACACCCTGGTGCAATTGCCTACAGGGTGTTCGAACGATCAGGCGGGGGAAAAGGAGAGGGAATAGGACTGCAGTGGAATAGGACCTGAAAGAACAAATGAAACACAGGTTATATATGCATGGAATAATGGCTACTCTCAGTAATGTCTCACTAGGAGATATATGTACCTGAGCTAGATGCTGCTGTTGGTACAACCCTTGAGACTCAACACAGGTCGTCATGAATAACACTCTTTCCGCCTAAGACAAAGAACACCAGAACATTAACCAGGGTAAGTACCACAACACTTCACCTGTTACTAGGACTCACACAGGCGTCATGCATACCCACCTATAAGCACCAAAGGAAAAGTAGTGATGGCAGTCAACCTATCCCAATGCATAAAAGCAGGTATCAATATTGAATACAGTTTGGCAGTTCCACAAGGTTACATCACCTGTGCTTTCACTGAGGAAATATATTGATAGTTGAGAACTGAATCTCAGAACAAGTCCCGTCACCCCAGATAGTATAAATGAAAAGAACGAAGTTTCCAGTACACCTGCGGCGCTACGTGGTTCCTTCACCGCTGTAGCCCGCTTGTATCCCGATAGAACACAACAGTAAATAAGAGAGAGCTTCTGGCACAATAACGGCAATACGCGGTAGAACCGCCGTATTCCGCTAGTGCTTCTAGAATCCGCCCTCAGTATAAGGGCACGGTAATAGTCAATGAACGGCAATACGCGGTAGCACCGCAGTATTCCGCTAGCACTGTCTGCAATCCGCCCGCAGTATACGAGCCAAGAAGAAAACAATAAAGAAACGGCAATACGCGGTAGCACCGCAGTATTCCGTGGAACACAAGAAAATAAACAGGATTCCCACTAGGAACGTACTCGGTACTCACGGGTTCCGCATCGAGGTGTTGCGAACCCCTTCCAGACACAGGACAGTACCCCTAGCGCTTAATCCTCCGGCGCTTCAGCAGGCAGCTCTCTCTCGGCAGAGAGAGAGAGAAAGCAACAGAATTACGCGCAACTTCCTGTGCTCCCTCTCCGGCTTTTATTCCCTTCCGTGGCCGGGCAATATGGGAGTTGTAGTTCAGGGAACTAGGCAGGCGCCGCAACGCCTGTATCCCTGACAGTAGGTCCTCCTCCCTAGCGCCTCCTAGGCCCAGGCTTCGACGGAAATCTTCTATGGAACGAACGGACGGCCGCAGGGGCATGGACGTTCCTCCAAGGTTCCCAGGAATCGTCTTCTGCTGAATAACCCTTCCATGACACCAGGTACCAGAGCATCCCTCTTCGTAGTTTGGAATCTCGAATGCTCTTAACCTCGTATTCCATACCCCCGTCACAAATCACAGGGGGCGGAGCACGCCTACGTGCCCCCAAGGCAGGTTTCAAGAGGTTACAGTGAAATACAGGGTGTATCCGAAGGGTCCCAGGCAATTTCAATCTATAGGTGACGGGGTTGAGTTGTTTCACTACTGTGTACGGACCGATGAACCTAGGATGGAAAATTCTACGCAACTTGAACCGGATGTTCTTGGTAGACAACCACACCTTGTCTCCCACTTGGTACTGCGGTCCCTCCTTTCTGTGTCTGTCCTCCCATTTCTTGTAAGTCTGTTTTGCTTGCAACAGATGGCGTCTGACTTTACGATGTAGCGTGCGGAGCTTTCGTACCTGTATCAGCACCATAGGTTGATTGGCCACCTCCTCTGGAATGGTAATGGGCAATATGCGAGCATCATATCCGAAATTGGCACGAAAAGGAGAAAACCCGACAGAACTGTGCCAGGCATTGTTGTAAGCTAGTTCCGCCATCCATAGCATATCTACCCAAGACTCCTGGGCATCTTTAGAGTAACACCTGAGATATTTCTTGAGTGTTTGATTCAGACGCTCCGTCTGTCCATCGGTCTGAGGATGGAAACTAGTAGACAAAGAGGAGTCTACGTGCAGGGCTTTGCACCACAACTTCCAGAATCTCGCAATGAACTGAGGCCCCCTATCTGACACAATGTTTTCGGGCAGTCCATGTATTCTGACGATGTTGTCAAGCAACAGCTGTGCTGTTTGGGAGGCCGTAGGGAGGTTCACACAAGGGATGAAATGTCCCATCTTCGTGAGTCCATCCACCACCACTAGGATGGCTGAATACCCCTTCTCCAAAGGTAACCCCGTGATAAAATCCAGGCTGATACTTCGCCAGGGTTGGTGTGGAGTGGGCATAGGGATGAGTTTTCCCTTCATCTTGATGTGTTCGGTCTTTGCTCTGGCGCATTCCTCGCACCTAGCCACCCAAGCAGCAACATCAGCATTAAGGGACCCCCACCAGAAGTGACGTTGTGTCAGGTGCGCGGTCTTCCGCACACCAGTATGTCCCGCCAAGGGCGACATGTGACACCATTGGAAAGCCTTCTTTTGTAGCTCAGGAGTGGGAATAAACAATCGGTTTTTATGGAACGGTAAACCATGTTTTACTGCACGTTCAGTCCCCATTGATGCCCATGCCTCCCATTCGGCTAGGGTTTTATGTTGTCTTACTTCATCCAAAAAGGCTTCCGCACGGATGACGCATATCACTCTAGAGGGTTCGATGATAGCCCCTGTGTTCTGGTCCTGTGTGGCAGGTTCCATCGTTTCCAGTCGAGATAAAGAGTCTGCTTTTCGGTTCTCCGCCCCTGGACGAAAGGTGACTACGAAGTCGTATTCGGCAAAAAACAACATCCATCTCATCTGGCGCTGAGAAAGGTGACGCGCAGACTTCATGTATTGCAGATTCCGATGATCGGTATACACCGTGATGGGATGGCTAGCACCCCATAGGTAGTGCCTCCATTCTTGGAACGCCCTCTTTATTGCCAGTAGCTCTTTCTCTGCGACGGAGTAGTTTCGTTCCGCAGGGTTCAGTTTCCTGGACAAATAAGCCACAGGATGCAGCTGTCCCGTGCTCTGACTCCTTTGGGACAGGATGGCCCCAATGGCCTCATCGGAGGCATCTGCCTCTACCACGAAAGGATGTTCAGGTCTGGGATGTGCGAGTACTGGAGCCGTGGTAAATGCCTTCTTTAGAAAGGTGAAGGCTTCCTCCGCTTCTCTCGACCAATGAAAAGGAAGGCCCTTCCTAAGGATTCTGGTAATGGGAACTGCTACCTGTGAGAAATGGAGGATAAACCTGCGATAATAGTTCGCGAAGCCTAAGAAGCACTGTACATCACGTACTGTTTTTGGGATAGGCCATTCCTGCACAGCCAATACCTTCCTCTCTGCCATGTGTAATCCTTCTGGGCACAGCATAACCCCCAGAAATTCCACCTTGCGTACCCCAAACTCACATTTACTCAGCTTACAGAATAACCTGTGGTTTCGCAGCGCTGTCAGTACCTCTATTACATGTTTGTCATGCTCCTCCGCTGTATCGGAATAGATAAGGATGTCGTCTATGTACACAACAACAAACAAGTCCACAAAGTTCTTCAACACGTCATTAAGAAAATACTGAAATGCCGCTGGGGCGTTGCAAAGGCCAAACGGCATGACAGTATACTCAAATAATCCGTATCGTGTTTTGAACGCTGTTTTCCATTCATCCCCATTTCTGACACGCACTAAATGATACGCACCCCTTAGGTCTAATCTTGTGTAAATCTTGGCTTCTCTCACCTGATCAAGCAACACAGAAATAAGGGGTAAAGGGTATCTGTTTCGAACGGTGTTCTTGTTCAGAACGCGGTAATCCACACAAGCCCTAAGATCACCATTGGCCTTAGTTATAAAAAAAAGCGGAGAGGCAGCCGGGGACCGCGAAGGCCTAATAAACCCTATTTCTAGATAGTGGTCCAGGTATTCGCGCAAGTGTTTTGTTTCTGGCACAGATAATGCATACACTCTACAGGCCGGGACCGTGGCCCCTTCCACCAGGTCTATTTGACAGTCATACTCCCGATGAGGGGGCAACTGTTCAGCTTGGACCTCACTGAACACATCCGTGAACTGAGAGTACACCATAGGCAACAGGGTCTCCTTCTCAACCGCTGTTGCCACCACATAGGGATGTAATAGCGCGGCAGCTTGTGAGGGACCGTTTGGACTACAATGGCCTCTGCAGTCGTCTGACTGAAACAGAAGTGTTTTAGCCTTCCAGTCGATGGTGGGATTGTGGTGGCACAGCCAAGGCATACCCAGTATAACCTCATACTGGGGGCATCGATGATGTTAAAGGATAACCCCTCCTTATGTGTTTCCTCTGCCATAACCAAGGACAAGAATAGTACCTCCGTTTGTTCTGTAATCAAACCAGATTTCAATGGTTTTCCGTCCACAGCGAAAACCTCTTCTGGTTGCGACCTGAGTACCCTCAATAGGGCAAGGCAATCAACCAGTCCACTGTCTATGAAGTTCCCTGTGGCGCCTGAATCCACCATAGCTTTTACTTGATGGAACTGATCATGGCTCCCGATTATCATAGGGAGTACTATGTGTGATTCGGTGTCCAGCAAACCAGAGGTGGCCAAGGAGGGGAGTTGCCAGCCCTTGATGGTTTCACCAACACCTGGGGAATTCCCTGGCATTACAGCAGGTAGAGTAGTGGATACAGCCACCCTTTTATTCCGAGACCACACCTCTGAGGACTTGGGTTTCGTAGGGCATTCCCTAACGTAATGGCCCTTCTTCCCACAATACATACATAACCCATGTACTCTTCGGCTTTCTCGTTCTTCTCTGGACAGAGGAGAACGAACCGCCCCGATCTCCATGGGTTCAGGTGCCATCTCAGGGGTGGACACCTGCCTTCTTGAGGGTCTCTCTGGTCTAAAGAATCCCTTATCCCACTTTCTCCTCTCACCCCCTCTCTCGGCCAACCTCCCATCCAACCTCAACGTTAAATTGATCATGTCCGCGCAAGTAGTGGGTTGCGGGTCTATTTGGGCCAGTATGTCTTTTAGCTCATCCCGTAGTCCCTGATAAAACAAAGACATTCTCTTCTCCTCTGGCCAAGCAGTCTCGGCCACTAATCTGTTAAACGTGGTCAGATATGTTACTAGGTCGTTTCTCCCTTGTTTAAGGTCCAGCAGTTCTCTATCAGCGCTAAAGGTGGTGGTCCGACGATCGAACACCCTCTCAAACTCAGTCCTAAACGCTGACCAATCTGACAAAACTGCATCGTTATTTCTAACCAATGGAACGGCCCAATTGGCAGCATCCCCCACTAGATACGAGATAGCAAAGGCCACCCGGGAATGGTTATTGGGAAAAGAAGCTGGTCTACAAGAGAAGTGCAACATTATCTGCGTCAGAAACACCTGTATCTTTGCCGGGTCCCCGGCGTATCTTTCAGGACTTGCTAAGGGGATGGGTGGAGGTACAGTCACCTGTATTTGTGGGGCAGCGGGAGAAATGTCGAAAGGGTTCCTAGATAGCCTCTCAACTTTATCTCTTAAGGCGGCTGTTTCAGCCTTGGAAGAGGCCAATTCCTGCTGGACCAGGACCAATGCCTGCAGCACGTCCTCCAGTGTGGCCATTCCCTACTACAACTGAACCGGGCAAAGCTAATTTCGTGGGCACGTAATTCTGTCAGGCCCAGCTCCGCAGGGTCCAGTTGCAGCAAAAGGGTCCACCTCCAGATCTCACCAACACCCTGGTGCAATTGCCTACAGGGTGTTCGAACGATCAGGCGGGGGAAAAGGAGAGGGAATAGGACTGCAGTGGAATAGGACCTGAAAGAACAAATGAAACACAGGTTATATATGCATGGAATAATGGCTACTCTCAGTAATGTCTCACTAGGAGATATATGTACCTGAGCTAGATGCTGCTGTTGGTACAACCCTTGAGACTCAACACAGGTCGTCATGAATAACACTCTTTCCGCCTAAGACAAAGAACACCAGAACATTAACCAGGGTAAGTACCACAACACTTCACCTGTTACTAGGACTCACACAGGCGTCATGCATACCCACCTATAAGCACCAAAGGAAAAGTAGTGATGGCAGTCAACCTATCCCAATGCATAAAAGCAGGTATCAATATTGAATACAGTTTGGCAGTTCCACAAGGTTACATCACCTGTGCTTTCACTGAGGAAATATATTGATAGTTGAGAACTGAATCTCAGAACAAGTCCCGTCACCCCAGATAGTATAAATGAAAAGAACGAAGTTTCCAGTACACCTGCGGCGCTACGTGGTTCCTTCACCGCTGTAGCCCGCTTGTATCCCGATAGAACACAACAGTAAATAAGAGAGAGCTTCTGGCACAATAACGGCAATACGCGGTAGAACCGCCGTATTCCGCTAGTGCTTCTAGAATCCGCCCTCAGTATAAGGGCACGGTAATAGTCAATGAACGGCAATACGCGGTAGCACCGCAGTATTCCGCTAGCACTGTCTGCAATCCGCCCGCAGTATACGAGCCAAGAAGAAAACAATAAAGAAACGGCAATACGCGGTAGCACCGCAGTATTCCGTGGAACACAAGAAAATAAACAGGATTCCCACTAGGAACGTACTCGGTACTCACGGGTTCCGCATCGAGGTGTTGCGAACCCCTTCCAGACACAGGACAGTACCCCTAGCGCTTAATCCTCCGGCGCTTCAGCAGGCAGCTCTCTCTCGGCAGAGAGAGAGAGAAAAGCAACAGAATTACGCGCAACTTCCTGTGCTCCCTCTCCGGCTTTTATTCCCTTCCGTGGCCGGGCAATATGGGAGTTGTAGTTCAGGGAACTAGGCAGGCGCCGCAACGCCTGTATCCCTGACAGTAGGTCCTCCTCCCTAGCGCCTCCTAGGCCCAGGCTTCGACGGAAATCTTCTATGGAACGAACGGACGGCCGCAGGGGCATGGACGTTCCTCCAAGGTTCCCAGGAATCGTCTTCTGCTGAATAACCCTTCCATGACACCAGGTACCAGAGCATCCCTCTTCGTAGTTTGGAATCTCGAATGCTCTTAACCTCGTATTCCATACCCCCGTCACAAATCACAGGGGGCGGAGCACGCCTACGTGCCCCCAAGGCAGGTTTCAAGAGGTTACAGTGAAATACAGGGTGTATCCGAAGGGTCCCAGGCAATTTCAATCTATAGGTGACGGGGTTGAGTTGTTTCACTACTGTGTACGGACCGATGAACCTAGGATGGAAAATGCTACGCAACTTGAACCGGATGTTCTTGGTAGACAACCACACCTTGTCTCCCACTTGGTACTGCGGTCCCTCCGTTCTGTGTCTGTCCTCCCATTTCTTGTAAGTCTGTTTTGCTTGCAACAGATGGCGTCTGACTTTACGATGTAGCGTGCGGAGCTTTCGTACCTGTATCAGCACCATAGGTTGATTGGCCACCTCCTCTGGAATGGTAATGGGCAATATGCGAGCATCATATCCGAAATTGGCACGAAAAGGAGAAAACCCGACAGAACTGTGCCAGGCATTGTTGTAAGCTAGTTCCGCCATCCATAGCATATCTACCCAAGACTCCTGGGCATCTTTAGAGTAACACCTGAGATATTTCTTGAGTGTTTGATTCAGACGCTCCGTCTGTCCATCGGTCTGAGGATGGAAACTAGTAGACAAAGAGGAGTCTACGTGCAGGGCTTTGCACCACAACTTCCAGAATCTCGCAATGAACTGAGGCCCCCTATCTGACACAATGTTTTCGGGCAGTCCATGTATTCTGACGATGTTGTCAAGCAACAGCTGTGCTGTTTGGGAGGCCGTAGGGAGGTTCACACAAGGGATGAAATGTCCCATCTTCGTGAGTCCATCCACCACCACTAGGATGGCTGAATACCCCTTCTCCAAAGGTAACCCCGTGATAAAATCCAGGCTGATACTTCGCCAGGGTTGGTGTGGAGTGGGCATAGGGATGAGTTTTCCCTTCATCTTGATGTGTTCGGTCTTTGCTCTGGCGCATTCCTCGCACCTAGCCACCCAAGCAGCAACATCAGCATTAAGGGACCCCCACCAGAAGTGACGTTGTGTCAGGTGCGCGGTCTTCCGCACACCAGTATGTCCCGCCAAGGGCGACATGTGACACCATTGGAAAGCCTTCTTTTGTAGCTCAGGAGTGGGAATAAACAATCGGTTTTTATGGAACGGTAAACCATGTTTTACTGCACGTTCAGTCCCCATTGATGCCCATGCCTCCCATTCGGCTAGGGTTTTATGTTGTCTTACTTCATCCAAAAAGGCTTCCGCACGGATGACGCATATCACTCTAGAGGGTTCGATGATAGCCCCTGTGTTCTGGTCCTGTGTGGCAGGTTCCATCGTTTCCAGTCGAGATAAAGAGTCTGCTTTTCGGTTCTCCGCCCCTGGACGAAAGGTGACTACGAAGTCGTATTCGGCAAAAAACAACATCCATCTCATCTGGCGCTGAGAAAGGTGACGCGCAGACTTCATGTATTGCAGATTCCGATGATCGGTATACACCGTGATGGGATGGCTAGCACCCCATAGGTAGTGCCTCCATTCTTGGAACGCCCTCTTTATTGCCAGTAGCTCTTTCTCTGCGACGGTGTAGTTTCGTTCCGCAGGGTTCAGTTTCCTGGACAAATAAGCCACAGGATGCAGCTGTCCCGTGCTCTGACTCCTTTGGGACAGGATGGCCCCAATGGCCTCATCGGAGGCATCTGCCTCTACCACGAAAGGATGTTCAGGTCTGGGATGTGCGAGTACTGGAGCCGTGGTAAATGCCTTCTTTAGAAAGGTGAAGGCTTCCTCCGCTTCTCTCGACCAATGAAAAGGAAGGCCCTTCCTAAGGATTCTGGTAATGGGAACTGCTACCTGTGAGAAATGGAGGATAAACCTGCGATAATAGTTCGCGAAGCCTAAGAAGCACTGAACATCACGTACTGTTTTTGGGATAGGCCATTCCTGCACAGCCAATACCTTCCTCTCTGCCATGTGTAATCCTTCTGGGCACAGCATAACCCCCAGAAATTCCACCTTGCGTACCCCAAACTCACATTTACTCAGCTTACAGAATAACCTGTGGTTTCGCAGCGCTGTCAGTACCTCTATTACATGTTTGTCATGCTCCTCCGCTGTATCGGAATAGATAAGGATGTCGTCTATGTACACAACAACAAACAAGTCCACAAAGTTCTTCAACACGTCATTAAGAAAATACTGAAATGCCGCTGGGGCGTTGCAAAGGCCAAACGGCATGACAGTATACTCAAATAATCCGTATCGTGTTTTGAACGCTGTTTTCCATTCATCCCCATTTCTGACACGCACTAAATGATACGCACCCTTAGGTCTAATCTTGTGTAAATCTTGGCTTCTCTCACCTGATCAAGCAACACAGAAATAAGGGGTAAAGGGTATCTGTTTCGAACGGTGTTCTTGTTCAGAACGCGGTAATCCACACAAGCCCTAAGATCACCATTGGCCTTAGTTATAAAAAAAGCGGAGAGGCAGCCGGGGACCGCGAAGGCCTAATAAACCCTATTTCTAGATAGTGGTCCAGGTATTCGCGCAAGTGTTTTGTTTCTGGCACAGATAATGCATACACTCTACAGGCCGGGACCGTGGCCCCTTCCACCAGGTCTATTTGACAGTCATACTCCCGATGAGGGGGCAACTGTTCAGCTTGGACCTCACTGAACACATCCGTGAACTGAGAGTACACCATAGGCAACAGGGTCTCCTTCTCAACCGCTGTTGCCACCACATAGGGATGTAATAGCGCGGCAGCTTGTGAGGGACCGTTTGGACTACAATGGCCTCTGCAGTCGTCTGACTGAAACAGAAGTGTTTTAGCCTTCCAGTCGATGGTGGGATTGTGGTGGCACAGCCAAGGCATACCCAGTATAACCTCATACTGGGGGGCATCGATGATGTTAAAGGATAACCCCTCCTTATGTGTTTCCTCTGCCATAACCAAGGACAAGAATAGTACCTCCGTTTGTTCTGTAATCAAACCAGATTTCAATGGTTTTCCGTCCACAGCGAAAACCTCTTCTGGTTGCGACCTGAGTACCCTCAATAGGGCAAGGCAATCAACCAGTCCACTGTCTATGAAGTTCCCTGTGGCGCCTGAATCCACCATAGCTTTTACTTGATGGAACTGATCATGGCTCCCGATTATCATAGGGAGTACTATGTGTGATTCGGTGTCCAGCAAACCAGAGGTGGCCAAGGAGGGAGTTGCCAGCCCTTGATGGTTTCACCAACACCTGGGGAATTCCCTGGCATTACAGCAGGTAGAGTAGTGGATACAGCCACCCTTTTATTCCGAGACCACACCTCTGAGGACTTGGGTTTCGTAGGGCATTCCCTAACGTAATGGCCCTTCTTCCCACAATACATACATAACCCATGTACTCTTCGGCTTTCTCGTTCTTCTCTGGACAGAGGAGAACGAACCGCCCGATCTCCATGGGTTCAGGTGCCATCTCAGGGGTGGACACCTGCCTTCTTGAGGGTCTCTCTGGTCTAAAGAATCCCTTATCCCACTTTCTCCTCTCACCCCCTCTCTCGGCCAACCTCCCATCCAACCTCAACGTTAAATTGATCATGTCCGCGCAAGTAGTGGGTTGCGGGTCTATTTGGGCCAGTATGTCTTTTAGCTCATCCCGTAGTCCCTGATAAAACAAAGACATTCTCTTCTCCTCTGGCCAAGCAGTCTCGGCCACTAATCTGTTAAACGTGGTCAGATATGTTACTAGGTCGTTTCTCCCTTGTTTAAGGTCCAGCAGTTCTCTATCAGCGCTAAAGGTGGTGGTCCGACGATCGAACACCCTCTCAAACTCAGTCCTAAACGCTGACCAATCTGACAAAACTGCATCGTTATTTCTAACCAATGGAACGGCCCAATTGGCAGCATCCCCCACTAGATACGAGATAGCAAAGGCCACCCGGGAATGGTTATTGGGAAAAGAAGCTGGTCTACAAGAGAAGTGCAACATTATCTGCGTCAGAAACACCTGTATCTTTGACGGGTCCCCGGCGTATCTTTCAGGACTTGCTAAGGGGATGGGTGGAGGTACAGTCACCTGTATTTGTGGGGCAGCGGGAGAAATGTCGAAAGGGTTCCTAGATAGCCTCTCAACTTTATCTCTTAAGGCGGCTGTTTCAGCCTTGGAAGAGGCCAATTCCTGCTGGACCAGGACCAATGCCTGCAGCACGTCCTCCAGTGTGGCCATTCCCTACTACAACTGAACCGGGCAAAGCTAATTTCGTGGGCACGTAATTCTGTCAGGCCCAGCTCCGCAGGGTCCAGTTGCAGCAAAAAAGGGTCCACCTCCAGATCTCACCAACACCCTGGTGCAATTGCCTACAGGGTGTTCGAACGATCAGGCGGGGGAAAAGGAGAGGGAATAGGACTGCAGTGGAATAGGACCTGAAAGAACAAATGAAACACAGGTTATATATGCATGGAATAATGGCTACTCTCAGTAATGTCTCACTAGGAGATATATGTACCTGAGCTAGATGCTGCTGTTGGTACAACCCTTGAGACTCAACACAGGTCGTCATGAATAACACTCTTTCCGCCTAAGACAAAGAACACCAGAACATTAACCAGGGTAAGTACCACAACACTTCACCTGTTACTAGGACTCACACAGGCGTCATGCATACCCACCTATAAGCACCAAAGGAAAAGTAGTGATGGCAGTCAACCTATCCCAATGCATAAAAGCAGGTATCAATATTGAATACAGTTTGGCAGTTCCACAAGGTTACATCACCTGTGCTTTCACTGAGGAAATATATTGATAGTTGAGAACTGAATCTCAGAACAAGTCCCGTCACCCCAGATAGTATAAATGAAAAGAACGAAGTTTCCAGTACACCTGCGGCGCTACGTGGTTCCTTCACCGCTGTAGCCCGCTTGTATCCCGATAGAACACAACAGTAAATAAGAGAGAGCTTCTGGCACAATAACGGCAATACGCGGTAGAACCGCCGTATTCCGCTAGTGCTTCTAGAATCCGCCCTCAGTATAAGGGCACGGTAATAGTCAATGAACGGCAATACGCGGTAGCACCGCAGTATTCCGCTAGCACTGTCTGCAATCCGCCCGCAGTATACGAGCCAAGAAGAAAACAATAAAGAAACGGCAATACGCGGTAGCACCGCAGTATTCCGTGGAACACAAGAAAATAAACAGGATTCCCACTAGGAACGTACTCGGTACTCACGGGTTCCGCATCGAGGTGTTGCGAACCCCTTCCAGACACAGGACAGTACCCCTAGCGCTTAATCCTCCGGCGCTTCAGCAGGCAGCTCTCTCTCGGCAGAGAGAGAGAGAAAAGCAACAGAATTACGCGCAACTTCCTGTGCGCCCTCTCCGGCTTTTATTCCCTTCCGTGGCCGGGCAATATGGGAGTTGTAGTTCAGGGAACTAGGCAGGCGCCGCAACGCCTGTATCCCTGACATATCCCGCCGGTAGTGTGCGAATAAAACTAGAAATTAAACGCAAAATAAATAACGTGCCGCTGTGATGGGTGAGATTAAAAAAGGGCCGTTTATCAAGTGCTGTGTGTGAGCACGTTTGTCGCTACCAGCATGACGCCTCCGTGTGGTCTAGAGGTGCCTGAATCACCTCAAGATTGCCAAATTCATTTTGTGGGCAAAAGGGCTGATGAGTTCAAGAGTTGGGAGTTCAAGAGTTGGGAAGCCTAGCTACACACATAGTGGATAGTCTTTGGTTAGGCCAAGGTGTTACAAAGGGCACTGTTGAGTCATGTGTTAATGTCTATAGTGTCTATCTACTCAGACTGTTCCACGGGATATTGTCATTCAAACCACTGAGATGGGTAGATAACCGTTAAATCCAATGTTGTTCTTTTTCTAACAGTTGTTGCTGGATGTTCCCACTCCTCATTTTCAGATGTTCAATTATTACCCATTCCATATCATTTGTGGTATGACCTGCTTCCAGAAAGTGGTTCGTCATTCGTGTTGTGTTTCGTTTGCAACGAATCGTGCTTCTATGCTCACATATTCTGGTCTTTACTTTTCGACTTGTCATGCCCACATACCTAAAACCACATGGACATGTGATGAGGTAGATAGCGTTATCTGTGTTACAATTAGTATGTGTGCGAATTTGCCACACTTTCCCTGGTTCCAGGTTGAGAGTTTTTGATGGTTTTGTTAAGTGGCAAATACTGCAGTCACCGCAGGGGTAGTGTCCAGTGACCATTGGGAGGCCCCATGCATTGTGTATGGTGTTTGTTAACAACCTCACTTGTTGCGGTCTTGTGTGTACTAAACTGTCTTTTAGACTTCTGCCTCTTTTGTAGGAAAACATGGGTTTTTCCCATTGGTGGTTGCCAGTATTGAGTATTTGCCAGTGCTTCTGGACAATTTTAGCCACTTGGCATGAAACAGGGTTATATGTGGTCACACAGGTCAGTGGTATTGTGGTTTCCTCCTTGGGTGTGCTTTCTAGTAGGCTCTCTCTGTTTTGATTGCGAGCTCTCTTCCTTGCTTTGTTTGTAATCCTGTCAGGGTACCCACGTTGTTGTAGTTTTTTAGTTAGGCCTTGAGCTTGTTGTTTAAACTCCACTACGTTACCGCAGTTTCTGCGTAGCCTCAAGTATTGTCCATAGGGCAAGTTCTCCCTTAATGTTCGGGGGTGAAAACTGGTGTAATGGAGCAGCGAGTTTCTTGCCGTCTTTTTGAAATGAGTTTTTGTCTCTAGTCCTCCATTAACATGGGTGATGTCCAAGTCTAAAAATGTGATGCTCCTCCTGCTGATGGTGCTGGTAAATTTTAAATTGGAGTCACACCCGTTTATCCAGGTGAGGAAATCATTGAGGGATACTTCTGACCCTTCCCAAATTAAGAATACATCATCGATGTACCTTTTGTAAAAACGGATGCGATGTGACAGTGAAGTTCCTGGATGGAATAAGTGGGTTTTTTCAAAATTAAAAACGTACAACCCTGCCACACTTGGGGCGAAGGTGCTGCCCATCGAAGTTCCATACGTTTGCAGGTACAGTTGGCCTTCATATTCAAAATAGTTTTCTTTTAGTGCAAGTTTTGCACAATCAAGGATGAATGATTTGGGAGTCACATACTCCCAGATGCCTTCGTTCAAGGTGGATTCCAGTACTCTCAGCGTGTCATCCTGGGGCAAACTCGTGTAGAGGCTTTCTACATCAAGGCTTACCAAAAAGGACGTGTTGGGATTGAAAGGTAGATCCTTTATTTGGCCCAGTAGGTCTTTAGTATCTTGTAAGTAGGTGGAAGTCGCTTTGACTAATGGTTGTAGATAAAAGTCACAGAATTTAGAGAGAGGTTCTAGCACTGACCCGATCCCCGACACTATGGGTCGACCGGGCGGCGGCACTTTGTTTTTGTGCACTTTAGGGATGGTGTAAAAATATGGTATTTTTCCACTGGTGGTTGTGAGGAATTGGGCTTCCTTTTTGCTGATATTTCCTAGGTTTTCCGCATCACTCGCTAGCTCATGGATGGTAGATATAAGTCTTTCCGTTGGGTCCTCTTGTAGGGGAAGGTAATTGCGTCTGTCACTTAGTAGACGTAAGCATTCCATATGGTAATCATTTTTGTCCTGAAGAACTATCCCACCTCCCTTGTCCGCAGGCTTGATGACAATGTTGTTGTTGTTCCTTAGGGAGGACAATGCTTCGAAATCTCCTTTGCTCACATTTTTGAAGAGCTTTTTTTCTTGGAGATTTTCAATGTCCTTGAACACTGCTTGTTCAAAAGTGACCAGCTCACAGGGAATTGAGCTCGGTGGTGATATGAACTTGGATTTAATTTTAAAATTGGTGTCTCCATCTTTTTGTATTGGTGTTGCCACTGCCTCTGACTGGTTTTCAAAGAAGGCTTTGAGTTTCAACTTTCTAAAAAATTCGGCCATTTCACAATGTAGGCGGAACTTGACTAGGTTGGCCGTTGGTACAAATCCTAGGCCTTTATTCAGAAGGTCTTTTTCTCTTTCAGTCAGAATGTGTGTGGAAAAGTTTGTCACTAGATCCTGCTTGTGCTCGGACCTGTCTGTTGATTCAGGGATTTGCTCCTGGTATGTGCCCCTTGGTTTTGGTCGTCTTCCCAATGTACTTGTTGTTGTCTTCTGCGTCTTCCCCGACCTCTGCGGCCATTCCCTAAAAAAGGAAAGCGAGGGGACTGATTCATATATGGGTTTTGCATCGGGCCGAATTGGGGATTCCAACCGAACATCATCTGTGGTGGCATTTGAGGGAATCCTTGTTGGAAATGGATTTGGTTCCCTGGTGGTCCTTGTGGCCATGGTTGTTGCCAGGTGTTTGGTCTCCCTCTTCCTCGCTGTCGGTTCTGATAGCTTCTGATGCTGCAATTGCTGCTGTCTGAGGAGTCATCGTCTGAATCTCCTGAAGAATCATTCCGTTTGGGCGGTTGGTAATCCGCCTCTGAATAAGGATATGTCTTGGAGTAGGAGAACTTTTTTAGATCTTTTTGAAATTTTGGGATTTTTGATTGAGTGAGGTTTTCCCTGTACGCTTGTATCTCCTTGTTAACCTCGTCCAACCTCTTTTTGTAGGCAGTTAGAGTCGTCTTGAATTGATTTTCAGTAGCTTGTATTTCTATGATGATGGCATCTGAAAGTCTTTTTGCCGTTTGTATGATCAGCACGATCCAGTCTCTCGTGCAGTGCCATGCAATCTTTGCCCAATCTCTACGAAATGCTGCATCATTTAGAAAGATTCTTGGGGCATTGGTGACGATTAATCATTAATATTGATCATACCAGAGCTTCTGGAGCTCATTGCTGGCCTCAAGGTTTTTGTTTCCTTTTTTCATGTAGTCAGCTATCCTTAAACTAAGGGAAAGTACATAATCCACAATGTCTTGCTTTGGTTCCTGGAGGGGTCTCTCCCATCCTTTCTTGACAAGACAGAGGGGTCCTGTTACAGGGTGTCCAAACAAAATTTCAAAGGAGGAAAATCCTACTCCCTTTTGTGGCACCTCTCTGTAAGCAAAAAGCAGGCAAGGTAGCAGGACATCCCACCTCCTTCTGAGTTTTTCAGGAAGTCTACCAATCATGCCTCTTAGGGTCTTGTTAAATCTTTCAGCAAGCCCATTTGTCTGCGGATGGTATGGTGTAGTGAACCTATAGGTCACCCCACAGTCAGCACACATGTGTTTCAAGTATACAGACATAAAGTTCGTACCTCTGTCTGATACTACCTCCTTAGGAAAGTCAACCCTAGTAAAAATACCAAGGAGGGCCTTGGCCACTACAGGAGCAAGTGCAGTGGTGGTCCTTAGGGGAATTGCCTCAGGGTACCTGATGACATGATCCACTACCACCTGAATAAATATATTCCCTGATGCTGTTGGAGGGTCAAGAGGACCAATATTGTCAATCCCTACCCTTTCAAATGGTACCCCAACCACTGGAAGTGGAATTAAGGGGACCTTCAGGTGGCTACCTGTCTTGCCACTGGCCTGACAGGTTGCACAGGAGTAGCAAAACCCCTTCACCTTCTGGGACATTCCTGTCCAGTAGAAGTGGTTTACTAACCGAATCCAGGTTTTAGTCTGGCCAAGATGTCCAGCTAGGGAAATGTTGTGGGCCAATGTTAGGAGGAACTCTCTAAACTGCTAGTGGCACTGGGTTTGGGGTCTCTGGCTTCAATGTATAGGAGTCCCTCCTCCCAATAGGTCATGTGGGAACTACTGACACTTCCCTTTTCCTGATCAGCAGTTTGCTGCTTCAGATTTTCAAGAGAGGGACAGGTTTTCTGCCCCTGGCACAGTTCTTCCCTAAAGGGTCCACCTGGTCCAAAGAGCTCTGCCATGTAGCTCCTGAGCCCCAGTTCCCTCTAGGGCTGACAAGTCTTTTCCCTGAAGAGAGGGGACTTAGTCTGTTGTCTGTTTTGAAGCTGGCTCCCTAGTCTTCCTGTCTTTTCTCTTGGAAGGTTGGTCCATCATTTCAGACTTCAACACTTCTTTTTCACCTTGGGTTTTGCTTTGTGCCCTTGTTTTTACACACACCCATTCAGGTATTCCCAGCAGTGCTGCATGGGTTTTCTTTTCTACCTCTGCCCATGCTCAGTACTCCAAATCATTTCCAAGCAGACATTGTACGGGGACAGCAGAAGACACCACTACCCTTTTGAGGCCATTAACCCCTCCCCAATCTAAGGTCACCAAGGCCATTGGATGTTCCTTAGCCTGATTATCAGCATTAAAGACCGTATAGGTCTGTCCTAGGAGATATTGATTTGGGGACACCAGTGGCTCAGCCACCATGGTGATGCTGGCACCAGTGTCCCTCAGGGCTTCCACCCTAATCCCATTGATATTTGGCTGTTGTCTGTATCTTTCCAGATTACTGGGCCAGACAGCAAGGCTGGCTACATCCACCCCTACCTCGGAGATTAGAGTTCCCTCAGTTAACACCTTGACCTGGTCAGGGCTCACCTGTGATCCTATCTGGAGACTCGCAACTGCATTTGCTGCAGGGGGCCTAGAGGTATTCTTTCAGTTTTTACGGCCAGGGTCTCCAGTTCAGTGATCAGTTGTCTTGCAATCAAAACACCAAGCCTTCTTGGGATCCCCGTTTTTACTCAGGTACCCACCCTAGGACTGTAATGAGTTTCTGGGCCCTCCCTCCTGAGTAGGTTTTGGGGGCCTGAGGAAGACTCATTTTTGTTTTTATCTTTTTGGTCACCATCTTTCTTTTAAGGGGTCTTTTTGGCCTCTTTCTTTTGGTCACCCCCACCAGTGGTAGTTTTAGTCACCCTTGTTTTGACCCAGTGGTCTGCCTTCTTCCCCAACTACCAGATGCTGATGTAACTTCTCATTGTAACAATTATTCAAAAGATGTTCCTTCATGATTAACTTGTAAAGCCCTTCAGAGTCATTCACATTGTTACCTGTTAACCGACCACATAGGGTTTTCACTGAAAACCCAGGACTGACCCTGGGTTTTTCGAGTCTCCCTGAACCTTATTCTATACCCCTCAGTGGTGAGTCCAAAGTCCTCAATCAGGGACCCCTCATGAGGTCAGCATCTTTCCCATTCAATGTCAGGAGTCCATCCCTTCAGTGTCCTGAGAATAGTTCCCACAAGAGAGGAGCCCAGTTTCTTCTGGTTGCTTTTCTACCCTTACAGGCGCTCTCAAATGCAGGGAACCATTTAGTGATGTCATCACCCACTGTATATTTAGGCACAATCCCTTTGCGGAGTTTAGAGTCATAAACCCTTCACCCTCACTATTTATTTATATGCTGCCACCAAAGATAGGTGCTAACTTCAGTCTCCTGGCCATTGTTTCCAGCATGAGGTCCTCATCTGATGGGGTCTCAGCTGTATCTGAGGGGACTGACTCATGTCCATCCTCAGTATTATCTTCATTATCATCATCCTCAGACTGGGATGCCAAGTCTGGGTGATCGTTCTCAAACTGAGCTTTCAGTTGCCTGAGATATTCTTTCTTGGGACTTTTGCCTGCTCTGATACTATAGCCTTTACAGCGGGCCCTGCATCTAGCATGGCCCAGGTCCATGTAAAGTGTCAGGTCAAGCTCCTGATCCTGGCTACTGGTTTTCAGGCATTATTTCACTAAAGCTGGGGCTTTTTTATGAAGTTAAAAATAAAGGGCCAGATGTACGACCGTTTTTTGCGGTTGCAAAGGGGTTTTAGGCCCGTTTGCGACCGCAAAAAACGTGTGGCCCATGTAACAACCCTATTTTGCGAGTCGCTAATCAATTAGCGACTCGCAAAATAGGGTTAGAGACTTGCTATTAGGAAGGGGCGTTCCAAGGGCGTCCCTTCCTAATAGCGACTCCAAAACCAATGTATGAATGTTTTGCAAAACACTTGCAGTTTACCACCCTTTTCAGAAGGGTGGTAAGGCACTCGCAAATGGGAAGGGGTCCCCAGGGGACCCTTTCCCCTTTGGGAATGCAAGCGCAATTATTTTTAAGGGCAGGCAGTGGTCCCAGGGACCACTGCCTGCCTTTAAAAAATGAAACTTAAAAGTTTCATTTTTATTTTTAAATGCATCCTGTTTTCCTTTAAGGAAAACGGGCTGCATTTAAAAAAAAAAAGAACTGCTTTACTTAAAAGCAGTCCGAGAGATGGTG
Source organism: Calotriton arnoldi (assembly GCA_963921515.1). Lineage (NCBI taxonomy): Eukaryota > Metazoa > Chordata > Amphibia > Caudata > Salamandridae > Calotriton > Calotriton arnoldi. Next base: position 2,148,095 of record CAWUFW010000534.1, read on the forward strand.
GTCTGCTGACCCCAGCAGCCCACAATCCCTGGGAGTGCTAGCCATTCCCAATGGGGTCGCAAACTACGACTGCCTCCTTAATATTCATGAGGCATGCAATTTGCGGCCCCATTGGGAATCGCAAACAGTGTCTTAGACACTGTTGTACATAGCATTTTGCGACTAGCAAATTGCGACTCGCAATTTGTCGCAATTTGCGAGTCGCAAAATGCTATGGTCGTACATCTGGCCCAAAATGGCTAAACACTAAATACTTTGTCCTAACTAAAGTACAGATTTTTACATTTCTAAATAGTTTGTTTCAGGGACTTAACCAAGGCCCTAGCAGTTTTTAGTAATTTGGAAAAAATAGCCCAATCAAAATTTTGACAATTTTTGGATTTACTCATGCGGTCAAATATTGACAAAGTGGTTCCAGCAAGTGCAAAGTCTTCTATCCCACCACTGAACCACCAAATGTAGGAAGCTGGCTCTGTATATAGTGTACTAAAATGAAGTACACTGTGCAGAGAGTCCAGTGAATCCCCAATAGGTGTGGAGAGGTAAAAGCTGATAATTCTAACGCTCTTTTTGTGGTATTGTGGGCGAGCAGTTAGGCTTAACAGAGGGTAGTGCTAAGCATTTGTTGTACTCTCAGAGTCAATAAATGAGGCATACTCTCAAGAATAAATCCAAGACCAATTTATAAACATAAAGTCGATTTTTATGTAATTTTTAAGACCCAGAACACAGTTCTAAGATAAGTAATTTTGAAGTTACAATTTTTAAAAGTTTGGAAAATATATCACTTTTGTGCGCAATTACGCACCACAGGAAACAATGGAGAAAAAGAGGAAAAATGCATATAAAATCAGGCAATGCTTTTACGAAGTTCACCTTCTTATTTTAGGGTGATGTCGGGACCAAGTCCAAAGTTCCAGCAGGAGAGGTTCGGGAGCGTCCCAGATCAGGCGGGAGCAGAGTGCTGAGGGTCTTAGAAATTGGTGCCCAAAGACGAAGGAGGCCACTTGAAAATGCACTGCACAGGTGAACTTACAGGAAAATTCGGTGGGCCTCCTTCGAGGGAGGAGGTCACAAAGGCCTGGGGGCCACGGGAGCAGAGCTGGTTAGTCGGTGCTGGGGCTGGTGGGTTTGAGTGCAGTGTGAACAGGTCAGCTGGGCGTTGTGCGTCTTTAGTATCCTCGTAGTCAGGAGCAGGCAACTTGGAGAGGTGATCTCTGGACAGCTGGGTCACTCAGGAAGTGGATCTCAGGTGCCTCGACATCCCTCATGGGTGCTTGCTTCTGGTGCTTTCGGAGTCCGGAGTGGACTCTTCTTCTTGGTTTTCACTGTTGGGGGTCCAGTACCCCGGGTATTGGTATGCTGCGGCTCTGGTAGGTCCTAGTGCCTCCAAATTTAGGGGAGAGGCAGAACTGACCCTCTGCAGCTGTTGTACCTCTTCTTGCTTCAGTGCTGCGTCGAGGTCAGCAGGTAGCAGTAAGTCGACAAACCGGACTTCAAGGAATCGGTGCCTGCGGTGTGCAGGGGAGTGATGCCTTCACTCAAAGGGAGCTTCTCTGTGATTTCTCAAAGGCTGTAGGTACTCCGGGAATCTTTGAGTCCTTGCAGATTCAGGACGACCCAGCAGGCAGCGATGGTCGAGTCTTTGTAAGCAGCTGGCAGGGTTTGGTGCCTTTTTCTTCTGCAGCAGGAGTTCAGTTCTCGAGCAGCAGGTCTTCTTCATCTAAGTCTTCTTTGGTCCGATGAATCTGATGTTCAGGTTTTGGGGAGCCACCTAAGCACTGGATTTAGAGGTGTTACAAGGGGAGACAGGTAGTAGCCAATTGGCTACTTACCTTTAGGGTGTCTATACTCTCTAGTGATCACTTCTTGTGGGAAGAGACAACACCCTAGCCTTGATTGGAGGTTTTTTTACCATCTCAAAATGGTGGAATTTCAGGAGAAGGGTTCACCTCGCCTGCCCAGCCCTATGGGTGGTGCAGGATAATAGGGTACCCTCCTCCTCATCTAACTAATTTTCCCGCCTTTCCTCCCACCAAAGGTGGAGCGGGAAAGGGGGCTTGGCCTCCCCCACTATCTAGGGGTTCTTGGGTTGGATTTCAAATGTGGCATGGCCTTTGAAGCTTTCCACCCGGGAAGGCCATCCTGTCCTGAAGGAGGTGTGAAACACCCCCACCCAGAGCAGGTATTGTTTCTGTCCTCTGAGCGTGCTGGCTCTCACCCCAGGAGGTCAGAAACATGTCTGTGGTGGAAGGCTGACGAAAACCAGTCAGGAACCACACCAGTGCTTGGTAGGTTTTCAGGGGACCCTCTAAAAAGGGGTCGCCTGTGTGAATCTATTAATAATTCCATCACTGGCATCAGTGAGGATTTATTAAGACAAGATGTTTCGTACCAAGCATCTTAGAACTCAGTGAAGTCATCATGGAGCTAGGAAACTTGTATTGACAAGTATCCAGCCCTTGTACTCTTTATGGTTTCCCTGTTCACTTGCAACATCCCAGAATAGACTGGACATTGTAGGGGTATATCTGCTCATGCAGAGATGCCCACACATAGGACAGAGTGCACCCTACCTTAGGGCTGAAGGCCTGCCGTAGGGGTGACTTACCTATATCTCATGCTGTGCATGGGAGGCAGGGCACACAGGGCCGTGTGCCATGTTGAGTCTTCAGATTTTCTGGCACCAAGACACGCAGCCTGCAATGGCAGCGTGCATAGCCTTGGTGAGGGGGCACTGGGGTGGCATAACCAGTGCTGCAGCCCGAGAGGACCCTCTTCAGTACCCATGCCCTAGATACCAGAGGTACCACTTACTAGGGACTTACAGGGGTAGCTGAAGTCGTGCCAATCATGGTACAGTGTTTTGGGAAAGAGATCTGGCACTGGGAACCTGGTTAGCTGGGACCAAGTGCACTTACACTTTGAAATCACATCAGGCATCAGACAAAATGTGTGGGCTAACCATGCAAAAAGAGGCACTTTCCTACAGGTGTCCTCATTGAAAACTGTTGTTCTTGTGCACTATATGTCAACAATTGTGAATGGTCAAGATTACATCCATGCAAAACTTCGGAGAGGTCGTTCAGACTGTTCTACAGATATCAAAGTCAGTGTGCACCTTGCAAGAATTGCACATTGTCTTTGACAGTTATCTTGAACTATCTTTCAAAGAATGTGAGAGAACCAGATGAATGTCTACAAGTGGAACAATTGACCTTGCCTGCATGAAAAATTCGACACCTGTGCAACTTGATAAATTCTGGTCATCAACATCGAACAAGATGAACTTGGAGATGTTAACTTGCCAAAACATTGCTGATGCTTCAGCGAACACTGAATTTCCAATTATTGCAAGTGGGATGATTGTCAATGAGGGGTTGGTGCCTGCAGAGATATATTTAAAAGGTACGGGCGATATTGTTTAAGAACTTAAAAGCAAATTGGAGGAAGCTTACCTTTGCGTTGTGCCACATGTTGAGTGGGCAGTTCGAAATGGTTCCAATTGATTAATTGTACTGTCAAATGACACAGATGTTATTATTGTTCTACTTAGATTTGTAGCAATGTTCATAAGACAAGGATTGTCAGAGTTATGGATACATTATGGAACAGGCAAGAAAAGACACTTAATCCTGCTTCATATTCTGTACAAGAAACTTGCCCCAGAGATGCCCAGTGTTCTTATCAAGGCACATATTGTTACGAGTGATGACACTACAAGCAAAATTCGAGCAAGCTTGGAGCTTTAACTGCTGAATCTGTGAAGTTTCTAAAAAGATTTGCTGAGACAGAAGAAGAATGTGACTTTTAAGACATAGAAAAATACCTTGTGGGTGTGTGGAAAACGAGTTCTGACTGTCACTCATTTGACGATCTTCGGTACAGTGAGCTCAAGAGATCAGTCCGGCTAAGTGACCTTAAACCGACATCATATTCTGTGCGTGGACACATTAAAGCGTTCTACTGGATCAGAAGATGTGTAAATGTTTTCGATCATGCATATGTAGAGAAAGATCCATCTGAATTTGGTTGGGAAGATATTGATGGGGTGCTAAAACCTACGAAATGTCTAAAAGCTCTACCCACAGAATTTACACGCACATGTACTTGCAAAACCTGTGCTACAAAAAGATGTCCCTGTTGATATGCTCTTCTCAAATGTTCAACAATCTGCAAATGTACCACGAGTGATCGCCGAAACAAATAAAGTGAACTATGTAAATGTGTCTAAAACAGGAGTGATAAACATTCTTTTTTTTCACATTCAGATCATAAACATTGTTTGGTATAAACATAAAATGATTAAAAGCCATTATTATTTGTTTCATTTCTATATATGTCTCTTCTTCCTCTATTATAGCCGCCCTTTTGGAAAATGGTGGAAGGGTAGCTCTTGAGGAGTTATTTTCTGTCTCTAAAAGAATACGTGACCCCCAAAACCTATGTTTTGACACCAAAATGAAGTACATGGGTCTCATGGTTCCTGAAATATTACATCATCCCTGCAACACATCTGCCGTTTTTAAAAATGTTATCCAGAAATATTCGGCCTAGGTCAGCAAGGTCTACCCAAGTTACATTACTTCTCTAATGATCCAACAATACAAATAAAAAAATGAAAATCTCTGGACAACAATTTGTTTATGGAGGTTGTGAGAGGCTGGCCTGGTATATGATGTACACTTATGAAAGTGGACACCCTGCACCAGTCCAGACAACCCTTGTGGTGATTTAAGAGGTCTTAGACAACCTTAGAGAGCTCTCTAAGTGGTAGTTGTGGAGAGCAGCCTTCAGACTTACTCCAGAAGGAGTGTAAAGCAGCTTGTTTTACCAGAATGCAATCTTATAGGTCTAGATTAAGTGAAAAAAGGACCACACAATGTATTTATAAAAATATGTATTTATTATATAACACTCACTAACCCATACAGATATCTCCTACCCGGATATATGCACAATGCACATGAAACTTTGCATAGAAATCACATAAATAGCACAAAATACACAGTGGACCCCAGGGGGGGACCAAACCATATACTAAGAAAGTGGTATAAGAACCACGACTCGTGTCAGGACAGTGCCCAGAGGACGTAGAAGTGCTGGGGACCCAAGGAACCACCCAAGATGAGTGACTAGGATACCCACGGAGATCGGGTGCAGTGTGGGAACACGACTGCGTTCTCCGTACAAATCAAAATGTACTTCACGGTTGCAATTTTAAAGATTAAGGACCCTTACCAGTGGACCCTGAAGAAACCCTGTGGAAGACAGAAGGTTGGAGAGCCACATCACCCGTGGATACCCTAGTACCCACGTTACCTACACCAGGGAAGCCGGGTGCATAGGTGTCAACTGGTGTCGGAAACCGCTGTCGAACCCAATGGGGGACTTCAGGAAAATGCCGCTGCTGGAGAAGGAGAAAGTGTCCTGTGGAATCCGAAGGTGGATTCAAGTTGAGGAGTACTTGCAAGCAGAGCGGACAGAGTCTATGCCACTCAGGAGTCAGGGGCATAACACAGGCCCCCGCAGCCCCCGCGGTGCGGGGGGCCTGTGAGAAGGACGGAAGCGGAGTCCACCGGAAATGCCCAGCAGACAGCGCCGACTCGCTAACCCGACCGGAAGAGGTAAGCGGTCTAGCAGTGGCAGGGAGAGACGAGGAGGAACTCCTGACGTCATCGACGGGGGACGAGAAAAAGGACGGAAGGTGGTGTGGCGAAACCGGAGGCGGAGAGAGCGCAGAGAGAGACGAGGAGCGAGAAGGAAACAATGAAGGAGGACGAGGACGGCGAAACCAGGAGAACGGAAATCGAGGAGAGCGTATTGTACAGTGCGACCTAGCCCGGCGGCTCAAAGAGGAGAGAGGACGCCCCGGGTCCTTATGCCACGGCCCTGGACACGGGTCGTGGCCCAAGGCAAGTACCCTTGCGGGGAACGTTTTGGTGGGGGTGGTGTGGAGGCACAGGGGACTAGGGCACGCGTGTGTTGTTCTTACTCTTCTCACCGCATCGGATATCCCTCACGCTTCCCTTCCCTCACTACCCGACTGGTTGTTTTGGTGATGGTAGCACTTAAGGAAAAGAGAAAAGAAAAGCCCAACAGTAATCCCTGGTCATTTTTTTCTTGTTGTCCCCTATTCCACCGAGGGAGCTACAGGGTGTATCCAGACGACACGATACCCAAGGGCCTAGAGGGACCGTGGACCACTCTGTACTGGACAACATACCCGTGATTTAAAGACCTTTTTGTGTTGATCATTATATGTTACTTCACCCTGGAGAAGGAGTATATCACAAACAATAAACCTCCTTGCAACTTCCTTAGCGTGTCCCTTCTGCATAACCATTACAAAGTGGTGTCAGAAGTGGGATTGACTAGCCAAGTGTCGAATCATGACACAACCCGTGACTATGGAGGGTATAATAGCCCAGCTGGCGGAAGGACAGCGACACCTTCAGCTAGTGTTAGAGCAACAATCCCGAACCGCCCAGAAGGACCGTGAAGCTCTCCAGGAGGCATTAAGGGATCAGGCCAGCCTACTTACCAACAACCAACAGGTCCAAGACACTGCGATATTACGGCTCACCGACGCTGTAGTAAGCACCAGGGTGAGACCTAATGTTCCTGGATCCGTCCTCCAAAAATATCAGGAAGGGGACGACCCGGACTATTTTTTTATTAATTTCGAGAGAGTAGCAACCACAGCAGCCTGGCCCCAAGAGAGATGGGGCCAGTATATAGCTCCTCTACTATCTGGTGAACTCCAGGCCGCCTACCAGGCGGCCAACCCAGCCGGAACCATCGCTTTGAGGATGTAAAAAAGACCATCCTGGAACGCCTGGGTTGCGACCAAGAGTACTATAGAACAAAATTCAGAAAAGAGAAATGGACATCAGGAGACAATCCCCGCGCCTTATACTATAGGATACGAGATATGGGTAACAGATGGTTGACACCCCATACATCCAGTACAGAGGAACTCACTGAGAAAATATACATTGAGCAGTTCCTGGAGGCCTTGCCTCCCAACACTAGGTCATGGGTTAAGCAACATCCCAACCTCACTTCTACCACCGCAGTTGAACTGGCGTGCGCCTTTTATAGGTCCCCGGATTTTAGGGCGAATGTATCCCGACCACCATATAACCCCTCACGAAGTACAGGCCGACCAGAGCCCGGACCCCGAGTGACTCCCCGCATACCACAAAAACCCCCTTTCCCTTCCCCAACACCCAGCAGCCAGGGACCCCAGTGTTATCACTGTGCAGAGTGGGGACACATCGCCCGACATTGTCCTCATCGAGCCCCAACCACCGAGCCCATGGAAATAGGCTATTCCAGAGGGCGGATATACGTGACAGGGAAAGCACACCAACATTACCGAAAGGAGGTCCTCCTAAACGGGAAAAACAGCAGGCTCTCTTGGACACTGGGTGTCATGTAACAGTGGTAAATGAGTCCTTAATACCCCGCCCCCAGATGCGAGAAAAGGAACAAGTGAGCGTCACGTGTGTACATGGAGATACCAAAACGTACCCAGTTGCTGAAGTTTTGTTAGATGTGGATAATGATCCCCATCTACGGAAAGTGGGTGTCATACCATCCCTTCCCGAAGCTGTCATTATAGGAACAGACCATCCAAAGTTTAGACAATATCTGGACGATACCAAGGAGGTCCCTAGTACCTGGTTAACTGAAGCGCCCTTTAACAGTAGTGACATAGAAACCACACTAATGAAGAACAAAAAGAGCAGGCAAGACAGACGAAGGGAGAAATGGAACTTCACCCGGTCACAACAATCCTGTCCTGCCTTTCCTCTTTCTCTCGCAGATTCGAATGAAGCAATCCCGGTTAGTTTTCGTGTGGCCCAGAGGGAGGACAACACACTTTCACATGCTTGGGAACACGTTCAAGACCAAGAGCCGGCGCAGGTAGGACCCTACTTTCTGGTAAAAAGGGAGCTTCTATACAGAGCTGTGAAGGGGGCTACACACACTACCACACAACTACTGGTTCCCTCCTCTTTTCGTACGCATGTCTTACACCTGGCACACAATCAAGTAGGGGGGGGTCACTATGGCAAGGAAAACTCTTTGAAATACCTCTTGGATAAGTTCTACTGGCCAGGCGTGTATAGAGATGTAGCAAAACATTGTGCTGCATGTGTAAGGTGTCAATACGTGAACCCGAGTGGGGTAAAGAAAGCTCCCCTTTACCCTCTGCCCATAATTGACATACCATTCAAAAGGGTGGGGATGGACTTGGTGGGACCTCCCCCCCTCAGCCAGAGGACATAGGTACATCCTCGTCATAGTGGATTATGCGAGTCGGTATCCCGAGGCGTTTCCTCTCACGAGCATGACCACTCCCACCATAGCCCAGGCCATGATATCACTATTCTCAAGGGTGGGGTTCCCGTCCGAGATCCTAACAGACCAGGGGACCCCGTTCATGTCCCGCCTTATGGCACAGATATGCATGATCTTAGGAATTGATAGAATCCGCACGTCAGTATACCACCCCCAAACAGATGGCTTGGTGGAGCGCTACAATAAGACCATTAAAACCATGCTCCGCAAGGTCATCTCAGAATCAGGGAGAGACTGGGACCACAAACTGCCCCTGGTTCTCTTTGCCATAAGATCGCACGAACAGAGTTCCACAGGATTCTCTCCGTTCGAACTACTGTTTGGAAGGAAACCCCGGTCCCTACTTGATATGGCGGCAGAACAGTGGGAGGGGGAGGATGAGGAAGGAAAACCCCTGTTGAAATATGCAGCTGATCTTAAGGCCACGGTTACCCAATTATGGGGCTTGGTGCATGAACACATGGAAGAAGCCCAAAGTAAACAAAAGAAATACTATGACAGAAACAGTGGTTTGAGGGAGTTCCAACCCGGAGATAAGGTGTTGCTTTTATTATCTTCCAGCGAGAATAAACTGTTAACCCAATGGTAGGGTCCCTTCATCGTTGACAAACGAATCACCCCGGTTACGTACCGCATTTCTCTACCCTTGCGGGCGGGGGGCACGCAAATATATCATGTAAACCATTTAAAACAATGGGAGGAACCACCCAAGTCAGACACCACAGGGATACCGGTACACCTAGTGAGCACCGAAAGGCCCATTGATATCCCCCCCTGACCACACGGGCTTCCGAATCGGAAACGGTACCCACCGGAGACATCTTATCACCTACACAACACGTGCAGTTGAGGGCTTTGTTGGACTCCTTTCTGGGTCTGTTTTCCACTATCCCTGGTCTGACCTCACTGGTACAGCATGACATAATATCTTTGGAAAATAAAATAGTAAGACAAAAGCCATACCGGATTCCGGCAGCACGACGGGAGGCAGTAGAGAGGGAAGTGACGGCCATGCTACAGTCCCACATTATTGAACCGTCCCAGAGCAACTGGTGCTCCCCGGTGGTGATAGTACCAAAACCCGATGGTAGTCTTCGTTTTTGTATGGATTTCAGACAAGTGAATGCCATAACCAAATTCGACACCTATCCCATGCCACGCATAGACGAGCTAATCGAACGACTGGGAAAGGTCCGATATATGTCAACCCTTGACTTAACCAAGGGTTATTGGCAGATCCCCTTGTCCCCTCAAGCCAAGGAAAAGACCGCTTTCTCGACCCCCTCTGGCCTCTACCACTTTAGGGTGCTTCCCTTTGGTTTACACGGGGCACCTGCCACGTTTCAACGTTTAATGGACAGGGTTCTGAAGCCCCACAGCGGGTATGCCGCTGCGTACCTTGACAATATAGTCGTGTTCAGCTCATCCTGGGAAGATCATTTGCTACACCTACACTCCGTATTCACCACCATTCAAACAGCAGGGCTCACTATAAACCAAAAGAAATCCTTGCTGGTCACAAACACCATTCAGTATTTGGTTACACTATTCAAGAGGGGCTTATAAAACCCCAGATGGACAAAGTCGAGGCGATTAGGGCAATCCCTGCCCCTAAAACCAGGCGGGAGGTACGGTCCTTTCTAGGTTTTATCGGGTATTACCGACGGTTCATTCCCGGTTTTTCCTCCCTGGCCAGTCCCCTCACTGATCTCTTGACGAAGAAACATTCCTCCCACATAACCTCCTGGACCCCGGAACACGAGAACAGCTTTCTTGCCTTGAAAAACGCCATTTGTAGGACTCCAGTGTTACATTGCCCCGATTTCAACAAAACATTCATCCTGCAGACTGATGCTTCTGGACTAGGTCTAGGAGCTGTGTTGTACCAGCCTCACTTAAATGATGATTTCAAACCACTCCTCTTCATCAGCAGGAAACGTTTTCCCCGTGAGACTCACTATTCCACCATTGAGAAGGAATGTTTAGCCATTAAGTGGGCTATAGAAGCCCTACAATACTATCTATTGGGGCGTACATTCCTTGTACTCACCGATCATGCCCCTCTCACGTGGCTGGCAAGCAACAAAGACACCAATCCACGCATACTATGTTGGTTCTTAGCCCTACAACCTTTTTCATTCCAGACCATCCACATGCCAGGCACGAAGCAGATATGTGCTGATTACCTGTCACAGCACCCCTCCTCTGAATGGCCACAACGTCCATTTCTGAGGGGGAAGATGTGTGAGAAGGACAGAAGCAGAGTCCACCGGAAGTGCCCAGCAGATAGCGCCGACTCGCTAACCCGACCGGAAGAGTTAAGGCGGTCTAGCAGTGGCAGGGAGAGACGAGGAGGAACTCCTGACGTCATCGACAGGGGACGAGAAAAAGGACGGAAGGCCGGAAGGTGGTGTGGCGAAACCGGAGGCGGAGAGAGTGCAGAGAGAGACGAGGAGCGAGAAGGAAACAGTGAAGGAGGACGAGGACGGCGAAACCAGGAGAACGGAGATCGAGGAGAGCGTATTGTACAGTGCGACCCAGCCGGCGGCTCAAAGAGGAGAGAGGACGCCCCGGGTCCTTATGCCACGGCCCTGGACGCGGGTCGTGGCCCAAGGCGAGTACCCTTGCGGGGAACGTTTTGGTGGGGGTGGTGGGGAGGCACAGGGGACTAGGGCACGCGTGTGTTGTTCTTACTCTTCTCACCGCGTCGGATATCCCTCACGCTTCCCTTCCCTCACTACCCGACTGGTTGTTTTGGTGACGGTAGCACTTAAGGAAAAGAGAAAAGAAAAGCCCAACAGTAATCCCTGGTCATTTTTTTCTTGTTGTCCCCTATTCCACCGAGGGAGCTACCGGGTGTATCCAGACGACACAATACCCAAGGGCCTAGAGTGAAGACCAAGAGGGACCGTGGACCACTCTGTACTGGACAACATACCCGTGATTTAAAGACCTTTTTGTGTTGATCATTATATGTTACTTCACCCTGGAGAAGGAGTATATCACAAACAATAAACCTCCTTGCAACTTCCTTAGCGTGTCCCGTGGTCCCTTCTGCATAACCATTACATGGCCCCTCGGCACAGCACTCTGACCGGAGAGCTCCAGATTGACCCGGAGGGGGCCCCTCCACCTACCGTGCCGGGGGGCCCCCTCAAGTTTCTTTACGCCAGTGTCAGGAGTGACCCGGAGACCTGGAAGACGAATGCCCACTGATGTCAGGAGTTGCAGGAGAGTTGACGATAACCTTGACTCTGCAGCTGTGAGGACCAGGCGATGCTGTGGAAGACCAGGAGCTGTGCACGAGCTGTCCCACGTCGGATGTCGAGAGTTGAGGGGTCAGTGTCCATTGTGAGCACCAACAAGCCTTGGCAACTGTAAACAATGTGGAAGTTGAAGAAGGTGCAGTGTCGGGACCAGCAAGGTCCAGGGGACTCCCCACAAGCGGGGGAGTCAGGGCAGGCCCCAAGCAATCAGGGGAGCCCAAAAGAAACTAAGATGACCCTCAACAGGACCCACAGGCCAGAGGCACTGGAGTCGCAAGAGGACCTCGAGCAGTTCACCAAAAGATGCAGTCCACGGTGCAAACGATGCGGAGTGGACGAAGATTTTGGTAACTGGAGATGCTTGACGTTGGGGTTATTTGGAGCCCGAAGATCTTGGTGGAAGGAAGCCAACAAGCCTTTGTAACGGCAAGTCGACGCGGTGCACAAGGGTTTGGTTCCTGTGGCTCCTACGAGGGATACTGGCCACAAACTTAGTGAGACGGCAGGGCAGGCCTCGAGAGATGTGAAGAGCCACCACCTGTGTTGCTGAGCCTTTCGGAGTCCGTGGGAGCTCAGGATCAGCAGACCGGTCAGGTTAGTTGCGATGCCTTCAGATGCAGGGAAGTGACTCCTTCACTCCAAGAGAGATTCCTTCAGGTGTTTTGGATGCCCACAGGCCTTGGAAGGTTCCTGGATGGTGCACAGGCACAGACGATGCAGCAGACTGGAAGGGAGATGAAGTTGAACCCAAACGAAGTCCAGCGACATCCAGAGTGCCCAGACGGTAGAAGTTGAAGTGGTGTCTGAATTGAATCGTGTCCCACGACGAATCTAGGGACCTACACCCAGGTAAGCCCTTAAGTACCCTAAGTAAAGGGTTGAGACGATTCAGGGGACCCTCCCAGGGGAGGGTTGGACAGGGGGGAGGATACTCCCATGTCCTTTGTCCAGTTTCGCGCCAGAGCGGGAGCCAATGGTTCCAAGAGCTGGTTTGAACCGGACTATGCAAGGAGGGCACCAAATGTGCCCCTCATGCAGACTGAGTGGCGCTGGCAAGCGCACCCACCCAGCCCCAATACACTAAATCCTGTCTGGGAGGTGGTCACACCTCCCTGTGACAGGATACCTATTGTTCTGCCTTCCCCTGCTCGAGCTTGGCTCAGCAGCAGGAGGGCAGAATCGTGTCTCTGGTCGACAGCAGCCATGTTGTGCTGTCTGGGTCTAGAAGACTGACACTGGGAGGACTGAGAGCCTAACGTAGGTCCTTTCCAGTGCTTGGAATCATACCTCCCATACCTACTTTGATATCATGTTGGGTATGATTCCAACATGATACCAAACATGATAGGATTCGTTTCAGCCGATTTCGAGATGGTCATCGCGTAATTACGCAGTGCCACTCTATATGATATATGGCTGTCTCACTTACAACCCAGGAGAATGGACTCTGTAGGCTGTAGGGGTGTCCTGCTCATGCAGGGGCACCCTCACACTTTGAACCAAGCACCCTGCCTTCAGGATTGCAAAGGCCTGCTAGAGGGGTGACTTATAGGTTTTAAGTGCAGTGGAGAAAGTGTCCTGTGGAATCCGAAGTAGGAGAGCAGGAGCCGCATTCCTAGAGTCCGGCCCCGGCAGCAGCATTCCTGGTTTGTGCGAGGAGGGTATACTAACCGAGCCACAGCAGAGATGAGCTGAAACCTTAGTAACAGAGAATATTGTGACACATGAGACAGCCTCGCAAGTGCTGCTCAGCCAATCCGTTGTGATCTTTGACAACCAGTTACAGCGATAGGTGATGCGTTAACGAGGCACTATGGGCAGAGGGTACACCGGCTCCTACTATCGTCCCAGCAGCTCATCTTAAGGAAGTTCTATACATTGGTAGAACAAAACGCGTTGGCTGAATTTTGTTGAATTTGAAGGATAACAATAAATAAGCATATTTGGAATGTACATATTGGATACTCTTTGGACTTTGAATTTCTTGCTGGTGCACCTATCCACTTTGCTACTATTATTAATCTGCTGGACAGTAGTACCTAACAACGACAGGTACCGGATGAGTAGTGCACAGGACTATACATTTTTGTGAATTCTGATTGAGGGGTGGTTGTTCCAGTCCGCTGTTGTTTCAACCGTTCTGTTTACACCAAAGCTATTGATGTCTGCGTGCCTCAGAAGGAGATTAACTCCTCCAGGCAATCGATCTCAGCAAAGTGGTATTCAGATGAGTTAAGAAAGGCAAAAAGGAAATGTAAGTCCTTTGAGCACTGGTGGTCGTACTGTAAAGGTCTCAGAGCACCAGACTATTTATAAAAACGCACTCAAAGCTTACCACAAGTAACTTAGACAAGCTAAAATACAACACTTTATCAGGAGACCTGAGGAGAACAGAAGATCTTCTAGAGAACTATTTAAAATAGTTCAGGACTTGAATGAATGAATGAATGAATTTTTATTTGTATTGCACAGTTACTTAAAACCATTTGCAATATGACTTACATACAAATTTAAAAGATGTTTAGAGTAACAATTCATTAAAAAACATTCGTACAAAATGGGTTTACGTACAGCATTATCAAAACCGAATAAGAAGATATATTATATACATTAATAAAACGGCGAGAGATTGTCAATTCAGCCTTATTTCAAATTTGATACAGGTACTAAGGTTGGTAGTTAAAACGGCGTCATCATGAGCTAATTGCTGGAGTCTGATTGTTTAACAAACCAGGTTGCCTCTTGTATTGCCTGGCCCCTTCCTCTTCCATAAGCATAAGGCGCAGCTCGGCCATGTATCTCCCAAATCTGGCCAAGTCTGACGGTAGGGTGCAGGAAAAGAGAACCGAGACTGCTTCCTTCACTGTCCGGACCCCGTTACGCAGCCATATGCGTTTTAAAAGGTTCTCACGGGGCTGTAGCATACCGGGACAGCAACAAATCAAGTGTAGCAGAGATTCAGATTTAAAGTTGCAGATTCTACATCTGGTTTTGTGTTCGAGGGACTTCCACCCAGGGTTTAGTTCTTTAATTGGGAGGGGCACTAATCTGGCTTTCCTTCCCAGTGTTTGGCTGAGATAGGGCTGGATTTTATGCCCTGCATATGATGTTATCAGCCCGGGTTAACCTCTTCCTGTTATATATTCCGCTAGGTCATTTTTATGTGACAGTTGGTAACATTGTTTATTGAGTTTTTAATGGCCAGATAGTTTATCGTCCCTTGGTCCCAGTTTTCAATGACTAAACCCAACTTTTCCACTGCTTCCTCCATATAACATTGCCACGGGTTAATTGACCCCCCGTAGATCGGCTTCAGCTTGCTCTTTAAGCTTCCGGCTGGGGCTGTTAGTACTTGAAAGTAATATTTCGCATGCATTCCTAAACATTCTTTACTTTGTTGCTTCAGTCCAAATTCCAAACGAATTAGGCTGTTGCGAGTGTATTTGGGCAATTTGAAAATGCGTTTATAGGCCTGGCATTGTGCTTTGTCTAACATTGATTCCATTTTACCCGGGAATGCCTGCTGTGCATACCCTGCAGTTGCCCTGATTTTAGCTTGTAGTACTTTTCTAATAGGAGCTGTCGTCGGACTTTGCATTAGCTCATTTAGTTTCATAAGGCATAGGTTGTTGACTAAGCTTTGGCCTTCATTTTATGTAGATGTAGCGTTGCGTTGCCCGTTTCACTTAGCCAGCACCCAAGGTAATTGTAGGATT
Organism: Calotriton arnoldi; assembly: GCA_963921515.1. Taxonomy (NCBI): domain Eukaryota; kingdom Metazoa; phylum Chordata; class Amphibia; order Caudata; family Salamandridae; genus Calotriton; species Calotriton arnoldi. The sequence goes on from CAWUFW010000534.1 coordinate 2,163,447, forward strand.
TCGCAGTAGAGATGATTTCTTTGCCCACATGCCATTTCAATAGGGCTTTTTTTGGGAGATGCCCGAAAATTACTACTTTCGTTTTTTGAGCATTTATTATAAGCTCATTTCTTTCGTTGTAATTGTTAAGGGCATCTAGTCCCCTTTGTAGCCCGATTTTTGTGTGGTCCATTACCACTAAATCGTCTGCGTATTGTAATATTTGCAGTTTGTTGGTTCCAATTTTCGGAGTTACGAGACTGGCATTGTGAAGCTTCTTCCCCAGATCAGCGGTGTATAAGTTAAACAGTGTGGGGGCCAGTACACATCCCTGTTTTAAACCACGATTTGTCAAGCACTTCTTCGTTGTGGTGTTGTCTGCTAGCTTCACTTTGATCAGCTGTTACTATACAATGAGATAATGGCGTTGAGAAGACCTGCTGGGATATGCCAGTTGCGCAATTTGTCCCAAAGCTTTTGTCGAGGCACCCCATCAAGGCAGCTGAGTAGTCTACGAAGCATGCAAAAACTGGTTTATTATTTTTACAGTTTGCTTGCTGGCTTAGGTACGACATGGCCACGATGTTATCAGTTGTGGAGCAGCCTTTACGAAATCCGGTCTGGTAGGGGGGGAGGATTTCGTTCTCTTTAATCCATCTATTTAATTCATTCAATAAGGTGCTGGCGTAGGCTTTTCCTTCAATGTCCAAGAGGGCGATTAGTCTATAATTTTTTGGCTCTGTGTTGTCTCCTCTCTTGAAAATTGGATGTAAAAATGACCCTCGCCATGAATCGGGCACCTTTGCTTTCAATCGACATTCGATAAACAGATTGAATAAGATTTTTCCCCAATATACTGGATCTTCTCTAAAGATAGCTCCTGGAAGACCGTTGGGCCCGGGTGCCCCGTCTTTTCTTATCTTTTTTATTACTTTTTCGACTGCGGTACAGTCTTGTTCTTTGCCCATAAATTCCACTGAGACCTCCTCGTCTGTATTTGCGCTAGCCAAGGGGCGAACCCCGGAGCTGCCAGGGTCAATGAAGCCTTCCTTTTCAATATATATTGTAGAGACATGTCTCAGCCATGCAGCTGCGTGTACAGAGTTGCGCCTGTCTACTTTACCTTACTCCAGGCTGGCTATAAATTGCCAAAGCTGACGTTGTTTGTGAGGTTTTGAGAGCTCATGTATTGTTATCCAGTCTTTCTCTATTTTATTTTGTTTAAGAGACCATAGCAGATGTCTGCACTTTTTAGATAGATCTTTACATTTTTCCCTTGTTTCTTGGGTTTCTGCAATCTTATGTGCTCTTTTTGCCCTCTTCAGGTTACGTATTATTGTACTTAGTTTTGTGTTATTGTGTCTAAGTTGTGAGGTGTGCATCGTCGTTCCATGTGGGCTGACTTTGTAGTTGTTGACAAGTATGGTTTTTAGAGACCAAATCCACCTCATCCAATTATCCACACTGGGTTGGTTTCCAGGATGCTTACCTTTACACTCTTGTTTTTCTTTCCATGCGTTAAATAATGTGGCCTGATGCTTGTTCCACTTTAACCTTCTAACTAGTGTGTGTTCTTCAATCCCTGTTGAATGGGATACTACAGCTACTTGTTCCCTCTGTGTGATACTAGTATTTAGTTCAACCTGCAGCAATTTGTGATCACTAGTTTCGTGTGATTTTACTTCAAAGTTAACTATTTTCTGAGTGAGAAGGCTGCATAAAAAGATGTAGTCAATTGTGGAACAGTTCTTAAATGTGGCCGTATCTGAGTGTTTGGAATCCAAACTTTTCCAGGTTTCATTGGCGGACTTTAAATCATAATTTTGCAGAAAAGAATTGAAAGTTCTCTCAGAGCTGGTTGGACACGACCTGTCACTCATATTTGTTCCCAGATAGTGTAGATTAAAGTCTCCTACAATCACTTTAGCCGATAGCGCATAAGTATGTAAAATCTCCTGTATTAAAGTTATAATGTTTTTTGTAGCTTCCAATTTCAACGGACCATGTGCGTTTAAGTATATGTTTATAACTAGGATTGCGGAACTATCATCTCTGTCCCCTTTTCCCTCCATTACGAGTGCCTGTAACACGTCTGACTCAATTTTTACCCTTTTTACTGTTATCTGCTTTGCATGTTTTACATAGATCGAGATTCCACCTGATGGTCTACCAAACTGATTATGTTTAGTTGCTAGTTTGTGAAAACCGGCGTGGCCTTCAAGGTGTACATGATCTGTGGCCCAGGTCTCTTGTAGGCATACGATGTCACCTTCCTGCAGTATATTTGTTGCTGTTACATGTTTAAGCGCTTTACGTATGCCTGCCACGTTCCAAGAAATGATTTTTAGATTGGAAAGTAATTTATGGTTACTGTACGGTGTACTAGACACTTCTGATATTATGGGGTTTGCGGTGGACAACCCTTGTTGATTCCGTAAGGTATCAATTATGACCACTTGGTCATCAGGAACAAGGAGTGCCACATTGTAACTCTCTGCTTATCCTACTGAATTGATCATTCCTTTGAATTTCCAGTAGCCCCTCGTCTTTTACTGTCCTACTTATGGTCATGTCTTCCTGTCTCCTTACTGAAATGGTTAGTTTCTTATAGTTTTTGTCTAAGTGTATTTTTGATGTGCCTCTCAATATCCCTTGTGAGTGCTCTTTGACTTTCGTTGTAGGATTTTGTTATGTTTGCTGGCTCCAGTAGAATTAATGGATACTTTTCTTGTTCTGGTGCGATTACAACAATACCCCAATTTTTAAAAATATCTTTTTCTCTAAGCACTGCTTCAGACGTGCGGTGGTTTGACCAAGTCACTATAGTATCTTCTTTACAGATGTCTTCGTCTTTTGGTTCAAATTGAACCCTAAATATATCTTCACTTTTTATGTGAGACAATGAAGGTATATGTTGAAGGAGCCTTAGTAAATTCCCCCTGTTCAGTGTATCGTGTCTCCCCTTTGATTTGTACTGTGGTTGAAGAATTGTTTTACACGTGTTTCTAGTGTGGGCGGAGGTTAGTGTTGTGCCCAACACGGGTTCGGGGTGTGGTGTTCCTTTACACTGTGTCTGTCCTGGTGCATTGGCAGAATTAGTGTACACAATTTGTTGGTTTTTTAATCCGCCTCCCAATGTTTCCTTAAACAATCCACATTCAATTTTGTCCCTAACAGTTTCATTTGTTGTTTGTACAATTTTCTTTACTACTCCACTGTTTTCAGTGGGCATTGATTCCTGAAACACTGGTGGGTTTGATGTAATGTTTTCTGTATGAGGACCTTCACCCAAAGAGTTATTTTGTTTTTGGGTCTTAATGAATATCGGGTATAGTTTATTTGATAGTTGCCTTTCCTGGTTTAGAGGAGAGTTGATTATGGCCTCAGTAGAGACATGCTTAGACTGACCCCAGCTCCTTCTGATTTGTGTGGTCTTTTGGCGCTTCAATAGTTTTTTTAGTTTTTTCTTCATACGTCGTGACAGGTTTGAATCGGTAGTGCTGATTGGGTTTTCCTGTTTCTTTTCCTTATCTGGCTTTCCTCTAGTTACTAATGATTGAGTAATGGTTATTGGGTCCGTGTTTATGTTTGTGTTTGAATTTGTACAGTCTTTTCTTGGAGTTTTTTCTTTGTTGATTTGCTCGGTTGTCACAGATGTTCTATTACCTACTATTTGAGCTGATTGTGACTTTAGATCTTCGATAAGGGTAGAAAGCACTTCCGGGATTGATGCCAATTTGTCGATTGTTGGCCCACAGGCGCAATCTGTATTTAAAGTGGTTGCGTATGCTTGGGCTCGTGTTATCAGTTTGTTCAAGTTTGCCAGTTTTTGATCAATCCCTGATATTGTTGTTGCCATGATGTTGAGCAAATCCACTTGGACATCCATTTTGTTTGATTGATAGTTCAGTGCCTCAAGTGTAAGTTGAGATGTTTTGAAGAAAATATCCCATATTGTTCCTGAGTCTATCGTTACTACTGGGTGTGTAATATCAATGATTTGACCATTCTTGTCCTTTACAGGAGTTTTGTTTAAAAATTCACTTTCGGCTGTTGGGTGATTTTGTGTGTTGTCTTTAGTCTTTACTGTATGGGAACCTATATTCCGATGTTTGAACCAGCCTACTATGGGTTTCTGCTCCCTCTCCGCCTTGGTTTTTTCCTCCTAGTACCTCATTTGTTGTGGTGTTTTGTAAACTAGGCAACGGTACTATACAAGTCGATGTTTGCGTTTTACTATCGATTTCGCTTATTTCCACAGGTTGTGTGAGGTTTGAGGGATGCTTGTTGATTTTTACTTGTACCTCAATTGCTTGGTGGGCCCCGGTGCTCTGAAATTGCTCTCGAGATTTTTGTAACGTTTGTTTAGCAGGAGATTCAATGGAATATTTATCCAGTTGTAATGAGTGGTCTCCGTTCGTCAGGAGTTCCTGGTCCCTAATAGATCCCCATGATTGGTCCATTTGTTCTTTACGTTCTTGGTCCTGCTGGGACCTAGTTAGAGTTGTGGGCCCTGTATTAGTTTGATCATTTTTTGAGTTTATATTCCCTATGTGAATAGATGGTGGGATTGGTGATGGTAGATGATGATCCCATCCCTCCTGCTCCTCGTAATGGGATAACATTGCGTCCGCTGGGTCTTTTAAAAAATTGAACTTGCTTGGTATACTGATCGATTTTGCAAACATTCTATACACTGGCGAGATTAAAGGCTGCACCGCTCCCTCAGATTTTGCTTTGTTGTTCTTTGTGGTTGAGCCTTGGGGTTTCTTTTTCCTTTTTGTTGATGGGAGTATGGCTCTCTCTCGCCCTGACCTCATAGTTTATGTGGAATGAGTCTTTTGCTCTTTTTTTTTTTTCTTATTTAATAAAAATTGATTGTGTCTTAAAAGTCTTAAAAGTCGATGTTGTAGTTTTTAACAATGCCGCAGCACAGTCCTTATATTGGCCGGCCGCGGTGATTGCAGTGGACTTATGCCTCCCTGAAAATACTGGTTGTATGTCGAAATGTTTTTGTCGGGTTCACCCAAAGCTACCTGCTTTTTTTTATTTTATTTTTGACACCACTGCTGCGTGCTGTAGGCTGTAGGCTGTAGGCTGTATGCTGTGGGCTATGTCTATGGGCTTTGACCTTCAATATTGTCACAGCCAACCAACACCAACCAACACCAACTCCAGTGATGAAACGAGGAGGCGACAAATGCCCAGACTCACCACTCACCGCCACTCTCTGGTCACCGACCGGTCTTCAATTGCTGGACCAATTGCTGGACCTCTGTGTTTTGACAGGGCCCTCCAAGCGCCCTCCAAGTGCAGTCTGACCGGCTGTTCACAGCCGGGTTGGAGAAAAGCCCGGGCTCTGAGGCAGTGTTTGAGGGGCAGACCAGGCCACTCGGACCAATCCTGGTGCTGCTCTCATAGCATGAGAGCAGCATCTGGATTGGCTGGGCAGCCTGTGCCTTCCCAGAGACTGCCGGGAGTGAGGCACTGAGGCGGCCGTCTGCATCGGGTCAGCAAGAGGTAAGTTTTTTAAAAATATTTATTTTTACACTCAATTTCCCCCCTCCTCCCACCCTTTTGAGTGCGGTGGCCACCACTGATGACCCATTGTAGTTTTGCTCAGGGGTCATCCTTGAGCCCCACTTAGTTTAATGTTTATGTGTCACCTTTCGCAAGTATTGTTAAAGCTTGGGGGTTTGAGATCACCACTTATGCCTATGGCACTCCGCTTATTAGTTCCATCGATGATAGGAATACAGAGATGTGAGGAAACCTAGTTAGCTGCCTTTTGGAGATGACAAGGTGGGTGCAGTTTTACTGTCTGAAACTCAATGCAGAAAAGACTGAAATTCTGCTCTTTGGTAGGGCACGTAGTGTTTGGAATGACTCTTGGTGGCCCTCTTTGCTAGGTCCTGCCCCCAGCCTAAAAGAGTAGTTAATAATCTGGATTTCCTGATTGAGGAGTTGTTTGGAGATTCAGGCGTAGGGAATGTTGCCATAGTCCAGCCTGCAGATGATGAGTGCTTGCCTGATGGTCCTTCTGGTGTTCTGAGGCAACCATTTGAAGATCTTTCGTAGCATGCATAGGATGTGGAAGCAGGAGGTTCACACTGAGTTGACGTGAGCCACCATGTTCAGCTTGTCATCTAGGATGATCGCTAGATCTCTTGTGTGGGCTGTGGGTGTGGGTGCTGGTCCTAGTTCCGACAGCCACCAGGTGGAGTCACATGGGGAGGTCTTGTTACCAAAGACCAGTACTTCTGGCTTGTTGGAGTTGAGCTGCAGACAGTTGGCTCGCATTTAGTCTGCTACAATGGTCATGCAGTTGATGAAGTTATTCCTGGTGGTGATTGTCTTGCTCGTCAGGGAGAGGATGAGTTGGGCATAATAGGTGTAAGAAATGATGGTGATGTCTTGTGATTGGATGATGTTGGCGAGCGGTGTGACAGAATGAGTGACTGCTCCTTTAATTACTTGGCAGCTTCACACTGGAACGCCCTCCCTCTCAATCTACGTTTGACTTCTGATTACTTAATTTTATGGAGGAGGTTAAAGACTTGGCTTTTCCCACTCTATTGGTTCTTGGGCAGAGGTGTGGCGCCGCGGCCAGGGCGGCTGACTCTAGAACACGGGGGCTCACGGTTCGATCGCCGGTGGCAGATCAGCCCAGCACCGTGTGAATCTGGGCAATAGCTCGCTTAATCTTCCCGACGGCCCCTAGGCGCCTTGACGCCCTCGGGTAATTGTTCGCGCTTTACAAATACTGGATTTACATTTTTGGTGACCTGTGTAGTCTAAATGTCTGATGTCTAGTGGCGGGATATCCCTTCGAGGATGATTGAGTGCTTTCCAAATACTATAACTAATTACGTAAATAAAAAGTCTTAACTGGACTTCTCCACTATGCAATGCAGGAACAAGCTAGTACAGGAAAGTTCACATGACCTTTCCAGCTGACTTCCAGGAATAATACAGCTAGAGGGAGTTCTCTACAGGTATTGTTCCTAGTCAATGAATTGTGCCCTGAACTATAACAGGGGGTGTGCCAGCTGTTACCATGTGTGCCTCTTTGAGTAAACTACATTAAACTGTTGCGCATTGCTACAGTAGAACCCTTTCTGCGCATGCCCATTAGTAGTTTACAGTTGTATATATTGTTCTGCGCCTGCGCAGTCGCTATCGCTGGCTCTGTCCCTTTAAAAGCCTCTGACGGGCCAGGTGCGGGCTGACGTCTGGGGAATGACTGCTACAGTCTTGGTATGTGTATGCAAATTAACACACCCGACGACCAATAAGAGCTCTTTATTCCGGCAACCCTCGCCCAATGGGCAGGCGCAGCTGTGACTCACCATATAAGGAAAGCCGTCGCCATAAAAGGAAATATTGTCTTTCTTTATATGGAACCAAGTAGTCCCTGGGAGAATTATCCCTCCGCTCGCACCATACCTTATTGAAGTAGCGAGGCCGGGAGTCGAGCCGATGGGAGGGGCGGAAGGGCCGCGCAGCCCCGGGGGTGGGGGCAATGGCCCTGGCGCGGAGGGATCTGCGATGCGGACCTCCTCTGGCATGATGGCAGAGTGACAGGCCGGGCAGAGTTTACACACACAGGCACGAGAAGAAGTGGCAGCGCGAGTCCAGGAGCGCAGGGCTTGGGTGCGCGCGACGGCAGCACGCAGCCCGTCAGGAGCCAACGAGGCAGCCGGTTGGTGGCCGAGAGGGTGCGAGGCAGCGGCCGTTAGAAAGTGTGCGCGAGCCGGTGACACCCTGGGAGGGAGCGTGAGCCTGCAGCGGCTGTGCGCGCGAGGCGGCGTCACTGGGTGAGCGCGAGCCGGACAGAGAGTGCGAGCCCGGGTCAGGGGTGAGCGCCAGCCCGGGTCAGGGGTGAGCGCCAGCCCGGGCCTGCGGGTGAGCTCGAGCCGGCCGGGCCGGGAGCCGCACAGGCCGCCCGGCTTCCAGCTCCCCGAGGCCCCATGGCCGGGCGCCGCTGACCTCCCCCCAGCCCCTCACACTCTGCGCCGCCGCCTCCCCCGGACATGCTACCCTCGCAGGGCGCCGGGAACGGGCCGTCGCCGCTGAGCCGCGGGCTGAACCTGGGCCGGCGCACCGGGGGCCCTCCGCGGGGAGGCCTGCGCCCCGGCGTGCTGGCGGGGCACCCGGGCCGGCGCTACGAGCTGGAGCCCGCCGCCGCCTCCGGCCTCTACAGCGGCTCCGAGGCCGACTCGGACTCCGCGGACGAGGAGCCGGAGAGGAGGGCCGGGGCCCTGAAGAGAGGCCTGTCCGAGCTGGAGCTGCCCGAGGGCGGCGGCGGGGGCCCCGGGCAGGGCCCTCCCTGGCCCCCGGGGGCCACCGTGACCGGAGCCAAGCCTGGCAAGAAGACCCGAGGCCGGGTGAAGATCAAGATGGAGTTCATCGACAACAAGCTGCGGAGGTACACCACCTTCAGCAAGAGGAAGACCGGCATCATGAAGAAGGTGAGACTCCTGGGGGTACCAGGGAGAGGGGTACACTCAGATCAGGGGTACACCAGCAAGGAGGTGACACCCTGGGTTGGGAGGCACCAGGGAGAGGGGTACACTGAGATCAGGGGTGCACCACCTTCAGCAAGAGGAAGGCGGGCATCATGAAGAAGGTGAGACCCCTGGGGGTACCAGGGAGAGGGGTACACTGAGATCAGGGGTACACCAGCAAGAAGGTGTGACTCCTGGGGGCGGGCACCAGGGAGAGGGGTACACTGAGATCAGGGGTGCACCACCTTCAGCAAGAGGAAGGCGGGCATCATGAAGAAGGTGAGACCCCTGGGGGTACCAGGGAGAGGGGTACACTGAGATCAGGGGTACACCAGCAAGAAGGTGTGTCTCCTGGGGGCGGGCACCAGGGAGAGGGGTACACTGAGATCAGGGGTACACCAGCAAGGAGGTGACACCCTGGGTGGGGCACCAGGGAGAGGGGCACACTGAGATCAGTGGTACACTACCTTCAGAAAGAGGAAGACGGGCATCATGAAGGTGAGACCCCTGGGGGACCAGGGAGAGGGGCACACTGAGATCAGGGGTGCGCCACCTTCAGCAAGAGGAAGACGTGCAACATGAAGCAGGTGAGACCCCTGGGGGGCAGGGAGAGGGGTACACTGAGATCAGGGGTGCACCACCTTCAGCAAGAGGAAGGCGGGCATCATGAAGAAGGTGAGACCCCTGGGGGTACCAGGGAGAGGGGTACACTGAGATCAGGGGTGCACCACCTTCAGCAAGAGGAAGGCGGGCATCATGAAGGTGAGACTCCTGGGGGTACCAGGGAGAGGGGTACACTGAGATCAGGGGTACACCAGCAAGAAGGTGTGACTCCTGGGGGCGGGCACCAGGGAGAGGGGTACACTGAGATCAGGGGTACACCAGCAAGGAGGTGACACCCTGGGTGGGGCACCAGGGAGAGGGGCACACTGAGATCAGTGGTACACTACCTTCAGAAAGAGGAAGACGGGCATCATGAAGGTGAGACCCCTGGGGGACCAGGGAGAGGGGCACACTGAGATCAGGGGTGCGCCACCTTCAGCAAGAGGAAGACGTGCAACATGAAGCAGGTGAGACCCCTGGGGGGCAGGGAGAGGGGTACACTGAGATCAGGGGTGCACCACCTTCAGCAAGAGGAAGGCGGGCATCATGAAGAAGGTGAGACCCCTGGGGGTACCAGGGAGAGGGGTACACTGAGATCAGGGGTGCACCACCTTCAGCAAGAGGAAGGCGGGCATCATGAAGGTGAGACTCCTGGGGGTACCAGGGAGAGGGGTACACTGAGATCAGGGGTACACCAGCAAGAAGGTGTGACTCCTGGGGGCGGGCACCAGGGAGAGGGGTACACTGAGATCAGGGGTACACCAGCAAGGAGGTGACACCCTGGGTGGGGCACCAGGGAGAGGGGCACACTGAGATCAGTGGTACACTACCTTCAGAAAGAGGAAGACGGGCATCATGAAGGTGAGACCCTGGGGGACCAGGGAGAGGGGCACACTGAGATCAGGGGTGCGCCACCTTCAGCAAGAGGAAGACGTGCAACATGAAGCAGGTGAGACCCCTGGGGGGCAGGGAGAGGGGTACACTGAGATCAGGGGTGCACCACCTTCAGCAAGAGGAAGGCGGGCATCATGAAGAAGGTGAGACCCCTGGGGGTACCAGGGAGAGGGGTACACTGAGATCAGGGGTGCACCACCTTCAGCAAGAGGAAGGCGGGCATCATGAAGGTGAGACTCCTGGGGGTACCAGGGAGAGGGGTACACTGAGATCAGGGGTACACCAGCAAGAAGGTGTGACTCCTGGGGGCGGGCACCAGGGAGAGGGGTACACTGAGATCAGGGGTACACCAGCAAGGAGGTGACACCCTGGGTGGGGCACCAGGGAGAGGGGCACACTGAGATCAGGGGTACACCAGCAAGGAGGTGACACCCTGGGTGGGGCACCAGGGAGAGGGGCACACTGAGATCAGGGGTACACCACCATGACGGTGATACCCTGGGGTACCAGAGAAGGGTACACTGAGATCAGGGGTGCACCACCTTCAGCAAGAGGAAGGCGGGCATCATGAAGGTGAGACCCTGAGGGGGTGCACCTGGGAGAGGGGTACACTGAGATCAGGGATACACCACCGTGAAGGTGAGACCCTGAGGGGGTACCCTGAGATCAGGGGTGCACCACCTTCAGCAAGAGGAAGGCGGGCATCATGAAGAAGGTGAGACCCCTGGGGGTACCAGGGAGAGGGGTACACTGAGATCAGGGGTGCACCAGCAAGAAGGTGTGACTCCTGGGGGCGGGCACCAGGGAGAGGGGTACACTGAGATCAGGGGTGCACCACCTTCAGCAAGAGGAAGGCGGGCATCATGAAGAAGGTGAGACCCCTGGGGGTACCAGGGAGAGGGGTACACTGAGATCAGGGGTGCACCACCTTCAGCAAGAGGAAGGCGGGCATCATGAAGGTGAGACCCTGAGGGGGTGCACCTGGGAGAGGGGTACACTGAGATCAGGGATACACCACCGTGAAGGTGAGACCCTGAGGGGGTACCCTGAGATCAGGGGTGCACCACCTTCAGCAAGAGGAAGGCGGGCATCATGAAGAAGGTGAGACCCCTGGGGGTACCAGGGAGAGGGGTACACTGAGATCAGGGGTGCACCACCTTCAGCAAGAGGAAGGCGGGCATCATGAAGGTGAGACTCCTGGGGGTACCAGGGAGAGGGGTACACTGAGATCAGGGGTACACCAGCAAGAAGGTGTGACTCCTGGGGGCGGGCACCAGGGAGAGGGGTACACTGAGATCAGGGGTACACCAGCAAGGAGGTGACACCCTGGGTGGGGCACCAGGGAGAGGGGCACACTGAGATCAGGGGTACACCAGCAAGGAGGTGACACCCTGGGTGGGGCACCAGGGAGAGGGGCACACTGAGATCAGGGGTACACCACCATGACGGTGATACCCTGGGGTACCAGAGAAGGGTACACTGAGATCAGGGGTGCACCACCTTCAGCAAGAGGAAGGCGGGCATCATGAAGGTGAGACCCTGAGGGGGTGCACCTGGGAGAGGGGTACACTGAGATCAGGGATACACCACCGTGAAGGTGAGACCCTGAGGGGGTACCCTGAGATCAGGGGTGCACCACCTTCAGCAAGAGGACGACGGGCATCATGAAGAAGGTGAAACCTCGGGGGGGGGAGGAGTTCTGAGGTGAACACAAGCTGGATGATGAAGTGAAGGGGGCCTTGGTGGGTGGGATTGGGGGACACACTTGAGGACACCAGGGGCTCTTGGAAGCCCACAGTGTTGTTAGGGGCGTGAGGTGCTCTGAGAGGACGCACCGTGGGGCGTGTAAGGCACAAGGAACATTGGGGTCAGGGCTCAGAGCTGGACTTGTACCTCAGTGAGAGGTGCCCGGGCACCTTGGGTGATGGTGGGGCAGGGAGTGCCCGGTGGAACAGTGTGCCCGGGCACCCTGGGTGATGGGGGGGGGGGGGGGGCAGGGGTTGCCTGGACACCCGTGGTGATGGGGAGCAGGGAGTGCCCGGGGCTCCAGTGGTCGCCCCAGCTGCCCGGCCCAGACCTGACGGGTGACTCAGGTGTCCATTTATCGGGTGTTTCTGGTTCCTGTCGGTAGGGAGATGGATGGCCCCGCAGCTGCCCCGGGCAGCTGTCCTCCCGGGGTTTACCCAGCTGTGCAGCCCGTCTACCGTGCCTGACAGCCGGGCACCCGTAGGGCAGCGGCGACACGTGGGCCGGAGGAGGGCAGCCTACACCGGCCCCTCGCCTCCATTCACTTGAAGGCGCCCAGAAGCGGCGTCAGGGCACTGTGGGCACAGCAGAGGTGCGCAGACGGGCTCCAGAGCTAGCGCCTCGTCTCAGCAGAAGCACATCGGGGAGCTCCCCCGGTGCAGCCCTCCCCGGAGAGCGCTGGATGGTGCAGAAGCTGGCACGGCGGCCTCTAGGCGCCTCTGGGCTGGTGTTCTCCATCTACACGGGCCCTGTGCCCCCCGAGGGTGTTTGTTAGAAATGACTGGATGCTTTCAGCTCCGCGGCTTTAGTGTGGTCTACAGGGCAGCCATGGCCGTCCCCCTTTGATGGGGGCTGCGGAGCATTCTCCCCTCCCTGCTAGCAGCCCAGCTCCTCGTCCGTGTACACTGAACCGGTGGGCGCTGCGGAGCTGGTTGTGTGAGCCCCCCCTGTCCAGGTACCATGCGGGGTCACTGCTTATACCGGCTTCACACTTCAAGAACAGCAGAGCGCTCTGCATCGGAAAGACTAAGAAAGCGCGGCCCAACCCAGCATAATACTAACATGTACCGTGAGCTGCAGACCTACTGAGGAACCAAAGCCTCGGGGCGCAGATCACCCCACAGTGCGCAGCCTCCAAGGGCTAACATGTACCTTGAGCTGCAGTCCTACTGAGAAACCAAACCTCGGGCGCAGATCACCCCACAGTGAGCAGCCTCCAAGGGCTAACATGTACTGTGAGTTGCAGACCTACTGAGAAACCAAAGCCTCGGGGCGCAGATCACCCCACAGTGAGCAGCCTCCAAGGGCTAACATGTACTGTGAGTTGCAGACCTACTGAGAAACCAAAGCCTCGGGGCGCAGATCACCCCACAGTGCGCAGCCTCCAAGGGCTAACATGTACCTTGAGCTGCAGTCCTACTGAGAAACCAAACCTCGGGCGCAGATCACCCCACAGTGAGCAGCCTCCAAGGGCTAACATGTACTGTGAGCTGCAGACCTACTGAGAAACCAAAGCCTCGGGGCGCAGATCACCCCACAGTGCGCAGCCTCCAAGGGCTAACATGTACTGTGAGCTGCAGACCTACTGAGAAACCAAAGCCTCGGGGCGCAGATCACCCCACAGTGCGCAGCCTCCAAGGGCTAACATGTACCTTGAGCTGCAGTCCTACTGAGAAACCAAACCTCGGGCGCAGATCACCCCACAGTGAGCAGCCTCCAAGGGCTAACATGTACCATGAGAATCAAACCTACTGAGAAACCAAGCCTCGGGGCGCAGATCCCCACAGTGCGCAGCCTCCAAGGGCTAACATGTACCGTGAGCTGCAGACCTACTGAGAAACCAAAGCCTCGGGGCGCAGTTCACCCCACAGTGCGCAGCCTCCGAGGGCTAACGTACCGCGAGCTGTAGACCTACTGAGAAACCAAACGTCGGGGCGCAGATCACCCCACAGTGCGCAGCCTCCAATGGCTAACGTACCATGAGCTGCAGACCTACTGAGAAACCAGAGCCTCGGGGTGCAGATCACCCCACAGTGCGCAGCCTCCAAGGGCTAACGTGTACCATGAGAATCAGACGTACTGAGCAACCAAGCCTCGGGCGCAGATCACCCCACAGTGCGCAGCCTCCAAGGGCTAACATGTACTGTGAGCTGCAGACCTACGGAGAAACCAAGCCTCGGGCGCAGATAACCCCACAGTGCGCAGCCTCCAAGGGCTAACATGTACCGCGAGCTGCAGACCTACTGAGAAACCAAACCTCGGGGCGCAGATCACCCCACAGTGCGCAGCCTCCAAGGGCTAACCTGTACCATGAGCTGCAGACCTACTGAGAAACCAGAGCCTCGGTGCGCAGATCACCCCACAGTGCGCAGCCTCCAAGGGCTAACGTGTACCATGAGAATCAGACGTACTGAGAAACCAAGCCTCGGGGCGCAGATCACCCCACAGTGCGCAGCCTCCAAGGGCTAACATGTACCGTGAGCTGCAGACCTACTGAGAAACCAAGCCTCGGGCGCAGATCACCCCACAGTGCGCAGCCTCCAAGGGCTAACATGTACCGCGAGCTGCAGAACTACTGAGAAACCAAACCTCGGGGCGCAGATCACCCCACAGTGCGCAGCCTCCAAGGGCTAACATGTACCATGAGAATCAGACGTACTGAGAAACCAAACCTCGGGGCGCAGATCACCCCACAGTGCGCAGCCTCCGAGGGCTAACATGTACCGTGAGCTGCAGACCTACTGAGAAACCAAGCTTTGGGCGCAGATCACCCAACAGTGCGCAGCCTCCAAGGGCTAACGTGTACCATGAGAATCAGACGTACTGAGAAACCAAACCTCGGGGCGCAGATCACCCCACAGTGCGCAGCCTCCAAGGGCTAACATGTACCGTGAGAATCCAACCTACTGAGAAACCAAGCCTCGGGGCGCAGATCACCCCACAGTGCGCAGCCTCCAAGGGCTAACATGTACCATGAGAATCAGACGTACTGAGAAACCAAACCTCGGGGCGCAGATCACCCCACAGTGCGCAGCCTCCGAGGGCTAACATGTACCATGAGAATCAGACGTACTGAGAAACCAAACCTCGAGGCGCAGATCACCCCACAGTGCGCAGCCTCCAAGGGCTAACATGTACCGTGAGAATCAAACCTACTGAGAAACCAAGCCTCGGGTGCAGATCACCCCACAGTGCGCAGCCTCCAAGGGCTAACATGTACCGTGAGAATCAGACCTACTGAGAAACTAAGCCTCAGGCGCAGATCACCCCACAGTGCGCAGCCTCCAAGGGCTAACGTACCATGAGCTGCAGACCTACTGAGAAACCAGAGCCTCGGGGCGCAGATCACCCCACAGTGCGCAGCCTCCAAGGGCTAACGTGTACCATGAGAATCAGACGTACTGAGCAACCAAGCCTCGGGCGCAGATCACCCCACAGTGCGCAGCCTCCAATTGGGCTAACATGTAGCATGAGCTGCAGACCTACTGAGAAACCAGAGCCTCGGGGCGCAGATTACCCCACAGTGCGCAGCCTCCAAGGGCTAACGTACCGCGAGCTGCAGAACTACTGAGAAACCAAACCTCGGGGCGCAGATCACCCCACAGTGCGCAGCCTCCAAGGGCTAACATGTACCATGAGAATCAGACGTACTGAGAAACCAAACCTCGGGGCGCAGATCACCCCACAGTGCGCAGCCTCCGAGGGCTAACATGTACCGTGAGCTGCAGACCTACTGAGAAACCAAGCTTTGGGCGCAGATCACCCAACAGTGCGCAGCCTCCAAGGGCTAACGTGTACCATGAGAATCAGACGTACTGAGAAACCAAACCTCGGGGCGCAGATCACCCCACAGTGCGCAGCCTCCAAGGGCTAACATGTACCGTGAGAATCCAACCTACTGAGAAACCAAACCTCGGGGCGCAGATCACCCCACAGTGCGCAGCCTCCAAGGGCTAACGTGTACCATGAGAATCAGATGTACTGAGCAACCAAGCCTCGGGCGCAGATCACCCCACAGTGCGCAGCCTCCAAGGGCTAACATGTAGCATGAGCTGCAGACCTACTGAGAAACCAGAGCCTCGGGCGCAGATCACCCCACAGTGCGCAGCCTCCAAGGGCTAACATGTACCATGAGAATCAGACGTACTGAGAAACCAAACCTCGGGCGCAGATCACCCCACAGTGCGCAGCCTCCGAGGGCTAACATGTACCATGAGAATCAGACGTATTGAGAAACCAAACCTCGGGCGCAGATCACCCCACAGTGCGCAGCCTCCAAGGGCTAACATGTACCGTGAGCTGCAGACCTACTGAGAAACCAAGCCTCGGGCGCAGATCACCCCACAGTGCGCAGCCTCCAAGGGCTAACATGTACCATGAGAATCAGACGTACTGAGAAACCAAACCTCGGGGCGCAGATCACCCCACAGTGCGCAGCCTCCGAGGGCTAACATGTACCATGAGAATCAGACGTACTGAGAAACCAAACCTCGAGGCGCAGATCACCCCACAGTGCGCAGCCTCCAAGGGCTAACATGTACCGTGAGAATCAAACCTACTGAGAAACCAAGCCTCGGGGTGCAGATCACCCCACAGTGCGCAGCCTCCAAGGGCTAACATGTACCGTGAGAATCAGACCTACTGAGAAACTAAGCCTCAGGCGCAGATCACCCCACAGTGCGCAGCCTCCAAGGGCTAACGTACCATGAGCTGCAGACCTACTGAGAAACCAGAGCCTCGGGGCGCAGATCACCCCACAGTGCGCAGCCTCCAAGGGCTAACGTGTACCATGAGAATCAGACGTACTGAGCAACCAAGCCTCGGGCGCAGATCACCCCACAGTGCGCAGCCTCCAAGGGCTAACATGTAGCATGAGCTGCAGACCTACTGAGAAACCAGAGCCTCGGGGCGCAGATCACCCCACAGTGCGCAGCCTCCAAGGGCTAACATGTACCGCGAGCTGCAGAACTACTGAGAAACCAAACCTCGGGGCGCAGATCACCCCACAGTGCGCAGCCTCCAAGGGCTAACATGTACCATGAGAATCAGACGTACTGAGAAACCAAACCTCGGGGCGCAGATCACCCCACAGTGCGCAGCCTCCGAGGGCTAACGTGTACCGTGAGCTGCAGACCTACTGAGAAACCAAGCTTTGGGCGCAGATCACCCAACAGTGCGCAGCCTCCAAGGGCTAACGTGTACCATGAGAATCAGACGTACTGAGAAACCAAACCTCGGGCGCAGATCACCCCACAGTGCGCAGCCTCCAAGGGCTAACATGTACCGTGAGAATCCAACCTACTGAGAAACCAAACCTCGGGGCGCAGATCACCCCACAGTGCGCAGCCTCCAAGGGCTAACGTGTACCATGAGAATCAGATGTACTGAGCAACCAAGCCTCGGGCGCAGATCACCCCACAGTGCGCAGCCTCCAAGGGCTAACATGTAGCATGAGCTGCAGACCTACTGAGAAACCAGAGCCTCGGGGCGCAGATCACCCCACAGTGCGCAGCCTCCAAGGGCTAACATGTACCATGAGAATCAGACGTACTGAGAAACCAAACCTCGGGGCGCAGATCACCCCACAGTGCGCAGCCTCCGAGGGCTAACATGTACCATGAGAATCAGACGTATTGAGAAACCAAACCTCGGGGCGCAGATCACCCCACAGTGCGCAGCCTCCAAGGGCTAACCTGTACCGTGAGAATCAAACCTACTGAGAAACCAAGCCTCGGGGTGCAGATCACCCCACAGTGCGCATCCTCCAAGGGCTAACATGTACCGTGAGAATCAGACCTACTGAGAAACTAAGCCTCAGGCGCAGATCACCCCACAGTGCGCAGCCTCCAAGGGCTAACGTGTACCATGAGAATCAGACGTACTGAGAAACCAAGCCTCGGGGCGCAGATCACCCCACAGTGCGCAGCCTCCAAGGGCTAACATGTACCGTGAGCTGCAGACCTACTGAGAAACCAAGCCTCGGGCGCAGATCACCCCACAGTGCGCAGCCTCCAAGGGCTAACATGTACCGCGAGCTGCAGAACTACTGAGAAACCAAACCTCGGGGCGCAGATCACCCCACAGTGCGCAGCCTCCGAGGGCTAACGTACCGCGAGCTGCAGACCTACTGAGAAACCAAACGTCGGGGCGCAGATCACCCCACAGTGAGCAGCCTCCAAGGGCTAACATGTACCATGAGAATCAGACGTACTGAGAAACCAAACCTCGGGGCGCAGATCACCCTACAGTGCGCAGCCTCCAAGGGCTAACATGTACCATGAGAATCAGACGTACTGAAACCAAACCTCGGGGCGCAGGTCACCCCACAGTGCGCAGCCTCCAAGGGCTAACATGTACCGTGAGAATCAGACCTACTGAGAAACCAAGCCTCAGGCGCAGATCACCCCACAGTGCGCAGCCTCCAAGGGCTAACGTGTACCATGAGAATCAGACGTACTGAGAAACCAAACCTCGGGGCGCAGATCACCCCACAGTGCGCAGCCTCCAAGGGCTAACATGTACCATGAGAATCAAACCTACTGAGAAACCAAACCTCGGGGCGCAGATCACCCCACAGTGCGCAGCCTCCGAGGGCTAACATGTACCGTGAGCTGCACTCCTACTGAGAAACCAAGCTTTGGGCGCAGATCAGCCCACAGTGCGCAGCCTCCAAGGGCTAACGTACCGTGAGAATCAAACCTACTGAGAAACCAAGCCTTGGGGCGCAGATCACCCCACAGTGCGCAGCCTCCAAGGGCTAACATGTACCGTGAGCTGCAGACCTACTGAGAAACCAAAGCCTCGGGGTGCAGATCACCCCACAGTGCGCAGCCTCGAAGGGCTAACATGTACCGTGAGCTGCAGACCTACTGAGAAACCAAGCCTCGGGCGCAGATCACCCCACAGTGCGCAGCCTCCAAGGGCTAACATGTACCATGAGAATCAAATCTACTGAGAAACCAAACCTCGGGGCGCAGATCACCCCACAGTGCGGAGCCAAAGGGCTAACATGTACCGTGAGAATCAAACCTACTGAGAAACCAAGCCTCGGGGCGCAGATCACCCCACAGTGCGCAGCCTCCAAGGGCTAACATGTACCATGAGAATCAAACCTACTGAGAAACCAAACCTCGGGGCGCAGATCACCCCACAGTGCGCAGCCTCCAAGGGCTAACATGTACCATGAGAATCAAACCTACTGAGAAACCAAGCCTCGGGGCGCAGATCACCCCACAGTGCGCAGCCTCCAAGGGCTAACCTGTACCATGAGAATCAAATCTACTGAGAAACCAAGCCTCGGGGCGCAGATCACCCCACAGTGCGCAGCCTCCAAGGGCTAACCTGTACCATGAGAATCAGACGTACTGAGAAACCAAGCCTCGGGGCGCAGATCACCCCACAGTGCGCAGCCTCCAAGGGCTAACATGTACCGTGAGCTGCAGACCTACTGAGAAACCAAGCCTCGGGCGCAGATCACCCCACAGTGCGAAGCCTCCAAGGGCTAACATGTACCATGAGCTGCAGACCTACTGAGAAACCAGAGCCTCGGGGCGCAGATCACCCTACAGTGCGCAGCCTCCAAGGGCTAACATGTACCGTGAGAATCAAACCTACTGAGAAACCAAGCCTCGGGGTGCAGATCACCCCACAGTGCGCAGCCTCCGAGGGCTAACCTGTACCGTGAGCTGCAGACCTACTGAGAAACCAAGCTTTGGGCGCAGATCACCCCACAGTGCGCAGCCTCCAAGGGCTAACATGTACCATGAGAATCAAATCTACTGAGAAACCAAACCTCGGGGCGCAGATCACCCCACAGTGCGGAGCCAAAGGGCTAACATGTACCGTGAGAATCAAACCTACTGAGAAACCAAGCCTCTGGGCGCAGATCACCCCACAGTGCGCAGCCTCCAAGGGCTAACATGTACCATGATAATCAAACCTACTGAGAAACCAAACCTCTGGGCGCAGATCACCCCACAGTGCGCAGCCTTCAAGGGCTAACATGTACCATGAGAATCAAACCTACTGAGAAACCAAGCCTCGGGGCGCAGATCACCCCACAGTGCGCAGCCTCCAAGGGCTAACATGTACCATGAGAATCAAATCTACTGAGAAACCAAACCTCGGGGCGCAGATCACCCCACAGTGCGGAGCCAAAGGGCTAACATGTACCGTGAGAATCAAACCTACTGAGAAACCAAGCCTCGGGGTGCAGATCACCCCACAGTGCGCAGCCTCCGAGGGCTAACCTGTACCGTGAGCTGCAGACCTACTGAGAAACCAAGCTTTGGGCGCAGATCACCCCACAGTGCGCAGCCTCCAAGGGCTAACATGTACCATGAGAATCAAATCTACTGAGAAACCAAACCTCGGGCGCAGATCACCCCACAGTGCGGAGCCAAAGGGCTAACATGTACCGTGAGAATCAAACCTACTGAGAAACCAAGCCTCTGGGCGCAGATCACCCCACAGTGCGCAGCCTCCAAGGGCTAACATGTACCATGATAATCAAACCTACTGAGAAACCAAACCTCTGGGCGCAGATCACCCCACAGTGCGCAGCCTTCAAGGGCTAACATGTACCATGAGAATCAAATCTACTGAGAAACCAAGCCTCGGGGCGCAGATCACCCCACAGTCCGCAGCCTCCAAGGGCTAACATGTACCATGAGAATCAGACCTACTGAGAAACCAAACCTCGGGGCGCAATTTTCTAAGCAATCCAAAAGGGAAGGTCCTCACGTTTTTGAGGACGTTTGCCCATCACTGAATTAATCATGACAGGACTTATCACAAGGCATTTGCCCTGTACCAGTGCCGGAGGCGCAGCCCCAGCCAGAGCCACTAGGAACGAACGAGAAAAACACTGCATCATTCGTCTATAGATGAAAATTACTTGCCCATATAGCAACCAAAGTTCTGCTATATTAACATTAAGATAGTTGGGATGTGATGTAAAACCAGCCAACACAGGCCAAGAAGCCCCATCAATACTTAAGGGGCCCATTCGAACAAAAGAAACCGGGTGAGGTAGGGCGCCATTAAACCAAATTGTATGCTCCCAGGACGTTAACGGAACTTCAGTCATCGCATAAGGACGATACGCTGCTGGGGCAGCATTGACCGTGTAAGCATGAAAAAATTTATCATTTGCATCAACTGCAGGAAATGTAACCCAGGTATAAAATACCTCAAAGTGGTATGCTGGATCCGCCTTGACCACATAAACAATTGTTGACCCTTTATTGGGGCCCCATGCTGTTTCAAATGTTGTGTAACTGCTGCTCGGCTATGTGCCGGAATCGTGACCGGCTGTGCCTTGATCTATAGCCAAAAGTCAGCAAAATGGTAGCGTCTAAACCTTTTAGAATTCAAGCTTGAAAAACCTACAGAAATAGGTTTTCCGTAGAACTGAAGGAGGCAAAGCCCTCCCACTAAGGACGTCTCCGGGAACCGGTGAGAGGGTATCGTGGATAAGCACAAGCGCTACTCTGGTGTCTCGCCTATAAGTACCAAGCCAAATGTTGGCGGCGCCATGTTGCAGGGATTATGCACAAGCACAGAACTATGCGTGGGATTATGGGATGTAGGGACTGAGTTATCCTACCACCTTAGTACCCATCAGCCTGGGACCGACTAGCTGTAGTGTCTCACTTGCCCTCCTACTCGCTCACAGAGGAACAAGTGATTAGACACCCCAGAAACACTCCCGACTCTCTCAGGAATCGCGGTTGCAAGACACACCCTTTCGCTGATACTCTTGTACTCGTTCACAATAAGGTCTGCTAGAGACACGAACAAGTTTAAAATATTTACTTCAACTAATGTGCTCTAGTATGCAGTATACGTGCCACAATAAGCAGAAAAATGCATAACAAAAATACGGTCAGCATAGCAATTAGTCCGTAAATCATAAAAGGAGCTGTCATAGTGAATGACAGCGTAGCCTAACCTCCCTCCTCTTGTATAGAAGCAAGATGATTATTATATAACAAAATATCTGGCCGTTATCTGCAGACCCCATACCTCAGTCTATAGATGGTAGATCTACATCATAGGTGCTGTCATTTTCTTCTCCCTGGAAAGGTCCCCCTCCAAGTGTGTGCTACCAATCCGTGTATTCCAATAAGACCAAAGTACGTGTTCCCAAACAAACAACTGCATCTGAATGTTTTGTCTAGGTGCTAGGGCCTGACCAGAATAACAAGGGGCATTGTTGTTTAACCTTGTTCACAATGTTGAGACTAAATGCCAGGAACCTGCAAAGTGTGAAAACAACTGTAGGTTCTTGTGTGAAAGTTTCAGGGAGGCATATGCAAAATAAACGCGTGTAGTAACGTGCGCAAAGCAGCGGACAGTGTGCAGCGCGCTCATGCTTACATAGGGAAGACGACCATGTCCTCGAGGGCCATGTGACAAGGGACTTCCATTTAACTAGACGGAAGCTAGATTGAAAACTCCTCCTTTGAACGGCCTACATTACTCATGAAAGGATGGGCCTTCCCATTTTAGTTCGTTTTAATTGTAGACTACAATCGATGGTATCCAATGCTGTGCTAAGATCTTGTAATAGTGCTGCAATATTTCACCACATTCAGCAAATCTTCTTAAGTCGTCATCTGCTAATGCAGATTTGCTAGCCATGTGTGGCCTAAAGCCCGCCTAAAGCCCGCCTGAGCCAAATCATCTTGTAGTTTAGATTCATCGTCTTGTCATGGTTGGGTTCCCGGTTTCGTTATGGGATTGGTATATGCAGAATTAATTAAACTGAATTACATTTGGTGGGGTTGTAGCAGAGGTTTGATAAGATCTGCAGTGTCCACGTTGTGGTTGACTGCCAGTTTTAAATAGTGTTAAAGATGTCTTTGGGGTAGTTGTGTCGCGGCTAAACAGGAGGAGGTGAGGTTATAATTTGGATTGTCTATGGAAACATTTCTCTTGTAGTTTTGCAAACGTTTTCCTGAACTGAAGTTTGTTACATTCCAGGTTGAGGCTTATTGTGTGGATGTGGTTCTTTTCTGCCTTTGTTCTCAGTTACTACAGGGTCTGGACCGCATGAATTATGTCGTAGAGCAGGAGACGTTTGTAGTTTAATGGATTCTACTCACATTGTCAAGGGTGAGAAGAGTGAGCTCAACTCTCACTAGCGAGACTGTTTTATAGATTAAATGTTGATCTTCGTGCTGATGTGTGTGGTATTTAAGGGGTTGTTCATCTGAAGACCATCTTCAGTTCTGGACGCCAACTTAGGGATTGTTTATTCAGAATATCCCCACCGTATTCTGCCAATTCATGTTCATCGTTCTACTTGCCGGGTCAGGCGGCTTAGTGGACTAATGCATCCACTGTAGGGGCCTGTGTTCGACCTCATGGTCACTGGTTCTAATCCAGGCAGGTCCACTCAACCTTTCATTCATCTGAGGTTGATAAAATGAGTACCATTGAGTTGGGTAGCAATAAACATCTGTTATTCAGCAGCAAGGTACCATTCTGGGTGAACATGCACTTTACAAATGCATGTTATGTTACTTCTAAGCCTATAACATGGTTTCTGCCTGAGTGAGTAGAGGATAGCCCCAGTGCCTTTTGAAAACAAACATTTAATATATAATTATAATAATGTTTGTTAGATTTTTTTCTTGCTAAATATCCCAGCAGTAGCATAAGTAAGGGTATAGTACCTTATGTGGCTAATAGGTCTCTTTACAACTCCACATTGACACCTAGTAACAGCCTGTGGTACTGCACCCTTTTCTTGCTTCGTGGATATTATTGTATTACTTATGGTACTGCTGGGTTACTTTATAACAAAAAAACTAACCAATATTATTTGCAACACCAATAGCTCAAACTTTCAGTAATGCGAGACGTATCTCATTGTAAATACTTGTTAGCCAAAGACACTGGAAATGATGGGGTAAGAACTAAATTATGTAGCAGTGTTGACTAAATTATGCCGCAAGAAGCGGAGCGTTTTGAAGCATAATGCAGTATCATTTTGTGGCAGCAACATTGAATTGTTTGATGTTTCTAATACAAATTTATTCTGTCAATGTAAACGTTTCATCTCGCTAGTTACAGTTTAACACTAGAACGCAGCAATTCAAAGGTGATCAGTTAACTTTTGCAAATGAATAAATCAAAACATGCAAATTGCATGCACTACCTTCAAGGCCTTTAAGACTTAGTGGTGACCAAATAAATGCAAGTACCTGAATGGCTTCCGGCAGTTTCAAGTGGGTTGTTGATACAAACAGGGAATCGCGTGATTCGTATGGTGTCCTGCCTTATGGGTTCACTGTCCACAGAAGTTGAGAAAATTGTATATTTTCTTATCTTTCAGGTGTATTTTTGGCTTCAATGGTGCCGCAATTGTAACAAAAGTAAATACATAGAAAAAAAGGCGTGTGGCAGCAGCTTTTTTCCCCGATTTATTTAGTTTTGAAGCAATCACGACATGCCGTGCTTCACCTTTAAATGTGTGAAGCTCAAAGCGCAGCGTGCCGCGAATGCTAATTAAATAATTAGTAAAAAACATTTTAAACAAATTACCTCCTCTGCAGCATCACGGGTTGAACATGTGCCTCGTACAGCAACTACACCATGGGTTGCAAAAGCCAGACAGCATGTCGTGCCTGCTTCAGCACGACAATAATTAACTAAATAGTGCTCACTAACTGTTAATGAAACCTAGAGAGTAAGGACACATGTAAGAGGTGCCGTTCTCATGAGAGGTAATAACAAATGAGATGGAGGTACTAAGGAGGGACTACTAAGCCTATTCACAAATCAAAAGCCACCATTTACAAAGGACAGTAAGAGGAGCCAGTTGAAAAGCTGGGCGGAGCTTAAAATCCATACCTGAATACAGCTTATCTTGAAGAGACAGCGCAAGCGCTGCCTAACCGAGACCCAAACAGCAGTGTCGACAGCGTAGAGCCACGATAAGCACTTTGTGTTTACTGAAACATGGATGAAGTGGTATTGATTTGGACTTATTGGATGGTTGTCACACAGGTACTGTGACTGATAATAGCAGTCCTGGGTTTTAGTTTTTTTTATGTCTTACCTCTATAAAGTGATTATGGAAGACACCTGTTGGTCGATATGGGGCTCAGGGCTTTGTCAATGTTTTAAACATAACCCTAGAACACAAGGACAAAAAAGACAAGTGACCAAATGTCTGCTAGTAGATGAAAAGAAATGGGAAATGTCACTAAAAAGACATTACGTACTTTTTTGAAATTATACAAAAATATCTATCATGGAGACAAAATTGACCAGTAGTCGGACCATAACCAGTTAATAAACCAAACAATACTTAAAAGAAAATCTTGACAAGCCCTCAACTTAACTTAAAACCACCTTTGCCCTAGTTGAAAAACAAAACTGAAGGCAATTCATCTATACTTATTGCACGAAACACACTAGACAAGATTAAAAAGGCAATTGAACAACATGCACAATGGTCAGAAGAAGTATTTGGTTTTAAATATGTGAATGCTTAGAGGAGCCAAGCTGGTTTCTGTGGCTTCAAAGGAAAAGTGGCATCTTTTTGACTTGTTTTTGGACCTTTTAAAGGTTTTATTTAAAAGCATTGCATAAATCTGGATTCTGAGCCCCCCCCCCTCTTGAATTACTATGTGTTGTCTTTTGCTAAGCTTATAAGTGAATCCGACGTTTTCTTGTTTTTAGTTGAGCAGTATATACAGATCACTTAAAAAGGTGTATGTTATTTCCCCTTTTAGTTTGTCATCATAAATAATGAGATTGTGTAGGAAGGAAGAGTATTATGCAGTGAGGCTGGTTAGGCTTCAGTATGTAATACTCTCACAATATCCCAAAGATGGTCCTTGGATTCACAATAATAAATCCTTAGGGCAGTCCTGGTAGTGTGGCAAAGAGTAGCCAGGCTTTACTGGAGGAATGTGTTAAGAATACCAACAATGCCAATAATTAATTGACACGACCCTAAATAAATCTGTCACAATTTATCAAAATAAAGCAGATTTTAATATAAATTTAGACACCAAAACGAAGACTATCAGATAAGTATAACAGGAGTTATGGATTTTAGAAGAAAAAGTAAATCCGTGCAAATCATTACTGCAAAACTTTAACATTGTGGTTAGTGGTAAAAAAGCACTAGTGACAATCAGTCATTTGCAGGTCAAATTGTGTGGAACCCACTGGGGGATAAGGTGATTCTGTTCCCAGAAACAGGCCATGGCAGTTAGTTGAATTTTACCTGGCTCGTGGACCCCGGTGCAGAGTTGCTCTGGCTGGCTGTGGTGCTGAAGCAGAAGCCGCGGGGGAGATGGTTTTACTGCTTAGAAGGTGCTGGTGAGGAAATGGATGCAAAAAGTCCACAACGGGGCCACTCCAGTGTTGAGTAAAAGGATGGTAGCCGGACTGGCCACCAACAAGCCTTGGCAGCGGTAAGGTCAGTGAGAAGTTGTTTTGAGATCCGGGGGAAGCGGTAGCCATCTGAAACTTGCTGGAGGTCAGGACTACGTTTCCCACAATGCACTTGACCATTTACTTTTGGGCTATCCCTCGGAGGGCCCAACGGCCAGCGATTCTTTGGTTCCAGGATGTTGTTTTTACCTGCGGACTGCAGGGCACTAGTGCCACTAGTCCAAGGGAGTTTGTAGTTGCCTTAGGCTCGCAAAGGGGTCCCTCTGTTTGGTGGAACCAGTTTTTGGACCGGGATGAGTCTGTCGTGCAGTATCAGAATGGTTGCCACAGGTGCAGAGTAACGCACCTTTGTTTTTTGAGGATCCTTTAGTCACACTCTAGTCCTCTGTTGCAATTCATATCAGAACTGAGGTTCTGGTGACAAGGGTGCCCCTTAACTCCTTGGTTTAGGTATGTTAGGAGTGTAGCTGCAAGTAGCCAATGGGCTACTAGCCCCAGCAGCTATTCCGCCCCTAAGGTGACTACATCCGTGGGGCGGGGGGGTGTCACCTTTTCTGCCCAGAACCCTCTATTCTGCCACACTTAAAAATAGTAGAAACCTTTCTTGGCTGTGCAGATCAGGTAGTCCAACCTAGTGGTCTGGCTGGCCTTCTGGGGCTGTACACCTCCTGGCTATATAATTTTTGGCTTTCCCGGGTGCGGATGTGCTAGGGGGCAGGGGAGCGGCTTTGTCCTCTGGCAGGCAGCATGGATGCATATCGGAGTCGGTGAAAGCTTTGAAGTTCGCTGCCTTGATGTGCCACTTCACTAGCCATCCTGTCGGGGATGGAGGTGTCACCTCCTTCCTGTCCAGGCTGTTTTTGACTCCTGGGAGAGTTCACACCTCCTGGCAGGGTGTCCGATTCTTGTCTTGGCAGCGGCAGCTGCGTGCTGCCAGCCAGGGCACAGGAAAGGCTGGGGCAACCAAGTGGGCAACCTCTAAGGTATGGTCTTATAGGTGCATGCCACATCGACTATGACACAAGAATCATGTCGGTGGTGAGGCAAGTTATTTTTTTTATACTTTACTTGACATATTTTAGTGGTGCCATAATGGAGCTGGCAACCTCGGGGTGTCCGGGTGCCAGCCCATGTTATCCTATGGTCCGCTGATCACTTATAGTAGCCCTTAATGGAAAGAGGCTACTGTATGGTTTATATAACCTTGAACTTGTATGTCCACATCTTTAATATAATGCACCGTGCCTACCGGGCTCAGGAGGCCTTCCTTAGGGGTGACTGGCATATATTAAAGATAGTGCTGTGACCTTGCCATTCATGGTGAGGGCAAAGTAGAGTTCAAGCAGTTTGCACTGCTCCTGCAGTCTGCGAAGGCAGGACTGCTGTTATCTGTTTACTTGGGTCACTCGGGTGGCACAAACAGTGCTTTAGGCCCTGGTGAACCTTTTTTCTCCTATGCCCTGGGTACCACTGGTACCACTTACCATATAAAAAAGGCAGTTTCCTACAGATTGGATGTTTAGGTTGGGTTTCTTGGCTGTCGTTGGTACCCTTTATTTAAATTTTTTAAAGACCTGTAGCTGATGCAATTTCTGCCCCAATGCACCCCGCATTCATTTAATTCCCTCCGTCCAGAGATGAGACTGTTAAAGTTTCTCACCTGAATTGCACTAATAGTTGAATGAAAATACTAATTCCTTGCCCATGTAATTTGAGAAGCCTGCACTTGATTCCTTCATTCCATTATTCATCCAAACCTGACAGTCGCTATTAAAATGATCTTGTAGCTCAAGATCTATTTGATGAATCTAACTCGTGTCTAAAGGCCCTTGTTGATGCAATCTTTTTAGGTTTGTAACTTACGAGTAGTTGTTGTGTGCATATGGAAAATATTCATAATGATTACACCTGAGACTGTATGGATTGGTATTTTTATATAGCGCGACCCTGGCTGTGAAGAAGCAGAACCATCTAAATTATGGGAGGGATCCGGCGGTTATAAGGTTGTGTGGATTCAACAAATGTATTTAGACAGTGAGAATAGATGATTCGCCAGACTCACACGGTGTGGGATTGGAACTTGGGTCCCGGTTCCAAAGGCAGCAGCCCAAACCGCTAGAGTACATCTCCTCCCAATCGCATGTCTGAAAAAATAAATCATCACAGGTTTGTGCTCTAAATTTGTTAGTATGTGACCTGTATCAAGTTTGTTAGGTATAAAGTTGCATTAAGTTTACCACATCTGGGGAGCGTGCATGAATGAATGTGTAGTGCATTATAACCTTGAATTTAGCCTGCTCAATGGTTCCCCCGAAGCGGTTTCCGCGCATGGCCTTAATCATGCAGGCATTGCCACACGTACACTGTTACCACGCATGGCCTTCACCACGCATTTTTTTAACCATGTACGTGGTGAGGGCATATGCTGGTAACCGCACCTGCGATAAAGGCTATCGGTGTCGTTAGAGGAGCGAAGAATCCAGAAAGACCGTCACCAACGCACTCCTAACAAGCAGACTGGACTACGGAAACGCCCTCTACGCTGGAATCAACAAATCCCTGCTACGCAAACTCCAGACCATCCAGAACACCGTGGCCAGACTCGTCCTTGGCATCCCACGACATGAACACATCACCCAACACCTGCGAGACCTCCACTGCGAGACCTCCACTGGCTCCCCGTCAAGAAGAGAATAACTTTCAAGCTACTCACCCACGCCTACAAATCCCTCCACAACACCGGACCCAAATACCCGAACGAAAGTCTCCTTCCACGTACCCAGGAGAAACCTCCGCTCCGCCAACCTCACCCTCGCAGAAACCCAGCGCATCCACAGAACCAGAGCGGGAGAAGAACCTTCTCCATCGCGGCTAAAGCCTGGAACAAGCTCCCGATCAACATAAGACGCTTCCCCACTCTGCACACCTTCAGGAAGATCCTCAAGACTTAGCTCTTCAGCTGACCCGGAGCTGCACTCCCACCTCCCCCGCACCACCGCCGTGAGACCCCCACAGGTGAGTAGCGCGTTTCACAATTCCCTGATTGAAGAGATCCTTCTGCTGCCTCTTGATGTATGTGCTAGATGTAGGGCTTAGAGAAGGGTTGGGAATCTTTTTTTTTTTTTTTTTAACAGGGAGGGGGTTGCTCTTGGGGTCTAGATTTAGGGCTTAGGGAAGGGTCTGGTAACTTTTGCTGGGGACTAGAATTGGCGTTTAGGGAACAGGCTTCAGGACTGAGGGCAGGGGTTAGGGAAAACATTTCACACGCATAGGCCTTTACCATACATGCTTTACAACAAAATACGTTGTGCAAGCATGCGTGGTAAAGGATATGCGTTACAACGGAATGCGTTCCATCATACAACTGTCGGGAAATACACTAAGGCTAAGCCAGGATCTTATATTTGTGTTTTGTTGACCTTCGCAGTGCTTTTGATCTGGTGGATCACTTAATCCTGTGGCATACCCTACTTTCACATGAGGCACCTAACAATATTATCATCTATCTTTCCAAATTGTCTGCTAAGTTACGTTTTGGCCCTAAGGGGGAATGTACTCACCCATTTAAAATCAAGAGAGAAATCTGACCCCTTGGGGCTCTTCAGGCTGACGCGCCTATTGTTGCCAGCTATTCAGTTTCTGTGCTACTCTATGCCTACAACGTGGTACTGGTGTCAAGAACTGCTGTCGGCCTACACAGATTGATGGATACCTTTGTTGATTTGGTGGATGGGAGGAAACTAAAGATTAACAATTCTAAGACATTTATGATGATATGTGGTAAAAAGAACCAGAAGTGTAGGACCTCTTATATTGGGGGTCCCCTGATCAAGATGGTAAACTCATTTAACTATTTGGGTATTTTATTTGGCAGTAATGGCTTATGGGTTAATCCTGTACAAAATGCTAGATTAAAAATGAGTAGAGTCTGTGAGGGTGTTTTCAGATTTTCTAGTAAATTTGGTAGCCCCCCTATGTAAGAAATGGTTAATATATATAAAGCTAAAGCATTGTCTTCTGCTATGTATGGAGGGGGCCTTTGGGGCTATATGCCTTGCCGTCCTCTTCAGTTTGAGGAAAATGCCTTCCTTAAGCGACTGTTGAGTATTCCTTTCTCCACTTCGACCTACATTATCCACAGAGCGATCCGGTTAACCTAGTTGGAGGATTTACTCTCACTTAAGCCGGTCCTGCTTTGGTGCTCAGTGAGGGCCTAGCCTGAAACAGCCTTTTGCTAAATCCATTATCAATCAATCAATCAATCACAGAATTTGTAAAGCGCACTACTTACCCGCGAGGGTCTCAAGGCGCTGGGGGGGGTCCTGCTACTGGTCGAACAACCAGGTCTTGAGTAGCCTCCTGAAGGTCAGCAGGTCTTGGGTCTGTCGTAGGCTTAGTGGAAGGGTGTTCCAGGTCTTGGCGGCGAGGTGGGAGAAGGATCTGCCGCCGGTGGTAGTTCTTCGAATGCGAGGGACGGTGGCGAGGGAGAGGTCGGCGGAGCGGAGTTGGCGGTTGGGGACGTAGAAGAGGAGTCGTCTGTTGAGGTAGGCTGGGCCAGTCTTGTGGAGTGCCTTGTGTGCGTGGATGAGGAGTTTGAAGGAGATTCTCCTGTCGACGGGGAGCCAGTGCAGGTTCCTCAGGTGGGGGGTGATGTGGCTGTGGCGTGGTAATGGATTGTGGATTGTCTAGCTCTTGGTCATGTTTTTAACATCCCCTGGCTTTCCTATTTTAACTGCTGCATTATACCTCTGTGATTAGAACCCAATGTAACTTGTTAGTATTGCATAAGATTAAGATCAAAGCCCTTTTCTTAGGGGGAAGGTCTGGAAACGGGGTCCTCAGAGTCCAGGAAACCAATAGAAATATATGTTGATCACTTCTGGGGATGGATTCCAGCCGTATCGATCTATGGCCTCAACCCCCCCCCCCCTCCCAACATCAATTTTGTTTTGACTTGGCTATGCCTGGGTATAATACATTTCTTAGTTTCCTTCTCTTGTTAGAAGCAACGGCCCAGTGGTATTACTCTGTGCCCATGTGACGGTACTTTCAAGCAGAGGACGCAGCACTTTATTCAGTTTTGCAGTTTTTATGATGGACTACGGAGAAACTATTTGAAACCTCTTTTTAGAACAAATAATGCTAGGGACTCTAAGGCGGCTTTAAGATGTGTGTGCTCCGAAAGATCCTCTTTTATGTTTTTGTATTGCCTGATGTACACGGGGAGCATTTTGTATTCGAGTATCACACTCTAGTTCCTCAATATGGATTATTTCCACTTTTTTACTTTGATGTTTTTATAGTGAGGCAAAGGAATATCACTTGAAACGGCCCTCTTTAGTAACCATTAGGCAGGGTTTACATTTCTTTTAGGATCCTTGTGTGCACCATTGAATATCTTCATGTCGCTGCATTGTTCTATACCAATGGGGTGTGGTTGGAGTAGGGAAAGTACCATGTTTTAGCTCACACCATGGTGGGACAGGGATCCATTTTAGACATATTTTTAAAGAATGTTTGTCTTCTGTTTTATATGATCTGATTTGTTCTATTTTTAAGGATGTTTTAAGTTTTTGATCTTGTATTTTTTCTGTGCTCTTTTATGGTTAACCTGTTTGAACCAAATAAAGATTTTGAACTGAACTGACTTGAGCCAACTATGGATTGTGAATTTTCATATCTGTCCCTGCTCAACCTCATTGCCTTTTGAATCAATTGGAGATGCCCATCGACATCGGGCCATTCTAGGTTACCAATTTGAATGACTAAATGCAAGTGTTGAGTAGTTACAGTAAGGACATTTCTGGACATGTTCGACTAAATTCCTCTAATAACACATAAATTACAATTACAGGTCCATGCATTTAGCCTGCCTTTATACATAAAACAGAGCTATAAGGAACAAGGGTCCCTAAACTGACCTGAAGGGCATAATACTCTAAGTGCACATCAATAATGCACCGGAGAAATGAGATGAATCTATAGTTTACATATAATTTAAACTGTTATTTAGGGGTATGCAATCCTACGGGGTGCACATGAGCTGCTCAGTTCCTGCATGGTGCACCATGGGAAAACCTTCCTTAGCTCCTGTTATGTTATGGGTGCAGTACTAGCCCCAGGTCTGTCCCTGTAGAACCAACATTTCCTCATTGTGTGCATCATTTGACTTGGACTTCAGTTTACGTAATGGAGTCCACATGTCCGTTTTTTTTTATTTTTTTATTTTAAATTTAAATTTTTTTATTGCATACTTCTCAGGTTACACTGCCAATTGCCTGCAACCCTGAGGCCGGCGGCTTATCTTCTGAATGAAAGTACACAGCTTTCTTTGCCAACAACCCGAAGGGCAGGCAGCGGATTTCAACCAGTATGCATCCTCGTTTTGATAACAAACTGCAACGCAATCATTTACATCTAAACATCAAAACCAGCTTAACCCTTTAACCCCCCCCCCTCTGCCATTCTATCCGATCATGAGGCAAGCCCCTTCAGTGCCTGTCAATCAATCTGCCATGCCGCTTACACTTTACCATTCTTTGCATAGTCAACGGCTCATACCCCATTTAGTCGGTGCACAGTGGCAAGCCCATGTCCCACCTCCAATCATGTTGCCAGTGGTGTCCAACCAGACCGATCGCCGCCGCCGCCCCTCCTATCCTAGTCCCTCTGGAGGTCTGCTCCTCCCAAGCGCAACCAATTAGCAAATGGTTCCCATATGTCAGCCGGTCTGGATCTGCTTGGCATTAGTTCCCAGAAGACAGACAATTGATCCTTACAATACGTCACAGCCCTGACCCATTCAGCTATCGCAGGAGGGTTCTGTTTCTTCCAATGTATGGCCACCTGCCTTTTCGCCAGCAGCAGCATCATGGCCGTGAGTTTGCGGTGTTCTTTCGGAATTTCTTGTACATACCCTAACAGCGCCATCATCGGTGTTGCTGGTAGTGAGGCATTTATTATATTTCCCATGGGTCTAAAGACGTCTGCCCAATATTGCGCTATAGTTCCCCAATTCCAAGCCAAGTGAGTAAACGTGGTGTTCTGAGCTCCGCATCTCCAACACCTCGCATCTGGGTGGAGGCCCATGCGATGCAACTGTGACGGTGCGCGATATAATCTATGCAGGAAGTTAAAGTGGATAAGACGCAGTCTATAATTCGGTGAGAGATATTTCAGCTGGGAACAGCAGAACTGCCATTGTTTGTCAGTAATTGTTAAGTCGGCCTCTTTTTCCCATTCCACTTTGGAGGTAACACAAGTGATTGGAGATTCCCCCTGTGTGATGCTGTAGATGCGTGTAATAAGTTTCCGGGGTGATGAGTTCGATAAGATATTCTCCAGCGCAGGCAAGGTAGGAGGCGCGCTTGGAAACTCTTTATATCTGGATCTACATGCTGCTCTGCACTGGTAATATAAGAGCATATCTGACGCAGTCTGTGGATCGCACATCTGCGTTAGTGTTAGAAATTCGCCATCTGGGAATAGGTCGCTCCCTTTCTCTAGTTTGTGTGATTTCGCCCTCATTGTAATTGCCTTGTCTAGCATGGGGCTCAGTAAGGGGTTACCTCCTATGGGCATAGATGGTGCATAAAGCACTAGCTGTCGTGCCCTCTTCGCAATTCCTTTCCACGCCCATCTTACCGCTTCCACTGTCTATTTCCTGGTGTGGGCGTTTATACGGTTTATATATGGCCGTGTTAAGCGGGAGTGGTGCGACTGTCTATTTCTATCGCCACGTGAGGTTGGAATGGTGTAGGGTGGTGCCAAAAGTGTAGGAACTGCGCTTGTGCACTGTAAGCCTACAGCTCGAAGTCTGGAGCGCCCAACCCACCCTGTGTGAATGGCAACGTCAATGTTTTCCATGAGACTCGGGGTTGCTTACCCGCCCACACGAATTCCAATATGTTGGAACGTAGCCGTTTAAAAAAATGAACATTCAACGGCATAGGAATGTTCACAAATAGGTATAAAAATTTGGGCAGTATTACCATTTTTGTAATAGCTATGCGCCCTGTCAAAGATAAAGGCAGTCCTTTCCATCTTGGTATCTTGCTCTCAAGCCAGTCCATTGCCCTACCATAGTTGGCCGTCCATATTTCCTGCAACGATCTACTTATTCGGATACCTAGATATTTCGTCTCCCCTTCTGTCCATTGTATCGGAAATTCTGAGTCAAACAGGACTGTGGTGTCAGTGAGTGGTAGCATCACCGATTTTTCCCAGTTAATCTGGATCCCGGTCAGTCCGCCATACCGTATCAGTTCCCTCATCACTGTGTCAAAGTTGTCTCTAGGGTTAGTCGGGTATATAGTCATATCATCTGCATACATTGATATCAAAAGTCCCCTGGATGTAAATCCAATGCTTCTCTGTGTATGGTGTTGCCGGAGCCTGGCCGTGAGCGGCTCTGTGGCTATAGCAAACAATAATGGCGACAGTGGGCAGCCCTGTCTTGTTCCTCTAGTAATGTTAAAAGGTTCCGATATCTGCCCATTTATCTTAACCCTCGCTATCGGGTTCCATATAGTATTTGGATCTGACTAATGAATATGGGGCTGATACCTAGGCATGTCAATAAGGTAAAGAGAAATTTCCATTCCAGTGAATCAAACGCTTTCGTGGCGTCCAGAAGTGCCGCGGTAGCCCGCACATGCGGGGCCAGGTAATGGAGCATGCCAAAGATCGTCCTCAGGTTGTGGGCAGTGGAGCGGCCTTGTACGAATCCTGACTGGTCTGCCAAAGCCATCTGTGGTATCATGGGCTGTAGTCTATTCGCTATTAACTTGGCGTATATTTTGGCGTCCAAGTTTATCAGGGATAACGGACGGTAAGAGTCCGGGCTGGTCGGATCTTTGTCCGGCTTCAATATGGTTATTATAGTGGCCTCACGAAGCGTCGGAGGGAGTATACCAGTTTCCATTGCTTCCAGGTATACCTGTAGTAATTTGGGGGCTAGGATGTCAGCATATTCTTTATAAAATGCTGCCGTTAAGCCGTCCGCTCCTGGGGCTTTGTCTG
Source organism: Calotriton arnoldi (assembly GCA_963921515.1). NCBI lineage: Eukaryota > Metazoa > Chordata > Amphibia > Caudata > Salamandridae > Calotriton > Calotriton arnoldi. Next base: position 2,198,615 of record CAWUFW010000534.1, read on the forward strand.
TTGGCATACTATTTATTACTTGCTTAACGTCCTCTGTCGTAATTGGCAACTCCATGTACTCGCGGGCACTATTGTTAAACCAGGCCAGTGCTATATCATCTAGATACTCAACTATGTCCCCCTGCGACGGGTCCGTTTGAGAGGTGTATATAGTCTTTTATAAAACAGGGACATGACACTCAGTATGTCAGGTGGTGTTCTAACTATGTCCCCGCTATCCGTATGTAATTCAGTTATGTAAGTCAACCCTCTGGGTGTGCTAAGTAATCCTGCTAGTGTTTTCCCCGGTCTCTCACTCTCCCCGTATCGCCTCGCCTGAGCATGCTTATTCAAATATGCCGTCTCCCTCTCTGCTTCGTCCTGGAATTATGTTATTTTAGACCTTATCTTTGCTGTGATCTCTGGGGACTGGCCGAGTAGTTGCAACTGTTCCAGCTCGTATTTCTCGCTCTAGCCTGCTAAGTGTATTACGTATATCTTTTAGGACGCCCGTTTTAAGTGCTATGCAATCACCTCTCGTAACCGCCTTAAAGGCTTCCCAAAGTGTTCCCGGTGAGTCCACCGTACCTTCATTTAACGTGAAATATTCTGTAATCTTGTTATGCAGCTCTTTGCGAAAAACCAGGTCCATTAGGGCGCTAGATGGGAATCTCCAGGCAAACGGCTGGACATATGCAGGAGGTATGCACATTCGTATCTGGGCAGACGCATGATCTGAAAAAGTGCGGGGATGGTGTGTGGCCTCTGTCAGCCAGGTGTGAAGGTCCTTAGAGACCAACCAAAAGTCCAGGCGTGACCACGCATTCCGATGGTGTGTAACACAAGTGCCTGCTCTTACTGATGAGTGTATGGCCCTCCAGGAATCTATTAACTGGAGATCCTCTATAATGTCATGTAGCATTGCTGCTGCCTTTGGGTGGTGTACCCGAGATGTGCCCTGTCTGTCTGACTGTGTTGACAGGACTATGTTAAAATCTCCTCCCCATAGAACCGCTGTATGCCCCAATGCTTGTATCTTCTGCCATATGTGTTGAAAAAATTCCGGACTATCTGTGTTCGGGCCATAGATGTTAACCAGTGCTACCGGGGTGTGATACAGCTCTCCCTGCAATATTATGTATCTACCCTCTCTGTCTACGATCGTGTTGTGTGTTCGCCAATGTAGTCCCCTGCGCAGGAGTATTGCCACTCCCCTGGAATAGTTGGAATAGCCAGCCTCCACTACCACCTCCCATCTCTTATTCTTAAGCATTCCCACTGATGTGCTTGTCAGGTGTTTCCTGTAAAAAACATATATCCACCATATGCCTTGTGAGATAAGAGTGGATCAGTCTCGTCTTTCTGCGATCATTTAAGCCTCTAACGTTCCACGTAAGGCATGTTAGTGAGTTCATGTTTGTTTTCTGTGACATGTCTATTCGTAGAGATCCAAGCCAGCCGTACACCGGTTGTGAGGATGTGCACCGCTGAGTGTCGTCAGCGTGTGCGGAGGCAACCGAGCGCCATCTCCCTGCAAGTAGGATATCGCAGTACATGGCAGACCCCTATCATGCGTGCAAAGTTGTACATTTTGTGGCAGTTCTAAAATACTAAAAAGTGCAACTGTCCCCCCCCACCCACACCAACCCCCCAACCAGGTTGTGTAACCCCCCCCCCCCCCCACCCTTAACCCAAAGCAAAAAACAATCTAAAATTAGTAACCAACAGAGGGGAATCATCCCACAGGGCACGTGAGGTTGCCGGCAAACTCCCGGCAGGGTGGCCGAGCTTTAAACACCACGCGCAAACACTCAGGAACCTCCCAACAATAACGGACTATATATTTGTCAGGGATGCTGTCAACGTGTATAAAGCAACACAGCCCCTCAACGTGAGAGCAGAGCTCCTATCTTACCAGTTATCCTCAGTGCTTAGAGCCACAACACCCCAAGTGCTCTGCATCGCTTAACGGCATGTATTCTAGTCTCTGTTGTTTCAATCGTTGTCGCTGAGTCTGTTCTCCATCTGTCCATCACTCGAGGCCGTTTGCTGCTTGTGTTCCTTCGCCATTTGTTTCGCATGTGCCAGTGCTGCTTTAGCGTCTGTGAAAAAGGTTGGCTTGCCATGTCCCTGAATACGCAGCTTGGCCGGGTATATCAGCGCATATTTGGTCCCAATTTGTTGAAATATTTTCTTTGCAGGGATAAATTCTCTACGGGCAGTTTGTACTTGCAGTGTAAAGTCAGGGTACAATGCAACATCGTTCCCTTGATATTGAATGGCACCCTTTTCTCTAGCTAGGCGGAGTATTGAATCTCGGTCCCTGTAATTAAGTACTCTCGCCAGTATCGGCCTCGCTGGCGCTCCCGGCCGCGGTCTGGGGCCCAGGGACCTGTGTGCTCTTTCAATAAGAAACATTTGGGACAGGTCAGGCCCGAATAGGTCTCATCATAGTTTCTACATATTGTTCCATATTTTGAATGTTCGTTGTTTCAGCAATTCCCGTTATCCTTATGTTATTCCTTCTCGATCTCGCTTCCAAATCCTCGTTCTTTTGTTGTATTACAGCCAACACTTTATCCATGCCTCTCATTTTCTTCTCCATTTCGGTCTGTCCCTCCTCCGTCTCCGTCACTCTCGTCTCCAGTACACTCACACGTCCCTCTTGCTTGTCCATCGGTTGAGTGATTCTATCCATACGTTCCGCAAGCGTATCCATTTTGGAATCTATGCCTTGCAGGCTGGTTTTCAGTTCTTGGAACATCGATCGGATGTCATCTTCTGGCGGCTGACTGGCGGCCGCGTCCTCCGCAGGATCCCGACCGCTCATGTCATTATCAGCCGGTTTGTTGGACTTTTTGTCAAAGTTGATCCTAGGTTGTCTCGTGTCCGGCTTCCCCATGCTCGCAGAGTATTGGCTGGTGCCGTGCTGTGGGCGCACTTGCTAAGTGTAGTCTGGGCCAGCGGTTCCAGGAGCCCACGGCAAGATCTATCCCCGTATTCTTCAAATTTTTCTTTACGCTAGTGTGTCCCCGCCACCACCTCGTCGGAGCAGCCCGTCCCCCTCGGTTTTCCTCAACGCCTGCAGGTAGGGTCGTCCCGCACGCTGCTCCCGTCTCATACACCTACGCCTATGTCCCATAGGGTCAGCCCGGCCACAGCGCGGTAGTGTCCACCCACTGCTGCAGTCCAATGTGTCTGTGCGTCCGTCTCCGCAGCCCTGCACGGCGCGCCACTTCCAGCAACGACCTCTGATTACGTTCTTCCACCTGTGTATCGTCCTGGGCCCGCGGGTCCAGCCACAGCCTCAATCAGTTCCTCCCAGGTCCGCGGGATTACTGCCGGAGTCCGGCCTCGGAAGCCGCAGACGGCAGGGCCCAGTCAGCAGGCCACCACCCAGCGCCCCAATGAGGTCTGCTTCAGTCACCACAGAGTTCTCCGCCGTGGCTGATATGTACACTTGTGCCCGTTAAAAAGTTATGCCGAGCGGCACCAATAGCTTCGCAGGCGCTTCCCAGCCGGGCCTCCCGCTCGGTTCTCGTGCAACGAAGCCGCCGCGATTCTCACCACTCACTCAGTGCGCCTCCACTTATGTCTTTGCTCCGCAACCGCTGGCGCCCTCACTCACCATGTACCCTTATGTTCAGGAAGGCTTGCAGCTGGCCCGGTTCCCATCCGCACGATCCGGGGCTCCTGGTCCTGGCGGCGCGCCAGTCACTTTACCAGGCAGCGTTATCACGACACAAAATGGCGGTCTCGTCAGTAGTGCGCGCTCCGTTGCACCTCATAGGAGCAGGGCAATCGCACTCTTCTGTTCCAGCGTAGGCCCCCCGGGTGCAAGGATGTAGATGCTCCCAGCTCGCCACCAGCGTTGGGTCCTCTCGGCAGTGGCCTCAGGTCCCGTCCTCAATCCGGGCTTCTGGGCGCGCCCGCCGGCGGGGTCAGGGCCCAGCCGCCTCCAATCTCAGGCAAGCGCGACGTGATCTTTCAGCTGTCCTCAGGGCCCCCGCTGCAGCGGCGGCACGCCGCGTTTCCTTTTCTGTGGTCGTCTCTGCCACCCGGGAGGGCAGCCTATCAGCCCAGCCAATTGTGCCTTCCACTCTCGGACTGCGCCGGTCCTCGCTGCTGGGCCAGCGGCTACGCGAGGCCCCGGCTGCAGCAGTCGCGTAGGCCCCGGCTGCAGCAGTCGCGTAGGCCCCTCGTCGGCTCAGTACTTCCACCTACGATTTCCCCGGTCTCCGTGGGGTCCCAGCTGTCGGGCAAGAACTGATGCAGCTAGATTCGATCCCTGTTCTTTTCGCCGTGTGCGGTTCTCTGCATTTGGCATATGCCGGATTTATGTGCTCGGCCGGCGGAGCCGCGTTAACTTGCGGCCATTTCGCTGCACAGCGAAGCCACGCCCCCCCCCCGAGTCCACATGTCCTTGACCTTAGATCAGTCATCGGTCCTTGCCCATTCCACTGTTTACTGCCAGGGTGTTTCTTGGACCCATTGGGTGTCCTTAAGTCCTTCTATTGAGAAGGCTCAGGACCAGGCATTGATTGGTCGAATAATCGTACCCTTCTGACAAGTCCCTATTTGAGAGGTGCATTCTTCACTAGTTGATTAGTAACCCCAGCACCTCCTTTGGGCCGCAGACTAGGAACGCGGCTGTAATTCATCATATTAGGTTGCAATGTGTTTTCTAATTTTATTATTTTTAATTATATAACCAAGCAAACATTGTATTATTGTCCTGATGATGATCCCATATGTTTAGGGGATTGAAACATCGTCCACTAAATCACTCTGACCCGCATGATTCTGCGATTATTTTTTCGGGTGCAGTAGTGTTTCCTTTAACAATAAGTGTGACTTTTGATTCTATGCAAACTGTGATGTCACACACTTGTTCTTTTGCCTGTTTGTTTGTGCAATGCTTGTGGTGCACCCGTAAGGGTACATATCCCTAAAGAACACATTTAAATTTTTATATAAACTATTGATTCATCTAATTCCTCCTGTGCATTATTGTTGTGCACTTAAAGTATTCTGCCCTTCATGTCCGCTTAGGGACCCTTGACTACCCTTGGTCCTTGGGTATCCTTCGGTTTCCCTTTTCTAGTCGTTGAACTGTATACATAAAATAGGCACATGGTTGTAGCATTATTCTATGCATCTGAAATTGTGGCGATCAGCCTGAAGGTGGGGTGTTTGGATTTAGGGTTATGTGCAAGTTACTCACTCACAGGAGGAATTCTTGTTCTTATTCCTCCAACTCTTAGCGACAACTCTGTGATTTGCGCCTTTTTTTTTATTTTTTAGACCGAGGCATAGATGGAGATTAAAGAAAATTGTCCAAGGCCACGGATGTGCTAAAGTGTGCCCAAGTAGTTCTGTGTTAACAATGTATGAATGATGGACGATAAAGGGGGCTATAGTCTATGGTTACTGTGGCCAGTAACTTATGCTTGTTGATTGATTTGAAATTCAGTGCCTGCTGCTGATTTAATGCTTGATAATTGCATTATGAAATTAAAGATAAATTACTGTGCTACAAGTCTTCTCCGGGTTTCCTACTGTGTTTAATCTATGAATGTTGGATTTCGTAAGTTGTGGTGAATGTTTTCTTGGCCGTGATGTTCCAATGCTTCTTTTTTGTCTTGCAGGCCTACGAACTCTCCACTCTGACAGGGACTCAGGTGTTGCTGCTTGTTGCCAGTGAGACGGGCCATGTGTACACGTTTGCCACACGCAAGCTACAGCCCATGATCACTAGTGAGACTGGGAAAGCACTAATCCAAACTTGCCTGAATTCTCCAGACTCTCCACCTCGTTCAGACCCCACCACAGACCAACGTATGAGTGCCACGGGCTTCGAGGAGACTGACCTCACATACCAGGTGTCTGAGTCGGACAGCAGCGGAGAAACCAAGGTAATTGAATGTCTTCTGTGCCTCTGTCTAGAAGCATTATTTAGGCCGGCTCTGTAGGGTTGTGTTCTCTCGTTAATCCTGTACTGGCATAGGTGCCTTGCATTTTGATTGAGATTGATTTGGGGTGCTGTTTTCGCAGTGGCGGGGGAGCCATCGTAAACTGGTTTCTGAAGCTTCTTGAGACGAGGCCATTAAAGGTTTTTCTTGGGCCAAGTGGGCCTCAGGGTAAAACTGAGAGTAGGCGACCTTTCTCCCTCATCAAGGTCTTGACGTTTTTGAGCAATCGTGAAGATGCTTTTCTGCTTTTCCAGGGTGATTAGTAACCATGAGGTCGGCCAGATCACCCTATCTGCTGTCGGTGTGTTCTTTTTACTGCAAATCTTTTGTCCAGTTTTGTCAGTCCGTGCTCCCAATGCATGAAATCTCAGGCGGAAGGAAAGTTTGTTGGTGGGAGTCCAGTTTGCCGGTCAGTAGTTGGAGTAGGCAGTGGGAAACTTTACATTTGTGGCCAATTCTCGGACCTGGTCAGGCAACCAGGCTGCTCCAGCTACCCCCAAGGCATTGCTGATTTAGTTACCAGGGACCTTTGAAAAGTAACCATATCTTGCTCATTTATTTAAAGCGAATTCCTTTTGTTTTGCATAGTTTTAATAGCTGCAAGCCTTTGTTTGTTTTTTTTTTTTTCTTTTTCCGTGAAGGTAGTTACTTTTAACAACCCCGTGTGTGTGTTTTTTGTTAAAAGTTATTTAGAAAATCTGTTAAGATTTGTATGCTGTGCATGTTCTGACATCTAGTGTTAGGCTTTGAAATCTGCAACTGTTTCTAAAACCTTTGTTTTTCCTGATCTTGAGTGAAACACTCTCAGTGCAACAGCCATGAACTTACTCATTATATTTTTGCTGTCCTGTTGCTTTTATAACGTTTAGCAGTACAGAGATTCTTATTTGACATTTATGGACTCAAAATGTCTCTGGCTATGTGTGGAATCTGCAAGTACAGTTTCATAGATAAAATATTCATGTTTGAAAATTCGCAAAGAAAACATGTCTCTGACAGTTCACATTTTGTGGATACACAGTTTGACTTATGGACTGCAGTTGAGGGGCATAGTATACATCTCTGGACTCTGTGGGAGCTCTGTATTTGTATAACCTGAAGCGACAAGCCAAGGGCAGTAGAGTACTCCCCTCTGGAGTGAAATGTACACGGTGTACTTAAAGTGCTGTCTGTATTTCATATATGAAACCCTGCAATGCTCTGTTTCTATGCCAGAATAGTTCCACATTAGAGTATATGCACTCTAGAATAGAGCAGCTACACCACAACATTCGATACTGGCCTATTAGAGGATGTAGGTCAAACACAATGGTCCATTGAGGACACTGCACAGTAGATGCATGTATGTGCGCTTATTTCTGAAGCGTGCCCCTGGCTGGCTAGCTGCAGAGCGCTGTAAATGGGGTATAAGCCAGTAGGGATACATGGAGGAGAGGGGGCAGATGGAGAAGGTAGAGCTACAGAACGGGTGTCAAGTCAGCCTGTCCAAGATAATGTCTTGAAGAGTAAATTTTCTATATCCGCCTGAATTGTGGGAGGGTTGGTTGCTGCGCTCATGATGGAGGGATGTTGTTCCATATCCAAGTAAATAAAACTGTGGTCCCCAAGTCATAGAAATATTAATGTATAATCAAACCTACAGTTTCGCAAATAAGCAGTTATAATGAAAAACCTGGCAACATTAAAAAAGAGTAGTGTTGGCACTGAAAGTGCTTGATGCTCACATGTGACACACTGATTCAATAATGTCGATGCATAACGCATTTTGTTCATGACGTGACAATACACCAAAAACCTAATGCAAGTAAGGGTTCATAATCTGCAAAGTCAACGCAGATTTGATCCGGGGTTCGCGACGACCAACATCATCGCCATCTCCGTTCTCACTTAGTAAACGGAAAATAGGTTTTAGAGATGGATGTTCTGGAAAAACATGAGTTTAAAGTGTACAGTTATAAACCCCTAGTGTGTAAAATACAGTAATATTTGTGCATATGTGTTTTCACTTTATGGAAAAAGCGCGACTGTCGCGGTTAAAGACATAGCGACGTCCCGAACAACCGCAAAAACAGAAAATAGGTCTGCAAGATGGTTTTTAAAGAAACTTGGTACAAAAATATGAGTTTCAACATGTTTTTAAAGAAGTATGTACATAGTAATATGTGTAGGGTAATGTTCACAATGGATCTTGTTACATATTATTTTTGGATGTGTTGGTGGTCATTGAATGTCTGCTTTCGTGACGTCACCGCGGGTATCGCAACATCGTCGCCAATATAAAAAATGTAAAGAGAAAAAAACGCTTATTAATACATTTTAAAAACCTTAAATTCAATAAACTCCTAGGTAACATGGATGTTCTAGTTAAGAAATAGAATTAAAAAAAACCTTAGTCAGTGAAAAAACCAAAGGTGTTAAGCTGACATTTCACTTGTACAAAACCAGAGAAATTCAGCAGTTCTAGTTAGTTAAGCTAACTATAACTTGCGCCCCCGCAATGCACTGCTTATGACCTCACATGTTGCAACACTCATGACATGGTCAGTGACATCACTGACCTCTAAAATGACATCACTGATGACCTCTACAGAATCTGACGCACCCACTCACACCCCCATGTAATCTTTCATACACCTACTTCTAACTTCCACACTACCATTCTCGAAACCATTGACACACCCATATGAGTACTTACACACCCACTAACTGATTCATAGGTCTACACGCATCCACTCAGTCACCCATACAGCCATGCATACACCAACTTGCTCACTAATGGCCACGGATATATCCACCCATACAGCCACTCACACGGTCACTCATAGAGCTACTCACACGGTCACTCATAGAGCTACTCACACACCTACTCACTCACCTAGAGTCACTCACAAAGCCATTTACTCACCTTTACAGTTACACAACTCAAAGGTGAGAGGTTTACGACTGGTTTATGCTTTAATAAACCTCTCACCTTTGGCTTAAGAACGGACCCTGTTGTTGTTGTTTGTGTAGACCTGAGTGCTCGTTGGAACTCCGTTTATTCTTACATATACATATATATTTTTTTTTTATTAAAAAGCATCCCTTTGCATATGTAGGTACCACCATAAACCTGCTTCAAATCCCTTTAAGGAATCCGGGAGCTCTTGTATCTCAGTATGCTGCTTAGTTCCCTACTTATGCAGTTCAGTTTTTTGCATTGTAGGGCACGGATCTGCCACAGACCTGACATTTTTTGGATCCGATTGATTCGTTATGTAGCTTTGTTTGTGATCTGTTTTTTGAGGGGAGATTGGACATCTGGCATGGATTTCAAAGAAGCTCACTGGACACAGTTGGTGCCCTTTAGAGAACCAGTACTTTAATCTATATTCCCGCTCCGGATCCATGTTTAGACATTCGCTCTGTAAAGTCTCTACAGCAGCTAGGTTACCATGTATAGCTCCCCCTTAACATTTGTGGACTCGCAAATGAGACCTACTTTTCAGTTTTAATCCTCAGATTAGGGATCATAAATCTCGGAACACATTTAGAAATAAAGAAAGCTACAGTTTCATTTGGCGGGGGAGCATCACATAGAGGTCCCAGATGTTCATCCTTGATCTTGTCTGTAGAGGGCTCTCTCCACTCATCTGCATCTATCTGCTTTTGATGCTACTACCTGTTGCATTTGCCGTGAAGCCATTTCGAATGGTGCTGTACCATTCGGTAACTGGAGTCTGACTCTGATCCTTCAGTGACGGCATGCACCTTGATCCGACCTTTCATCTGCGCAAGTTCTGCTTGTGAAACCCTGAGGTCTGGAGTTCTCCACTAAAGGTCAATTAATTGATAAGGGTGCGGATGGATGGGAGACCTGGAACAAGACTTAAACATGATGGTTTGGAGTCTTAATCCGAAGAAGAAAATTGATGACTTTGTGAAGTCATTTGCTGACAGTAACATGAAACGGCTAGCAGGCGTGTAGGACTCATTGCATCATGGGTCTGTGGACTGAAAAGCAGTATGCATATGTGAGAAGGATCACTAGTAATAAAGAGGGTAGCAAGAGAGCAAAAACCCTTAACAGCCAACAGTACCTAGAGCGCATGATTTTTGTTGCTTCTTGGTCACCCTTCACTCCTGTGAGTATTCGTGTCTCCTGGGTGCTTTCTTTCAGTGATTACTACTCGGAATCTAGAGTTGTGTACAGCAGTAGCATCAAAATTCTGGGGCAGGGTAATCTTTACAATTGGCTCTCCTCCCTGTCCGTTGTAAATGATGGCTTTTGATTTTTCAATATGCATAGTAGTCCCTCCTTAGTACCTCCCATAAGGACAGCCCGTGTCACATGTCCTTACTCTGTAGCTTTTATTAGCAGTTAGGGAGAACTATTTACTTAATGAATGTCTAGCAGGAGCAGGCACGACATGGTTTGTAAGCCCATAGCAATGCCGGCCGCTTCTTTTATATCCAGCCCGACACAGCACTGCCTCTTTAAAGCAGGCTTTGCATGGCGTCCACCACCCCTCCCCTCCCCCTTGGATTTTAAATGATCATGCATTTTTTGTTTTTGTTTTTTGCAAGCAGCCTGGCACCCCGCGCTTCAGCAGTGGAAGCCGCACTCACCACTCGTGGACAATGCCCTTGAGCAATAATGGTGGCCACTTGTTTTTATTTTCAGCGCATCATGCGTGCTTTCAGTTTCATTTTTATTTTCAGCGCGCCATCTGCGCTTTCAGTTTTACAATGGCGGCCCACGCATACTACTTGCAGGATGTGTCCCACTCAATGTTTCTAGATTTTGTGGCGGCCCACGCATACTACTTGCAGGATGTGTCCCACTCAATGTTTCTAGATTTTGAAACCCTCAGTGAGAACACATTCAACTTGTCAGAGCCTTTAAAAAATGTCCTCAAGCTGATCGATCACACTTTGCAACGACAGTAACTCAAAGTTTCACTAATGCGAGACCTATTGCATTGCAAATGCTTGTTTGCTCTGATGGGCTTCATGCTTAAGAGGTTATTTGCTTGTGATGTTTCTTCCGGTTAGGAAGATTACCTATGTCTCTTGCTTCTTTGGAAGCAGTTTGGTATGCTGGTATGCATTACTTTTGATTTTCAGTATCCTCTATGGGGACATCTTGCTTTTGCATATAGGAGGCATTTCATACGGAGAGAATCCTTCTACTTAACACCTATTCTGAATTTCCACTTCAGTGCAATTTTGGGGTCTGATTTGCCCAAGATTGCCACTGGGACGTTTTTGTTTGATCGGTCCTTCATTTGATTGCAGTCCGTTTCGCTAGTTTTGGCAGGGTACACTTTGCTTTGATGCACAGTGCTTTTGTGTTGTGTTTGTGACCTGCGCATGGGGTTTTGTCCCTTGATATGTATTTCTCTTTCTTGGAGGAGTTAAATGTGATTTATATTACTAACGCTTACCTTCATTTATGACGTTTCTGTGGCCTACTTTCATTCCTAGAACATGGTTGTTCCACGATCATTGCTTGTAATGTTATCTGGAACGCAGTGTCGGAATATTTTGACCCTCGGGGGTTAGCTTTTACGGCCATAGTCTGCATTTTCTGGGAGGATTTCTTCTTTTCTTAAAGAGAATGTTCAACTTTATGGTTGTTCTCTTCCTTAAGAACATCCTGAGTTTTCCTTTCCATATATTTCGATATGCTGGTGTAGTTGGACTTTTCTTATCAGATGGTGGATGTCCTCCGTTTCCCTGGGGCATTTTCTTTCTCTAATCAACAGTTGCTCTTTGTGTGACTTGTAGTCCCTAGGATAATATATCACAGACGAGTATATATATATATGTGTGTGTGTATATGTGTATATATATATATATAAGTATATTGATGTATTTATGTATATAATATCCTTGTCTGTGCTACAGTCACATTTCCAACTAGATATCTCTTTTGAGATTTCCATGGGTTCGGTTGTACTTCATTTTGGGCTATTGGGCCAGGCATGGTCGTAAGTGTTTGCTGTTGGCAATGTTTCATTTCCTGTGATTTCTTTTAGGCTGATGATAGTAACAGCCTCTCAGGATACTTATGAGCAGGTGGCTTTATCTTGATGCTAAGTCACCTGGGGTATATAGTGTACACACAGGTGTAATGTATCCGTGAGGTGCATATTTAGATATAGCTTTGCCATAGGCAAAATGACTGGATATGTATTCTATTTTTGCAACTCCTACTATGAGTTGCAGTTTGCTTTTTATTCAATAGTTTTATCTGCGACTGTCATATCCTGTAGAGGTGTGTGTGTATATATGTGTGTGTATATATGTGTATATATATATATATATATATATATATATGTATATATATATATATATAATATTTTATTTTTATTATGGGTATGGATTTATATATGTATGTAGAGTGTGAGATATATAGATTTGGGCATTATTTATGGCATTCATATCTGGATAATTATCGTCTTTGTCTCTACAGGTTCTATGCTTTATGGGACCCTTGTAGTGGTCATTTTATATAATGACGTTTTCTCCAAGGATAAACTTTGATTTGCATCCGTTTTTGTTCTTGGATTGATCTTTCCTACTTTACGATAAATACATTTATTTATCTAAGCTCTAATGTGGATGAGTTCTAAAACCTATTGTTTCTGGATTTCTTAGGACCGGTTTTTTAAAATACTTCCTTAATTGGGTAGGGAACTGTAGTTCACGTGGTGTTCGTTATTGCCTTTGGCCTTTTTAGTCCATAGTCGGACATGACCCCTTATTGGTGAAATGAGCCTGTCCTACTGTTGTCTTCTGACAGTGTTATTCAGCTGCCCTCTAGGCATGTTTTTTTTCGTGCCTGTAGAGTTGTTGTTGTTTACCTTTTGTCCTTGCCACAGTTTTTATAAGTAACTCATGCACCTTTTTCTGCTAATTCCTATGTATGTCTGGTCTATTAATTTCGACCAGCTGGTTCTCCCTGAGAACTTTTGTAGGATTAGTTTGTATACCCTCCTCCGGGTGGGTATAGCTATGAAATTTAATTCTAAAGTTGAGGAATCTGCGGCTAGATGTCTCTATCAGATACACAAGTTACTTACCTTTGGTAACGCATTATCTGGTAGAGACTTAGTCTAGCGGGAGATTCCTTAACGCGTTATCCATCCTCCCCACTCTGAGCAATTTGTAATGTAGGAGGCATTCCTTTTTTCAACCCTGGTTTATACCTTGGTGGTCAGTGTTTTAAGTAGCTATGCGTTTCATCAAACCATTTGATCTTGCTTTATGGACCTCATCGGGGTATTAGGGTTTTACTCTTTTTCAGCACTCGTTTTATGCACCAGTGAGCGTTCATTCATGTAGCTGTGTGATTCAAGAACTATTTGGTCTTTCTCTGTGGATCTTGACTTGGTATTGTCCAACTTTTCATTTCTGTTTTCTAGTTGTTTTAAAGATATTTTGATCTTTTTTGGCACACTGTTTCCACAGCCAGTTTCTATAATGACTCCGCGTTGTGGTGCGAAAGTTTCACAGAAGAAACTGACGTCCCAGCGTCGGAGGGGACTTCTATGACTCCACTGACGTCACAACCGGAGAAGATATCCTCATGGCTTCGTATGACGCCGTCCCCCAGTGCGAGGAGGCACTGCTGAAACATTTCCTGCTCTAGTCTGGCGTCTGGGGAGAATGGAAAAAGTTAAGGAATCTACGGCAAGACTGTCTCTACCAGATAATGCGTTACCGAAGGTAAGTAACTTGTACTTCTCAAGTGAATCTAACTTGCAACTACCCCACAGTTATGCTCTGCTGAGAGCTGCTCCACAGGCTTGTGTCTTGTAGATCTCCAGAGCCGGAGAAATATGATAGGTTGAGGTCCGATTAGCGAACCTGATAATTGCCCAAGCTTGATGCTTCAGAATTAATGAGTTTTCTCAGTTTGAGCCTTCCAGTTATGAGAATCCGTGTGTCTCGCCTCTAAACAGTCACATTTAGAAACCCTCCCTATTACCTTTCCTTCCAGGGCTACACCTCCTTTTACTTTTTTTCGCGAGTTGAACACCATATATTTAGAAAAATTTTTTTTGACTCCGCACTCACTCAATAAATAACATTCTTAATATGCATGTCAATGAACAATTTAAAATGTGAAATATTTTCAAATTACATAATGCATCATATATTTAGTTTTGGTTCCATTTATTTGCAGGCCATGACTCTTGCATGAAAGATTATGGGGCACATGCATCATTATCAAGGAATTACGATTCCAAAATAGCGATTTTTATGGAATCGCTATATAGGAATCGCAATTCCTTATGCATGTAGGCATCTCAAAATAAATTGCGGTTCCTACACATTACCTAATAGCGATTCGCAAATTGCGAATCGGCCCGTTTGCAACCAGAAAAAAGCTTGATACATGTGGCCCATTGAGCCTAATTATGATGCCGGTCAAACTCTTCTGACCGACACCGTCTCGGAATCTGTTCCGACTGAATCGTATTCGGCGGGTCCTCCCGACTGATTACGATGGTTCCGAACACCGTTCGGAAAGTCTCCCATTGACTTCAGTGGGAGCCTGTGTTCCGACCGACAACTCCAGCTCCAATTGAAACAAGCATTTGCAATGCAATCGGTGTCGCCTTTGGGACCTTATATGTATTTAGCTATGTAGCACATTAGACTGGGTGCTGAAACATCTACTGTTCTTTAACATGGCGGGAAAGTAAGCACCAAACTGTGTGACACGTCAGGTATGGGAACACATGGAGAGAAATATTGCCTTTCAGCGGGAAATGGTATAGTCCAAAGCTCTTTTTAATATAAAATCAGGGCCTTCAGTGGTCAAAACACTGAAAATACAAGATTTGAAAAAAATATTGTCTACGGATGCTCGTGGAAGACAATTTCTATGGACTGGAATCTAGAGAATGCTAAAGTGATTCTGGTATTTTACTGACCTCTGCTGGTCGTTTTCTACAAAGAAAGTTAAATAGAGGCAGCTGCCAGAAAATTTTTAAAAAGAAAGTCCCACAGCAGAAAGCAATCCGGGTATTTTACTGACTTCTACTGGTCGTTTTCTATCAAGACAGTTAAATAGAGGCAGTTGAACAGAAAAAAAAAAGTCCATAAGCGGAAGCAGACAAGTCCTAGGGCTGATCTCCAGAGCCCACAAAGTACATACACATATACACATATAAGTATATACTAAAGTATATACAAGAGGTCTCGAATGCTCGACCTAAAAAGGGGTGGTTGCGTAAAACCTTGGACCCTGTGGCGGGCACCCCACGGTGCCTGCCACACTGTGCATGGTTTTAAAGGGGGGGGGTCCCTCTGGTATCCCCACGGGCCCCAACCAGAGGCCTCGGGCTGAAGGGGGGTGCTGTAGTGTAGCTCCTATTTCCCTAATAGGCTCTGCGCATTGGAATAATATATCCTATAGGTTTGACATAGGACTACGGTCAGTATGTCCCTATCGAGTATATTAAACTTAATTACTTGTGCCAGCTAGCTCAGAGGCCACTAGAAACTCCTTGACAACAAGAAGGGAGTAGTTTCTGGCAGCCGCAAAACATGACCACTGTGTTTCCCTTTAGAATCAGAACGTGTCCCAGAGTCGTGGAAACAATAGATAACTATTTCACTCAGCTCAGTCGTGCATGCTTAGTTTTCTCCAAGTTACACAGAAAGAAATAGACGGGCGTTTCAATAAAGGATTTATTGAACAGTCTTGTTTCTGGTGTAAGTAAAATGTGCTGTTACGATCACAAGACAGTATGCAAGATAAATAATGTACAGTGTGAGCAGTAGAAATAAATAATACTGCGAGAGCATTCTCTTTTAGTACATATGCTGTTACATAAATAACACAGACTAAAAATGCGAGTACTCATACGATGCATTTCTAATCTAGTTCTACCCCAATGTACCTAACCTAGGTATAGGACGAGGTATGAAGTAGGTGAAGTATTCCTTACTATGGTATACTAAGAGTATGGTAAGCCCAGTATGCCTAGTATGCCAAGAGTCCCTCTAGGTTCTAGTCTGCTCCATACCTGAAGAATGAGAGAGGTAGGAATCTCTTTGCCAGACTCGAACTCCAACACCCCCGGTGCAAGGGAAGTCAGATCACTGGAAGCTGGACTCTCTGCGTGCAGGGATGACCGCGTCTTCTCAGTACGTCAGGCCGGGAAACGGGCTCCTCTGAAGTCGAGGTCTCCTCTGCTTTACAGGGGCTAGGGAAGGTATATTTATACCTGAGAAGCACCTAAGAATGTTAGTATTGACGTGAGTCGGACAGCGGAAGACGTCATGAAGGAACCCCTAAGGAATAATGGTTCATGCATAATATACGAGTCCTTGAAGAAATCAATAGTCCTGGACTAGGGAAACTCCCGCAGCCTAAGGGTCTGTTCTTCAAGAACTCGTTGTGACGTTAGGGTGGACGGATGTCAGAGACCATGCCTGTATTTGGAGTGCACGGTTAATGCCTAAATAAGGGCTGGGATTTTATGCCTATATAAGGGCAGGGCGAATTATGCCTATATAAGGACATGATACTAGAAAGCCCGTTTATGGACACCCTAAGAGGAATACAACACCCACTCCACTTTCGTGTGTACGATAATACTAAAATGCTAAACATTTAAAATGCTAAACATAAAATAGAGTACCGCATAATTAAAAATATTTCTTAAAAGCATTAAAAAACATAGTAAAAAATGCAAAAGGTACTGTACATTTGAAGCAAATGCTTTTCATTTCAGGCATAAAGTTAGAAAATAAATGCAATTGGAATGAAATAAGCAGTAATATTTACATTTGACAGAAAATGATCGATAAGTTTTTTAAAAATCAGTCATTTCATGTCATGAAAATTAAAGAACTGTTTTAGACACACAAGATGACTAAGTGTCCGTGGAAGTACCTTGAAGTCTGTATTATAAGGCTAGTTCTACTTTAAGCAGATTGTAGTGCCATTTTCGTTCGAAAAATGGGAAAAAGTTCAATTTTGGTAGAGTTCAAAGTTTTTTTGAAAATGAAGGCAAAATTGTTACTGCATCTCTGGAACACTGTATGCTGAATCAGTCAGTTTACGGGTCTGGTGTAAACATGAGATCATCTATTTCTATAGACAAAACATCGTCCACTGTAGTTGGTGTCAGTTGGAACACCTCGTGAAGTAGATTAATTGCACAGAGATGTGAAGCTTCGCTTCCAGCATAGAGTGCCGCAGCAAAGTTTGCGTCCGTTTTTACCTGTGTGCCCGTAGATCTTTCTCGTACCTCAGCAGCAGCCGGAAGCGTCTGTGAGATCTCAATGAATGCTGACATCAGGATTGGTAGCCTCTGGGGACAACACAGAGCATGGGCCGTTATCGGGACCAGCAGAGTATCGACATCCGTTGGCGTATCCGATGGATATGTTAGACAGGTGTCCAACACGCATTCTACACCGCATAGCAGGCATCGTAGAACAGGTAAGATGCAATCTTGCCAGATTGGTCTGAATGACAGGAACCAAGGTGTATTAAGGTCCCGTAGACGAGTCATGCCCAATAGCTGTACTATTCGCTCACGGCACTTTCGTTCAAGGAGAGCTTTCTCCATTTCGCTCGGAGTGATGTCTGCGAATAGGCTGGCCATAGCGCAATAGCAGGAAGAGAAATAGAATTCCGGCAACAAGTGCTAGAATTAATGGTATGCCACCAAACACCGAATGTGCAAAGTTCGGGATGATTCCGAGTATTGCCTGGAAAGGTGCTAACAGACCGGTACAGATGCTCTTAAATACATGTATAATTCCACTTGTATCAGACATGTTGAAGATACGTGTTATCATTTCTACGAAATGTATAGGGCAGTTTGTACGTATTAAAGTCTGTATCTCAGCCGAAGTCCTTGCTACTTGTAGATCATAGGTTTCTTTGGCCGAGGTCAAAGGCACTTTTTGCTGTAAAAGCATGGCTTTCATTCTGCTCAAAGTATCAAATCTTATAAAAGAGACGTTCAGCGAAGGCCATAGAGGCGACTCCCTGACTATCTATTGGGGCAAACAATACTTGCATACAGCAAGTGACCCTGGAGTTGACCGTTACTAGATATGGGATGCCTGGCAGCATGCCGCAGCAACTCTGATCATTCAACATGAGGTAACTCCCATTAGAAAGTTGTCCAAACGTTGGATTAATCACAGCAGCTGGTGTACCCTGCTGATGGCAAGACAAATTTGCCACAGAACCATTGCAAGCCCTGTGTAAAGAAATGTCCTGACATAGAAGTGATCCGCTCAGTGCAAGTTTACAGTGTGTACCGCTTAAAAACACTTCACGATCCCCACTCCAACATCTATATGTATACGGTAAATCCCAAGATGTCTTAATGTATTCCTTACCCAACCTTTCATATTTGCCTGCTTGCATTTGTCTGAGGCAATACTGAAACTGAAAAGTACTCACAGGTAATGTTATTTTGCCATGTATAAGCCATTCTGTAGCTGGTTTTTCTGCCACTGTGAATGGTAACTTTTCCAGTTTTTCAATGCTCAGCACTGTATACCTTGCTCCTCTTTGTGCCAGTTCGATCTGTTTATCAGTTAGATTGTATTCTGCAAACAGAGCCGTTGTGTTGATAAAACGCCAAGGCACATAGCCCGCTCGCAAAGATTGCAGCGTCCAGCTTAATAACATAATAGAACGTAATTGAGACTGGCCTTGCTGTAACATCGCCAAATCTTGTTCTAGTATGTCAATAGCAGAGGATACAATGCCATCCAATGAATATATTCTGGAGGACAAAGTTGTTAACCCATTGTCGACCACAGAGAGTGTTTTCTCTAAATTAATACGATCAAGTTCACGTATTCGTTCTGCAGCCTCCATCTGTGATACTTTCCATGCTTCATTATAGGCAGCATAAATGCCGGCATATATGAACCGTTTTTGACGCGGTTTTCTTGGTCCAAGCAAGAATTCCCTACGGTCTGCGTCCTTTTTAAGTAAGGTTAAGTGTTGTTTCACATCCTGTAGTGTAGACTTATGCAGCCAATCGAGGCATAATTTTCCTACACTGTATGTTGTTACTACCCCCGGATGTTGTCTTTGGACGTATCTTGGGTCTGGCCTATGAATAGTAAAGCCCTGAGTTTTATTCAGGAATCTTTCCTGACAGTTATTCGTGTCTGTGGGCCAGATCAACCATTTTCTCCAATCAGGATTAGATCTGTTGAATTGTAGTATATTGTCAACTGTCACCACTGCCTGTGTATCGTTATCTCTGGCAGGTGTAGGTACAGAAGGTGTGTTCATTTCTTTGATCTTGGCTAATCCAAGACAAGATGTTTGTTGGATGGTTTCATTCAAAAACATTATTTGTTCAGGGATGATGCAGGCTCTAAATAAAGCTTCTATCCCCTGCACTTGCCATTCTTTAGTACCCCAGACTGTTTTGGTGTCTATTGTGTCTTTCCAAAAGTCGAAACCCTGTCTAGACAGTTGGGCATTAAATAATGCAGAGTAAATCTGTTTTGTATTTGTTAACATAATTTTCATTCCTGTCTTGTTTACATTTTTATAGTAAAACATTTCTGGATCAGATGTATTGTAACCTGAAAAATATGGAAACTTACTAGCAAATGTTTTTGAACTACCTTTAGGTGGTGTAGGACAATGTTCCCATTGGTTAAACAAACACATTTCTTGGATATGCAGATTTATGCAAATAATGACCATAGTGGTTAAAACAATACATTTGTTCATAGTCTAATGAACCCTCTAAATATTCATGTTTAGAAAATGCAGCAGATTTTTCTAGGTCAAACATTGTCATTCACAGTCTCAAAGTCCCAATCATCTGAATAGGTACTGGACGTAATTAGATCACTTAGTGAAATTTTTAAACAAATGTGGAATGTTCAATTGTTCCGTCGGACCGAAGATTTCAAAATCTGTTTTGTCCCACACTATACCATCCTGTATAGGAACAGCTGTGATGTTCACTGATGACAAGTCTCTTGCTTCACGATGGGAAGATTTATGAGGTTTCAAAAGTACGTTCACGTCTTTTCCTTCAGTGTTCACATGGATGTATCTGCCATTTATAAGCATGCTCACAGTTGTTACCAAAGCTAGCCAGAGCAGGAAAACAAAAAGTCCAGATGTAATCCAGAGTTCAATCCATGGAGAAACCAAATAAGTCTTTTTCAGAAAGTGAAGAAAGTCTTGTACTTGCTGCTTGAATTTGAATGATGCTGGCGCCGTTTCAGGTTCACTCGGATCTTCTGAGAACGTATCAAAGTTAATGAAATAGCCAGAAGCAGTTCTGTCAATTGTTGGAATTGCATCAGGATTTGTAGAAATCACTGGAACCAGTTCATCACTTGCCACGTTGGTGTAGACAGGTGTATTTGGACGAACTGTTACTTGGTTGTCAAGAGGGATGAGTTCCATAGCGTTGTTGCTTAGTCCTCCATCAGTTACAGCTGAATTCTCGATTGTTATCAGTCTTTCAGTCTGAACCTCTTGGATAGTAGCGAGAGGAGTGCGTCTGCTACTAGGTCGGAGTCCACAAGGCCTACTATTTAGTATTGGCCACATACTGTGGTTTGATGAGGTCGATGGACACAAATCTTTTCTCCTTTCTTCCAGCAAGGGGCGGCAGAAGTACTGTTCTTGTTCCGTGTACGGCTAGGACAGGTACTGGTTGTCTGTAAGAAGGTCCAAATTCCTTCTTGTCCGCAATTTTTTCTCTGACTAGATCCCCAACTTTTGGAATCCAGACAGGCCTTGCTGGGACAGCCGGTTGATCCCCAGTGGTGGTTGGCTGTAGGAATACGTTGCTTTGTTTCGTTCTTAACTTGTTTAGTTCCTGTAAAACAGCCAAACGATCTTTGATATCAAAGGGTTTAATTTCCACCACTGTGCCTATGTGTTCAAGGTCTGGTACCCACATTCTTGTCCCAAATAGGACCTCATATGGAGTGACCCCCCCCTAGAGAACTTCTTGGCAGATTATTCAAAGAGCGTTGAACCCCACTAAGGTGTTTGACCCACCCATCACCCGAACCTAATACCCTAGCTGTTATAGACTGCTTTATGTCCCGGTTTTTCCTTTCCACAACAGAATTTCCGTCAGGATGGAATGGAGAGGAGTACCGCAATGCAACGCCCAGACTGGCCATGGCTTCTTTGTAAGCCCTAGAGCTAAACGCAGGACCCTGGTCAGAATGTAGCGTGCCTATTGCGTATGTGCCGATAAAGACTTGCAAATCTTTTATAACAGTTCGAGCGTCAGCCGAGCGCTGAGGCCATAACCATAGGAACCTTGAGCACGAATCCACTGCAACCATTATGTATTTATAGTTACCGTCCCTTTGCAAGGGACCGCAGTGGTCCAGGTAAACACAAGCTAATGGTTTGTCTGAAATTAACAGGGGTGTCTGCGCAGGACGTTTCACTGTTGACTCATCTGTTGGCAAATATCACATTCTAAAACATAGATTTTAGTTTGTTTCCGAATCCCAGGCAACCAATATCTTTGCTTGAGTGAAGATACTGTTGCTGAAACACCTGCATGGACAGAAGCTATCCCTTCATGTGCTGCTAGGATTAGTCCTAATCTCCGTTCCTTGTTTGGAATTACCCTATTCCCCACTCCAGGGATTCGAGCAAAAGGAACGTTGTTCGCATCAATTACATAAGAGTACTTGAGTGGAAACTTTTTTGGTAACGATGCACTGCTGCCTTTGCTTGAAGCCTTGACAGCCAACATTATCTCACCGTCTATTTTTGTTTTTGAACGAGTGATCGCAGCTACGGAAGCCGTCTGAACAGCCCCCTTTGCGGCTTCGTCAGCCAATGAATTCCCTGCAACGTGAACGCCATCACGTTGATGACTCAGTGTGTGGATCACGTGAGCCTTTGGTAGTTCGTTTTTCAACTGAACTACTTGTTCCCAAAGCATTTTATGCTTTATTGTGCCACCTTTCGCATCTTTGAAACCATTTTCAAGCCAGTTTTGTATATATTCATTATACGACTGAGTACAGTAAAAGGAATCGCACACTATCAGTGTGGGGAATTCTCGATCTGTACTTTCAAGTGCCAGTTTGAATGCTTGTAGTTCAGCTCGCTGAGCCGTGCAATCTCCTAGAGATTGTGTTTTAGTGACCATAGGTCTGAAGATGCCATTTCGCATGCGACCTTTAACGATTGCACACGCTGCACTGTAAGCTTGCTTACTCCCTGTTGCGGGTTGTGCGGATCAGTCAGTGTAAATTATAAATTCGTACTGATCGAGAGGCAGAATTTCAGTAGGCAGAGGACATTCCTGTTCGTATTGCAGGAATGCTTGTGTTTTTAAATCTGGATCAAAAACCTATTCAACATCTGTTGCAGCAAGAGAATTAACCCATTGTATCCATCTTGGATGTAATGCTTTAGCATTTGGAATGCTTGCTTTTGTGACCGCTTCTAAAGCTGGTACCGGGGTTACGACAATAATGCGTTTCCCTTGGGCTAAGGCTCTTTCTTTTGCTACAGCGGTTTGAACTGCTGTTGGAATTTTTTCAGTTGAACTGAAGCGCATTTCCGCTTGTGTGTACAAATGAGATTTGTATGCGATTGGTATTTTCTCACCCTCATTGAAGGTTAAGTAGGTGAATCCGCATTGACCCGAAATTATTCGGATCACCAAATTGCGTTGATTTACGCGTGTTTGTAAGTGATTTCTTGCTAACATGTTAGCCTGGAGTGAACGCAAGATTTCTGTGTGTTCCTGTGTCCAGTTTCTGATCGAAAAATCAGGTTTGATTAATGCGTAGAGAGGTTTAACCCGTAATTTAGAATGTATGTTCTTCCAAAATTTATGAAACCCAGGATGGATTGTAAGTTTTTTTGCGTTTTGGGAGGTTGGAGCAGCGCACACTTTTCTAAAAAGTTAGCTGCCAAGCTCTTGCCTTCACTTGAAAGCTCCTATCCTAGAAATAGGACATTGAGATGGGCAATTCTGGACTTTTTAAAGTTGAACTTGTAGCCCTCAGAGGCGAAACCCAGTATAATGGTGCTCACCCTGTTCAAGTGTTTGTCCAGGTCATCGTCTGTCAGATAAATGTCATCGACATAGGACAATGCCTCATTGTCATAAATTTGTAGTAACTCCGTTACCCTCGCTGAGAATAAACCTGGGCTGTTCTTGAACCCTTGTGGGAGTCGACAAAAGTGACGCTGGGTCCCCATTATGGAGAATGCTGTTAAGTACCTGCTTTCAGGTGCTATGTTGTGACAAAAGAAACCATTTGAGATGTCTAATGTTTTATATTTTTTACGCACAATGTTATTCATTAATGCTGTGCTATGTGCATTTTGCACTGCAAAAGTTTTTGAACAAGTGTTTAGGTGTCTGTGGTCCAAAACTAGACGATATGTATTGTCTGGTTTGGAGACAGGAAACAAAGGATTGTTCATTGAGGAGGTGCATGTTTCAATCACCCCTTGATATTCAAGTTGATCTAAGATCTCCCTGACCTGTTTTTTAGCTTCTTGCTTTATTGGGTACTGCCGTTGTGCAGTTGGTTCATGTTTCAGATGTATTTTATGGTGAGGTGAGTCCTCATCCCATCCTACATGATTATTATATAATGCTGGGGCCTGGGCTACTGCCCATTTCCTGGCATATGTATATTTTAGGTGAATTGGAATATGGTTGGAGAAGGCAGGCATAATAATGTCCTCGCCATGTGGGCACTCCCTGACAAATTTTGGTGGCCAGTCCTTTTCTGCTAGATGTATGTCATAGCCCCTTGATAGTCTTTCCCAAATAAGTGCTTTTACCTGTCTAGGTTTGTCTCCCTCCATCCGGAGTGTTATTTCATATAACTTTTGTGGAGTACTAACCCTGGTGTCTACAGTCTCGACTGTAATGTACCCATTCAAGTCCACTATCTCCAGAAGTTCCTTCAGGTTCTGGCAAACTATTGTGACTTCTGCTGCACTGTCCAGCATTGTCTGAGCCCATTCTCCGTTCTTGAGTTGTGTTCTCAGTATTCTCGGCATGTCTAATCTTTAGACCTGCTACTTTCTTTTGGAGAATTGAGGTTTTACTTTGGTTTTTGGAGCGTGTTTGTCGTCTTTCGATTTCACGCGTTCTTTTCTATGTTCTGATCGTCCTCTTCTTTCCGAAGTCTGTGATGAGATCTGAAAGGGACGAGAGGAACGTGTATCAGTATCTTGATACCTGTCAGGTTTTCTCAAATTATTCCTATTCCTGAGGTTATACCTCCTTTCTGAGGGCTCCTTTTGAGGAGACCTACCTCTGGATTGAGAATGTTTCTCGTTTGAATTTTGTTTATTAGTATCACACTTCTTTTTAGAAGATGTAGGATTTTGTTTAATTGAGTCCTTCTCAGGACTTTCAGATAGCTTCGGCTTCACTGGTCTTCCACCCAAACTATCTCTGCCTAATTCTGCATAAGATTGTTCTATAATTCTGGGTAGCTCTGTTTGATGTTCTGTAACATCAAATTCCCTTAATTTTTGGCGGATCGCCACTGCTGCTGCCTCCCCTTTAATATTAGATAATATTATTGTTGAGACCTGGTCGAAATTTTTCAGTAATTTCATACCTAAATTTAGAGCAGGCTCTGCCCCGTATTCGTTTTGAATTTGTTTCAGGACATCAGGTATTACCGCAATTGACGGAATGCCATGTGTTTTGGTATAGATAGCAGCAAAGACTGAGCCCCAAGTGGTGCAGTCTTCCAGTTGTGGTGTGATCCCCATCGATAAACTGATTGTTAGGATTCTGTGTTTCTCATACGGGCTAGTATTTGGAAATACTGCTTCGATTTGAGTAATTTTTTAGCTATCCAGAATGGAATTTGCTCACGTTTTGTGGGCATTTTACCCATGACTGCGTATAGAGTCTGTGGTGTAAATTTTAGTGTATTCCCCTGGTGAGGAGTTTGATTTGGAATTGTTAATGGTTGCTGGACTGTAAAAGTCCGCATGACATATTGGACCAATTGTCTGTAAATTTTTATTAATTCTTGTATTTGAACAAGTAAGCCCTCATCTGACATTATATCCAGTTCAGGATGAGGTGTGTAGCCGGCTAGAATCGGCCATGTTGCTCCTGGTCTACCTAGTGGACCGAGCCTGGTAATGTTTCTGTGATGTTTTAGGGCGCCTTTAAACCAGAGCTGATGCTCCTGGTATGTTAATGGAATTTCTATATCCTCGAAAGGAATGTATTCCTCTGGTGGTTCATCTTCTTTGTAGAAGTGAAACGTGTGTTAATGAATTGGATTCAGGAAATATTACCCATGAATAGAATACCTCTGTCTGAAAGGATTCGTGTGCCTCTATCACAAACTGCTCTACCGCCTCTTGGTGGTAGGCCATGTTTTATAAGTTTTAGAGTAATGGCTCTTCTTAAGTTTGGAGCGATGTTTGACACCCTCCTCGGTTTCATTTAAACCGGTAATGTAAAAAGCTGCTGCTTGGGCTGGATCAGCCGCAGCTACACCGTTTCCGGCGTCTTCAGTCATTTTTTTTTTTTTTTAAATGTAGAACAAGTTTCAAGGAAACAAAGATAAGGTGCACAATATTTTGGAACACTGTATCCTTCAACGTTGAGCAAACCAAACAGCTAAAATATAGGGTACTACCCTATGTAGCCGTGGTGGATACTAAACCCTGCCCACTCCAGACGTCTTTTGGAGTATATGGGTAGGGGTCTTGAAAGAAAAAGCACGGCTGAGTTACTCAGTATCTAACGTTGAATTACCGCCTTACCAAACCGTTGGGCGCCATGTAGTGTAGCTCCTATTTCCCTAATAGGCTCTGCGCATTGGAATAATATATCCTATAGGTTTGACATAGGACTACGGTCAGTATGTCCCTATCGAGTATATTAAACTTAATTACTTGTGCCAGCTAGCTCAGAGGCCACTAGAAACTCCTTGACAACAAGAAGGGAGTAGTTACTGGCAGCCGCAAAACATGACCACTGTGTTTCCCTTTAGAATCAGAACGTGTCCCAGAGTCTTGGAAACAATGGATAACTATTTCACTCAGCTCAGTCGTGCATGCTTAGTTTTCTCCAAGTTACACAGAAAGAAATAGACGGGCGTTTCAATAAAAGATTTATTGAACAGTCTTGTTTCTGGTGTAAGTAAAATGTGCTGTTACGATCACAAGACAGTATGCGAGATAAATATTGTACAGTGTGAGCAGTAGAAATAAATAATACTGCGAGAGCATTATCTTTTAGTACATATGCTGTTACATAAATAACACAGACTAAAAATGAGAGTACTCATACGATGCGTTTCTAATCTAGTTCTACCCCAATGTACCGTACCTAACCTAGGTATAGGACGAGGTATGAAGTAGGTGAAGTATTCCTTACTATGGTATACTAAGAGTATGGTAAGCCCAGTATGCCAAGAGTCCCACTAGGTTCTAGTCTGCTCCATACCTGAAGAATGAGAGAGGTAGGAATCTCTTTGCCAGACTCGAACTCCAACACCCTGCAAGGGAAGTCAGATCACTGGAAGCTGGACTCTCTACGTGCAGGGATGACAGCGTCTTCTCAGTGCGTCAGGCCGGGAAACGATCTCCTCTGAAGTCGAGGTCTCCTCTGCTTTACAGGGGCTAGGGAAGGTATATTTATACCTGAGAAGCACCTAAGAATGTTAGTATTGACGTGAGTCGGACAGCGGAAGACGTCATGAATGAACCCCTAAGGAATAATGGTTCATGCATAATATATGAGTCCTTGAAGAAATCAATAGTCCTGGACTAGGGAAACTCCCGCAGCCTAAGGGACTGTTCTTCAAGAACTCGTTGTGACGTTAGGGTGGACGGATGTTAGAGACCATGCCTGTATTTGGAGTGCACGGTTAATGCCTAAATAAGGGCTGGGATTTTATGCCTATATAAGGGCAGGGCGAATTGTGCCTATATAAGGACATGATACTAGAAAGCCCGTTTATGGACACCCTAAAAAAATCTAAATCTGTATTTGTAAAGCGCGAACTACTCACCCTTACGGGTCTCAAGGCGCTGGGGGCCGTCGTGGAAATTAAGTGAGCTATTGCCCAGAGTCACATGGTGCTGAGCTGAGCTGCCGCCGGAGCCAGGGATCGAACCGTGAACCCTGTGCTCCGAAGTCAGCTGCCCTGGCCGTTGCACCACACCAACACTGCTACTGCCCCCAATGTCAGATTCCGACAGCCTTTTCTTGTCGGAAATAAATAGTCGGAAAGGCTTTCCGAATCGGACATCGTTATGCGTCGGTCGGAAACACGGTCCATGGAGCTGTACGATTCGACAGACTCTGAGTCTCCGAATGCCGGTCGGAAGCGATTCGGACTGACCGAATGGTTACCTTTCATTTGTAATCGGTCGGTCGGAAATGTTTCCGAGTTGGTTGGAAACATAAGTTCCGAAACGGTTTGAGATTCCAAATGCCGCTCGGAGCCTTTCCGACCGGCATCGTAATTGGGCCCTAAATCTTTCCAAAAGGATACATAAGCCCTTGGGGGGTTTTTTAGGTCGAGCCTAGCGCAGCGCGCATGCGCTGCTTTATGGGAGGCTTCTTGTAAGCACTCTAAACTTCTCTGTGTGGGTCTGACTCCTCCCACACATTGGATTGGCCTTTGCGTGTGTCTTTCAATAATGAAAGCACGCAAATGGCCAAAGGCGGGTGCATGTCCCACCTCCTTTCCAATGTTCACTCCCACGGCGTTTTGCTCTCGGGAGCGAGCAGCGGCGCGCAGGGTGGCAGCTGCATTCCTGGTGGGTCAGGTTACACGCAACGCGCTTTCGCTTGTTTTGGGATGCGGTCCTTTGTCGACTGTCTAATAAAGGGTGATGAAAGTATGCAGCTCATGTTTACATTAGTTTATCTGCAAAACGTCCTCCAGTGATGAAGTTAAATCTGCTTTTAACTCCAGCTTTAAATTAGGGATTAAAGCAAATATCTTGCATTCTGCAGAATCAGATACTATACACACCATGTCAGATTTCCCTAGTCAATCATTCGTTTTCTCATGGCTCGCTGATCGCATTTTAGGCAGCAATTAAAAGCAGCAGTCGGGTAATAAGCTTGCCACCTGGCTCAGTGAGCTTTCTCTGCGTGTCTCCCCCGTTAAATGTGTTCAGCGCTTTCTAACACAGGGCAGGGGACAGAACTGGCGCTGTAGACGAGAGGGGTTTGCCTGCCCTTTACCCTGTTCCACATAATGCGGTGCACTGCTGTTCCCACACAACCTATCAGCCAGTCAAGAAGCAGGCTGGCACTCAGTGCTTTTTTTGTAGAAGTGCACCGATTATTCGATCATAGCAAAAAATATTCTGATTCTGGGCGGGAACCATTTAAAGATGAAGGGCTTTAGAACTGAGTAAATTTGCTACCCAGAGGTTTACAACAACCTCGCATGAGGGAATATTGAATAATTTCAGGAATTTACAAGACTCTTTCAGGTAATGCCTGGAAACCTGTAACTTTTGCAAATTTCTAGACCTGATCCACAAAAACTTTAGAAAAATTCCACCTCGGAACACCCACTCCCTGGGAGGATGTGGCTTAACAGCCAGAACTGCCAGCTTTGGAACTGGGGAACTAGGTCTGAGCCTCAGGGTTGGCTCAACACCCTGTGATTCTGGGCAAATCACTTAATCTCCCCTTGCCTACCAAAAATATATGTGCACTTGTGCAATGTAACTGGTGCTCATGTAAAGCACTCAAATACCTTCGGGTCAGCGTTCGTGCCATATAAAACTGCAAAAAAAAGAGAGGCGATTTACAAGCACAAAACACAAAAACATATTCTCCTAATTCCAAAAGGGTTTTGCAAGTGTGAACATGCCTATTTGCGCTTGTGAGTTTCACTTACACATACATGCAAGGAGATTTAACAATGAGCCGAACCCCCCTCCCCCCCCACTGAGTACCATGGAAGACTAAGGATACGTTTTTCCACCATGTGAGAAAGGTTACTGGTCTTACTGATGTCTAAAGCGTGACACCGGAAGTTACAAACAAGAGGTAAAGATTAGTACTTGTAATATTAGAAAAAAAAATACTTAATACTACTACTTCTCAAGCATTGCAAGAACGAAGAAAACTAGAAGAATCTTTTAACGTTAATTCTCTTTTTAATAAGGTCATTCAGTTGTCTTATTGGTTATATATAAAGTAACACAAATACTTATTATACTTTTTTTTTATTATAACTTTTCAACATGCTGCACAACAGCCACCCTGCTCTACAACATAGCTTAAATACATTGACCAAGCCAATAGCTCTGGCTAAACACTTATATGGTCCCAAAGGCGAGACCTATTGGCCATGCCAATGCTTGTTGAAAAAAGTTGTTGATCATTGGCGTGTAATAAATCTGGGACCTCTTAACCAGCCATTTTTGATGAATTGTTCTCACTGTCTATCAAATATGTATGCAGCCATTATTTATTCATTTTTTTAATAAATCTTTTTATTAAATGTTACATACAAACAAATCACATTTAGCAGCAGACGGGCACAGTGCATTTGTACAAGTATAGTTACATCTTTACAATAGACCAACATCGTCAAATCAATCGTTACTTTATCTGTCTTGATGCAAATGTCAAGCGCTCGGGTCTCCGGGATCATGCAAGGAATAGTCGTTAAATGGCGCGCAAATCATGCATCTACTTTTATTCCACGCCCCCCAAATTTTGGTCCATTTTCTGGGGCATCCTCTCCCTTCATATATCACCCTTTCCGCTAGCATGCACCAGTCCATATCTGCTTCCCACTCTCGCACTTTAAGCCTAGTTTCACCCTTCCAGGTTTTTGCTATATTGCGTTTTGCCACCACACATCCCAGGGAGACCCAGGTTTTCTCACTGGACGTTAAATCGGTTGCGTCCCATACATTGAGGAGACACCATTGCGGTGAGATCTCCATTGTCTTCCCACTAATTCCCAGCATTTTTTGGATTTTCTCCCAGTATACCTGAAGGATGTGGCATTCCCACCACTCGTGTATGTATGTTCCCTCCTAGCCGATCCCCCTAGGGCATAGTGAGTTACTCAGGGCTCCCATCTTCGCCAGCACCCCACTGGTGTAATATGCTCTGTGTATAATCTTGAGTTGAATCAGTCTGAATCTGGAACGGATCGTGACCTCTCGGGCGGAGGCGAGCGCTTCTAGCCACTCTTCGTCGCTCATTTCACCTATGTCCTCTGCCCATTTATCTCGTATTTTCACCCCTTTGTCCGGTGTATTATTAAGTATCTTCCTATAAGTCAGAGAGATAGCTTTCTCCTTAAGGTAGTCGTCGAGGAGTCTATTCTCCAGAGGCGACGAGGCCGGGAGAACTGTATCTCTGGGGATTGCTTTATATAATGCGTTTCGGACCTGAAGATATCGAAAGGTTTCCTTTGTGTTTAAATCCTAATCTCTTTGGAGATCATTAAATGGGGCCACCTCCCCCCCCCCCCACCCACCCATACGTCCCTAACCTTCGACAGCCCAATAAGATCCCATTTGTCAAACCCTGAACACTTAGCCAATAGTCCTAGTCTCTAAGAGGGGGGTGGCCAGTGTGATTGTCTTTCCATCCCAAAGCCGTTGTTGCAGTATGCCATAGTGCCATGGTAGTCGAGGTTGGCGTATATTTTGGTCTGTTTTTCCTCCCACCATAAATAGCTCTTAAATAGTTCCCTGGGGTCATATTATATCTATCCATTCTGTAGGCGGGCTCTGTACCTGGCCAGTGCGTCCAATGATTGGTGACGACCAATTGAGAGGCCCAGTAGTAACTTTTGATTGCTGGAAGGGCAATCCCACCATCATACCAACTTTTCATAAGTTTGGTCAGTGCTAAGCGTGGAATACCGTTGTTGCAGAAAAGTGTCCGGACTTCCGATTCTATATCCTTAAAGTACTTATCTGGAACCAGGTATGGTGTATTTTGCAGCGCATAGACGAAACGAGGCAATGCCATCATTTTGTATAAAGAGGCTCGCCCTAGCAACGTGAGGGGTAGGGTCTTCCAATGCTGCACGTCTGTTTGTAGACGAAGCGGGGGGGGGGCCAGATTGTTGTCATAAAATATCGCAGGGCTTGTCGTGACATAGATCCCTAAGTACCGGAAGCCTTCGGTTACGACCTTGGCTCCGCATTGGATGGGTAGTTTGGGGCTCCCCCCGTTTAAGACAAATATAAGTGACTTATCCCAGTTAATATTATAGCCGGAGTACTTTTGGAAGAGTGTGAATATATGTAAAGTTCTATGTAGTGAGGAATATGGTTTAGCCAAATAAAGCAGGATATCATTGGCGTAGAGGGAGATCGTCTTCCCAATCCGCCGTCCAGTGTAAGCCCCTTATCAAATGGTCTCCCCTAATCCAAATTGCCAGAGGTTCGAGAACAAGTGCAAATATCAACGGAGATAATGGACACCCCTGTCTCTTTCCTTTTTGCAACTTGAAAATTGTGGATCTGCCTCCGTTTACCGTCACACGTGCCAGGGGCTTGGCATAGAGTAGCCGTACCCAGGACAAGAATTTCCCCCCCGAATCCGTATCTTTCGAGCACCGCGAATAGGAAGGGCCACTCAATCATATCGAATGCCATTTTGGCGTCGAGGGATACTATCACCGCCTCCTCCTGTATAGTCCCTGCTTTGCCCAAAACACCATTATGGCGTCTTAAGTTTAGTGCGGTGCTCCTGCCTGGCATAAAGCCGGATTGGTCTGGGTGAATCAATTTAGACAGTAGCGGTGTTAATTAAGCGTGTGGCTAATGTTTTGGCTAATATTTTCACCTCCGGATCCAGGAGGGAAATGGGTCGGTACGAGCCACAGTGTTCAGGGGGCTTTCCCTTTTTATGAATCGCTACGATATTCGCTAATCTCTGGGTTTCAGGTAGCTTCCCGTTAATAATGCATTCGTCGTACATGTCTGTCAAGTATAGAGCAATTGTGGATGCGCATGACTTGTATAATTCAATTGGTAAACCACTGGGGCCCATCGCTTTTCCGGATTGCAGTGCCCCAATCGCCTTGGTCACCTCTTCCCTAGTTAGGGCTGCATCTAATACCTCTATATCTGCACTGTCAAGTGTAGGGAGTCTAAGTGTGGCTAGCAGCTCTTGTGCTTCTGTCTGCGTGGAGGCCCCTGTGGATGTGTAAACCTGCTTAAAGTGCTCTCCAAACGCCTCTGCTATGCTTTGCCTACTTTTAAGGTGAGCTCCATCCATCGTCTCAATCTCGAATACCCATCTAGAGGCTTTTTCCCGTTTATCTAACCACGCAAGTAGTTTGCTCGTCTTGTCACCTATCTCGTATATGCGATGCTGAGTAGCCCGATATTGAGCTTTTATCGCCTCTTCGGCCAGATCTCTATATTCTTTCTGCTTTAGTGATAGTCTATGCTTAATATCTGGGGTGGTTGAGTTAAATAAATCATGTTCTAGTTGACTAATTTCGCTTTCTACTTCTTGTATTTGTTTTCTCTTTTCCTTCTTATAACCTATTATTGCTGAGACTCCCTGTCCTCTGACCACCGTTTTATATGCTTCCCATAATGTTAAGGCAGAGTCCACCGACCCTTTGTTTTCAGTGAAATAGTTGGTAGTGGCCTCTATAAGCCCGTCTCGTATGGTCGGCACTTTTAAGTACCAGGGATTAAGTGCCATCTTGTATCTTTTGACAGAGAGGTTTCTCCCATAGAGCGCCACGACCGGTGAGTGGTCGGAGATGCCCCTGGGGAGATGTCACCTCTTCGAACATGGGAAGCTGGTCGGCCCTACCAAAGATATAATCTATGCGCGACAAACTCCTGTGCGCCCCGGAGTGATAGGTGTATTGCAGGGAGGAGGGGTTATATGCCCTCCAGATGTCCGTGAGGCCCATAGCACCTAGGAAATCTGCCAACACTTTCCCGGATACCTCTTCCTGTCTTGCCGGTTTCCTATCTAGGTCTCCACGGAGGGCCGCATTACAGTTCCCCCTCCTCCCCCCCCCCCCCCCCCACTCCACCCAATCAACAAATCTCAGTCGGGCAAATTAAGTATGTGTCCCCAAATCGGCAATGGTGGAGGAGTGTAGTCTGGGTGGTACATAGAGGGGACGTTATGTTGAGGAATCTACCCTCCCAACTTCCTGACAGGGTCACAAACCTGCCGAGTGTATCATGGGACACGTTTTGAATCCGCAGGGGGGATGAGTTGCGGATGAGAATACCCACCCCCCTTGACCCTTTAGTGAACCTGGCATGAGCAACCAGCTTGTATCCCCATCTATTGAGCGCACAATAGGAGGTCCCTTGTATATGGGTTTCCTGCAATAGCACCACGTCGGGTGATTGTCTTTTCAGATATTGCAATACTATTCCCCGTTTAATTCTATCCCCCAACCCGTTGACGTTCCATGAAAGTATTTTTATGCGGCTCATCTGGGGAGCCATTCTAGGGTCATCGTTCATTGAAGTATTTGAAATTCTGCATAAGGGGGTCGGAGATATTATATATCGATGTCCACCTCTGCACACCCTGCTGAATGACCCACGGTTCAACGTTCCATTGTATAACTTTATTCAAGATTGGTCCTCTACCCGTCACTTTATGTGCATCTCCTGCACTGTAACACATTCCGCCATACAATATATTAAACAATAAACACGTAAATAACAGTCCCACATATACGTTGCTCACCCCACCTGCCTCCCTGCAACGTGGAGTCTGAACTGCCCACCCCCCCAACTATGCAGAGCGCCTGTATACCCTTGCCCTTTAAACATTACGTAGGGGAACGTGGCCTAGTCGAGATCCTGCCAAGAGTCTTTTTTTCCCCCCAGTTCTCTTCCATTTCAGCCCATACCTACATTTTATATTAAGCAGCTCAACTTGTGCCAGATGCACTAGGTGTAACTTTACTGTAATCTCGGCTCCGTTTTAGGAGTGAGGGGCCAAGCGGTCACACTTTCTTACATTCAATATTTAACCCCCTCCCCATAATAGTATACTTGGCGGTCTTTGGGTTCTTCAACGTCAATCGTAAAAAGTTTCATCTCCGCCTTGATGTTCCATTCTCCATATGTGAATTGTCAGGCAGTCTGTGTCTTTACTCTGGAGTGCCATTTCAGGTCTGTTCCTTTCGAGGGCCGTCCTTGAGGCTGTGGGTATCTTGTCGACCCTCTTGCCCTTGCATTCGTTTTTGCACGTTGGGTCTGTGGGTTCCCGATGCTTTCGATCCTTCAAGCCAGTCCCAGGTCTCTTCCGGGGTCGGGAAGAACCAGGATCTTCCCTCCGCGCCATTTTTCGAATTGTGACTTAAATATTGAAATATTTGAATTAGAGTATCTTAAACTAGAATTC
This sequence comes from Calotriton arnoldi, assembly GCA_963921515.1. Classification (NCBI taxonomy): domain Eukaryota; kingdom Metazoa; phylum Chordata; class Amphibia; order Caudata; family Salamandridae; genus Calotriton; species Calotriton arnoldi. The sequence continues at coordinate 2,232,909 of CAWUFW010000534.1, forward strand.
CTCACACTAAACTCGACATTCTTACCTGCTCCCAATTGAAAGGTATCCCTTATTAAATGTAACAAGTTAACCCAATGTTTTCCTGTGGGAGAGGTAGGCCTTGCAGTAGTGAAAAACTAATTTGAGTTTAACTACCAGGACATGTGAAGCTTCAAAGTACAAGTCCAACTTTTTAATTACACTGCACCCTGCCCTATGCGCTGTTTACGGCCTACCCTAGGTATGATGTTTCTATGTATTAAACAGAGACGTTTACACCTGACGGAAAGTTCATTTTACCAGGTCGAAACAGCAGTTTAAACTGCACATAAAGGCTGCAATGGCAGACCTGTTTAAAGGCTACTTAAGTAGGTGGCACAATCGGTGCTGCAGGTCCATTTGTAGCATTTTATTTGTAGGCCACGGCTACATGTAGTACCACTTTACTAGGTACTTACAAGTAAATTAAATGTGGCAATTGGGTGTAGGCCAATTTCACTATGTTTAAAGGGGAGAGCACTGCTTAGCGCTCAAATGACAGGCCTTGCGGCCAAAGTTATTTTTTTTGGTCAACTCTACAAAATCAAAATAATTGGCCATAAAAAAAGAGCACAAGCGCTTTGTGCACTTTATCACTGCTAACCAGTGCTAGAGTTATAAGGCCAACAAAAACGAGATTAACAAAATGGAGGCGTAAGGCAAAAGGTTTGGGGGAAGACCACCCTAAGGCTGACGGGTCTAACAGCCAGCATCATATTCTCCTTCGCTTTTGACGTTGAAGCAGCCCACGCCGTCACCAACTCCAGCAATGTTGAAACTTCTAGGGTATGTCGGAGCCTCCTTCAATTCATTTAATACATTTAACGTCACTGCTTCATTCTCCAGAGCTGGACCAGCAAAGTTGCTGGTAGACCCAGAGGTTCTCACTGTCACCCTTAACACCAGTGCCAAAGAAGAAGCTGAGGCTCACTTTAATGGAAATATAATTCAGTTGAGTGCCCCTCCCAAGGTGTATTCCAATTTCCCTTGCGGCCTCTTACCTCCACCACCAAAAATGGTTTTGAGACCAAACCCTGTCACCTCTTAAGAAATCTCTCACCGTCACTCTCACATAAACTTCGTTTGGACGACTCGCTGCGGCCTTCGGGGCAGACCTTACATCTCTGGCATTTTCCATGCTCCATGTCCTGGTGCCGCTCCCCTGAACACCATGAGGCCAGCTGTGAGGCCTCCAGATCTTTTCCTTTCCAAGAAGACGCTGCATGATCGTCTAGCATGACTCTTCAAAATGTCTTGCTGCAGTGTCGAAAAAACAACGTATCTCTTAGGACCCGAGAACCTTCAAGAGGAGGTACAGGTGCAGGTCTCGGCGGTGGATGAAGGTACGTTCTCCCACCAAGACAGTTGTGCTCAGAGGTCGAAATGCAGGACCTCACACCAGGTCAAGCCGTGAGTACTGTGCCCCCTCCACCTCGACCCTCAGGACACCTCCACAAAGGGTAGTCTACCCATGCTAGACAGGCCAAAATCCACTTTTGGGCCACCACTGCCTTTGGGGCCATCATCTGCACCAACCGGCTGTCTGACACACCCGGCTTAGCACAGGCTGCACGCTCCCGAACTGACTCCTCCATCGGAGCCGTGCCGACCTTTGGAGCAGAAATCCTCAGCATCTAAACATTGTTCAATGTCTGCTCTGAAAACGTACCGCAAACTATCGGTACCAAAAACCTCTGCAATCTGCCCGAAAATATTTGCTTTCAGCAAACCAGCACACCGTTCCGAGCCTGTGAATTCTGTGCTTCAGCATCTGCGGGAGGGAATGGACTCCAGGCAAAAAACATCATTCATCCAGACACTGTACGCATCGTCACCAGACCTCGCACACTTATGCACAACCACCCAAGGAACGGCTGTCCTTTCAAGAGGCTTTGAATACTTCACCTCCACCAAAGCATAGAAAGAAATCTGACAAGGCTGCAAGCCTGGTGCACATTAGCCCACTTCCAATGCCTGTGAGCACCATACATTCACCACCGGCTTCACCTGCTGCCCCTGTACCATTCTCAACGGAGGGTTCGCTCCACACTCCCACAGGAGGGTGGGAGAAGGGGACATTTTTTTTCTGTCCCATCACAGGAAGACTTCTGGGACACTTATGATGCAGACCACCTGCTGATACAGACCCTGATCTGTATTCTGCTAAACCCTCTCCCCGGGAGGACACCACCACCTACCATCCTCTCATAGGTAGAGCTGCCACCTTTTATAAAGTGCAGTTACACACTGAGCCGATAGAGGATGATTTTTTTTTTTGGAGACCCTGTCCTCTAATCAGCACTCTGTACAATACCTGCTGATAAGTCATGTTAAGACACAAAACAGATATATTCAACGAGCCCATTGGGTCTAAGGTAATTATGGCACGGATCAACAAAAAATATAAGGTGTCGCTCGACCTCCTATACATAAAATGACAACTTCCCCCTTGAGTCCCTGGTAGTTGCCACAGCACGTAAGAGGGCCAACTCTCAAACATCTGGTGAGGTACCCTCACCAGATAAAGAAAGTAAACGAATTGATGCAGTGGGGTAAAGGGTGACTTCCCAATCTTCCAACCATTGGCAGATTGCCTATTCCATCGGCCTCCTCTCACGCTACGACAGGGCACACTGGGACAAGATAGAGGAAATCCTCTAACATCCCCAGAGGAGCACAAAAAGAGCTTATCAGATTGCCTCATCTCTAACACAACTATCTATTGTGCCCTTGATGCTGCTGACACCGCAGCTAGAGGCATAAATTCCAGCATTCTCCCCAGAAAACATGCCTGACTCCGGCTTGAAACCTGTGGTCCAACATAATCTCTTGGCTCTCCCATTCGACGGAGAACATCTTTCTGGTCCTCAAGTTGACAATCTCCTTGAAGATCATAAAGGACAATGAGACGGCGAAGGCCATGGTGGCTTTGCAGACCCCATCACACTGCAGCGCCTTTTGCCGCTCTTATCGTGGAGGCTCAAAGACCACTTCCCCTGAAACTTCCACTTCCATCAACGTTCCCAGGCTCAAAACACCTCGCCTAAGTGTTACTATAGAGTCTCCTAAAGAGGTAACCGCTCTAGAGGTAGATGTAAGGGCAGAGTCACAAAACCATCCTCCACAGCTACCAAACCCTGACTTTCCAACCATTCCCCCCGCTCCGATCACATAACAGCTGTTGGGGTCAAATACAAGGGTTCTTTCCCACCTGGCGGAACATAACCTCCGACCAGTGGGAGTTGGATATTATCCAACATGGTTATTGTCTGCAGTTCACTTCCACATCTCCAAACATTCCACCTCCCAATCACAAACTTCCACCTCAGTATCAGCAGTTGCTCAAGGAAGTTCAAGCACTCCTCAAAAGTGCTATAGAACCAGTGCCATTCCACCAGTAGGGCACAGGAGTCTATTCATCTTACTTCCTTATTCCCCAAAAAAGTCGGATCTCACAGGCCAATCTTGGACCTCGAACCGCTCAACAAATACATTCTCTCAGAGCACTTTCACATACATGGTCACTCTTCAAGATATCCCCTTATTACAACAAGGCGACTTCATGGCTGCTGTAGACCTTAAGGACTCTTATTTCCACATTCCTATTCACCCGCTGTATGGCTGCTATCTCAGATTTGTCATAAATGGTCAGCACTTCCAATTCCAAATGCTTCCCTTCTGGGTCTCGACCGCCCCCAGTGTGTTCACAAAATGTCTTGCTGTAGTAGCTGGTCACCTGCGCAGACAAATACTTTCCCATGGCAATCAAGGAATGCCTGCTGAGCCGCCTTATTAATATTCATGTTCCCTTGCATGAGCGCCCCATAATGACCTGCAGGGCTCTTCTCTGCCCAAAGGTTTCTGTTTAGACTGTGGACACTGGGCAAGGAAGCAGTACTTTGGCCATTCTCCAAGGGAGAGCAAAACAGAAGAGGAAGTGAAGCCGGCACTAGCTGCCTAAAGAGAAGCAAGCAAATAAGAGTGACAATGAAGCCAACCAGTGGTAAGCAATGGGCGGAATTTAAGCCCACTGTAAGTAGACAAAATTTCTTGCAAGCGACAGCCATGCTCTTTCTCATGCGAGTCCTAAAAAGGAGGGGGGGCGTAGAGCAGAGGAGAATAGGCAGGTACGACAAGTGAAAATAGGGGAGGAGGGAGTAGAGGATCAGGAGTGGAACAGGACAGTAGTAGAGTAGACACACAGGCAGAGAAGGAGCGACAAAGTGAGGAGGAAGTGTAATGGGTTTACAGGGGGAAAGATACCAATTGATTAAGACTCCTCGAGAGGAGGGAGAATTAAATACATTTGATTGGAACATAGCTGCTAGGTCCTTCTAGTCTTGCATTCCAGAACTGGATTGGCTGCAGGGGACACCTGGAAATCCTCCTGATAGGCAGATGAATAAGAGGCTTGTTTCAGAGTCAGTGGGCTCCTGGATTTCCAGCCAGTGCTAGAATTGGGAAACATTTACTCAGATTCCATAAGTTGGGGGTTAAGGTGTGGCAGCGGAAAAAGGGTGGAATTATGAGGGGTGAAGTTATGAAAAGCATAGTTTGACGGTCAACTTGTATATTTATTTTTTAAATACTCTGGCACAAAGAAATTGGCAGCAAGAACAAATGTGATAGTAAATCTGTTCTGGCTTACTTTATTGGTCATAAAGAGGCTACATTATAAAATACCGTATGGGGTTAAGGCACCAACTGCATAGATCTTTGTGTAAATAGCATCAGGGTATCCCCATTACCTGCACTGTTCCCAGATCATGCTCCCTGACTACAGTTCTAAGGAACCGGCACGTATATGAATTATTGCTGTAGAGAAATATTTCCCCTGGGCAGTATGCCAGACAAGGAAGTATGGCAGTATTTGTCTGGATTCCAGATAGAACTACCTGCGAAATATTTATTTTCGAGGAAATCAGCCAGTCCTATATCTTTGAACCCTCAAAAAGTAAGTTGTGTTTGCTCGGTGGAAATGGAGCTGTTAAAACATTTTCCAAGGCTACATTACCCCCCCTTACCTGCAGCACCACCACAGGGTACTTGATCCCCAATTTTAGATTTAAAGCAGTAGCATCACTCTAGACCTCACAAAGGTTTAGTCTGTTGGAAAGCTAAAAGTGCAAAATCAGTGATCTGGGTTACTTTGTGTCATGGAATGCTTGCTGCCACGGTCTTGCAGCTTTAAGGGGTTAAAGTAACACTCCTAGGGGATGTATCTTTATATTTATTACTTTGCTTTTAATTCAGCATATCCAATACACTACCCTATATCTCACCCTATATCTCTAGCAATATATCCTCCACTTCCACTCTGACTCATCTCAGACCTCATTCTACTACTCTTTCCAGTGCACCACCCCATTTCTCACCCTATACCTCTATCAATCTATCCTCTACCTCCACTCTCATTCATCCCAAACCCCATACAACTACTATGATCCCCAAAATAACCCTTTCTAAGCTCTTCCCTCCTCTACCCCTCCTTGCATCATCTTCTACTTCTTTTATTATTCAGATCTCCCTAACAAGCCTTTCTAAACACTTCCCTCTGACTCTTCCCCCACCACCTCACCTTTACTCATCCCAAACCCCCTCCTACTGCTATGAACTCCAAAAACCTAAAAAACCCAACTTTCTAGACCCTTCCCACTTCTATCCCTCAACTATTCCTTTTCATTCCATATAACAGACTAACATGTCCACCACTCCAATTAATTTCATATTTCCCTATACTAATTCCCCACTAATCCTGTTCGGGTTTCAGAGTAGGGTGCTACTCGCCGAAAAGTGCTTCAACACCTCATCAGGGGTAGCAAGTGCTATATAAGTGCAAACCTTTTTCCCTTTTCTATCCCTCCACTAGCCTTCTCAAGTCAAATAACAGGCTAACATATCCACCGCTCAAAGTACTTTTGTATTTCACTATACTAATTCACACTAATCCTTTATGGGTTCCGGAGTAGCGTGCTACTCGCCGAAAAAGCTCTGACTCCAAGTCAAGGGTAGTAAGCGCTATATAAATGCAATTCCCCTGTATTGGATCTTTCAGTGATTCACATGCTTGAATCATCCCCATCGTTTTAGTGGGAGTCCCACGGTCTACTTATAAAAGCAGTAGTTAATATTAAAATGGGCTGCAATGCAATGAACAGTCACTGCAATAGCCTATCTACTTTGTTTTGTACAAAAGAACCAAACTTAAGTAGCAACCAATCGGGCGACAGCACCCTGTAGAACACTCCCAAGAGAGGCTAGGTTCCTCAGACTTTCTACCGCACGTCGTGTGACGAAGTCTCCCTGAGCTCTGCTCAGTTACTTCTTAAATTTTCCAGATATCTTCTTAAAATGTTGGATTCTTCAAACGAAGGTCTCTTCATGTCGTGTGGAACATGTTAGAAGAGACTGCATGCTGAAGACCCCCATAAGAACTGTATCTACTGTCTCTACCCCCAGCATAAGGTAAAGGACTGCAAGATTTGTAGAACCTTTTCAACCAAAACCCTTAAAAGACCGAGAGGGTAGGTTGCTAATTTGGCTTCAAAGACTGAAAAATAAGTCTGATGTTGATGAGGAGAGCTCTTCCTCACAGGAAACATCTAAAAGGAGCGAAAGATCCCATGAATCTCTTGAGGTTTCTAGAAAAAAGGCTTCCAAAAAGTCTCGTCCTGAAACTGCAGGTCCATCACAAAAAGAAACATTCATTTCCTACTGAGGAGAAAATCCATCTGACATAGAAACATGAAAAAAATATCTTCTGAACCATCCATGAAGATTAGTCTCTAAAAAGCCTATATCGTCGACAGCACTATCCTCTGGGTTCCCATTGACGCAAAAATTACCATCGGAACATGTTTCTCCTGCATCGTTGTCAAATTGCATCATCGATGACTGATACAGCTGCGCCATCGACGGCGGCTCCGCTGCCAACGCTTCCTGCGACGACCAAGGTAGCATCTCTGCCGACGACTTCATTCTCGACTATGACTTCACGGATGTCGATGACAACTTCCTTGTCGACATTGACATCCTCGTCGACGATGTTTCTTCCGTCGATGACCACCTCTTCGTCTACGACCACGTCGACGATGACAGTTACTGCATAGTCGATGATAATGACTATTTCATCCTCTGCTCCGATCATGTCCTCACCGATGACACAGACGCCGTTGCCTTCAACGCTGTATCCTACACCTGGCCGTAATCGACTATCGACGTTGCAACTAACTCCTTTATACCTGTTGGCGACGTTCTCGTCGACAAGGTGTTTTTTCCAAAACCCTTCAGTGGTTTCACCTTTGACACCTTCAACATTCTATGGAGGTATCTGATGATGATGGAATGTTTGGTCCTGCTCACAGTCCCCTTCAGCTTCACGTCAAGTATCAGGACAATGATGATGACTATAAAAGTTACTATCAACAGGACTTTCATACTCCACATGCAAAAATGCAATACATGGAGCCTGTTGGTGAGCCCATCCTTCCTGTTGCCTAAGTACAAGAACTGCAAGACGTGCTGCATGACTATCGTACTCTTTTTCCTTACAGTGCACCTCCGCCATCGCCTACGCCTCCACCACTAGCTTCTCCACGTAGATATGAGCCTTCTCTTACGACGTCTCCTGAGACGATACTGTTTTGCCTTCTCAGCAACATGATACCTCTGATGATGGGGAGATTGAAGAGGGTGAACCTCAAGGTGAAAGACAAACAGGTAATGAGTGGGAAGGCTGTTATTTCAACACCTGCTTCTCCATCTCCTCAAACGGCGGATTCTCTGCCGGAGGACATTGGCGGCTTCCACGCACTAATGGAAAGAGCAGCTTTTTGCTTTCAATTGTCAATGACTGTCAAGCAGTCTGACTGTTTCATTTATGATTTTAAAGCCTTATCTAGAAAGACTGAGCGATACCTATTATAAATCATATTTGGGAGGAAGGTGTAAAAGTCATGAAAACACCTGCTATGGTTATTTCAGTCTTGCCCAGGTTAGACAAAAAATATAAGGCTCCTGATGATGCTCCAGCTTGTCTAGTAGGGCATCCAAAACCAAATTATCTCATAGGCTGCCCAACGAAGATCAAGAAATCCTTCAGCTCCTATCACTGCACCTCCTGACCAGGAAGGGAAGGCGCCTTGATAATATTGGCAAAAAGTTTACCACCACCTCAGGCACTACTGTACGCGCAGCTAACACTCTAGCGATATTAGCAAGGTACGACCTCCAAATGTAGTCGGATATCGCTCCGTACATGGACCTCCTCCCTGAGGACAAAAAACTGGAGGCACGAAAAATTCTTCTTGAAGGTGAGAGATCTGTATCTGAGATAATAGATGCTTCAATGGATGTGGCTTCTTTAGCCTTTAGTCCGCTTGCTAGAGCTGCTGTTCTTAGGTGGTAAGGGTGGTTGAAGGCAACAACATTTCGCCCTAAGGTGCAAAGCAAAATACTGGATATGCCTTTTGATGGCGATGTGCTTTTTGGCAAACATATTGACGCCTTGCAGACCATTAAGGCGGACACCAAAACAGCTAAGGCTTTGGGTACACTCCAATACAGGAAGACCCCCTTTCATGGAGCACATGGTAGAGGAGCTTATTCATTTCGCGGAGGTTACCAGGAATGTCAACCTCGGGCGTACACCTCATTTGACCCTTCCTACCAGCATCAATAAACATATCGTGCACCACCACAGGCTGCTTACTCCAGACAGCCCAGACGGAAACGACGTCAGTCCAGGGATAATGTCAGAAAACAGTGACAAGGTCTCAACTCCTGCTCTCTTCCCGCTATTATCTCAACCAAAAGAACTTGTATTTCTCGTTATCTCAGTTAGTGGCAGAAAATTACCACAGACAGATGTGTCCTGGATATAATAATATATGGTCATACCCTGGAGTTTTTCACACCACCACCTCATCCGCCTCAAAAATCTCTACCATCCCATCTTTAGCTACTAAAGAAAGAGGCATTGATAAAGCTGCAAAAAGGAGCAATAGAATGCGTACCACGCTCTCAAAGGGGAAGAGGCTTCTACTCCCGTTTTTTCCTTGTGAAGAAGAAATCTGGAGAATGGCGTCCCATTCTGGACCTCTGAAAGCTCAACAAATACCTGCAGAAAAAATCCTTTCATATGGTTACTCTCCAGAAGATATTACAGCTTCTGAACCATTTGGGTTTTCTGGCCAGCCTCGTTTTACTGGACGCATATTTCCATATCCCTATCCATTCCAAGCATCGAAGATTCCCCTGTTTCACTGTGGCAGGCACGCACTGTCAGTTCAAAGTGTTTCCCTTCGGCCTCTGCTCAGCTCCTCAGGTTTTTACCAAGTGTCTTGCTCCCGTGGCAGCATACCTACGATTAAGAGGCCTACAGATCTTCCCATATCTCGACAATTTGCTAGTGAAGGCTCCTTCTCTTCATCAAGCCTCTGATGCCATCTCCTTCTGCCTACAGCTGTTCCGCTCCCTAGGGCTTGCAGTCAATTACCAAAAATCAGTTCTCACACCTTCCCAACAGATAACGTTTCTCGGAGCAATGTTGGATACCCTCCAAAACAAGGCATTCTTATCCACAGAAAGACAGAACACCATGCTATCTCTGGCTCACAGTCTAATCAAAAAAGTTTGCTTCTGTCCATCTCCTCCAGTCCTTTCTTGGCATGATGTTGAGTCTTTCTCTCTCCAAGATGCACATCAATTTCCTGGAACTGAGGGCAATTTTCCTAGCCCTCCAGTCATTTCTCCCAAGGATACGAGCATCCTCAATCCTCATTCATACAGACAATACCACCTGCGTGCACTATCTCAACAAGTAGGGAGGAACGAGGTCTCCAATTCTATCGTTGGAAGCTCAAAAGATCTGGGATTGGGCACTACAGCATCACATTTCCATCAAGGCGGAACATCTCCCAGACGTAAGGAACAACCTGGCAGACACTTTGAGCAGATTAGGTCAAAGAAATCACTAATGGGAACTCGATCAGTTAATTCTCGACTCCATCTTCCAGAAATGGAGAACATCCAACTTAGACCGATTTGCATCTCAAGAGAACCAGAAATGCTGGTTCTTCACCAGCAGGGAACCTCAGAGGGGTTCATGTGGGAATGCGTTTTTGATAAGATGGCCAGGAATCTGTGTACGCTTTTCCCCCATGCCCTCATCTCCAGAGTTCTCATGAAAGGGAACCGTGCCAGCTCATCCTCATTGCTCCACGTTGGCCCTGCCAGCATTGGTTCACGGAGCTACTTCTGCCATCTCAATCCAAGCCTTATTGCCTGCCAGTAACAACGACTCTACTGACCATGAGCAAAAGACAAATCCTGCATCCCCAGCTTCTCTTCAGTTGCATGCTTGGCACCTGAATTCAATGAATTCAAAGATTTAGACATCCCCCAGGACTGTAGGTATATATTGTCCAAGGCTGGAGCTGAGTCAACCACTAAGACGTACAGACTAAAATGGGAACGTTTTTGTTCTTGGTGCCTTCAGAATGATATTCACCCTCTTCTTTCATCTCCAGAACAAATTTTGTCTTATTTATTCTCTTTGGCAAAACCAGGACTTGTGTATGCATGAGTGAGTGTCTACCTCGCAGCCATCTCCAGGTACAGACGCACTTCTGACGCTTCTTCCCTTTGTTCTTCTCGCATCATCAAACCGTTCATGAGAGGGTTATTCAGGACTTTTCCTCCCATTCGGCCTCCTCCGCCAGAATGGCGCCTCAATGTGGTCCTGTCGCAACTAATGAAACCACAGTTTGAACCAATTCACAAAATTAAACTCGTTTCTCACTTGGAATGTGGCGTTGCTTATCGTGCTTACCTCCGCAAGGAGAGTAAGTGAAATTCAAGCTTTCACAAATAAGAGTTCCCCATTTACGATTTACAGGCGACTACGTTTTACTAAGAACAAATCCTAAGTTCATCCCCAAGGCTCCATCTCACTTTCACCTTAATGAACCTGTTGTCCTGCGCACCTTTTTTCCAAATCTGTCTTCTCCAGCGGAGAAATCTCTTGGATGTTTAACGGTGCCTTAAATTCTATTTGCAAAAGACTAAGCAGCTACGCAGAACGGACCAACTGCTTGTCTCTTATGGGCCTCAAAGACTGGGTTCTGCTGTCACAAAGAACTATTGCACGGTGGATCGCTGCTACTATTCAACTCGGTCATACTGTCGTGTTGTTCCTATAGTACCCCTGCAGGACCTGCGCGTTTGGATAACATATACTGTGGGCTTGATGTTAGACTGATTCTGTGCACCCCTACTGCGTATGTTAGCCGGATTTGCATTAGCTAGCTCACAGTGCCACTAGAATCTCCTCTTATCGGGGAGGGATTAGTTTCTGGCAACCTTAGATCATGACAACCCAAATTCCTCAGAATCGTGGAAACCATGTACTACCTTTCGCTCAGTTACTCGTGCTTACTTATTCGGTTTGTCTCAGAGTTACACAGAATAAACAGTCTGGGCGTTTCAATAAGTATTTATTGAACAGTTGTTATTCTAGTGTAACATATATGTGCTGCAGCAACCAGCAGAAATATATTATCAGCAGTACGATCAAAGTGAAAGGATAGAACAGTTCTACCATATTGCAATAATCATGAATACATACATGAATATAAAAAGCATTATGAAAGTGCGCGTACTCCTACGATGCCTAACTAGATGTACTTTGAGTGTACCTAGCATATGTGTAGGTCTAAAAGCTTAAGAACCAAGAATCCTTCTAGGATTTAGTTGAACCCCCATACCTGAATAGAGCGTGTGGGACCCCGTCTCGAGTTGGACACCCCGCAAGGGCTGTTAGACCGCTGTCAGCTGGAGCGACTGCATGCTGGAGCCTCAGCGTCTCTGGTCAGTGTGTCAGCATGGAAGTCTCGGTTCCTTCTGTCTTACCGTGGCAAGATGTGGTGTATTTATACCCTAAAGTGTCTCGTCCCTCAGTATGGTTTGTATTGGTCTTTGTTAGACATGAGGAAGACCTCAGGGGTGAACTTTGTACATACATATTATGCGGGAGATGTAGCTGGTGAATGCTCATGCATAATTTAGGAGTACATTGTAGGCCAGTGTTCTGGAAAGACCTTGCAGTGTTCTAACCACAGACTAGATAACGTTCAGCCCTCAGAGCTCGTTGTGTACTGTAGGGAACTAATGTAGGTGAAAGATCATGCCTATATTAGGAGCCATGATTATAACAGGGCATATAAGAGTATGACCATAATAGGGCATATACGGGTATGACCATAATGGGGCATATACGAGTATTTCTACATTATGGCATATATGAACGAGTCTACATTAGGGCCTATATACGAAACATAACACCCACTCCACTTTCGAATTGTATGACAATGACCATACTTAAAATCTGGACAATTTAAAAGTCTTTTCTTAAAAACAGCAAAAAACATGGTTTTAAAAGGACAATAAAAAATGTTTAAAAGTCATCTATTCTTTAGTTGCCACTTGAAAAAGTCAATTCTTTCTCATTCATAAAAGTTGCATTACTACAAGCAGAAGAAAGCCACTCTTTCTCAAGTGAAAGTGTCAATTTAGGAAATGTTCCAAATTTAGTTCGTTTATTTATGAAACGAAGTGGAGAAGCCAAATTCTTTCCCAGGACGCGATGAGCCAATTCCAGATTATCGGTGTTAGCTACTGCAGACGACAAATCCAACGCTTCACAGAGAACTTCAATCGCACATAGATGGAATTCGGCACTGCCAACAGTCGTTGCTGTGGCAGCTTGTGCGGCAGTTGTTACCTCGGTGCCTGTGGAGGAGCCACCTAACCCAGCAGGAGCAAACGGCACCTGTGGATTCTCAAGGAATGCATTCATCAGAATTGGAAGACGCTGGGTACAACGCAGAGCATGGGCCTTTAGGGGGTCCAGCATAGCATCTAGGTCCAGCGGCGTATCCGATGGAAACGTTAGACAGAGATCCAACGTGCATTCTTCTCCGCAGAACAGGCATCGAAGAACAGTTAAGATGCAGTCCACCCAGACTGGTCTAAATGATAGAAACCAAGAGGCGTTCAGTTCTCTTAGGCAAGGTATGCCCAGAAGCTGCACCATGCGTTCATGATATTTCCGTTCCATGAGCGTGTTCGCCATTTCCTCGGAAATGGGGCCGTCCATTGCGTAGCAGTAATATTACAATCAGGACTCCTGCAATTAGGAGCAGGATAAGCGGGAGACCTCCAAAGACGCTTCCCAGGACGGAGTGTATACAATTTGTGATTACTCCGAGGACTGTCTGAAAGGTGCTTAATAGTACTGACCCTATGGTCTTAAATAGGTGTACAATACCGCTCGTATCAGACATGTTAAAGATACGACCCACCATTTCTGCGAAATGAATGGGGCAGTTTGTACGTATAAGCGCTTGTATCTCAGTCGAGGTCCTTGCAACTTGAAGTTCAAAGATTTCTCGAGCTGAGGTTAAGGGCACAGGTTGCTGTAAAAGCATGGCTTTCAGTCTGCTCAAAGCATCAAATTGTATAAAGGAAACATTCAATGAAGGCCATAACGGCGCCTCCCTGACTGTGTTCAGTGGTGGAAACAATACTTGCGTACAGCAAGTAACCCTGGAGTTAACAGTGACCAGAAAGGCGACGCCCGGAAGCATCCTACAGCAACCTTGATCATTTAGCATTAAGTAACTCCCATTCGAGAGCAGCTGGAAAACCGGCGTGATCATGGCCGCTGGGGTCCCTGACATGTGACATTATAAGTTCGCTACCGAACCACTACATGCTCCATGTAGAGAAATATCCTGAAACATGAGAGAACCGCTTAAAGCGTTCTTACAGTTTGTACCACTCAGATACACTTCCCGATCCCCATTCCGGCATTGATATCTATATGGTAACTCCCAAGTTTCCTTGATGTATCCCGTACCCATTTTTTCATATTTGCCTGCCTGCCTTTGCTCAAGGCAATATTGAAACTGAAACGTAGTGACCGGCAGAGTGATCTGGCCATGAATTAGCCATTCTGTTGATGGTGATTCGGCTACAGTGAATGGTAACCTTTCCAGTTTCTCAATACGCAGCATTGTATATTTGGCTCCCCTCTGTGCCATTTCTGTCTGTTTATCGGTTAGATTGTATTCTGAAAACAGAGACGGGGGGGTTTATAAAACGCCAGGGCACATAGCCTGCACGCAAAGATTGCAGCGTCCAGCTCAACATCAAAATAGAACGTAGCTGTGATTGCCCGTGTTGTAACAAGGCCAGATCTTGTTCTAATATGTCGATTGCCGAAGACACAATGTTGCCTAGGGAGTAAATCCTGGAGGTCAAAGTTAACCCATTATCCACTACAGCTAATGCCTTCTCTAAGTTAATACGGTCTATTTCCCGTATTCTGCGGCCTCCTGTTGGGATATTTTCCAGTTTTCATTATAGTAGGCATAAATGCCAGCATATATGAAACGTTTCTGACGTGTTTTCCTTGGGCCTAGTAAGAAATCCCTACGGTCTACATCCGGTGTGAGTAAGGTCAAGTGATGTTTAACTTCTGTGAGTTTTGAGGTCTCTAGCCAATCAAGGCACAACTTCCCAACACTATAGGATGTTACTACCCCTGGGTGTTGTCTTTGTACATAGCGAGGATCTGGCCTATGGATTCTAAATCCCTCGGGTGTACCGAGGAATCTCTGTTGACAAGTGTTCGTGTCAATGGGCCAAATCAGCCATTCTGTCCAATTGGGATCTGACCTGTTGTACTGGAGAATGTCCTCTAATCCTACCCCATGTGTAGTTGAATTCTGCCCCCCACCCATCTGTGATGATGTTGGAAACCCCGGTGTGTTCATTTCCTTGTTCTTGGCTAGTCCAAGACAGGATGTCTGTTGCACAGTTTCATTCAGAAATATTATCTGCTGTGGAATGAGGCATGCTCTAAAAAGCGCTTCTGTTCCCTGGACTTGCCAGTCCCTAGAACCCCAGATTGATTTTGAATCTATAGTGTCCTTCCATAGGTCGAAACCCTGTGTAGACAACTGGGCCATAAAGGAAGCAGAGCAAATCGGTTTGGTGTTAGTCAACATAATTGTCTGTGCTGATGTTGTTGCCACTTTGTAATAAAATGACTTCGGATCAGATGTGTTGAACCCTAAAAAGTATGTGAATTTCTGTGCAAAAGTTTGCGAACTACCTTTTGTAGGAGTTGGGCAGTGTTCCCACTGGTGGTATTCAAATACATTTCTAGGTGTTAAAGATTTGTGCAAGAAATGATGACCATAATGTTGGTAACAGTACAATGTATCATAGTCTGAAGTACCTTCTAACATTTCATTGTTCGGAAATGCTGCAGTTTTTTCTAAATCAGACATTAAATTATTTACAGTTTCAGTGTCCCAATCTTCAGAAAATGTACTGGAGGTAATGATATCACTTAAAGACATTTTAAATACATGTTTAAGCTTTAAAAGTTCAGTCGGACCGAATATATCATAATCAATCTTGTCCCATACTATACCGTCCGGTATAGGAACTGCTGTGATCACTGAAGACAAGTCTCTTGGTTCATGATGTGAAGACTGGTGTGGTTTTAAAATCAAATTGACTCTTTGGGCTGTCGAGCACTGCTGGAGGTATCGTCCATTAATAAGCATACTAAAAGTTATTATTAAACCTAGCCAGAAAATAAAAAATAAAATCCCAGTGATATACCATAGTTCAATCCAAGGTGACACCAGGTAAGTCTTTCTAAAAAAGTTCAAAAAGTCAGTGAGTTTCTGTTTTGAGTGATTTTTTTTTTTTGGGCTGGCGTTGTTTCCGGCTCGCTTGGATCCAGTGAAAACGTATCAAAGCTCATGGGATAGCCAGAAGCAGTTCGATCAATTGTTGGAATTGCATCGGGATTTGTTGAAATCGGATTTTGCTCTTGACGAGGCATGTTGACGTAGACATCTGTAGTCTGTCTGATTGCAACTTCGTTGTTAAGTTGATTTTCTTCTTGTTGAAGTGCAACAAGTTCCATAGCATTGTTGCTTAGTCCTTCATTCCGTACAGGTGGCTCTTCAAACGTGATGAGTCTTTCTGTTTGGACTTCTTGGATTGTAGCGAGAGGAGGGCATCTGCTACTGTGGAGTCCACGAGGCCTACTGTTTAGTATCGGCCACATAGTGTGGTTTGATTGTCGATTGAGACAAATCTTTTCTCCTTTTTCCCGGCAAGAGGTGGCAGAAGTACAGTTCTTGTGCCTTGGATTGCTAGGACTGGTACAGGTGTTCTGTAGGATGGCCCGAATTCTTTCTTGTCTGCAATCTTTTCTCTGACCAGATCCCCGTCTTTTGGGATCCAGATAGGTCTTGCCGTTGCTGCCTTGACTTCCTCAGTGGCGGTCTGTTTTAAGTGGACGTTGCTTTGTTGTGTCCTGGATTCATTTAGATCTTGTAAAACAGCCAAACGATCATGGATATCAAATGGTTTTTCATCCGCCACTGTGCCTTCACAATCAAGATCAGGTACCCACATTCTTGTCCCTAATAGGACCTCGTAAGGAGTGACACCCCCTAGAGAGCTTCTTGGCTGATTGTTAATTGCTCGTTGGACCGCATAAAGGTGATCGACTTATGTACCGCCTTTGCCTAATACCCTAGCTGTTAGATTGCTTTAAGTCCCGGTTTTTCCTCTCCACAACAGAAATTCCCTCAGGATGGTATGGAGAGGAGTATCGCAATGCTACGCCCATTCCTTCCATGGCCTCTTTGTAAGCCCGAGAGCTAAACGCCGGACCACGGTCAGAATGTAACGTGCCAAATGCGTATGTGCCGATAAAGACTCGCAAATCTTTTATAACAGTTCGAGCGTCAGCCGAGCGCTGAGGCCAAACCCATAGGAATCTAGAGCAGGAATCCACTGCAACCATGATATATTTCTTGGCCCCATCAGATTGTAGGGGTCCGCAGTGGTCCAAATATACACATGTGAGAGGTTTGTCTGATTTTAGTAATGGAGTCTGAGCTGGGCGTGTTACGGTGGAGCCTTTCATCTGCTGGCAGATGTCACATTTCAAGACATAGTCTTTGGTCTGCTTTGTTAACCCTGGCCACCAGTAGCGCTGTTTCAGTAAAGAAATAGTCGCTGTAACGCCTGTATGCGCAGAACCCAAACCCTCGTGTGCTGCTAGAATTAAGCCTAACCTACGATCCATATTTGGTATTACTCTATCCCCCCCACTCCAGGAATCTGAGCATATGGAATGTTTTGTGCATCTAACTTGTAGGAGTACTTGAGTGGAAATTTTTTAGGTACTGCTGTGCTGCCTTTGCGTGAAGCATTGACAGCTACCAAAATCTCGCCGTCTATTCTCGTTTTTGAACGAGTGATTGCAGCTACGGACGCTGTGCGTACAGCCCCCTTTGCGGCTTCATCAGCCAATGAATTCCCTTCAACGTGAACGCCATCACGCTGATGACTCAGTGTATGTATCACGTGAGCCCTTGGTAGTTCGTTTCTCAACTCCACTACCTGTTCCCATAGCATTTTATGCTTAATTGTGCCACCTTTTGCGTCTTTAAACCCGTTTTGTTCCCAATGATGTAAATATTCATTGTACGACATTACACAGTAAAAGGAATCGCACACAATTAGTGTGGGGAATTCGTGTTCCGTATTTATAAGTGCCAGTATCGGTGCTTTTAATTCTGCTAACTGAGCCGTGCAGTCTCCTAGAGATTGCGTTTTAGTGCAACTTGGATGGAACTTTCCATCACGCATGTGACCTTTAACGATTGCACACGCCGTGCTGTAAGCTTGCTTACTCCCTATGGCTGGTTGAGCAGATCCGTCTGTAAATAATGTATTCATACTGATCTAGAGGCAAAATCTCATTTGGTAGAGGATATTCGTGTTCGTATTGTGTTCTTAAACTTGGATCAAATTTGTATTCAACATCTGTTGCAGTAAGAGAATTAGCCCATTGTATCCATCTGGGATGTAAGGCTTTCGCATTTGGAATGCTAGCTTTTGTAGCAGCTTCTAAAGCTGGTACTGGGGTCACGACAATTATGCGTTTACCCTGAGCCAGAGCTCTTTCTCTTGCTACAGCGGTCTGCACTGCTGTCTGGATTTTTTCTGTTGAAGTGAAACGCATCTCTGCGTTTGTGTACAAGTGTGATTTGTATGCGATTGGTACTGTTTCGTCTTCATTGAAAGTTAAATAAGTGTACCCGCATTGACCCGCTATTACTCGGATCACTAAGTTGCGTACGTTTACGCGTGTCTGTAAATGTTTAGAAGCTATCATGTCTTCCTGTAGTGAACGTAGGATATTTGTATGTTCCTGTGTCCATTGTCTGACTGAAAAATCAGGTTTTATTAAGTCATAGAAAGGTTTCACTCTTTCCGCGCAATCCAAAATGTATGTTAAACCAAAATTTAGGAATCCCAGAATTGATTGTAAATTCTTCAATGTTTTTGGAGGTTGGAGCAGCGCACACTTTTCTAAAAAGTTAGCTGCTAAGCTTTTTCCTTCACTTGACAGCTCATACCCTAAAAATAGGACATTGAGATGGGCAATTTTTGATTTTTTTAAATTAAATTTATAGCCCTCAGAGGCGAATCCCATAATAATGGTGCTCACCCTGGTCAAGTGCCTTGGTAAGTCATCGTCCGTCAGTTAAACATCATCCACATAGGACAATGCTTCTTCATCCAAATTTTGGAGTAACTCTGTTACCCTTGCTGAAAACAACCCTGGGCTATTCTTATTCCCTTGGGGGAGTCGACACAATTGCCTTTGCGATCCTAGCGCTGAGAATGCGGTCGGATACCTGCTTTCAGGCGCTATATTTTGGCAGAAAAATCCATTTGAGATATCAAGTGTTTTGTATTTTTGTCGCACAATGTTATTCATTAATGCGGCACTGTGTGCATTTTGAACTGCAAATGTCTTTGTGCAAGTGTTTAAATGTCTGTAATCTAAAACTAAACTATGTCATCAGGTTTGGCTACGGGGAACAAACGATTGTTCATTGGTGAGGTGCAATTTTCTATCACCCCCTGGTATTCAAGTTGATCTAGGATCTCCCCGACTTGTTTTTTAGCTTCCTGCTTTATAGGATATTGCCTTTGAGCATTTGGTGAAACTTTTAACTGGATCATGTGGTGGGTTGAATCCTCATCCCAACCAGCATGATTTTTGTACAATGCTGGAGCTAGGGCAACTGCCCACTCCTGCGCATATGCATGTTTTAGGTGAATGGGAACGAGGTCGGAAAATGCTGGAAAAATTACAGTTTCTCCCTTTGGGCACTCCATGACAAATGCTGGCGGCCAGTCTTGCTCTGCTAATAGGATGTCATATCCAGATGACAGATTTTTCCAAAATAGACCTTTAACTTTTCTGGGCTTGTCCGGAGTGTTATCTCATGTAACTTATGTGGGACACTTACCCGAGTATCAGGTGTTTCCACCGTGATATACGCACTCAACTCCGCTGTCACCAGAAATTCCTTCAGGGTCTGGCGAGCTATCGTTACTTCTGCCGCGCTGTCTAGCATCGTCAGAGCCCATTCCCCGTTCAGAAGCTGTGTCCTCAGAATTCTGGGCATGTCTGATCTTGAGACCTGCTACCTTCTTTTTGAACTGAGGTTTTTGTTTGTTTATCTTCTTTAGGTGCGTAGTCCACAGCGCGTTGCGTTTCTCTGGACTTTGTACGCTCCTCTGGTCTGTGTTCTGACCGTCCTTCCCTCTCGGAGTTTCTTGACGAACCCTGAAAGGAACGAGTATCAGTATCCTGATACCTGTCAGGTTTTTTAATATTATCCCTATTCCTGAGGCTATACCTCCTTTCAGAGGGCTCCTGTTGAGGAGACCTGCCTCGGGATTGAGATCTGTTGTCCTTAGACTTTTGTTGTTTTTTATTTTACCACTTCTTTTTAGAAGAAGTAGGTGTATACTTTGTAGTGTCCTTTTCAGGACTGCCCAGTTGTGGTTTTAATGCTTTCCCACTTAGACTGTCTCTGCCTAATTCTGCATATGCAGTTTCAATTATTTTGGGTAGTTAGTGTTGTTCTACTGGACTGAACTCCCTTAGGCGTTGGCGGATCGCCACTGAAGCTGCTTCCCCCTTAATGTTAGCTAGTATTATGGCTGATACCTGATCAAAGTTATTTAGTAACTTCATCCCTAAGTTTAGGGCAGGCTCTGCTCCGTACTCATTTTGTATCTGTCTCAATACATCAGGTATTACTGCTAAGGACGGGATACCATATGTGTTCTGGTATATATGGCAGCAAAGACTGAACCCCAATAGGTGCAATCCTCTACTTGTGGTGTGATCCCCATGGGCAAGCAGATTGTTAGAATTCTGTGTTTATCATAGGTGGTAGTATTCGGGAACACTGCCTCATGCCGAGTTATTTTCTGAGCTATCCAGAATGGGATTTGTTCGCGTTTTGCGGGCATTTTGCCCTTTACCCCATGTAATGTTTGAGGAGTAATTTTATTTCCTGTACCCTGAGCTGGAGTACTATTTGCTGCACCAGGTTGGATTGTTAAAGTCCTCATGACGAATTGTCAGGTTTCTGTAGATTTTAATTAAATCTG
This sequence comes from Calotriton arnoldi, assembly GCA_963921515.1. NCBI lineage: Eukaryota > Metazoa > Chordata > Amphibia > Caudata > Salamandridae > Calotriton > Calotriton arnoldi. The sequence goes on from CAWUFW010000534.1 coordinate 2,253,507, forward strand.
TGTTGTACGAGTAATTCTGGCTGTGGCATTGTTCCAATGTCCGGGTGCGGTGTGTAAGCCGCTAGTATTGGCCATGTGGCCTTGTCTCCTCCGAGCGGGCCTAATCTTACTCTTCCTCGTACGTGGGGTAGGGCGCCATTAAACCAGTAATAATGTTCCATGGTAAGTGAGTGGAATCTCTATGTCCTCAAATGGACCATATTCCCGTGGTGCATTTCCTTTTATATAGTAGTGAAATGTCTGTTATGGCATTTGCTGCTGGGAATGTAACCCATGAATAGAACACCTCTGTTTTGTTTGATTCGTGTGCCTCAATCACGAAAACTACCATGCCACCCTTCGCTTGTAAACCATTTTCTAATAGTCTTAAGGTGACTGTCATTCTGAATTTTGGTGCAATCTGTATTGCATCTGCAGGATCTTCTCCTCCTTCTAAGAAATTCAGGTCAACTCTGTCGTCCCCTGTCTCGGAATCAGGCATCTTTAGGGGAAGAAGTGTTCAAAGGGAACTAAGATGAGGTGTTATGCACAATTTAGGAACGAAATGTCCTTCAAGCTTGATTAACCAACAGCCGATAAATAGGATATCTCGCCTACTCAGCTGTGGCGGAGTTTATGCCCACCCACTCCAGACATCTCTGGTGTTTTGTGAGTAGGTTCTCTGAGAATAGCACGACTGAACTACTCAGATTCTACTCTTAAATAAGTACCCAACCAACGTTGGCGGCCCCATGTCGTGTAGTTCCTATAGTACCCCTGCAGGACCTGCGCGTTTGGATAACATATACTGTGGGCTTGGTGTTGGACTGATTCTGTGCACCCCCTCCGCGTATGTTAGCCGGATTTGCATTAGCTAGCTCACAGTGCCACTAGAATCTCCTCTTATCGGGGAGGGATTCGTTACTGGCAACCTTAGATCATGACAACACAAATTCCTCAGAATCGTGGAAACAATGTACTACCTTTCGCTCAGTTACTCGTGCTTACTTATTCGGTTTGTCTCAGAGAGTTGCACAGAATAAACAGTCTGGGTGTTTCAATAAGTATTTATTGAACAGTTGTTATTCTAGTGTAAAATATATGTGCTGCAGACAATAGCAGAGACATATTCTCAGCAGTACGATCAAAGTGAAAGGATAGAACAGTTCTACCATATTGCAATAATCATGAATACATACATGAATATAAAAAGCATTATGAAAGTGCGCCTACTCATACGATGCCTAACTAGATGTACCTGAGTGTACCTTGCATATGTGTAGGTCTAAAAGCTTAAGAGCCAAGAATCCTTCTAGGATTTAGTCGAACCCCCATACCTGAATAGAGCGTGTGGGACCCCGTCCCGGCCTCGAGTTGGACACCCTGCAAGGGCTATGTTAGACCGCTGTCAGCTGGTGCGACTGCATGCAGGAGCCTCAGCGTCTCTGGTCAGTGTGTTAGCATGGAAGTCTCGGTTCCCTCTGTCTTACCGTGGCAAGATGTGGTGTATTTATACCCTAAAGTGTCTCGTCCCTCAGTATGGTTTGTATTGGTCTTTGTTAGACATGAGGAAGACGTCGGGGGTGAACTTTGTACATACTCATTATGCGGGAGATGTAGGTGGTGAATGCTCATGCATAATTTGAGTACATTGTAGGCCTGTGTTCTGGAAAGACCTTGCAGTGTTCTAACCACAGACTAGATAACGTTCAACCCTCAGAGCTCGTTGTGTACTGTAGGGAACTAATGTAGGTGAAAGATCATGCCTATATTAGGAGCCATGACTATAATAGGGCATATACGAGTATGACCATAATAGGGCATATACGGGTATGACCATAATAGGGCATATACGGGTATGACCATAATAGGGCATATAAGAGTATTTCTACATTATGGCATATATGAACGGGTCTACATTAGGGCCTATATACGAAACATAACAATCCTGAGGCGGGTAAACCTCTTACGATCAAGGCCAAGGCACATTCGACAAGAACAGTTTCCGTTTATGCAGTTTTTTTGCTGGAGTCCCAATAGACCAGATTTGCCATGCCGCTACTTGGAAGAGTGCACATTCTTTCACGCTGCATTATTGCCTGGATATGGCAACTTACAGCGAAGCCGCTTTGGGACAGGCGGTTCTACGTCCTCTGTTTCAATAAGGTAAGCCTCTACTCTTAGAGGTGTTTTTTCCTTCTGCATTATGTGTCTTTACCAGTTTAAAGTGATGTTATGCTATTTTGTTTTCTCATGTTATTTTGTTTATGTGCTGGTGATAAACAGCTGCTTTGTATTTTATATATGTTACAGTAGATACATGTATATTGTTACCCACCATCCTATAAGGTAAGATATGTATATATTGGATTGTTTCTATACACATTTGTCTATGCAACTGCTAGCTATTCTGATTCAAGCATGTGAATCTATGAAAGATCCAAACTGGAGAGGAAAATTAGTTACCTGTAACTTCGGTTCTCCAGTATTGGTATCTTTCATAGGTTCACTTGCGACCCACCCTCCTCCCCTGAGAGGCTTCCCTTATTTCCTCTGGTATAAAGTTTCACACTTGTGCTCGAAAATCTGAGAAACCTAGTCTCTCTTGGGAGTGTTCTACAGGGTGCTGTCGCCTGATTGGTTGCTACTTAAGTTTGGTTCTTTTTTTACAAAAGAAAGTAGATGGGCTATCGCAGTGACTGTTCATTGCATTGTAGCCTATGGTAATATTAACTACTGCTTTTATAAGTATCCGTGAGACTCCCACTACGACGACGTGGATGATTCAAGCATATAAATCTATGAAAGATATCAATACTGGAGAACCGTAGTTACAGGCTAGTAACTCATTTTCTTTCAATACAATAAACCTTCTCTAAATCAAAGAGGGGAGTAAACCACACCAGTCTATGCACCAGAGTCTCAAAGAGATTAACCACGTTGTCGCAACCAACATTGTATATTCTCTCCGTTGGAGTGATGTAAATAGTGTCTTCATCCGGTCTTTTACTTGAGTGTTCAGTTTTCCACATTAGTTGTACCTCCACCAGGAGGGAGACTGAGTGGAGACGGTGGGATCTGTGTGATGCTACATATAATTATCTCCTAGATCTGTGTGCGTGATTTATTAAATGAAGTTGGATAGGGTAAGACTAAAAGCAGAGAGATGTTATTTAGAGGGGTTATTGGTCCTAAACATCTAATGGTCAATATGTTTCGGCCTTGTATTGCCCCTATGGGTCTGTAGCCATCATCAGGACCATGTGAAGTAGATACGTCCACAGAAAACCGACAAAAATAGTTAAATCTTAATCTCAAGGTTCTTCGTCAAAGGTCCGCTTTTTACCCTTGATGGGTCATTGTTCTAGGCAGGGCGAGTGGAATTATGCGGCAGGATTGAGTCAATTATGTGGCAAGAAAGGCAAATTATGCTGCATAATGCAGCACATTTTGTAATGGTATTACTTCATTATTTTGTCATTTTTAAACTTGGTAACACTGTCTGGGCATTGGTTGCACCTCATTAGTACCATTTTAATATCCAAATCCAGCAATAAGCAGCAAAAAGGTGACCAGGCCAGCTTTGCAAAGAGCCTTTCACTGCGCGGCAACACATTTCACTGCTTTTTAGTAACTTTTAAAACGTTTGAGCTAGAAGCAATTTTTTTGTTAAAATCTGAGGATTATGCGGCGGGTGTTGGATTATGTGCCAAATGCGGCAAATCTATAATTATACGAAAATCGCCGCGGCCTCATATTCTCATAATTCCAGGGGCTTGGTTATAGACGTGGTTGTTGCCTATAACTGGGAGAAAAACAGAAAAATTTATATCTGGAAAATGTGTGTACGTTATTTCCGAAATGGTTGTTTTCCTTAACACCCAATGTGATATAGTGACGAGTGCGTCTTGACTGCCCGGCTCCCGAGTACTTCTATTGCAGACACTTAAATCTTCGAAATAGTCATGAGGGGGCAGTCTCTGCCTTGGCAGCTTAGCATTTTCCTTTCCAAGTACCCTCACACCCTCAATTTTGAACCGATGCACTAGACTTATCTGCAAGATGCCTCATCGAAAGTGACCTTACTTGTTACCATAACATTCGTCAGAAGGATGAGTGAGCTCCATGTTCAGTGCAACCATATTATGTTTTCCACTGAAACAGTTTCCCTAAGAACTTAACCTGATATTTCTGCGCAAAGGGATTTCAAATCAGTCAATCTTTTTCCATAAGATTAATTTCTGATAGTTGCTTCTAACCACAGGTTCCTCATCTTTCGAATATTCCACAGGACTTGGACTGCATCTGGAAACTTTCCAGCACTAACCCTGCATGCTGACAGGTGGCTTTGTGCGGCTCCACGCTGATGTATGCTGCCCTGCAAGTCACTTCAAAAGCAGAAAGACAAGTGCCACCCATGTGTGCGGGCATCTATTAATTTCTTTGCTCACCACCAGATGCGGATCCAAAGCCATCCCTAACTCTGATCTAGACAGTTCTCTCCAAATATATCACTAAAACAATTCTATTGTGCAAGGGAAATGTCACACCTCCCCCCGCTTTACAGGGTTTAAGCCTTTGTAGGGACTATTGTAAGCATATATCTGACTGGTCCCCATCAGCTCATCACCCTCCGCCTGGGACGACTCCTGGTGGCCCCCGGCCCTGGGCACCGCGCCCAAGCCAACGGATCACGCACGCAACCTGGGCTTCATCCTGGACTCCTCCCTGTCGATGACCAGACAAGTCAACGCCGTCTCATCTTCATGCTTCAACACCCTGCGCATGCTCCGCAAGATCTTCAGATGGATCCCCACTGAAACCAGGAAGACCGTCACCCAGGCACTCGTCACCAGCCGACTGGACTATGGGAACACCCTCTACGCCGGAACCACAGCCAAACTTCAAAAGAGACTCCAGCGCATCCAGAACGCCTCCGCACGACTCATCCTGGACATCCCCCGACACAGCCACATCACCGTGCACCTGAAAGACCTGCACTGGCTCCCCGTCAGCAAGAGAATCACGTTCAGACTCCTCACCCACGCACACAAGGCCCTCCACGACCTGGGCCCAAAGTACCTCAACGACCGCATGACCTTCTACACGCCCACACGCCAGCTACGATCAACCAGCCACGCCCTCGCCACCGTACCACGCATCCGCAGAACCACCGCCGGAGGAAGATCCTTCTCCTACCTGGCAGCCAAGACCTGGAACTCCTCCCCACTCACCTTCGGCGAACCCAGGACCATCTCTCCTTCAGGAAGCAGCTCAAGACCTGGCTGTTCGAGCAGTAACTTACCCCCTCCCCCAGCGCCTTGAGACCCTCCCGGGTGAGTAGCGCGCTCTATAAATGCCGTGATTGATTGATTGATTGATTGACTTTGGTGCATCGGGTTGGAACACGACTTCAAGCCCTGCTGTGACTGCGCCCACCTGACCACGAAGGTCGGATGAATCTTTGTTGCCAAAGACAGTAAGAACACATCCTGTGGCCCGTCAAGAAGGTGGTCCTGGTCCCCTTTAGGATGTCGTTTCATGACGTATCTTCGTCATTGAAGTCATCGGGAAAGTAAAAAAAGCACAAGACGCTCAAGTGCACTCTGCCCCTTCCCACCACTTTTTCACTCCTGAGAAGGTGCAAGGGCATAAACTTGCCTCTTTGTCTCGCTCCTGAACTCTATCTCCTTCGTAGCAGGTTTCTACTCTTGTCCCTAGGAAACCTACATTTGAGTCCATTGGCAATACCGCAGCAGATAGGTCTTTCTTCAAGTCATACTGTGTCTCTTCGGCACCCTTCGGGCTCCCTTTGTCGCACATTGGGGGCCCAAGGTCTCGTAAGGACCTCCAAATGGACCCCCCAAACCCACTACATATTCTGCACTTACTTCGGTGCAGACTTCAGCTCTGTCACCATGTCTTGCACTGGATCTCTGTGCATCAGCGCTAGGAAGAAGCTCAACAGATTGTATTTCCGACTCTGAGTTGAACTCGTCCTCTACAGAAACGGCACCCTGAATCCTCCAGGTAGCAGCCTTGTAGCAGCCTTTTGGCAACCCATCTGACTCCTGACACCTTACCTTTGCCTCAAGGGGAAGGCCCGGGTTCTCAACAACTTTTTTAGGGTCTGATGCAGACAACCATTAAGATGATGGGTACAACCTAGTACCTTGCGATACTGACATTTTAACTGGTACCAGTAACTACAAGATTTCAGTGATCTGGACACTTCTCCAGATGCTATCTTAGTCTCACCCTGTGGACCTTCCACTGAAAAAAGTACCTCCTTCGCTGTGGTGATGTGGAGAGTGGCAGACCTCCAACTATCCACCATGGAGGTAAAAAAAACATAATTCTCACCAAGGTCTACAACCTGGGAAGACTCACACGGAGTCCCTTCTACCTTTTAGTGAGGCCATAACAGATAACCTGTTAGGGGCATGGACAGAACCATGTACCGGGTCATGTAAACAGACGAGGAGCTCTGCGCCATCGCTCTGCTCTGGATGACCCAACCTGTTTGACACCACATCCAACGCTGGAAAGTCTGTTGGTTTGGGCTTTCCTCACCACATCACTGGACCGTGTGTCCAAACGCATTGAAACCTTTAGCAAGCTGCTTGCTTGACTGCTACTCCCACACACTTTTGAATTCCGTTGCTCAAGTGTTGCCTACATTTCTGTGGACTTGCACCCTTCTCTCTCACATCCATCCAATACGACTGTGATGTGGTGAAATTTGTCATTACATTTGGGCTGGGCTCTAGGGCTGCCTAGGCTGAGCAATAGGGACCAGTGTGGGACTCACTGGATGAGGTCTACGGGCTTCTCTTGAGATGTCCAATCTTCTCAAATACACATGCCCTTCATGGCACTCACCTTTTCAGCGAAAAGTGGATTCGGCTGGCAAGCGTTTTAAAGATCGCTCTTTCGACTGGTCTGCTCCGATGCAACAATTCTTCACCCCTCCATGGCTTAGGTGGCAGCTACCAGTACCGTTGGCACCAGCCTATGCAACCTGTCCAGCAGGCTCGACTCTGACAGTGTAGACAGAAGGGGCAACTAGCAGCCCAGTCCCCTGCCCCTCCAGTTGATGCAGCGGCAAAATACTTTAGTGTGTCCTTCGAGTTACTCAGCCACCATATGGGAGGGAGGATCTGGCATTTTCTTTCAGGGTGGCTAGTGATCACTAACGACAAGTGGACCCTGTGCATAGTCCATCAGGCCACACCCTACTATTTACTTACACCCTTCTGCACTTTGCTCCATCCTTAAATCAGCTGACTGCGGACCATCTGTCTGTTTTACAGCAGGAAGTGAAGGTCCTTTTGGTCAAAGTGCCAGCTTCAGAAAAAGGCACCGGCTGCTACTCCCACTGTTTTCTAGTGCCGAAGAACAGAGGTCTCTGTCCTATTCTAGACATGCCCCCTCTCAATGCCTTTTTGAGAAAAGATATTAAAGATGCTCACCGTGGCCCAGGTCGTGTCTGCTCTGGACCCTAGAGACTGGATTTTTTTTGGGACCTGAAGGACTCTTATTTCTACATCTGTCCTGCAGGCTCACAGGCTTTAACACTATAGGTGGGACACAAACATTTTCAGTTTGCAGTACTCCATTTGACCTCACAAGTGCCCCTCAGGTGTTCATGAAAGTGATGGTGGTGGTCACATTGCATCTTCGGAGATCAGGGGTCCCAGGCTTCCCCCTACTTCGATTTGGCTAATGAAGGCAGTCCTCCATTTCCAGACTACGGGAAACCTCCTAACCTCATTGCTGAAGTCACACCTGACTCTTGCAGTCACTCCTGTTGGAGGAGGCCGTCTGGGAGATATGAAGATCAGAAGCATCTGGTCTCCTGCGGAGGCCCGGCTCCACATCATCCTACTGGAGTGGCCATCAGTTTGGGGCTGAAAGCTTCCCTGCCATCCATCAAAGGAAGGCTGGTGCAGGTGCTCACGGACAACATCACCACCATGTTATACTGCAACAAGTAGGGTGGGGTGCGGTAGTGGACTCTGTTTCAGGAGGCACGACTGTAGGAAGCTTTCTCTGTATATACTATACCAGAGTGAGGTATAGTGTGCACAGAGTCCAGTGGAGCCCAGAAGGTAGGCAGAGGTAAAGTAGATGGCACCTCACACTCTCCATTTGTGTGTAGTGTGGTCGAGCAGTAAGGCTTTATCAGAGGACAGTGTTAAGCATTTGTTGTACCCACTCAGTCAGCAAATGAATTCACACACTCAAAGACTGAACTTCAGACCAATTATTTTTGTATGTAAATATTCTTATAGTTATTTTATTTCCTAGAACCAAGCAAGCCTGGCACAGGTAAGTGATACATATTTTGCATTAAATATACAGTTGTAACACAATTTGGATTGTAATTGTAAATGTACTTTGATTTACAGCACTGTTACTGAGAAATGCAATGCTTTGTAATCACAGTACATATACTTTGAATGGGCTTTTAGTAAAATGACCAGTACATTACATACAGATTACTTTTCTTACACAGTGTAGTATACCTGGATACTACACTGGGACATTTCCTGTAAACAGGTAAGTAAAAGCGTTTTTGTTATTTAGTACAATTTTACAAGGATTTCTTAGGTTTTCCAACTCCACACTTAGAAACTTTTCAGAGAAAAACAGTCCGTGTTATCCTATGGAGGAAAATAGTGTTATCGGTTTAAAGGTAAGTACTTTGTTGTGGGAGTTGGTATTCTGGGGTTAGACTCAGGGTTCCCCCAGGGTCAAGGATGCACTCTTGTCACACCCTCCGTGGCACTAGGGCGGCCGGGTGCAGAGTGCTGAGGCCCAATGTTATCCAACGGGGGATAAGGGGCCTCCGGTTGGTGGCTGCTGACGAGCAGGCCACTGGGTTGTGGGAGCAAAGTTCCTGGACTTAAGCTCAGGGCAAATGGGGGTTTAGGCCAGCACAAAAGATGCACCCTCAGCTGCACTGGGGCGGCCGGGTGCAGAGTGCTGTTTTGGCGTCGGAAGCCCTGTAGCTTTCAATGGGGAGTCTCCGGTTTGCAAAAGCACTGCAGGCTCTGGGACGAAGGTCTTCTGGGTGCGACCACCACTTGGAGAGGTAAGTTGGGATCTTGGGGGTTGGTTAGGCACCGTCGGTTGGGCCACACAAGGCAGGGGTGCCTTTTAGGGTCGGATCTTCTTACCAGCTCCTGGTCGCTGTTGGGGGGGGGGCGGGGGGGAGACCTCCCGGTTTGAGGCTGCAGGCATCTGCTGGAGGGTTGAGGCAGGTCAGGGGTCGTCGGGTCTCTGGTCAGGATCGCCGGGGAGACCTCCTCTTGGTGTTGGGGCCACTCTAACTCGGGCCGTGGGCGTCTAGTGCAGAGTTGCGCCAACTTGCGGATCCTTGTGGAGCTGGAGTCTGTTGTTTGAACAAATCCGTTGTTTACGGGAGACGGAGTCTTTGGGATTGAAGGCAGGCAGTTCCTCTGGGTTTCTTGAGGTTGCTTGCTGCAGGACACACCAGGATTTCGCTGGAGCAGTGTCGAGGTGGGGACAGGCCGGTAGGGCTGGGGCCAAGTCAGTGGGCGTCCTCCTCTTGTTCGCATCAGCACGGCTGTTCGGTCCTTCTTCTTTACTTCTTGTAGTTTCTTGTCTGAGGAAGCAAGGTTCAGGGGTGCCCCTAAATACTCGATTTAGGGGTGTTACAGGTAGGTAAAAAGGTTGGGATCAATGGGTCCCTTCCCTGGGGTGGGTACACCCTCTATTATGCCACCCTCCAGTGGGAGGGGGGGCATAAGCCTTTCCCTGGTTGGCTGGGACCCCATCTGCAAGATGGCGGGGACTGAGAGTTGTGCTTCACCTCGCCTCCCCCACCTGAGGGGTGGAGTTGGCAGAGGTGGGCACACCTCTCTTCCTCACTTGTTTTTCCCGCCAGTTCTCCCGCCCAAAGTGGGGGTCAGAACCAGTGGGGACCAGTTGCTGAAAGCAGCAAGTGGCCTGGGGAAGCTCACGAAGGCGGCAAGCCTTTGAAGCTTCCCCTTCGTGGACCCTGCCCTTCCTGGGGAGGATGCTTGGCACCTCGTCCCAGGATGTGCATTGTTTCAGGCCCCCGAGAGCAGCAGGATACAAATCAAAGACTCATAAATGGACATGGAGTTAGGCATCGATGTTGTGACCCCATGGATTTTCTGTACCAAGAAGGATAATCATACGTGATTCACATTTCGCAGTTGTAACTCCCCATTACCTCTATGTGGATGCGCTTTAATGTGTTTCAAACCATAATATTGAAAAGAGGTCATGACCCCTTGATGCTGGGGTAGGTGCGATCCTGATGTGCTGCAAAATCCTGAGTTTTAACCGATTAATAGTGCTACCCACAGCCACATTGCAATACATATACAACGTATTCAGTGTCACAAGTAATCAGTCCTTTGATTTTGATCGTTCTATCCTCAAATGTCTGATGTTCAGTCCAAATTTACAAGCCTTGCAGGTGGCACATTTTCTGAATCCTAAATTTCTTTCGGTCAGCCAATTGGATTCTGAATGATGCATAGATTAGATCTAGTTAACATATCCCCCAAGGAAGGTGCCTTCCGATATGTAATCTTGGGGTGCTGGCCAACTACATCTTTCAGATGCTCATCATGTTTCAAAATATGCCTGTTTAATCACGGAACTAATCAGACTGTGTTCCATATTGTATCCCATAAAAAAACGTGTGGTTTGATCCTGGTTTCCATTTGCCTCCCCTGTTGCAACAGACTAGGCTTGTGTACTCAACAACTGTTCCCTTTTCTTTGTTAAAACCCTTTGTTTGGCTTCCCTCAGGACCCTCATAGGATACCCTCTTTCTGCAAATCTCATAAGCATCAACTTGGCTTCATTCTCAAATAATTCATCAGTCGAACATATTCTGCGGGCCCTCAACAGTTGACTATACGGGATACTCTACTTTAAAGAGCACGGGTGTCCACTGTTGCCATGTAAAATAGAGTTACAGGCAGTCTTTTTCCAGAAAACCTTGATTTGTAACGAGTCACCAGCCACTTGCAATTTTACATCCAAGAAATCAATCTCTTGCGTGCTCCAATTTGCAGTTAATTGTATATTGTAGGGGTTGACATTGAGTCGCAATGTATTCACATAGAGATGCTTCATCTCCCTCCCATATAATAAATCGTCAATAAAACAGACCCACTTGGCATTCTTGTCGGTATACTTCATGTTGTTTTCTGCCCAAGCAACTTCTTTCTCCCACCATCCCATGTAGATGTTAGCATATGTGGGTGCGAAGGCTGCCCCCATCGCAGTCTCCTACTTTTAGAGATAAATTTTCTTTTAAAAAAGAAAGATGTTGTGTTAGCCAGAGAGCGTGGTGAGAAGCATCATAGTATGTTGAGTGAGTTCCAGAGCCCCAGATCTCAAGAAATACGGACAAGCTTCTATCCCAAATTGATGCGAGATGGATGTATAAAGGGCACAAACATCCAATGTTACCATGATGTACCCACTACGCCACGGTATGTTGTTCACCTTTCTTAAAAAATAATTGGTATCCTAGATGTATGAGGCATTTTCTAATAAGGACCCATTCATGCTAACTATCGGTCTCCCAGGAGGTTCTTGAAGATATTTATGCATCTTCGTCAAACAATATGACTGGCATCCTCGGATGGTCAGTTTTTAAATATTGAAATTCCTCCTGGGATAGCGGCCCTTGTTGAGCCCAACCCTCTAGCAAGATGTTGTACTCTTTTTGATAGTCATTGATAGGATTATTTCTTAATTCTTGATAGTGATCCTTGACCTTAAGTTGCTTCGTCATTTCTTTTGTGTATTGATTAGTACTTAAAACAACATTTCCCCCCTTGTCAGAGGATTTGATGATAATAGTCTTGTTGTTCTGTAATGCCTTTAATTCAAGCTAATCTTGTGCAGAGAAGTTACCCAGATTGTTTTGTCGTCCTACTCTTCTCAATTTGTTGATATCATCAATTACAAATTCATGGAAGACATCAACCAAATTGCCTGTAGGCAATTGAGGAGTAAATCTGCTCTTGGGGTCTCAAGCCACTATCAACAGTTCGATCCGTAGAAAATCCTATTTGGTTCACCTCCATGGTTTTGGACAAAGTACCAGAATTGTAAACTTCCTCGCCTGAATCCAAGCATTTATTTCCAGAATATTAGAGCTGTCCCAAACAGTGAAATCAGTGGATCCATCTATCACTGGTTGCTTTGTTACTAGAGGGTCGGGAGTTCTTCATTGCAAAATATTTACGCAGTCTCAATTTCCTCACAAATTTGCATTCTTCAATCCGTAGATTGACAAAGTCCGGTCCTACTGAGGGGCAAAAGCTTAAACCATAATTCAGCAACTTCATTTGGCCACATGTTAATTGTTATACCAGAGATGTTGACAACCATGATGTTCTTGTCTTCCATATCAATAGGAGAGCTCGTACTTATGCTTCCGTCACCTCTTTCGCCCTGCCTCTTCCCCCTCCTCGTTTTACATTGCCTTGTGTTCCTCCTCGACTTTGCCCTCTCCCTCTTTGGGGCGTCACCATCCGCAGAAGTCTCATTTCCTGCTGAAAATCAAGCGTTTCCCTTGGTCCTTCATCGGCCAATGATCCTGGTTCAGAACTGTCTTCTGACTCAGTGACTGCTGTATTTCTCCTGCCCAGATTGTTCAGTCTTTCTTTGGCTCTAAAAGGTTCATATTTCTTGGCAAAAGTGTATATTTGCCCGAATTGATAATCCAATTTATCTCTATTGAACTTATGAGCCTTTCGCCCCCGTAACTCATCCTCCTGCTTTTCAATCCTTTCTTCAGGAGCGTTTTTACTTCCTCCTGTTCTTAAACAGCTTAAATTTCTTGAGTTAGTAAGTCAGTTATAGCCGTTTGTTCTTCCATACGCCGTTTGGCATGATTGATCAGGGTCTTCATCAATCTGAAGGAAAAACCTTCCGTGTTGGCTCTCCATTCCTCAAATAGATCTGCATCCATGTCTTCAAAAGTTAGCATTACGAATATCCGCAACCCCCGAAGTATTCTTTTACATTCAATGTATTTGGTCAACGATGTCATTTCCCACCATTTTTTTCATTCCGCTATTCGGGCTTTCTCTAGTTCTTTTATCATCCACATCTAAAGCAGCTTTCTCCCATTGTGCTTTCCGTTCAGCCATATTGGAATAAAGTCTATGTTGGCAATTGTCAATCACTCTACACCAATAGTCAGCATATACCTAAGGGGTGGGCGGAATTTGCGTAGTCGCGCTACGCAAAGTTCCGCGAAACGGCAAAAAATCTCCGCGAGCTCGCGGAATTGCTTGTGCCGCCAGAAGAATTGTTGTCTCCAGTGACCATGTGTGTCTGTAACTTTGCCACCGCGCTGAAAGGCGCCGGGGTCCTTTGAGTGAGCTGTCCATCATAGTGGGTAAAGGGCGGGAAGACGTTGCACACCGCTAGTGTGTGTGGGGCGGGGCTACTTCTATGCGAGTTGACATGCCTCTTGTTTATAAAAGGTCAGAGACCGATCAGAGCAGCAGATGAGGAGAGAGAACCTCCTGGTCACAGGAAGTACACGGGGATTGCGCTCGAGAAAGTCATGGATGCAAAGACCTCCATCAAGCATCACAGCTACTAACATGTTACTAACTAAATAAATGCAGCGTGCGCGCAGCGTTGCGCGGCGCGCAAGTCAGCCCAGGCGCTGCGCTGGACGCTTGTGTGACCACACCATCTAGACAAGCCCTTGTAATGGCTGATTGGAGGTGCGCTGTGACGCGGCAGGACAATGTCATTTGTTCCACGAACCCGCCTGGCTGGCAGCGACAGGTTGATGCACAGCAGCTGCGCGACCTTCACTCTTCCAGCAGATCCGAGAATAAATGAAGCCCACCTTCAAGCCGCTGTAATAAAATAGAAGAAAAACCTGGGCCGGCTGCAAGGGGGATCAGAGCCATGCAGGCGGGACAGGCAGGAAAAGGGCGGGAAATTACCCACTCGAACCGCCTGTCTCCGGGACCATTCACCCCGCCGTGTGTGCCTGGGCAAAGATGGCGCCTCACTGCAGTGGCATCACACAGAGGTGGACCATCCAGGCCCCAGTGATGGCATACACCTCCATCTGTACCCTGGTATCACCCCTGGCACAGGAGTAATCTCTCTGACTGTACCCTGACACCGCACCTGCTGCCAGTAACTCACTATGTGCCGGTACACTGACATTACCCCTCTGTGCCTGTACCCTGACACCACACCTGATGCCAGTAAGTTTCTATTGCTGGTACACTGACTGCCGGTACACGGACATTACCCGTACTCTGTGCCTGTACTCTGATACCACACCTGCTGCCAGTAAGTCTCTGTCTGTTGCCTGTACACTGGCATTACCCCTCTGTGCTGTCTCCACGGAGGGAGAGATCTCAGTTCTCGACCTCCTCCTCTGATCGGGAGCCTGACAGCTCAGATCCCCGGATCTCCCCCTCCACTTCATTGCTTCATCCCACTTCCGGTGGGCTGCCCCTGTGGGGACTTCGCGGTGATCCACCCCAGGCACGTGTGTGTGTCCCCTCCATGGATCCACTGGCTGACACTTAAGTGATCAGCTGCATTCAATCCAGTATGGTTCTCTTCAGGCTGCAGTAAGCTAAGCTAACCTCATGCCCACGAATTCCGCTACGCCGCAAATCGCGAAATTTTCGGCAATTCCGTGTTCCGCGCGGAACGGCCGAAATTTCGCACATTCCGCTAGGGGAACGGAATTTACCTTCCACCCTTAATATTTACACGGAATCAATTACAAGATAATTGCTGTTAGGTGTTGCTTAATATCCTTGTCAATGCACTTGACCAATTCCGTGTAAACGCACTGTCCGCACAATAAATGTGCTCGGATATGAGGGATCCGACACACCGCCCTCCTTTTTGTGTAGGTGGACGGGCCGAATAACGTCGGGAGCACTGATACGGCTGACAAAGACCCGGGTTGAGCTCGCAGCCCAACAGACCAACAGTTGAGAATAAAAACTCTTACCCAGGTCCTTTTAGTCGTCCGCCTTCCTCCGTGTGCAGTGCTTCGTCAGTCAACCGGCGGAGAACAGCTGTATATAATCTCTCTCTATCCTACTTAGGACCATGTTTCCATAGGAAAAGCATTTTTTGACTTGGCTTTAACTTTGGCGTCGTTTAATTAATCTGCATGAAATATTCTCCAAAGTGTCACTGTGGGTACTATTGTTATGGGATGTTTGGGGGTGATCCGTGCAGTGGGGACTGAATTTGGGGTGCGAAATAAGGTTGCGTTTGTAATGTTAATTCCCGGAGGTACCTTTAGCCACCACACCTACAGCCCGAACCGCTGAACGGACTTGCACCAAATTTGGCAGGGAGGTAGATGTTGGTTCAAGGAAGTGCCTTTTGCTTATTTGGTGTAAATCCGTTCAGTAATTGTTGAGAAATTTAAGTTTCAGATTATAGCGATATCTTGCTGCCAATGTTTCGCAGTGGTTTCCTAATGAATCGCGAATGCACGCACCAATGGGAATGCTCTGATTGGCTGAATGCAAACTGAACTGAAAATTGAGGCCGTTATTTTATCTATCGAACGGTTCCCGGGGCTGAAAACTTGTGTTAAAGCCCAAATAAGGGGTCAGGGTGGAGATTCTCTGACCCCCATAGTTGAGAAATGGGGGTGTTAGTGACGCATGTTGTGTCCAAAATAGATTTTTTTTATTGCACGCAATATTCGCGGCAATCGCCAGCGCGGCCCCCCGTGTACCATCGCATGGATATCGCGAATATATCGACATCACGAATAATGGTGAAAATATATCAAATCATTAATATGCATTGTTATAGCGATATTGATATGTTATGTTATGAGTGGATTTGTAGAGCGCGCAGCTACTCAAGTGTCCCGGCGCTGAGTTTGAAAGAAACAAGAAGACTGACAGAGGAGCACATCAGTACCGGGGAGAACTGACTTTAAACTATTTGCTGAAACAGCCAGGTTTTTAGTTTTTTCCTGAACGCCAATATGTTCGTGGCCTGCCTGAGCGAAAGAGGTAGTTTGTTCCAGTGTCTAGCCACTTGCACTTGAAAAGACCGTCCACCGCGGCGACTTCTGAGACATTTTGGAGTAATAATTTGGTGTTGGTGTGCTGACCTCCGAGCTCTGCCAGGCACGTAATACGAAACTCTTCTGCGAATATAATGTGCCCCCATGCTGTGTAGAGCTTTGAAGGCCAGGACCAATGCTTTGAAAAGTATTCTGCAACGGACAGGCAGCCAATGCAGAATCTTCAGATGGTGAGAGATCCGGTCTCTTGGTCTGAGCCCCAAGACTGCCCTGGCCGCCGCGTTCTGCACGACCTGAAGTCTGTTCAATAAGAACTCTGGAAGGCCCAGATAGAGGACGTTAGCATAGTCCAGTCTGGAGGTAATGAGGGCCTGAACGACCGTCTTTCTGTGAGAGGTCGGCAAAAGGAAGAGAAACCTGCGGAGCATTTTCAGGTGACCAAAGCACGTGCCCGCCACTGCCTGTACTTGAGATGTCATAGATAAGGCGTCGCCCATTTTCATTCCCAGATTTTTTACAGTCTTAACTGCTGACTGGGGGGGAGACATATCAGTAGGCCACCATTGTTTCCAGGCGTCCAGTGGAGGGGTACCGAAAAAGATAATTTCTGATTTTTCCGGATTACATTTAAGATTGTGTCGCAACCAGGCAAAAATTTCTTTCAGGCATTTATTTATCTTCTCCCCATTGAACTCCTCCCCCTTACAGGTGAAGAGCAGCTGGGTGTTGTCGGCATATGATATAATCATAGCCCCGCACTCTTCTGCTAGGGTAGCCAGGGGAGCCATGTACATATTAAAAAGTACTGGGCTCAAGATAGATCCCTGTGGCACGCCAACGTTCAAGGGCGGGATACTGGCTGCAAACCGGGGCAGCCAGACTTCTTGGTATCTGTCCTTCAGAAAGAGGAGAACCACTTCAAAACCGTGCCTCCAAGTCCACACTCCCGTAGCCTCCACAGGAGGCGACCGTGGGGCACGGTGTCGAAAGCCGCAGAGAGGTCTAAAAGAACAAGAACTGCTTTGCCTCCTTTATCAAGAGTTTCTTTGATAGATTCGGAGACCTCTAGCAGTGCCGTCTCTGTACTAAGGTTCTGCCTGAAACCAGACTGGCTCGAATGGAAAATGTTATTGGCTTCAGCAAAATCGCTGATCACCGTGTGAACATATTTCTCTATTGTCTTTGCAAAGAAAGACAGCAAAGAGATGGGTCTGTAGTTAGATAATTCCAGTGGATCCGCCGTAGGTTTTTTCAATAAGGGAATTATTTTAGCGCTCTTCCAACTTACTGTGACCTGACCACTATGCAGAGATACATTAAGAAAGCTATTCACTGTCGGATTTAAAATCTCCGCCATGGCAGCCATAAATTTGGCCGGACAAGGGTCCGCAGGTGAGCCAGACTTGAGGCCCTTCATAATTGCCAAGGATGTCTCTAAGGGCAAGGGAGGAAAGAGAGAAAGGGAGACGCTGGCCGCCTGACTCTGGGGGGCATTCGAAGAGGAGGCCTGAACATCTTTCTCATCCAAGACATCAAAAGAAGATTGAATTTTTATAATCTTCGTGTGGAAGAAATTAGCTAACTTTTTAGTCCAGTCAGCTGAGGGAGAGGAGTGCCTTGTCATAGCCCTAGGTGAAGAGAAGCTTTTAACAATGCCAAAAATTTCTCTGCTTTTGTTCCCTGCGGCCTCAATTTTAAAAGCAAAGAAGCTTTTCTTGGCTTCCTGTATCCTTTTATGGTAGTCTTTTAAGGCCTCTTTGTAATCTTTTATTTTCCACGTTAAAATCTCTCCTCCATACTCTTTCCTTACGTTTACAATCCCTTCTACACTGTCGCAGGGTATCATTAAACCAGGGAGCAGAGTATCTAGCAATTTTAGGGGGAAGAGAGATCAAAGGGGCAAGGGCCGAGGTCCCTTGTGAGACCCACTTAGCTAGGGCCTCGGCATCCTGCTCTATGGTGCCACTCTGCGTGAGAGGATGTTGGTCTAATTCATATTTGAGGGCATCCGAGGTAATTCTATGAAAAGGCCTAAAATAAAAAGGTGGCCGCTTGACCTGGGGCAGTAGATGCCTCGTTTGTTTCGGTACCTTAAAACCCACTAGGTGGTGGTCGGACCATAGTAAGGGTAGGGGAGCCTCTATCTGTATTTTACAGTTGGAAAATATTTGGTCGAGGGTATGGCCTTTGATTTGGGTGGGGGCATCGACATATGGAGCAAGATTCAGCTCATCCATGGATTCCAACAGGAAAATGGTGTCAGAATTCTCCTGTTTGTCCATATGCACATTAAAGTCCCCCAACACTAGAAAATGTTTGAATCTAGAGGCTACTGGCGCGATGGCATCGCTCAGGGACTTCAAGAAGGCCCCAGCGTGACCCGGGGGCCTATAAATAAGAACTCCCGTTAAGCACTGATGGGGGGAGAGGGTAGCCTGAAAACTTAGGCACTCTGCCCCTGCGATATCTTCCAGAGGAATACATGTGATGGAGACCTCCGATTTGCTAATAATTGCAAAACATTATAAATGTTTATAGAGTTATTTATAT
This sequence comes from Calotriton arnoldi, assembly GCA_963921515.1. NCBI lineage: Eukaryota > Metazoa > Chordata > Amphibia > Caudata > Salamandridae > Calotriton > Calotriton arnoldi. The sequence goes on from CAWUFW010000534.1 coordinate 2,272,108, forward strand.
AGTGAGTTATTTATATAGTGAGTTATTTATATAGTGAGTTATTTATATAGTGAGTTATTTATATAGTGAGTTATTTATATAGTGAGTTATTTATATAGTGAGTTATTTACTGTGATGGCTAGAATGAATTGCATAGTTATAATTTTTGGATTTGTTGGTGGCCATTGAATGTCTGCTTTGGTTTTCCACTTTTGCGACCTGTCCGCGGGGATCGCGATTACCGATGACATTGCGGTGTCCAGATTCACCGCGAAAAGATAAAATAGGTTTTAGAGATGGTTTTTATAGAAACTCTCTAGAAAAACATGAGGTTAGAGAATACTGTAAGAAACCCCTAGTGTGTAACATACTGTAATGTGTGGATATGTGTTATAGACTTTATGGAAACAACGCGATCTTCGCGATTAACAGTGATTGCGATGTCCCGAATAACTGTGAAAACAGAAACTTGGTCTGAAAGATGTTTTTTAAAGAAACTCGGTACAAAAATGAGTTTAAACATGCTTTGAAAGAAGTATGTGTATAGTAATGTGTAGTGCAATGTTCAGAATGGATTTTTTTAAACAAATTTTGGGATTTGTTGGTGGGCATTGAATGTCTGCTTTTGTGTTCCGTTTTCGCGATGTGTACGGGTATCGCTACATCGTCGCGAATGTAAGAAAATGTAAAGAAAAAAATGCTTATTAATCCACTAAAGAAAATACAAGCTTATAAAAATAAACCTTAAAGAGCCATTTTAGATAGGAAATACAATTTAAAAACCTTAACATTTTTATTAAAAAAATCATAGGTTACATGGACGTTATAGTTGACGAATAGAATTTAAAAAACCTTAGAAATTCACTGAAAAAACCAAAGGTTACAGGGACGTTTTAGTTGGGGTTTAGCATTTAAAAAAACCTTAGAAATTCTCTGGAAAAAAACAAAGGTTACAGGGACGTTATAGTTAGGCTGATATTTCCCTCGTACAAAACCAGAGAAATTCAGCAGTTATAGTTAGCTGAGCTAACTATAATTCGCGTCCCCACAATGCACTGCTTATGACCTCACATATTAAATCACTCATGACATGGTCAGTGACATCACTGACATCATTCACAGAATCTGACGCACCCACTCGCACCCCAATATAACCTTTCATACACCCGCTCCAACTTCCGCACAAACATTCTCAAAACCATTGACACACCCATACCAGTACTTACACACCCACTCACTGATTCATAGGTCTACACACACATCCACTCAGTTACCCATACAGCCACTCATACACCAACTCGCTCACTGATAGATCCACTCATACAGCCACTCAGTCACTCATAGAGCTACTCGGACACCTACTCACTCACCTAGTCAATCACACTGCCATTTACTCACCTATACAGTTATACACACACACTCACTTATTCATACAGATACTAACATATACTCACTCACCCATACATCCCCTCACACACACACACTAACCCATACAGCCACTATCGCAATCCCTCACTCATACAGTCACTCATATACTCCAACACTCAGCTATACTGCCTTTCACATATCCAGTTACTCACCCATATACCACCGACACAGCCATAAACACACACACACATACACACACTCAGTCACTTATACAGCCCTTCACTTACACAATCACTAACCTATACAGCCACTGACTCACCCACTCACTCATCCATGCAGGCAGTCCCACACCCCCTCCCTCCCTCACCCACCCACCCACACACACTCCTACACCCATACTGGTATTCAGGCAACCAATGAATCACCCATACAACCATTCACGTACCCATTCACCACCCCATACAGCCACTTAAGACATGATCTGACAGACTGATAGACATTCAGACAACCTAGTCAGTGACCCATACATTCACTGAGGCACCTAATCAGTCACTTATACAGTCACGCACCCACTGAATCATCCATACAGGCACTCATACATTCACTGATTCATCAATACACCTTGGTATATATATTTACCACTCCTAAACATTTAAAAAAAAACACTCGTCACTATCATCAGTGATGTCATTTGAGATGCTGTCTGATGTCAGTGATTTGCAGGAGTGCGAGTTATAGTTAGCTCAGCTAACTATAACAGCTGAATTTCTCTGGTTTTGTACGAGTGAAATGTCAGCCTAACTATAACGTTCCTGTAACCTTTAGTTTTTTACGTGAATATATATTCAATACATATATATACATGCACATCTTGGCTAACGTCAGACCTTAAAGTCGTAGTTTTACTCGTACTACTAAAAGGTAGCAAAGAGGGATGACTCTGTAAAATTTGTAGATCACTATGATGGAGCTCTCCAGTATTGTGAACAAACTGTCCCACCACCTCTAAAAATAGGATCTAAAAACTTTTAACTTGTACGGTGATGACATCAACAAGATGTGAAAATCCCTGCTGGCATCCAAAAGCAGATGGAGAAACATCACCCACACTTGCCTTGATCTCAAAACCCCCTGAAAATCTTACAAACCGTATACTGTACTGATTCCTGCTATCAAAACTTACAAGGCCATCAAATCATGTCACAACTTTTCCATATCTTATGCACTCAATCCAGAGATCTGACGATCTTTCATCGCAAAATTTTAATTCAAAGGTCTATGCTCCCACTTCTCCAAGAAAATCATGAAATTCTGTAAGAAACCGCCATACACAAACCTCTATATGATAGACAGAATATGAATTTCACAAGAAGAATTTCTTTACTACGTGGAGTACCTTCACTCCCAGTACTAAAATGTCAGTGAAGGCCACCATAATTAGAACATCACTTTTATCTGAAGACCCCACCATACCATCTGCTCTAGCCAAGAAACACTTGTATGCCTTTTCCACCCACTAAGGCTGGAAATTCTGTGAACCACTGTTCTCTTCTGTATTACATTGAGATGAACCATGTTCACCCTTTGTCAAGAAATCAAATGCCTGACATCTGCAAACGGTCATTGGCTTCCCTCTCCACTCCAAGATAGTGAACGGAGGATGACAACTAATTTTAAGTCTGTACTAGTAATTATCTCTTAGATTTGCAATCTATGGTTTCAAATTTGGTCGCTCTGAAATCTTAACTTTTCAATCTGTATATGCAGCCTGTAGATGAGATCCTAACTCAACAGTATACCTCATTTCTGCAGTCTGCTGGTGAAACCCATCTGTATGTTCAAATTGAATGGTCCAATAGCCTTGAGGCCTGATGGTCCGCTATTAAGGGAATCAAAACTGATGGTCAAGATGAAGCTAACATTCAGTTGTCAGAAGATTCATACTCTCGCCAGCAAAGGCCAGGGACTTTGGTCTGACTGAAGTAATGAACTTACAATCATGGGCCTAAAGCAACCACCTGTTCTGAATCCCTGCCCTTCAGACTTGAAAAACTGCTCCACCTTGATCTCTTTCGGAGAGAAATTACTGTTAAAACTTTGAGAGTCTCTAACCAGCTACCTTCCAAAACCAAATGAAATCTGGCTTCAGTCACCAAGCGCATAGATTATAGAAGTGCACTAGTGACCAGACTGACGACTGTCACCTAGCTCGCCTCAACGGGGTCCTCCATGCAACCATCACCTGGCTTCAGTACATCTCACTAGTCCTTCATTCACTATCCTCAATGCGATTTTCCATGCGGTGGTCATCTGGCTTCAGTACATCACACCGTGGTCCTCCTTGCCTGGCTTCAGAACATCACACTTGTTCTTCATTTACTAGCTCTCCTCAACGCGGTAATTAATTAATTTGTAATTAATTTGTAGATTTATATAGCGCTGCTTATCACCCGTGAGGGTATCCAGCCGCTGTCCATGGGCACGGGGGAGATTAGGTGATTTGCCCGAATCGCAGGATTTTGAGCTGACGAGACACGAAGCTGGATTCCCAGCTTCCGAGGCAGCAGCTCTGGCCACTGCGCCACATCCTCTCCCCACTTGCTGGGAAAGGCGCCCTTTCTCTGTTTAAATATCGGACGTGAGACCAATCAACAGTGTTGTGTTGCTTGATTTAAATCGGAGTTGATCTACATTGTCCTGCCTGGAGCTAATTACATACTTTAACTGTTGTACGTTAAGTGAAAAGTTTGCAGTTTTTGCCTCCTCAGTGTGCTCAAGAGGTATGCAGGCCTGCAGTCGGCAGAGTGATCAGAAACCTCCATTTAACTAGGTCACCATTTTGACCTAGTCAAACGCGGTCTTCCATGCAGCCATCACCTGGCTTCAGTACATCTCGCTGTGGTCCTCCATGCGGCCTGGCTTCAGTACATCACACCGTGGTCCTCCTTGCCGGACTTGTGGCACTCCATGCAAACGTTCCTGGGTTCAGTACATCACACTGGTCCCTAATTCAGTAGCTCTCCTCAACGCAGTCTTCCATGCAGCCATCACCTGGGTTCAGAACATCACACTGGTCCTTCCTTCACTAGCTCTTCTCAATGCGATTTTTCCTTGCGGTGGTCATCTGGGTTCAGAACATCACACCGTGGTCCTCCTTGCCTGGCTTCAGAACATCAAACTGGTCCTCCGTACGGCCCTCGTCTGGATTCAGTACATCACACTGTAGTCCTCCATGTGGCCCTCACCTGGCTTCAGTACATCACACATGGTCCTCCGTGCGGCCCTCACCTGGCTTCAGTACATCACACCGTGGTCCTCTGTTTGGCCCCCACCTTGCTTAAGTGCATAACACCATGGTTGTCAATATGACCTTCCCCTAGCTTCAGTACATCTTCAGGACATCACACCGAGGTCCTCCGTGCGGCCCTCGTTTGGATTAGGTACATCACATTGTGGTCCTCCATGCGGCCCTCACCTGTCTTCAGTACATCACACCATGGTCTTCCATGTGCCATCACCTGGCTCCAGTACATCAAAGCGTGGTCCTCATGTTGCCCTTGCCAGGATTCAGTACATCATACCGTGGTCCTCCATGTCGCCTTCACTTGGCTTCAGTACATTTTTATATACATTTTTTTTAATTGAGTAAGAAAAGCAGCAGGTAATGCAAATAATTTTACATATTCTTCCATTGAGCAATTCATTTCAAGTAAAACCATCACAAAATCAGTTCAGCAAGCTTATCCAGGTAAACTGAACAAATATTTATCTTCTCAGCAGCATCAAAACCCATTTAAAGTGGTAAAGTGCAGTGATATAAAAATAAAAAGCATCATAGTTTTTATTGATCTAAAAAATCATTCTAACCCATATAGAAATATACAATACCAGTCTTTTTTAAACATTCTATCTGAAAGTATAATCTTAGTTTACTCATAGCAATAATATTATGAAAGTGCTCAGTCCTATTCAACGATATCAATATAGCATTAATCTTGCTTTGCAAAAACCTTAGGTCGAAAGCATAAAATACTAACCGTATCCAACATCGACCAACTAGATCATTTACAGATCATTGGATGTCCATTAAAAATGAAGAATTACCTGCCCAGGTTTCCTTGAACCTACAAAGTGCCCCCACCCTCTTAGCATATGCCTCCACGAAGTCGTAGGTCCTAGCCAATTTATTCAGCCACTGCCATATTGTTGGTAACGTTGGTGTTTTCCAGTTCTGCAGAATCAAAGACCTGGCCACTGCTATTGCTATAAAAATAAAATATTGTTGGTATTTCTTTAACTGGTGCACTTCATGCGAAGAACCAAATAGGACCAACATAGTTGATGGAAGAATGATGGTCTACATGCAATGGCTAATAATCTTAAACGCATCCTCCCAAAATTTGCTGTAGGCTAGTACATGCAAAAAACATGAGCCCATCCACCCGCACCATTCATCTTACACCTAAAACATTGATCTGGGATCGATGGGAACATCTTATGCAGTCAATGTGGCGTATAATATGCCATCCACCTTGATAAAAAGGCCATTCTTTTCAAGTTTGCTGTTCTTAATCCTTTATATCCGATCTCACTCAGTAACTGCCATTCTTTAATAGTAAATCTGTAACCTGTGTCTTGATAAACTCTTGGAAGTAATTCATCCAGGAGTTTCTTGTTGACACAGCAAGCAATACCAGTTTCCCACTCCACCCATCGTATTTTCGTTAATCCGCCCTTTCATCACTCGTGCAGACTCACTCATCACATAGTTGTTTTTAAGAAAGCTAGACACTTGGTTAAAACTTAAACATAAAACTGCATTTTGACTACCAATTTGCCGAGCTATTGATTCCCATGTTATCAAATTTGTATGATTAGAAAAGCCCCCTAATTTTTTTAAAGCCTATGTCTCTCCATGACTGCAAGACTCCCCGTGAAAGCTGTATGCCCCAAATCTCACAATCTTGCATTAGAGTAAACGCATGACATACAGGTATATTTCGTGCTTTAGAACATGGCTGAATACGCGATGTTAACGTAAGTATAACCTTAACCCTCATTTTCTTAGGAAGCTTTGTGTACTGCAGAAAAGCTGGTAATTTTATTGCACGTTCAATTAACATAAGATTTAGAAAAAAGCTGTCCTAATTCAATGATGCTATTGGTAATTGTACCATCAAATTAACCAAGGCTGGTAATATGTTGAGAAATGTGGTAATGCTAACCCCCCCCCGCCCCCTGCGCTGTGTCTAATTGGAGAGTAGACCATTTTACCCGAGATTGTTTATTTGCCCAAATGAACTTGCGGATGGCCTTATCTAATTCGTGAAAATAGGAATAGGGTACTTTTTAAGGGAAGATTAAGAAATAAAAACAAAGTATTGACACAAAACTCGTCCCACTAAAGACCTAGGCAGCAGACTCCATTTATCTAATAACTTATCTTTATAAGGGTATTACCGTAATTTAGGTGGAACAGTTGTGCATACTCACTTGTTACAAAAATAACTAAATATCTAATGAGCCGTTGCGGTAGAAACTGTAAATCAGCTGGTAGCTGGGAAACCATAGTTAAACTAGAGCATTTCTGTTTTGGACTAATTTACTCTATATCCCTCAACACGTGTAAAAGCCTGATTTCCTCCAACACTTTCTGTATATTTCAACCCTCAGCCTTAAGATATAAAATATTGTCTGCAAATAGTTTGATTTTTGCCATGCCACCTATAGGAGCTAAAATCAATGGATTGGAACGAATTGTAACTGCTAGCGGTTCAATAAGGAGAACAAAAGTGGGGACGACTAGCATTACTGCAGAGTTCCTCGCTTAATCATAACCTCTCCCACCTCTTAACATGTTAATATTAATTTTAGTTTGTGCCTCATTGTATAACTCCTTTAGCATCGCTATAAGTTGAGATGGAAAGCCAAATTTCCCCAGGATAAAAAACAAAGCATGCCAGTCGACAAGGTCAAAAGCCATTTCCGCATTCATCATTAGTATTGGGGCCTTGTCCTTGTTGACTGAAAGGTAATCTATAGCGTGGGTCAAATAATAGGTAATAGCAGCCATTGATCTGTTTGGCAGAATCCCCATTTGATCGCATGCACCATTTATTGGGCACTTGGAGCAATCCTGGTCGCCCAAGTCTTCATAAATAATTTGTAATCTGAAGTTAATAAATTTATGGGACGATAAGACTTGGGGTCCCTTGGATCTTTATCTTTCTTAAGAAAATATATCAATACTGACTCCTTAAATCTCTTAGAAATGGGGATCCCACCCTTAATTTGATTAAAAAGATGTTAACGGAAAAAGATGAGCTTGAAAAACTTTATGTTCGAGGCATATGAGCTGTAGATCATATGCTTTAGCATAGATCGCCATATTGTGTTGGGCCCGGATGTTTGCACTTTGATTTTGTTCGAAGAAGTCTTGCAGTCACGAGGTAGGTGACTCCTCCTTTCGGTGATAGTGCGCATGGGCATCGACTCCATCCTTGGATTTTTTTTCCGCCATCGGGTTCGGATGTGTATTGCTGTGCTCCGATTCGGTACCGTTTTCGGACCCCTTCGTGCAATTCATTACCCTCGACGGTATTGTTATCGATCGCGGTTCCTCATTCGACGCGCATCGTCTCACTTCGGAAAACTTTCTATCGGAAAACTCGTGGCAGGCCGTCTGGCCTACCCGTGCCGACCGTAGTCGATGGAACGGACTCCATTCAAGCTATGTCCCGGGTGTCGTGCTAAATTTCCACGCACCGACTTGCACGAAATGTGCAATCTCTGCTTGTCCCCGGAACACGACGAAAAGGACTGCGACGCGTGTCTATTATTCCGATCGAAAAAGACACTTCGTGATCGTTGGGATCGGCGCCACGAGATGCAACATCAGACCGACGCTGTTCCGGACATCTTCGAAGATTCCGATACCCAACAACCCGCTCAAGGGGTAGAGGAAGAAGAGCAGATCTCCGTGTCCGAAGCCGACTCCGACATGGAAGAAGAAGACATCACTCTGGGTCAGCATACCGTGAGTACAGATTTCCCCCCCCCTGTGCCCATTCAACATGAGACAAAGGCTCCGGGCCTTCCTTCACCCTTGGGTTCAGGTCGGCTCCGACAGTTCCGATGCCCCGCCCTCTGGCCCGGCTCCGAAACAGAAAGAGAAGCCTTTGGGCTCGAGCCAGCCCCGCTCTGATGTCGAACCAACACCTTTGGCACCAAGACATAAGACCAAACATCTATTGGTCAACTTACCTTCGACACCCAAAGGTCCAGACCCGAAACCTTCCACACCGAGAGGTTCAGAGCCGAAACCTTCTAAGGCCAAACACTCGGAGCCGAAACCCTCCAAAACCAAACACTCGGAGCCGAAACCCTCCAAAACCAAACACTCGGAGCCGAAACCCTCCAAAACCAAACACTCGGAGCCGAAACCCTCCAAAACCAAACACTCGGAGCCGAAACCCTCCAAAACCAAACACTCGGAGCCGAAACCCTCCAAAACCAAACACTCGGAGCCGAAACCCTCCAAAACCAAACACTCGGAGCCGAAACCCTCCAAAACCAAACACTCGGAGCCGAAACCCTCCAAAACCAAACACTCGGAGCCGAAACCCTCCAAAACCAAACACTCGGAGCCGAAACCCTCCAAAACCAAACACTCGGAGCCGAAACCCTCCAAAACCAAACACTCGGAGCCGAAACCCTCCAAAACCAAACACTCGGAGCCGAAACCCTCCAAAACCAAACACTCGGAGCCGAAACCCTCCAAAACCAAACACTCTGAGCCGAAACCCTCCAAAACCAAACACTCTGAGCCGAAACCCTCCAAAACCAAACACTCTGAGCCGAAACCCTCCAAAACCAAACACTCGGAGCCGAAACCCTCCAGGAGCCGAAACCCTCCAAAACCAAACACTCGGAGCCGAAACCTTTGGCGCCGAAATCACCACGCAGGGAAAAAGACACTCTCCCCAGAGCCTCAGCCCGATGAGCCACCTTTGGACCCCAAACAGAAAAAGCTGGTGATAAATATACTCACATATTCAGGCAACTCTTCCAAAAAAACAGAAAATTGCCCTATCAGAGGACTATCATATCCCTCTTAAGAAGAAGAATGTGGATACTAACCCTTCTCCTTATATTACACCTCCTTCTCCTCCTAATCCTAACTTGGCTATCGCACCATTAAATTCACCACCACCACAACTTACACCTGACCACTTACACCCACAAGATGAAGGGGATGGGGGGATCAGGATCAGGATGCACCACAAGATACTGACCCTTGGGAGGATTACCACACAGATCCAAATACAGATAATGACCCTGATTTGTATCCCTCCAGACCCTCCCCACCTGATGACAACATTGGCTATGTCGAGCTCCTTAACAGGGCTGCTCATTATCATGGGGTAGAACTTCATAAACAGTCTTTAGAAGAGGATTTCCTCTTTGAGACACTTGCTTCATCCCAAAGAGCCACTCATACATTGCCCATCCTAAAAGGCATGTTAAAACACACAGACGAGGTATTTAAAGATCCTGTTAGGGCAAGAATAATCACACCTAGAGTGGATAAAAAATACAAATCAGCTCCTACCGACCCTGTTTATATTAAAGGTCAGCTGCCCTTAGACTCTCTTGTAGTCTCGAACGCACGTAAGAGAGCTAACTCACAAGCCACAGGAGACACCCCTCCTTCTGACAAGGAGTCCAAGCTTATTGATGCCTCCGGCAAAAGAGTGGCTTCACAGGCAGAAAACACCTGGCGCATTGCCAACGCCCAGGCGCTACCAGCTCGTTATGATAGGGCTCATTATGATGAGCTAGAAAAAATCATGCAACATTTGCCTGACGAAAATAAATCTAAGGCTAATGACCTTATTCAGGAAGGTAAACTCATTACCAACACTTCCATTAGATGTGCACTAGATGCAGCAGACACAGCAGCTCGTGCAATCAACACCAGCGTACTATTACGCAGACACACTTGGCTCAGAGTTTCTGGATTTAAGCCGGAGGTACAAACCTCCATACTTAACCAACCCTTTGACAAAAATCATCTTTTCTGCCCAGCTGTTGATACCTTGCTGGAAAAGATGAACAAGGACACTGAGGTCGCAAAGTCAATGGGGGCTTTACAGTTACCTGCCAGTAGAGGTTCTTTTCGCCACTCATTTTACAGAGGCGGTTCAAAAACGGCGTCCACTGATAATCCCTCCTCCTCTTACAAGGGCAATAACCAATCGCCCTCACCCAAAGGTTATTCTAGAGGAGGTTTTAGAGGAAAAAATGGTAGGGGAAGAAGTAGAGGCAATTCCACACGCACTTCCCCCGCAAAAAAACAGTGACTTCCTTCCGCTGTCCCCCGATCATTCCACTCCTGTCGGGGGATGTCTCTCCCAATTCTTACCTGTCTGGAATTCAATCACCTCAGACAAGTGGGTGCTACAAAATATCCAATATGGTTACTGCCTGGAACTTACAAGCACTCCCCCAAATATTCTTCCAAGAGTACATACAATGTCACCGGAACATCTCGCCCTCTTGAAGCAGGAGGTTCTAACTCTCTTGGAAAAACATGCTATAGAACCAGTCCCATTAACATATCAAGGGACCGGGGTATACTCCCTGTATTTCTTAATTCCCAAAAAGGACGGCTCTCAGGCCTATACTAGACCTCAGACAGCTGAATCTGTACATACAATCGGACCACTTTCACATGGTCACACTCCAACAGGTGCTCCCACTACTTCAACAAGGCGACTTTCTGGCCACTCTGGACTTGAAGGACGCCTAATTCCATATTCCCATTCACCCTGCTCACAGAAAATATCTCAGGTTTGTGGTAGACTGACAACATTACCAGTTCAAAGTTCTCCCATTCGGGGTAACTACAGCACCCAGGGTTTTCTACAAGTGCCTGGCAGTAGTCGCAGCTCATCTAAGAAGACAGCACATTCATGTCTTCCCTTACCTAGACGACTGCCTGATTAAAAGCCAGGTCACAACAAAGCTGCTTACACCACACTCGGAAAACAGTCCAACTACTTCACGACTTGGGATTCACTGTAAACTTCACCAAGTCTCACCTCCAGCCATCCAACACACAAATGTATCTAGGAGCCACAATAGACCCTTGCAAAGCTCTAGTGTATCCCAAACCAGTCAGGATCCGCAACATGCAAGCTCTAATATCATAGTTTCAGCCTCAACACTCCCTACCAGCCCGAGTGTTCATGCAATTAATCGGAATGATGGCTTCTAGCATTTTAATCGTTCCCTATGCAAGACTTCAAATGCGTCCTCTACAGGAATGTTTAGCACGTCAGTGGAACCAGGCTCAAGGTCAGCTATCAGATCTGGTGTTGGTAGATGGCCGTACTCCTCGCTCTCTGCAGTGGTGGAACGTACAAAACCTTTCCAAGGGGCGGCCATTCCTCGACCCGGTTCCATAGATAGTGCTAACAGCAGACACATTGCTCACTGGTTGGGGAGCTCATCTGGAAAAACATACCTTTCAGGGCATGTGGACTCTGCAACCGAAACAACTCCACATAAACCATCTAGAACTGTTAGCAATTTTTCTAGCATTGAAAGCCTTTCAATTTCATCTAATACGCAAAGCTGTCCTGGTTCGCACAGACATGACATCGATGTACTACATTCAAAAACAAGGGGGGACACACACTCTCCAGCTCTCACAGTTAGCCCAGAGCATCTGGAGATGGGCCATACCTCAAAAAATATATCTCCTTGCAGAACACCTTCCAGGAGTGAACAACCAAATAGCAGATCTGCTCAGTCTTCAGCGACAGCAGATCCCCGAATGGGAACTCCACCCTCAAGTTCTCCTCCCATTCTTCCAAATGTGGGGCTTCCCAGAGATAGATCTGTTCGCCACCCACATAAACGCAAAATGCCCAAACTTCGCATCCAGGCATCCACACCCATTGTCCAAAGGCACTGCACTATGGATGAATTGGTCGGGTATATTTGCTTACCCTTTTCCACCTCTCCCACTCATTCCATTAGTGGTTCAGAAACTCAAACAGCATTCCCTAACGCTTATCCTAATTGCTCCCACATGGGCCCGACAACCATGGTTCACAACTCTGTTGGAGCTATCAATAGTTCCCCACCAAAAACGACACCTTTCCCCCAAGTTTCTTACGCAGAACCATGGAGAGATAAGACATCCAGATCCCGATCAACTCAACCTTGCGATCTGGCACCTGAAATCCTAGAGTTTGGCTACCTTAATCTTCCGCCAGACTGTATGAATGTTATCAAAGAAGCTAGACGCCCTACCACAAGAGCATGCTACGCAGCAAAGTGGAAGAGGTTTGTCGTTTACTGTAACAACAATCAGATCAATCCACTAGATGCTTCAATTCAAGACATCATTTGCTATCTATTGTACCTACAACGTTCCAATTTAGCGTACACATCCATACGCGTGCATCTCGCTGCAATATCTGCAAAATAGACAGCACTTGTCTCTTTAGAGTGCCTGCTATTAAAGATTTTATGGAAGGACTTAAAAGACTCTTTCCCCCCCCCAGGCTTCCTCCTTCTCCAGTGTGGAATCTCAACATAGTCCTTACAAGACTTATGGGTCCACCCTTTGAGCCATTGCACAAATGTGAAATACAATTTCTCACCTGGAAGGTAGCCTTCCTTATAGCCATCACTTCTCGAAGACGAGTCAGTGAGCTTCAGGCACTAACCATAGAGGAACCATTTTTACAAATACACCAAAACAAAGTGGTTCTCAGAACTAACCCCAAATTTTACCTAAAGTCATCTCTACCTTTCATATCAACCAATCTGTTGAGTTGCCTGTGTTCTTCCCTCAACCAGATTCAGTGGCAGAACGTGCCCTTCACACATTAGATGCCAAAAGAGCATTATTATACTACATAGAAAGAACAAAACCTTTTAGGAAAACCAAACAACTTTTTGTTGCTTTTGCTCCACCACATAAAGGCAATCCCATATCAAAATCAGGCATTGCAAGGTGGATAGTTAAGTGCATTCAAATATGCTACATTAAAGCTAAACGCACATTAACAATTCCCCCTAGAGCGCATTCCACTCGCAAACCAGGGGCCTCTATGGCATTCTTAGGAAACCTACCCATAGATGACATCTGCAAAGCTGCAACATGGTCTACACACACATTCACAAAACACTATTGTGTTGTGTTAGCAAGACAACAAGCTAGTGAGGGCCAGGCGGTTTTACGTACACTATTTCAAACCACTGCAACAGCCACAGGTTAGCCACCGCTTAAGAAATAACTGCTTTGCAGTCTATGCTAAAGCATATGATCTACAGCTCATATGCCTCGAACGGAAAATGCTACTTACCCAGTATGCATCTGTTCTTGGCATATAGAACTGTAGAGTCATATGCGCCTCCCCGGGTACCTTTACCTGTTGCAGTGATATCTTACTTAGATACAATTTACATGGACATCTATCTTTACTACTCTACTAACTCCATCATCACCCTTTATGGCCAAACAATCGAAGGATGGAGTCAATGCCCATGCGCACTATCACCGAAAGTAGGCGTCACCTACCTTGTGACTGCAAGACTTCTTCGAATAAAAACGAAGTGCAAATATCTGGGCCCAACACCAGATGGCGATCTATGCTAAAGCATATGACTCTACAGCTCTATATGCCAAGAACAGATGCATACTGGGTAAGTAGCATTTTCCTTACCTCTGTGGGAATACCATCATTTCCCTAGCCTTTGCACTAGCCATATTTTCAAGTGCATCAGCAATTTCCATGGGCTCTATTGGCTTATTCAGAGCATTGATATGGTCCCTGGTAATTTGTGTAGCTGGAAAGACCGGAAGTAATCTACTAACTGTTGTTGATCTATTATCTGCGCTTCGGCATAGATTCGCTTAAAGTGGCTAAGAAATATTTCCGCTATCCTCCACTCGTTATCCTCAATGGTTCCTGTATTTGGATCTCTCACTTGAGTAATTACTTGCCTACTTTTCTGAGTTTTAGAAGTCCATGCTAAATATTTACCTATATGCTGGCTTTCTTTGTGCAATTTTTGTTGATAAGCCTTACTCCTAGCAATATCTTCTAATAGAAAAAAAATCTCTTAATCGTTCCTTTCCCACCTCATTCATTCTTGATGTAATACCCTATCAAAGTGATCTCCTGTCATCCCTAAAAATTAATTCCTAGCCCCTCTACTATGTCTTGTATAGTCTCAGTCTTCTGTACTCGTTGCTTATATATCCTAGCTTTATAACAAATAACCTCGTCCCAGAAAGAGACCTTAAAAACTTCCCACACCATAAATATTGGGGCAGTATTTATATTGCTCACAAAAAACATCTGAATGAAATGTCGCTTTTCTTTGATCCAATTTTGGTCCATAAGCAAGGATTTATCGAACTGCCATCTGGATTTACTTTTTCAAGATATTCCCAACACTATTACAAGAGACAATAGAGTGATCCAAGAAAGAATTAGCTATCTCACAACCACCTCTCTCTAATAACTTACCCACCAGAAAGAAATCCAGGTGTGAAGCTGTTTTAAATCTTGAAGAATGACATGTAAACTGGGTAAGACCCGGATGATCTAATCGCCACGGATCTATTAGGGCTCAATCATCCTTTATTATCTTAATCCGTTTTGTGGTTTTAGGTTTTAATTGTCGCTTAATTTTATTCGAAGTGTCTAGCCCTAGATCTTGTATATAATTAAATCCCCTCCCATGGCTATGGGTCCTTCCAAGGTTGTTGTTAGATCATAGATCTGCTCCAAAACTTTAGTATCATCAAACATTGGGACATAATAATAATTTTTTTTTAAAAAGGTAAGAAATACTTCTGTGACCTTGACTTTAATCCAAATCCATCTAGCTTCCGGATCACAAATTACTTCGTTAATTGCCCCAATCTATCCTATTTGAGAAATATTTGCTGAAATAGGCCTGGGAATATTTTCTTAACAAACACAAGGAGATGATGGACGGAGCGCTGAAACTTTCCAGACACTCTCCCCAGTCACAGATCTGGGTTGAATCCATCATTCTTTAGCTCACTTCGCCACCTCAGTTCAGACACAGCTATATGCAAATCAGTCTTGACCCTGTGCCTCATGGGAACAGTCCAGCCCGAACTGCCAAGCCATGTCTTCCCTGGACCGGAAACCAGCATCCTGGGACCGTTTTCGGGCTAACAGCCCTCATCAGCCAGGCTAGCTTGAATCCAGTGGCAAAGTGAGCAAGGGACCCACGTCTGGGCATACCCTGCCAACTTAGGGCGAATAAAGCAAACACAAGGAGATGATGGACGGAGCGCTGAAACTTTCCAGACATTCAAGCTAGCCTGGCTGATGAAGGGTGATGCCCTGAAACCGGTCCCACAAGGAACAGGGTCAAGACTGATTTGCATAGGCTGGGTCCAAACTGGGGTGGTGTGGTGAGCAAAAGAATGATGGATTAAACCCAGATCCCTGTGACTGGGGGTGAATGTTTGCATTGTCCAGCATTCCGTCCAATTGTTTCTTTTGCATGTGAATATTTTCTTGGCAAAAACACTCTGGGAGTGTTGGACTTAAAATGCGTTTCCTGCAAAAATATTACCTCCGGGGAAAAGGACCCCAACCATTTTAACAATGCACCACTCTTTACTTGCTGGACTTGGCCCATTTCCATATCTGACTCTATTTTCACTTCCCCTCCCATTCTTCTTTCTCTTATTGGTGATTCAAACATGACCTGCTCTCATCTTGCTGCTTTTTATCTGTGCAACCCCCTACCACCCCCACCCATCTCCCCACCCCAAACTCATCGGAGGAAAAGGATGGCCCGTGTCTCCCTTCCTAAGCCCACCCATGAAGGTATGGTGCCTTACCTGGCGCCTATTCACGCTTTTGCTTCTACCCCCTGCATAATTTAGCCTGATCGTATCCCCGGAACTAGAGCCAAGTATAAAGTACTAAAGTGCCCAAAGGTGCTATTTTAACAGTGACTTAAGCTTTACGAAGTATGCGTATATCTACTAGATAGCCTCCCACAACTCATTGCATTCCATAAACTCCGAGATCATACCAAAAAGCTATAATATGCTTAAAGCCAAAAAAGTAACTGGTGATCAGCATATCACAGCAGCTCTCATCTTCTCCCTGGGACCAGGGCTGAGTATGAAGTGCTAGCTTGCCAAAAAGTGCTATTATAACAAAGTGACTAGTGCTTAGCAGAATAGAGATATATATGCAGCTGACATCCAGCATTCAACAGCATTAAATTAGCTTCATATCCATCAACGAAGTGCTATAACCTGCTATATAAAAGTGACTAGTTCTTAGCCGCATACCTAGAAAACCATAATACAAAAGGTGAGTAATATTTAACATGCTCTGGATAACCACTAACTCAGGTCGTAATCTCTATCTTTTCTAATTTTACCTAGCTTCCTCTGCTTCTCCTCTGTCCATTACTTTCCTTAAACACGTTCTGCATCACCTCCTGAGCTCCCTCAAGATTAACACAGAGATGGAATTGTCCCTTGAATAACACTTTCAACTTGGATTGTTGGACAGTGGATTCCTGTGTCCCCGCATTTTTAAACTGACCAATCAAGCCCAGGAAATCCCCTTGTCGAGCCGCTAATGCTGACATATCTGAAAATACTCACTCTTGACCCATCAGTTAGAAAAAAAGCTTTTTTTCAGAATCGCTTTACTTAAAATGGCTTCTTTCATACGATGTTATGTTGTTATGTTAAAGGTGATTTGTAGAGCGCTCGTTCACCAGGCGGTTTCTTGGCGCTGAGGGAGGGCGTCCGTGGTTGCAGATGATAATAGTTTAGTTGTATGCTTGGGTAAAGAGCCAGGTCTTAAATAATTTCCTAAACTTGGTGTAGGAGTCAGCAGTACGCAAATGGGGGGGCAGGGTGTTCCAAAGCTGGGGGGCCAGAATCGTATATCTCAATCCTCCATGTTTTTTCCGTTTGAAAGTGTGGGGGATCAACAAATTTTTGTTAGAGGAACGTAGATCACGGAAAGGGATGTACCGTTGTATGTTAGAGGCAATGAAAACGGGTCCATGGCCTGAAAGGGCTTTATAGATGATGCAGCCCAACTTAAATAGGCAGCGTTGGAGTAGAGGGAGCCAGTGGAGGCTTTTCAGCATTGGACTCACTCGTTGATGTTTGGGCTGACCAAAGATGAGCCTGGCTGCCTGGTTCTGGACGAGTTGCAACCGATGTAACTGGTAGGCTGGTATACCAGTATAAAGGGAGTTTGCGTAATCGATCCGCGAGATGACCAGGGCAAGTACCACTTGGGTCAGAGCTGCAGTGGAGAGATCTGCTGATTTTCCGAATTCTTCGGAGTTGAAAAAGCACGCAGAGACCACTGAGCTGATCTGGGCCTTCATGGTAAGATCGTTACTGATGATAATTCCTAAGCTTTTTACCGAGTTAGCAGGGAGAGGAGGGCTCCCTAACAGCGGTGGCCAAAAGTTGGAATCCCAGGGATTGGCCAAACCGCCTGTGAGAATCAACTCTGTTTTATCTGGGTTTAATTTGAGTTGATTGATGTTCATCCAGTCGCTAATGAAATTCATAGTGGATTTGAAGTTGGACACAGATGATACGGAGGTGTCAATGTTGAATATCAACTGAAGGTCGTCAGCGTAGTTAAAGACTACGACCTCTCTATTGCGCAGGGCCAAAACCAAAGGAAAGATGTACAGATTGAAAAGTAGGGGTGAGAGAGAGGAGCCCTGCGGGACCCCGCAGGTTAATTTCTTTTCCTCTGCTCTAAAGTTGGCCAGACGAACCGATTGGGAACGGTTACTGAGAAAGGAGATAGTCCATTTCAGGGGCAGGCCCTGGATCCCAGCACAGCTGACACGGTCGATCAGCAGTTGGTGATCGACCGTGTCGAAAGCAGCTGACAAATCGAGGAGAACCAGGGCCAGAGTTTTGTCCTGATCAGCCCCCCTTCTCAGTTCGTCCATGACCGCCAGAATGACGATAATCTGAGAAATTTAACTATCATGGTCCTTGGATACTTGGCACCAGCTGAACGCTGCGCAGGGACCCTATGTGCCCGCAATATAGTTAGATCTGCTGGTGCATTCTCCAGAATGTTCCTTTATCATTGTTTCCATATACATCAACAGATTTACCTGCCCATTAATACATAGTTTTTTCTCTAGGATTCCTATGAAACTCAAATTAGATCGTCTCGCATAGTTCTCCATTTCATCTACTTTAGATTGTGAAGCCTGTAGTTTTTTCTGAAGAATGTCCAAATATCTTTTTCCCAGCTAAAAGAGCGATCCTCCAAGTCCGATACTCTTTGCTCAAGTTCCTTGATTCGTTCTGGAATTTGTTGCACCATTCCCTCGATCTTATCTAACCTATGATGAACTGGGGCGATTTCCGGCGCCTGGAAGATTTTACAGTCTCTAATTTCGGCTAGGATAGTTTAAAAAAACTGCTGAACCTGGCACATTGAATTAGCCGTCTCCTTACTTTGCTGCTGCCCCTGCACCCCTGAGGAATTCGCGTGGTTTACAGCCTGGTGTCTTTCAACGCCAATTGACAGTTCCTGACCCATCCTCTCAAGACTCAGTGCTTCTATAATTTGAGACCATAAATCGGAGACTTCTCCTACCCCAGTGTTAACCATTGGATCAAGATTTAGCAAAAAAAAAAGCTATCCAAAGAAACTGGTGCCAATCCTTTGCAAGAGTCGCATGTTACCAATAGTCTGACTCCTTCCAAACCTTCTGCCCAAATAGAGGATACACTTTGTGTTCTTTACCAACCACTTTCATTGATTTATCTTTTTCCCCCACTTCTGTTGAGTATATCCAATTGCTAGTCCACCTCCCCGGATTTACTACTATTCCGTTGCTGGGGATTGAAGCTACCGTTCATATTATCCATAATAGATACAGTACCAGTAGAGGCATCATCTAGGAGAGGTGCAGGTGTAGCCATCATGGGGAGGTTGATTTATTTGAAAAGACTGATACCTGCTCCATCATACTATCTTTCGTGTTGCCTTTTTTCAGAGTTTTTCTCCCTCCTTACTGCAAAAATGCACTGCTTTTAATTTAGGCCTTTGGTTTGCTGTTGTGGGACTTTGGGCTGGAGCTCCTGCTCCCCTCAGGACTATAGTATGCATACTCTTGTCCACTAGAATTATAGGATATTTTATTTCCCGGCTGCCACTGATCTTTATATTTTAATAGTGGCTACTGTCCTTGGCAGGGTTTTATCTTAGCAGCGCTGGCAAGGAAAAGGAGGGAGGGAGGGAGGGAGGGTAGGGAGAGAGCCTGCACAAGGACCCTCTACTGGGAAGGACTAACTTATTGTGACGGCTCTTCGACACCAGAGACCTCCTTACCTCAGTGAGGCACTGGTCTGCTGTAGGAAGCTGGGTCTGTATATACTATACCAAAGTAAGGTATAGTGTGCAGAGTCCAGTGGATCCCCAAAGACTTACAGATGTTAAAGTAGATGATACCTTACTCTCCATTTGTGGTAGTGTGGGCGAGCAGTAAGGCTTTATCAGAGGGTAGTGTTAAGCATTTATTGTACACACTCGGGCAAGAAATGATGTCACGCACTCAAAGACTGAACTCAGACCAATTGTTTGTATCAAATATTTCTTTTGTTTTATTTTATTTTTAGAACCAAGCAGGACTTGGTGCAGGTAAGTAAAATAGTACTTTTTAAGAATAATACAGTTGAAAGCAATTTAATGCAGTTGGCTTTTACAGGTGGGTCAAATGTTCAGAAACAGTTGAAATTACTTTGCAGTTACTTTTTAAGTTACTTTTTCTACTCAGTGTGATATGCCTAGATATCACACTGGGACATTTCCTGCATAAAAGGTAAGTAAGTTTGTTTTTTTAAAACCCAGTTTCTTAGGTTCTCTTACAATTTCCAACTCCACACTTAGAACTTTTTCTCAGAAAAGCAGTCAAAGCAGTCTTATGGGAGAAAATCAGGTTATCGGTTTTAAGGTAAGTACTCAGTCTTGGGAGTTGGATTTCTGGGGTTAGAACTGGGGTACCCCCAGGGTCAAGGATGCACTCAAAGAACACCCTCAGCAGCACTAGGGCGGCTGGGTGCAGAGTGCTGAGGCCCAATGTTATCCATATGGGGGATAAGGGGCCTCTGATTGGCGGCTGCTCACGGGCAAACATCTTGGATGTGGGAGCAAAGCTCCTAGGGTTTAGCTCAGGGCAAAGTGGGATCCAAGATAGCGCACAAAGTGCATCCACAGTGGCACGGGGGTGGCCGGGTGCAGGATCGACATCGGGAGCCCTGTTGGTTTCAATGGGAAACTCCAGTCAGAATAAACACTGCAGGCTCTGGCATGAGGTGTCGTGTAGTTTCTACAAATCTATATAGGACCTGCTAGCTTGGACAACATAAACTAAGGGATTGATGTCCAGACTGATTCCAGGCACCCCCGAAGGATGTTTGTCTGTAGACAAGCTAGCTCACAGTGCCACCATGAGCCCCTCTTACCAAGGAGCGAATAGTTTCTGGCAACTATCGAACATAATAACCCTGACCCCGAAGGGATCTTGGAAACAGAACAGTACTTTTCGCTCAGTCACTCGTGCTTACTTTGTCTCAGAGAGATGCATAGAATAAACATTGGGGAGAATTTCAATAAGTATTTATTGAACCGGCGTCATTGTAGTATAAAATACATGTGCTGCAGCAACCTTAAGACAAAAACAGATATATAAGATTATGAGCACTAGTAGAGTAAAGAAAAGGTAGAATCCTACCACAGTGCTAAGACAATGAATATATGCAGGCCTATATATACATAAAAGTAATAATGCGTACTCCTACGATGCAAACCCTAACTAGATGTACCTAAATGTACCTAGCTTGTATGTAGGTGTTTAGCCAAGAATCCCCTGAGGACAGATCCAACCCCATTACCTGACATGTGAGAGCGAAGGACCCCATCTTGGTCTCTAGATGGACACCCTGCAAGTGATGTCAGACCACTGCGTGCTGGAGTGTCTGCGTGCAGGGACCTCGGCGTGTTGCGTCGGTGTGACAGCATGGAAGTCTTTCTCCTCTGGGTTGCCCAGTGAAGATGTAGTGCTTGTATACCAAAAAGGTACCCTCAGGGGTTCTACCTAGAAATGTACTGTGGGCATGTCGGGCAAGGATGACGATAGAGGTGACTCTTATAAAGAGTTGTTATGCAGAAGATGGTAATCCTGCTGTGATTCTTAGAATCCTCATGCAATAATAGATGAGGCTAATTTTCGGAGAAAACCACACATTTATTCAGCACATAACTAGGTAAAAGGTCATAGTCAGACCCGTTATGTAGAACAATGGTAGGACAGATGTAGGTAAAAGGTCGTGTAACTACCTAGGCCTAAATTGGGTTACATTGGGGTTCATAACACCCACTCCTCATCCGACTGGACGTCATTATACTAATGCTAAAATATGCCTGTTTATAAAAGCATAAAAACATTGCTAAAATATGAGTTTAAAAACATGGTATGTGTTAAACTGATGTATAGGTAAAAAAAAGCTCTATAAATCCTCTAAAGTCCATCTACTGTCAGACCAACTGAGCACCCCGAAAGCCATAATTCTCAGTGAGGGGAGAAGAGGAAAAATAAAACAAATGTTTTCGAATTCCAGATTTAGTTGTTTTCGGAAAAAACAAATTGTTCCCAGCACACTGAGGGCCAAATGTTTGTGTCCTGTGCGGTAGACGCAACATCACTGTTGCCTGCCTTTGCAGACGACGGTCCTTGTAACACCTCTTGTATCCGGTCAATGGAGCAAAGGTGATCTTCTCCGGTTCCCACAGCTGTTGCTGAGGAAGCTTTTGATGCTTGTAAGCCTGATGCATAGCCGGTGTCCAATCCAACAGGAGCTGAAGCATCCCTTGGTGGCTCTAAGAATGCCAACATCAGAATTGGAATACGCGGAGGACACTGCACTACATGGGCCTTTAGCGGGTCCAGCAGTACATTCACGTCCGAAGGCGCAACCGATGGAAGTGTTCGACCGATGTCCAACATGCATTCTTGTCCGCAGAATAAGCCGCGGAGTACAGGCAAAACGCAGTCAACCCAGACTGATCTGAATGACGGAAACCAATGCTCACTTAGTTCCTGAAGCAGAGTTGTGCCCAGATGGAGTACCATGCGTTCACGGCAACGTCGCTCCAAGAGCGCTTTTTCCATCTCCTTGGTATCTGAGACGTCCATTGCCTAGCAGAAAAATTAAAGCCAGGACACCATTTTCAAGTAGCAGGATAAGTGGAAGACCTCCAAAAATGCTTCCAAATACGGAGTGTATCAAGGATGGAATAACTCTGAAAATCGTCTAAAAGGCGCTTCATAGCCCAGAAGCTATGACCTTAAATAGGTGTACTATCCCACTCACATCAGACATGTTAAAGATGCGATGCTCCATCTTCCCGAAATGGAGCGGGAAGTTAGTTCGGACTAGGGCCTGTATCTCAGCTGAAGACCTTTCAACCTGTAGATCAAGTGTCTCGCAGGCTGAGGTTAAGGCCACCTCTTTCTATAAAAGTATGGCTTTCAGTCTGCTCAGAGAATCAAACCGTATTAGGGAAACTTTCGCCGAAGGCCATAGTGGCGCCTCCCTGACTGTGTGGGTCGGTGGAAACAACACTTGCATACAATTAACCCTGGAACTTACTGTGACCAGATGAGCGATGCCTGGCAACATCCTGCAACAACCTTGATCATTCAACATCAAATAACTCCTGTTCAAGAGTAGTTTGAACACCGGATGAATCACGGCAGCCGGGGACCCTTTCAAGTGACAAGATAGGTTTGCAACCGAAGCGTTGCAAGCTCCGTGAAGCATAATATCCTGACAAATTAAAGATCCACGTAACGAATTCTCGCAGTCTGAACTGCTGAGAGACTTCATTATCACTATTTCTGCATCTAAATCTGTATGGTAACTCCCAGGATTCATGGATGTATTCCTCACCCAACGCTTCATACCTGCCTACCTGGTGGTACTGTAGACCATATTGAAATTAAAATGTCACTGGCAATGTGATATGCCCATGGACTAACCATTCTGTGAAAGGTGATTCAGCCACGGTGAAAAGTAATTGGTCTAATTTTTTAATGTGCAACATTGTATATTTTGCGTCTCTTCGTGCCATTGTTGTCTGCCGTTTCGTTAAATTATAAACAGAAAACAGGCGTACTGTTGATATATCGCCAGGGCACGTGACCGGAGTGAAATGATTTTAACGTCCAGCTGAGTAACAGAATTGATCGTAGCTGTGATTGCCCATGTTGAAGAATGGACAAATCATGTTCCATAATATCTATACCAGAAGACACAATGTTGCCCAGTGAATAAATCCTTGATGTTGGTGTGGTCATGCCATTGTCGACCACTGCCAAAACCTTCTCTAGGTTAGCCCTATCAATTTCACGTAATCTCTCTGCAGCCTCCTGTTGAGAGATCTTCCATACTTAGTTGAAAATAGCGTATAAGAAGCGTTTTAGACGTGTTTTTCGGGGACCTAACAAAAAAATCCCTTAGATCGGTCATCTGAAAGTAAGGATAAGTGTTTCACCTGGGACAGTGTTGAGGTTTTTAACCAATCTAGGCATAACTTCCCAACACTGTAGGATGTCACCACCCCCGGATGTTCCTGTTGTACATAGCGTTGATCAGGCCTATGGATCCTAAACCCTTCGGTGGTACCCTTGAATCTTGAGTGACACCTATTTGTGTCTATAGGCCAAACCAATCATCCCTTCCAATTGGGGTCTGATGAATTGTATGATTCATCATGTATAATGTCATCTAGCTTATCCTCACTATGCTGTGTATAATGTTGCCATCCCTCAAAGTGTGAAAGCGAAGGAATCCGAGGTGTGTTCAAGTCCTTGATCTTGGTTAGTCCAAGGCAGGAAGTTTGTTGCACTGTATTGTTCAGGAAGACAATCTGTTGTGGTATATGAGACGCTCTAAATATTGCCTCAGTTCCCTGAACCTGCCAATCTTTAGTCGCCCCCTCCCCCCCAGGCCGATTTCGTGTCTATAGTGTTGCTCCAAAAGTCGAACCCTTGTAAAGACAGCTGGGAAATAAAGGAAGCAGAGTATATCGATTTCTTGTTAGTAAGCATATTTTTCCTTGCAGGTGTAGGTGCAACCTTGTAGTAATGAGGTCGGGTCTGAAGTGTTAAACCCAGAAAAATAAGCAAACTTGTGTGCAAACCTTTGTGAACTACCTTTCGGTGGTGTCGGGCAATGTTCCCATTGATGGTAAGTAAACACGTTACGCTGGATACTAGCTTTGTGCAAAAATTGATGACCATAATGTTGATAACAATACATGGTGCCAAAATCAGATGTATCTTCATACAATTCATTTTTGGAAAAAGCAGCACGTTGTTCTAAATCAGATAGCATGATATTCAGTTTCTAAGTCCCATTCATCAGAGAATGTACTGATGCCAGTGTTGTATTTATTGTAAAATGCACTCGGAGGGCATCTTAGAGAATGCCCCCTGAAAAACAGCCAACATCCTCGTGTTCAGCTGACTGGTCTGCACCAGCATGCCACGCACACGTGTTTCTGACCCCCTGAGGTGAGAGCCTTTGTGCTCTCGTGGGTGAGGAACAAAGCCTGCTTGGGTGGAGGTGCTTGACACCTACCCCCTAGCAGGGACAGCATTCAGGGCTATGAGCTCAAAGGCTTCCTGCTCTTGGTAATGCTAGCCAGGGCCTCTTCAGTCAGTGGAGATGCGCCCCACCTTCAGCGGCAAGGTCGGCGGGAAAATTAGTAGTCAGGAGAGGTGTGTCCCCTCTCAGCCAGGGCCACCGCTAAGGTGCCCAGAGCTGAAGTGACCCCCTCCTTAGGGAATCCTCCATCTTGAATGTAAGGATTTTAACCAATCCGGTTAGGGGATGCCCCTCACCAAAGGGAGGGAAGGGGGGGACATACGAAGGGTGTAGTCTCCCTAAAGGCAAAATAGCCCATTGGCTACTACCTGCCAGTTCCTGTAACGCCCGTAAATTCAGTTTTTAGGGGCACCCCTGAACCTTGATTCTCAGATTTCTGCAACCTACGAAGATGATGCTGTGCAGCAATGCTTGAAGACTGTTGACTTGGCCTCAGCCTTACAGGCCTACCTCCAGCAGAAAGAGCCTACGAAGAAGACAACACCTGTCCCGTGTCCACCACTTCCAAGAGCCCCAGTAAGACTGCCAATCTGCAACAAAGACAAGATCTCCCGAGGACAGCGGCCCGGTCCAGAAAAGTCCAACTTCAAGGACTCCGGATCCAGGTGGATCTGCGACCCCTGCACCAGACACCCACGTCCTGGGTCTGCGTGGCTCACCTGTGCAGTGAAATTTCCCCAGTGATCTGGACCTCGACTCCATAGGTGGCTGACCTCTCCTGGACCCTCCGACGTTGCCTGCAGCCTCAACACGAAGGTTCCCCCTGACTGCGACCGGCTCGCCGACACCAAAGGGCACCGCTGCATCCTCAGCCCAGCCGATGGTGCCCAGCCCTCCTTCGTGATCTCAACTTACCTTCCCTGCCGGTGGTCCCCTTCATCCAGCCTCCTTATCCGAGCCTGCAGCCTCTTTGTGCGACCGAGATTCCCAATTGAAACACATTGGGTGCCCGACACTGATTTGCACCCAGCCGCGTCGTGCTGCTGGTGGAGTCCTGTTAGTGCTGCCTTGTGTCGTTTCCCCCCCCCCGGTGCTTGCTCCAACCCCCGGGGCCTGTGCCCTGAAACCACGTGTCACTCCCTGCAATCTGCACTTTGTTCAGCGCCCTCAGTCTCCATTGAATAACATTGGGCCCAGTGACCTCTGAACCTGGCTGCCCGAGTGTCACTGGTGGTGCAGTACCTACCTCAGTTTGACCCTTGCCCAGTCTGTCTAAACCTCCGAAGACTGGAAGAGTAAGTTGTGTACTTACCTGTTAATGCATATAACTGTTTTTCTCCCATAGTACTGCATTGCATTTCTCCTATTGCATTCAAATGTTTATTTGCTACAATTGCTATACCAAAGTATTTCGAGTACTGTATAGCATTTTTACTGCCTTGAAAAGTATTATTGCTATTCTTGAAACTATTACTTACCTGCAACTAAGTTCCTCTTGGTTCTAAAATAAAATAACAAAGTAATAACTTTTTATACAAAACAATTGGTCTTGAATTCAGTCTGTGTGTGTAATCATTTCTTGCCTGAGTGTGTACAACAAATGCTTAACACTGTCCTCTGATAAACCTAACTGCTCGACCACACTACCACAAATAGAACTTTTAGTATTATCTACTTAAGCCTCTGGGGATTCACTGGACTTTGTGCACACTGTACCTTACTTTGGTATAGTATATACAGAGCCAGCTTCCTACATAGTTGCACAGCCCGGAAGCGTGCGCTGTGCCCGCTGCACGGCCCGGAAGCGTGCGCTGTGCCCGCTGCACGGCCCGGAAGCGTGCGCTGTGCCCGCTGCACGGCCCGGAAGCGTGCGCTGTGCCCGCTGCACGGCCCGGAAGCGTGCGCTGTGCCCGCTGCACGGCCCGGAAGCGCAGGGCACAGCTGACAGGAAGAGTCTTCCAGGTGTAGTGTAACCTTCACCCTCGGTGTCTCTGGAGATGTTCTAGGGAGCCCCAAGCTGCATCCATGGTCTTCATGAGTGTCCAAGGGCAGTGCTAAGTGCCTCGGCCACCTGCATTACTTCAAGGGCCTCGTGTGCCCTGGTACTTTGCAGCACAGTGCCTGCCTCCTGAGGCAGGTCCTCGAGGCGCTGTGTCGAGAGCACGTGTACATAGGTTCCTGTAGTGATGAAGTCCGTGGCCAAGGTGTAGTTTCGGTCCTGCTGGCACTAAGAAGCCCGGGTCGGGCAGGGCCCGGGTCTGCGAGGCCCCTCAGCCGCCCCGCCTCGTGCCGCCTCTCATTGATAAAAGTCGGAGTCGGCCTCCATGCCCATACAAGGCTCCCTTTCCCTGCCCGAGCCCCGGCCTGGGCCTCACATTCCTTATAAGCTGCAGCTGTCTCCAGCTTTGGGGAGGCGCTGTGAGGACACTGGCGGGGAGGAGGGGTTTGGGGGAGGGGGTGGGGGAGGGGCGCTGCACACCCCCCCCGCCTCCACTTAAAATACATCTCCGTGTCAGCGCCGGCCCGGGAACAGGCCCGTTTTAGAAACGCGTTCTGCCAAGTCCTCGGGTGTTTTCATGTGTATTACTGCATTTCATCTTTCAGCTACAGTACTGTCTGCCGCAGAGCACACCTAACGTGCCGTGGGACGAGCAGGGCGCCGGGACGCTTCTTCCAGGTCCCACAACATACGCACCGGCACTGGGGTGGGGAGGGGGCAGCCCCAGAGACCCCGCCGTCTTGTGGTTGCTTGGACACTCCTTTCACTTCTTGGAGCTGGACTGTTGTGTCTCAGAGGGAATGGTTGGTGTCGGAGTCTCGCGTGTCCTAGTGCAGCCACAAACAAGCATTGGTAAAGTGGGCCATCGTCGGACGCCAGCCAGCCCTTGATTAGAAGCATTCCAGCTGGAGGAAGCGAGGCAGGCCTCCGAGGTTGACTCCTACCTCAAACCTCATTCTCCCAGATACTTGGCGCTGTCAGGTGATGGAAGTGAGTCTCGTACCTCATACCTCACATTTCACGCTCCAGCGGTACTGTCAGGCCTAGAGCGGATGACACCAAGGTACGCTGCATCGAAACACATTAAAAGAAATGTCTGTATATTTCTGCAAAATTAACACAGATGTGAGGAAAACGTGTACTCTTAGCCAATGTTTGAGGTTTTCAGGGCGTTCTGGGTAAGAAAACGAAGCGAGCCACACAAGTTACACCACCCGAGACTCCTATGGGTGTTCAGTTGTTAGAAATGTCTGGGTTTTGTAGGATTCCCATGGTTAAGGCTAAACTTCGGCTCCAATTCTGCAGCTACCAACATCCTGAAAAGGAGTCCTTTTTCTTGACAAATGTGAGGTTTCCTTGTGTTTTGGGACGTTTGCTATTGCATGTAATAGGCCCACACAATAGTAGAATATTCAATGAATTTCACTCCATTTCCAAATGAAAGCAAATGTGCAGCAAAGAGCACATTTTTGCAAAAGACTCCCTGAATCACATGATGTGTAACCTCCTTTCAGAGTTGTATTATTATAGGGATGGGCGGAACTCGCTGAATTTCACTTTGAGTTTTTATGTAACACCACAAAATTCCAGAGATTCTGTGGAGTTCCTCCAACAGTCGGAAATCTGCACGTTGCGCTGCAATTTAGAGCCAGTAGCGCATTCCGTGCACAAAAGTCAGCGCGAACGGCACCATGCAGCGCGCAATGGCTTGCAGCCATTCCAGTTGATTTTGCTGCCGCTCGAGTATAAAATCTATTTGAGACGGAGCCCTCCGACTGCGACCGCCTGCATTAGAAAACCTCTCCAGAAGCCCTCCAAGCGACCAGAAATCGCTCTGGGGAACACCAAATCTTGCTTGCTCGCGGTCGCCAGCTCGCATTTCTGGAGCCTTGCAGAAGAAAGAATTATGCCATGCGCTGATTGGCGGAGTTTGGCCAGAACTCCGCATTGCAAGAGTAATGCAGAGTTGTGAAATTCCACCAATTCCTCAAGCAGAATACAACTTTGTGCCCAAACCTAATAAATTACTCCTTATTCTAAACTTGTTATGTAGGCCACATTTAAGAATGCTTGGGTTTCCTTCCTACCCATTTTTTTTATTATTTAGCTTTAAACAATGACTTGCTGCATGGTCAGTAAACGATCAACTATCGTTATAAGCTGTAGTAGAGTTGTGTGGCTCTGGGTAACACATGCTTTTTGACAACCAACAAATCCAATATATCCTTGAGACCAAAACCGCTTTACAGGCGAAATGGTATATCATTTTTGGGAATCTGCCAATCGGGCAAAAAATGACAAACGCTGTCAGATATTTTTTTTTTTTTTTTACATTTTAGTTTTGTTTAAAACATTTTTGGGGTAAAACCATGAGTGATGTACGCAAATGACCCCTGCTGAATTACAAACTGTCTACTTTTCAGAAATGTTTAATTTCTGGGGTCTCCCAGTGTTTTCAAATCTGTTTCCACCACACTGCAAGTAGATTGAAACCACATGAAGCAGGAAAATGTACTACTGTAGGATGATAGTGTATTATGCGGTGATGCTGGTTAGACTTCACCATGGAATACTGTCACAAACCCCAAAGATGGTCTTTGGGTTCACACTAATAAATCCTTAGCTCAGTCCTGGTTGTATGGCAAAGAGCAGTCAGGATTTACTAAAGGAACTTGTGTTAGGCATTTTAGAGTACCAACATGAACAATAAGCAGTTGACACAACTCAAAAGAAATAGGACACCGATTTATAAAAATAGATTGTATTTTTAGCTTAATTTAGACACCAAAATGAACGTACTTGCATACATATAACTGGAGTTCTAGATTGTAGAAGCAATATAAAATCAGGGCAAAATAACAGGGAAAATGTAACTTTACGGTCAATGTTAAACACTAGTGACAATTGGTCACTTGCAGTTCGAGTTTAGTGATACCCTTGCAGGGTAAAGGTGATGTGGATCCCAGGACCAGGCCATGTCAGTCCAATTTTACCTGGCCCGTGGAGCCCGGGTGCAGAGTTGTCCTGGCCGCACCCGCTGCTGAACGGGAGCAGCGGGAAAGCTGCTTTCCCCGCTTACACAGTGCTGCGGGGGAACAAGATGGAAAACGCAACACAGTGGTTGCTGACGTCTGTTCAAGGTCGAATGGAGTTCCCTCTAGGTGCAGCATCGATTGAAGGGGTCAGTTGCCGGACTGGTGACCAAACACGCTTTGGCAGTGATAATCGTTGAAAATAGGTATTTAAACGTCCGTTGGTCCTGGGGAACACGGTAGCTGCCTGTATCTTTGTGGAAGGCAGGACTACAGTTCCCACAATCCACTAGACAGTCTGGATTTTGGTGATCTCACGGAGGGCCTGATGGCCAGCGATTCTTCGGATCCAGAGTTGTTTTACATGCAGTTTGCAGGGGACTAGTGCTATTAGTCAAGGGGAGTCTGATGTTGCTTCAGGCTTTCACAGGGGTCCCACTGTCTAGGAGAACTGAGGGGTAGCCTAGGACATGTATCGATCAGGCAGTTCCAGGAGCATTGTCACAGGCGCAGAGTATCCCTCTTTTGCTTTGTGCAAGTCCTGTTGTCGCAGAAACGGGTCTCTACTTCGGTCCTCTTTGATGCAGGTTGCTCAGAACTGAGGTTCTGGTGTCGGGGGTAGCCCTTAAATCCTATATTTATGGGTGTGGGTGTAAGTGGCCAACAGGCAGCGGCAGGGCCGTTTCTACCATTAGGCAACACTAGGCGGCCGCCTAGGGCGGCAAAAGGGGGAGGGCGGCAAAAAACATCATATGCGTGGGAGGGGGCACTTTACGAACCGTTGCATTTAACTTGTTGTCTGCTATTGGAAATGTGTATCACGCGTTGGACCAGTCGATAGACACTTCGGAAGTAAATTGAGAAAAAACCGGCAGACAAGCAGATGGAATTAGGAGGTACAAGTCACCGCAGCTCACAAGCGTTCACAAGTTTTCACGGCCTGTTAGCAAAGCAAAGGGCAGGGCTTCAGGGACAGGCAGCGCGTGATGCACGGGTACCCAGCGCATGCTTTGGGACTAGACTCTGACACGCACGCCATTAAACAATCTCACCAGGTGTCCAAATCATGTATTTTGTATTCCCACGTGTGCAAAGCTCCCACGAGTCCGTTAAACTCAAACAATTTATAACTGAAGAAAACTCTGAGCAGTGAGAAAGGAGACCACCAGAACCCCAGTAAATATACCCAAGTCTTTTTTGCTGTTGCAGTTTTATAGAGCGCGAACTTTGGTCAAGGGCATTACAGCGCTTTACACGAGCACTAAAGATTACATTACACAAGGTCGGATTAATTTTTCAAAGGTAGTGGAGAGCTCTGGCCGTTAGGAGACATCTCCTCATGACTGCGCACATCACATGAAGGTGAGAGGGTGGCAGCTCCATCGGGGGCTGCAGAGATGTCTGCCCTAACAGCGCTGTGGGCTGGGCTGGAGACAGGAGAGGGCCGTGGGCTAACTGGTTTGTCAACAAGCACAATGCAATGTATGCATCAACGGATGGGATGGTCCAGTGTGCATCAAAGTAACAATGTGACCGCGTTACCCTGCTGCGTAGGCTCGTCTCCTCTGCTGTTGTCAACCCACTCTCTCCCCTTTGATGTACGACATTGTTTGTCAGTCACAGATCATCAGCCAGGCCTTCAGGACAGGTAGCAGGCAGCAGGGGTCTGACGACGTCACTGAACTTCATATTGTTTTCAGTTCTACCAAAGATGACCCAGCGACAACCGGTACGGACACAGCTACGTTAGATAGAGGAACATAATTCCCTGGGAAGGTGTTTCATATATTGAGCTCACGAGACTAATTTGGGAGTGTTTAAGAATGCGGTATAGAAAACTGTCTTTGTAAAGCGAGGGAAGTTTTGTAAGGGTGGTGGTATGCAGAGCGTGGGCTTAGACCATCTAAGAAGGTAGACGTATGACCAGCTGAGCGCTGGACCGTGTTCGAGCGTGGCACAAAGTGAACCTGGAGAGGTGGGAGAATGAGTGAAAGGTGTAGTATGTGGGATGAAATCTTTAATATGGATTTGACAGTCCAGACTAGATAGAGAGGCACCAAAGCAGGCCTGTATTCCCCAACACCTGGATGACGGGGGGAGAGAGTGATGGTAGTAAAAGGGAGAGGGTGGCATTTTTCAATTCTCACCTAGGGCGGCAAAACACCTAGAAACGGCCCTGCCCAGCGGCTAATCCACCCCTGAGGTGACAACATCTGGGGGTGTAGGTCACCTTTTCTACCCAGAACCCTCAATTTTGCCACTTCTATAAATGACAGAACCCTTACTTCAGTGTATAGACCGGGTTACCCACCCTGGAGGTGTGGCTTGCCTTCTGGGGGTGTACACCTTCTTGCATACCTAATTTCCAGCTTGCCCGGGTGCATATGTGCCTGGAGCAGGGGGATGGCTGGTTCCTCCTCTGGGAGTCAGCCCTGATGTATATCAGTAGCGTTGCAGTCTTTGAAGCTCACCTCTTTGATCAGACTCTTCACTAGCCAGCCTGGGAGCGAGGAGATGTTGCCTCCTTCCTGCCCAGGTCTTTGTTCCTGACTCCTGTGAGTGGTCACACAGTCTGTTGGAAGGTCAGAATCCTGACTAGGCGGCTGCTAGCCAGAGCACAGAGAAGCTGGGCTCACCATGTGGACAGCCTCTGAGGTAACTACCTGGGTGCATGCCCCATCGCCCTCGACACAGGATTCGTGTCAGGTGTGAGAAAGCATGTTGTTTGATACCAAACATGATATATCTGATAACGACATCTAGCTGCAGATTGCTTACTTTAGAATGCTCCACAGGCTTGAGATGGATCCGGAAATGTTTTACCCCATAGCACGTCTGTCTCATAAGAGAGCGTCACATGACTCCGTATCGTCGACATCCACAAGTTTTTCTTGGACAAAATCAACTCTGCAAGTAACTCCTCCAGAGGACTATTAAAAACAGTTCTCTCTCTCTCTCCCTTCCTTTTAACACAACCTCTGTAGCCCCTACTCAAGTTTGTGATAACTTGTTCAGCTTTTTTAAAATAGTCAAAACAGTGTTTAAAGCTTTAAAGGCAGGAATAGGTCCACCCCACCCCGTACCTAACACAACAGGTTCTCTTGGCAGAACCTCCATTGTGAGTCATTCCCCCCCCCCCCACCATTGAGATGGTGACTCCGCTAGTAGTAAAGACTAAATCTGGGGCACCTACAGACCTCTGCCCAGTCAACATCTTCCATGAATTGGCCCACACAATAGCACCACCTTTTACACTGGTATTAAATAAAATCATAGATGCAGGGATCTACCCAGCTGATTAGAAGAAAGTATAGGTTCTTCCTATAGTAAAGAAACCTACCTTGGACTCTACAGCGGAGAAGAACTACTGTCTCATTTCTAGATTCCCTTTGCCTTCCAAATTTTTAGAAATTTTAGAAAGACATTTGAACATGACGCTTTTGAGTTTTTGGGAGTCAAATAATATTTTGGACAGTGCCCAGTTTGGTTTTCAAAAATCACATAGTACAGAATCTGCTCTGCTGGTGGCACCAGAAGAGATTCGCTGAATCGTGGATGTTGGGGGAGGGGTCTTTCGGTTTCAGTACAATATCCTACGCTGACGACACACAAATTGTCGTGTCCATCCATTCCAATGTCTAGGAGGTTGCTAGGAGATTCAATAGCTGTATGTCCGCAATAGTCAACTGAATGGACAACCATTGCTTAAAGTTAAATTCCAACAAGACTGAAGTACTCCTTTTATGCTCAAATCAGTCTTGCTGGAATCAATTGTGGTGGCCTTCTAAGCTAGGCCCTCTTCCATCGCCAGTCCCCAAGGTTAAAACCTTGGTGTGATCTCTGACACAAATCTCACATTCAAAGATCAGATAAATAAGCTGATCTCATCTTTTGTCCCGAACGAGCTGCAACGCACTGTGGTTGTCTCCCTGGTGCTATCATGTTTGGAATATTGCAATGCCATCTACTTAGCTGCCCAACAAGGCCTATTAAAAAATCTCCAGAGGCTGCAATTTGCTGCTGTTCGGCTCTTGATAAAACACGAATCTGCAAGAAGTGGGTTCAAGAGAGCTTCATTTGCTGCCAGTCAAGAGCAGAATTGTCTTTTAATCTCCGTGTGGCATATAATGCCCTTCACGGAACCGGCCTGAGTACTTGCAAAACAAAATGAGATGGTATTCTCCCTGTAGATGCCTACCTTCAACTTCATCTAAGACCATGGCAGTGCCCAGGATGCATAAAACTTCCTGTGGTGGCAGAAGCTTTGTACATGCCACAGCCAAGCTCTGGAACCAAATGCCACATAGCCTCCGATTTCAGGCAAACTTGCTCATTTTTAGGAAACAGTTAAAAACCTGGCTTTTTTCCTCATCCTTACTAGTTGTGGTTTCTTACTCTTTCCTCTGTAATCTGTTTTTAACCACTGCAGTTCTTGCTGCCAGCGCCAAGACACCCTTCTAGGCAATCGTTTGCGCTTTACAAATGTTATGTTATCTTTATTTTATCCACTGGATGTGACGTTGACTGAGTCCATATAACCCCCTCGCCGATGCGTCATCAATTCCTTCTTTTCCGTGCTTGCAACGCAGATCCGGAGCAGTTAGGGGGCTGTTTTTCGGCCCGTCTCGACAATTTGTTGAGGAAACGGTGTGCTTTTTTTTTATGATGTATTCTGGGTTTAAGCCCTGTGGATCTTGTGGCAGACAGACGTCTGCCACAGATCCTCATTCAATCTGTTTGTGGTGCCTCCCTCCGAGGAGTGTGGTGTCTTGGCCGGAGGCGTTGAGCATTGCATGAAACTTCTGGGGGCGCGACTATCAGAGGCACCGCGCCAGTCCTCGTCGAAGTCCAGAGACTGATTGAGGAGCCTTTTGTATAAGAGTCCGTCTCCAATGTCAAAGGAGGCTCTGAAGCACAAACGGTCGAAACGTAAGTTTGTCTCTGATGCAGTCTCCCAGCCTTCTACAGAAGTCTACCCGGCTCCTCCCTAAATTTCTTGCAGCCGGGGCGACTCTAAACCCAAATGCAGGAGTGTTACAATTCCTTGCATAAAGTCTGATTTCCCCCCTCTGGAGCGCTTTCTAGCCCCAAGGAGGGGAGAGGTGCCCTGACTGCATCCTTGCCGGCGGGTTCGCCCTCATGACAGTTTAACCCTCTGAATCAGTTATCGGATTCAAGCCAGTTCACAGCCCTTCGGGACTCCCACTTCTTCGTCTGGTTTGGGTCGGCCACTTACCTCAGCAGCGCCTATCAATGCCGAGCCCATTTCTCTTTCAGACGTCAATACGATGCCGCAACGGTGTCGGATGGAGCTGTCTGCTTTAGACAACTCCATCTGCCCTCATAAAACCTGTCCATGTTTTCCCTATGATACCACACAGTTTTGAAGGTGAAGGAGAGACTGTAGGGTGTCGAGACCCTTTGGGCAGTCCTGTCCAGGCTCTTTTGTAGGAAAATTGGCTGACTGAACTGTGCGAGGCTAATGGGATTGAGTCCTCTCCAGTTTCGGATTTACTTTCCCCACCTGGTATGGCAACAGAGGTGAGATCTTATGCTGATGTATTGAGGAGAGCAGCTGTAGTCTGATTGCCAGTTTCCCTCAGTGGAATTATCCACAGACCCTTTAGTGGATGTTCTTTACCAAGGTGAGATGGGAGTGGAGCCTTTACTTCCTTATGAGTCTCTATATGACCTTTTGTTAGATGCTTGGGCGAAACCTGTTGCGGGAGCTCCAGTTGACCGGGCTGTAGCCCATAGGCATCGACCTGCTCCTGGGGACCCGGTTTGTCTCTTGCATCATTCCACCATGAAAGGACTGGTGGCACAGGCTACTACAGCTTCGCCGGACCCTAGTGTCCTTCCCTTGGTTTCACCAGATAGAGTCCAGATGAGTGAAACACGGTAGGAGAAATATATTCTCTTCTGTCAGTTCAGCCTTGAGGTTTCTAAACGCGGCATGTGCTTTAGGCAGATTTTTTTCATGCTTTATGGGACTCAGTGGCACATCTGCTGACTTCTCTTCCAGAGGAAGCCAGGGTTGGACTCCTTCAAGGGGTACACGATGGCCAATGAAGCGGCTAAATTCGCCATGAAATGTGGTATGGACACCACTGATTCAGTGGGTAGAGCTATGGCTTAGTTGCGCTGCTCAGACGTGCATGACTTCGTCAATCTGGGTTTTCAGAGGCTGTACAGAATAGCCTAAAAGAAATGCCGTTTGATGGTGTACATTTGTATTTGTAGCATGTGTTGGCCGTCGATACGACCCTGTAGTGACGTCCTCCACCGGATGAGACGTTGACTGAGTCCATATAAGCCTTTCCTCAACGCTATGTCAGTTTCTTCTTTTTCGCGATACAACGTGGATCCGGAGAAGTGGTTCCTCAGGCTATTTTGTGGACTTCTACAATATTTTTTCATCTTTAACAGTGTGCCTTTTTAGGTCTCGCAGACCTGCGTTACAGCGCGCATGCTCTGCTCGCTCTGCGGGGCTTTTTGTAATCGAGGAGATTTCAGAAGTGGGCTTGAAGCCCCGCCCATCATTCTTATTGGCTGGCGTCATCATTTATGCTTAACGGTGGCCTCCGATTGAAAATGAGGCTTCTTTGTTACCGCCCTGTCTCCTTTTTAGACGGCCCATCCGGACTGGATCTTTTACTTGCAGCGTTATACAGTCTACTTTAATTAGTGGGTAAGCACTTTTTTTTTATTAATCGCGTAATGGCGACAGCTTGGTTCAGTTGCCTTTGGCAAGGGCGGCCGCGTGTTTATTTTTGCATCGCGCTTTCACTTAAAGTGAAAGTGCGATGCAAATATAAACAAGCGGCTGGAGCTAGGCACACAGAGGTAGTTTATCGGTCTCTCACCACACCCCTCCGAGATCTCCGTTTATTTTTTATTAATACAGCCCACGCCGAGGCTCGAACCCTGTTCTCCAGCTCCAAAGTCGTCAGTGTTATATTACATGTTGTGGGAAGCGTTACTATGCCGTCATGTTATGTCACATCAGGTTATGGTAAAGGAGCTTTGTTTTGAGGTTACTGGCTCATACTTGCATTTGTGCTTATTTTTATTACTAATATGAGCAGCCAAGGGCGTTAGAAAGGCCCAGCATCATCTACGGTGCTACTAAAAGATCAAAATTGGCGTCTGTATCTCCTGCACGCGCATGCGCATTTCTCAGTGGCAGAACCCTTGTGTTTTAGTGATCATCAAGCAATATCACCACACACACAAACACTAAAGCGCATTTATTGTCTTTGTTTCATTATCCAAATATGTGTTATACTGGCAACATCGTCATTGTGGTAGAGCGATTTTTTGAATAAAGAGCACACTGTTCACAGAGCAGAACACTATTTTGGTAGTTAAAATGGATTCCAAAATTAAACAAATGCAAAAAAAGTCCGATTTTAGAACGACCTTTTATTCGCAAAAA
Source organism: Calotriton arnoldi (assembly GCA_963921515.1). Classification (NCBI taxonomy): domain Eukaryota; kingdom Metazoa; phylum Chordata; class Amphibia; order Caudata; family Salamandridae; genus Calotriton; species Calotriton arnoldi. The sequence goes on from CAWUFW010000534.1 coordinate 2,309,625, forward strand.
TTAAACGGGTAGTTCTACGGTGTTTGTTTTTGTTTTTTATCTCACACAACCGAAAAAGATGTCAACCTGCACAGGAGCGTCTGACTTCTCTGGGACCCGTCATACCGCTGTCCTTGGCATGCTCGAGTATGACGTGTCTGTGATTGTTGAACATATTTGAGATGTGTTTGTTTTTCAATTGACTACGTCGTTAGATTTTAACACAAGTCCCAGATTTTGCTCGGAATCAATGTAGGTCAAATGTTTCATTAAAAAAAAAAAAATGCATTCTCACAGTTACGGCGTGTTTAGTTGAAGTGAAATCCCAGACCCTCGCTAAACGGCTAGAAGTGGTCTACTCCTTCAAACGCGCTGTAAAAGTGAAATCACTTGCTCAATTGCTCCTAGAGCGGTAAAAGAAGCGGAGGAGCTCTGTGGTGTGCAGATTCGGACCGCAGATGTTTCTTTTCTATTCCAACGCACAATCAGGGGGGTTCTACTATAGGAGGTGGCTTGGTTTATTTATTTAAATCTGTTTTCACGCTGTGGGAAAGGACGCCAAAAGAATCCACCCACCCAAGCTGCTTTTGCGAAAAACAGTCCCATTCAATTCAAATATGTTTATTTATTCAAGGTTTTCAGCGAAACAAAAACTTTCTGGCACAGGCACAAACATGAATCTGCCAACACCTCGACATGCAAAATAAACCGGCCGTGCCCAGCCTTAACTCCGCAAAACTGCAATTTGGCAAACAGCGCAGGGCTTGCCGGTTTATGCGTATCCTGTAGTAAAATATGCTTTTTTTCAGGGTATTTCAAGAAAAACTCTGCTTTTTTAAGACATTGGTTGGCAGTAAATTGCTCTTTTTTTCAGCTTTGCTCCTGGGTTCCAAAACTGATGGATTTGTTTAACATCATGATATAATTAAAATATGTATTTCGTTATGTCTAAAAAAAAAAAAAAAAAAAAAAAAACTACAAACTGAAAATTCTCGTAGCGCTTTGATACCAGATGGTGTTGTCACTATTGGGTTACACAAAGAGGTAAACAACGAGCGCATTACCCACTGAGCTATTGATCTGAATGACCACGATGTGTGTTGTATTCCTCTTAGGGTGTCTGTATATAGGTTTTCCTGTATCATGTCCTTATATAGGCATAATTCGCCCTGCCCTTATATAGGCATAAAATCCCAGTCCTTATTTAGGCATTAGACCGTGCACTCCAAATACAGGCATGGTCTCCGACATCCGTCCACCCTAACGTCACAACGAGTTCTTGAAGAACAGACCCTTAGGCTTCGGGAGTTTCCCTAGCCCAGGACTATTGATTTCTTCAAGGACTCGTCTATTATGCATGAACCGTCATACCTTAAGGGTTCATTCATGACGTCTTCCGCTGTCCGATTCACGTCAATGCTAACATTCTGAGGTACCTCTCAGGTATAAATATACCTTCCCTAGCCCTTGTAAATCCGAGGAGACCTCGACTTCAGAGGAGCCCGTTTCCTGGCCTGACGCACTGAGAAGACGCTGTCATCCCTGCACGCAGAGAGTCCAGCTTCCAGTGATCTGACTTCCCTTGCGGGGTGTTGGAGTTCGAGTCTGTCAAGAGATTCCCACCTCTCTCATTCTTAAGGTATGGAGCTGACTAGAACCTAGAGGGACTCTTGGCATACTAGGCGTAACATACTCTTAGTATACCATAGTAAGGAATACTCCACCTACTTCATACCTCTCCCTACACCTAGGTTAGGTACATTGGGGTAGAACTAGCTTAGAAACGCATCGTATGAGTACTCGCATTTTTAGTCTGTTATTTATGTAAATGAATATCTACTAAAGATCATGCTAGCGCAGTATTATTTATTTCTACTGCTTACGCTGTACATTATTTATCTTGCATACTGTCTTGTGATCGTAACAGCACATATTACTTACACGAGAAACAAGACTGTTCAATAAAATCTTTTATTGAAACGCCCGTCTATTCTTTCTGTTTAACTTTGAGGAAAACTAAGCATGCACGATTGAGCTGAGTGAAACGGTTATCTATTGTTTCCACGACTCTGGGACACGTTCTGATTCTAAAGGGAAACACAGTGGTCATGTTTTGCGGCTGCCAGAAACTACTCCCTTGTTTGTCAAGGAGTTTCTAGTGGCCTCTGAGCTAGCTGGCACAAGTAATTAAGTTTAATATACTCGATAGGGACATACCGACCTCAGTCCTATGTCAAGCCTATAGGGTATATTATTCCAATGCGCAGAGCCTATTAGGGAAATAGGAGCTACACTACATGTGTACCCTGGTGGAGCGATACGACTGTTTTATCTAATTTGCATTTTTTTATAGTGAGACTTGTTCGATACAAGTCCAAGAGTACCGTACAACTATGTAAGACGCCATTTTACGAAAGCATGGTCTGTGAGTCATGCACAATTCATTTTAGGTGGTGCTTATTTACATAAAGATGCACAAAAGGGTAACTATTCACTATGATCCATACCGGCGCCTAGGACATAAACCACGCGGAAGGACACGTGACTAGTACCTATCACCAGAACCCAGAAACGGCATTACTGGACCATAACACACGTTCCACTCGCGTATTTCATTAAATTATACGTGAAAAGATTACATATGAAATACGTGTGGATCTCTCATTCTCTGCCTCTCTCTGCCTCTCTCTGCCTCTCTCTGCCTCTCTCTGCCTCTCTCTCTCTCTGCCTCTCTCTGCCTCCCTCTGCCTCTCTCTGCCTCTCTCTGCCTCTCTCTGCGCCTCTGTCTCTCTCTCTCTCTCGCTGTCTCTCTGTATGTCTCTCTCTCGCTGTCTCTGTATATCTCTCTTGCTGTCTCTCTGTATATCTCTCTCGCTGTCTCTCTGTATATCTCTCGC